>VHKM01000833.1:0-600000 GCA_007210695.1 Neogobius melanostomus
TTGTTTTTTTGAGCATTTACAATTTCTAATTACAAAAATACACATAAGCAGTCATAGATGCCAAAGGTTCTTGAAGCAAAGATTACAGATGAAGCAGAGTATCTGGATCCCCCAAAAAAACGAAAAAACCAAAAACAAACATTGAACTATTTATGATAGACAAATAGAAGTTAAAAATTTTGTCTTATTACAAGAAATGGTTGGACAATGTCCGCCAGAAAATCTTTACAAATTAGTACGTTATCGCAGCCCATAACTTTTTTTTATCCAACAATAAGCATTGATAAGTGCTTATCACTTCTTATCCACTTCACTACAAATGCGACGTCTTGTCTGGCTCTGCCCAGGGGCCGGCCGGGCACACCGAAGACGCTGGCCCGCCCTCCTGTGACCCACCACCGCAGAGGATCCGTTAGGTCGGAGTGCAGAGAGACTAGTGGCAGTTTCAAAGGCGGGCCTCGACGACCTGGTCCGCGTGCGCGCTTCTGCGTTCGGACATGGAACGTCACTGCTGGGGGTAAGAGCCTGTGAGCTTGTGCGGGAGGTTGAGAGATACGGCTAGATATGTCGGGCTACTCCACCACAGCCGGGTTCGATCCAACTCCGGAAGAGGCTGATTCCATTTTCTGGAGTGCCCGCGGGGAGAGACTGGCGGCTGGGGTGGTTTGGTCATAGCCCCCAGCCTCAGCCGCCACGTTTGGGTTCACCCCGCTAACGGAGAGGGTCGCGTCCCACGCCTTGGGCTGGGGACATGTCTCTCACCGGTGTCTCGGCCTACGGCCCAACATCGGTGCAGGTACCCCCTTTTGATCCCTGGAAGGGTACTAGAGTAGTGCCTGACTGGGGACTCCATTGTTCTACGGGACTTCAACGCCCACAATGGTAACAACAGTGAGACTGGAGGGTGTGATGGGAGAACGGCCTCCCATCTGAACCCGAGTGGTTTCTTATTGGACTTCTGTGCTTACCTGCCACGTAATTTTTTTGAGGACATATATCGTCTCAGAAAATATCGCGATAAACGATAATATTTGATATAATCAAATACGAGGCAATAAAAGGAAACTGAAGAACTATTTTAATTGAATGTATGAACTTGGCATTCAATTTAACACTTTACCAAACAAGTGGCCAATAGAAGGGTCGAAATTCTAGGACACTGTATCCAATTGTGTTCTCAACCTTTTAACATTAACTTACACTCTACAGGTTCTGTGTTTGAACTAGTCTGTCATGACATTTTTTTTAAATAGCCAATATACAGTGCCTCTTTAAAAATATCCAATAACATATTGATATTTCATCTACACTTAGGCTGGTTAAAGTATTCCCGACAAAATCATTCTATGTTGAATAACCTGGTTAGAATTAAAATGTAATTAAAGTTTATGATTCAGAAAATATTGTATTACTGCAAAATAGAGTAGCTATATGTTTTTTTTTTCCTTTCTTTTCAAATTACCTCCTGTACACATGGCTGTCGGAGTAAACAGCTGTTGGGTGGGGAACTTAGGATGTTTGTCAAATGCGCAGCGTTTCTCTGCTTTTGAAAGTGTGACCAGTAATTTCTCAGGACTTCACGCTGTGTATTTGGATTGCTAAAGCGCCGGGTTCCCTCGCTAACAGTAGCTCTGATTAGCTTTATTACACGACTTGGCGGTGGTTTCGTTTCTTTCTGTAGACATACTGCAGTGTGCATTAATTGTTATTCTCTCCGTGTATGCGCTCTTTTGCTGACTCAAAGTGTTTTCACCAGCGAGCCCCTCTTGCTCCGCGATAAAGTTCACAGAAGTTTCGAATGCTTCTCCGTAGTGAGCCGGCACTTGTTTCACCCCCCTCTTCCAAAAGCAGCGTGATCTATAAATGATCTGATACAGCGGGGGATACGGCTGATGTGCTTCAGTGCTGTCTTTACGCACATGGGACGGGTGCTGCCTCCACTAGTCAGCGCTTTAAAGCACACGCGCACGTGCATTTATCGGAGACTAAAAATGTTATCGTCCTTCATTACTATCGAGCGATAAGTCATAGTAGTAATTATCGCGGCAGGCCTACTGTGCTGTTTACAGTTTGTCCATTAACGAACACCATTTCGAGACAAGGTCCATGAGTGCCTGCACCAGGACACCCTAGGCGGAGGTCGATGATCACTTTGTATTTTTCATCTGATCTCCGGCCGCGTGTCTCGGACAACATCGGGTGAAGAGAGGGGTGAGCTGTCCCCGAATCACCCTGTTGTGAGCTGATCCGCTGCAGGGGAGGAAGCATCGACCTGGCAGCCCAAACCGTTTGTGAGCTGTGGAATGTTTGTGATCCCGCTGTCAGTAGGTCTTTCAACTCCCACCCCGAAGAGCTTCACCCAGATTCCAGGAGGTTGGAGAATGGAGTCAAGTGACCATGTTCTCCCCTCCTTGTCGATGCGGCTTGCTCGCAGTTGTGGCCGTAAGGTCTTGGGCCTGTCGCAGGCGCAATCCCCGAACCTGGTGGCGCCCGGAAGTAAGGGGATGCCGTCAAGGAAGAAGGTCTACCTGGCCTTGTTGGCTTGTGGACTCCGGAGGCAGCTGAGAGGTTACAGGCATTCCCAAGCGTGCTGCAGCTCGTGCGGTCAAGAGCAAAACTCGGGTCTTGGGATGAGTTCGGAGAAGAAAGCCATGGAGAGACTATCGGTGGCCTCGAAAGGATTCTGGCAAACCATCCGGCGCCTCAGGAGGGGGAAGCAGTGCTTCACCAAACACTGTTTTACAGTGCGGCGGGAGCTGTTGACCTCGACTGGGATGTTGGGTCGGCGGTTGAAGGATTACTTCGAGATCTCCTCAATCCACTTCAACGTCTTCCGATGGATGGCAGAGCTGGGACTGGAGGGTTCGTCCATCACCCAGGCTTGAAGTCACGAGGTGGTAGAAGCTCTCGTGGCAAGCCCCGGGTGGATGAGATTCGTCCATACTAAGTTCGGATGTTGTAGGGCTGTCTTGGCTGACATCCTGCAACATCGGCGTGGCGGTCGACAGTTGCCTCTGATTGGCAGACCGGGTGTTCCTCTCTTAGAGGGGATCGGAGGGTGTGCCCATTACAGAGGATCACAACTTCTTTCAGCCTCCCGGTAATGTTACTCAGGTCTGGAGAGGAGGATCGACCGATTAGTCGAACCTCGGTCAGGAGGAACAATGCGGTTTCGTCCGTCGCTGCACACGGACCAAGCTCTATACCCTTCAATTGGGTCTCGAGTTCGTGGGAGTTCGCGCCAACCAGTCCACATGCTGCTTGGATCTGAGAAGCGTTCGACCGTGTCCTCGTGTCCCTTGGTGGCTCCGGATTATGGGGTCCGGGCCCTCTGAAGGGCTGTCCTTCCTGTATGACCGTAGCAGGCAGCTTGGTTCCCAGCGGCATAAGTCAGACTTGTTTCCGGTGCTGTTGCTCCGCCAGGGCTGCCCTAGTCACCGGTTCAGGACCAAGCAGGACCTTCAGGCGCGCACTGGCGGTGCAGCAAGTGTGAGCGCCGGGACGGATGAGGATTCAGCACTCCAAATTCCAATTCCCACGGAAAGGATGTTTCCCGCTTCATCGGTGTGACTTTACCTCAAGTGGAGGAGTTCAAGTATCTCGGTATCTCATTACCCGAGAGCTCGGGTAGAGTCGCTGCTCCTTCATGTCGAAGGAGCCAGCTGAGGTGCTAGGGCATCTGTTCCGGTGCCTCCTGGTCGCCTCCCGGGAGTGCTCCAGCATGTCCAGATTGGGAGGAGGCCTCGTGGAAAGGCCCAGGAACGCTAGTGGGACTATGTCTCCGAGCTGGCCTGGTGTCGCCTCGGGGTCCCCCCAGAACAGCTGGAAGGAGGTGTGCGTGGATCGGGAAGTCTGGCATTCTCTGCTGAGACTGCTGCCTCCGCGACCCGGCCTCCGGAAAGCGGAAAGAGAATGGATGGATGGATGGACAACAATGATGCGATTGATAAGTGGCATTTGGAATCACTGGTCTTATCACTATCACTAACAAAAAATCATAGTTGAATACACGTTCTCCAGTGAAAAAAGTGGTAAAAAGAAATGCACTATTTTAAATATGTGCAGAAATTTGATTAGAAAAATTTGGAAAAGGATTGAACATTTTGCATTTGTGCCCAAGCAAAATGCCCATGCGTGTGACGGACACATTTTAGACTTTGTTTACACTAGAAAGTCACATAATGTAACGTTATTCCAACACCCACTGCCAACCACCCACACATACTCCTAGGTTGCTATCAATGATTTGTTAACCTAATCCAGTTCCTATATTCAAATGTCTGTTTCTAAACACATACTCTATCTCTTCTATTCTTTGATGGTTTCAGCTACCATTATGTGTACGTTGATGGTCAGTCTAGTTCGACTGCGAAAACTGACTTGCCGGATCCCCACACGACTTGGTCGGTCCAGAATGAAATGATTACCTTCTCCAGGAGAAAAAATATGTACTTCGCGGAGATAACTTGGCATACGCGTAATTGGCAGAAAATAAGAAGATTAACTCGGACACGCGTTGCTTCTGTTGCTGGGATTTTTCACTTGTCCCTCGGGCATGCAAAAACAATAGCAAAAACTATTGAGGGAAAAAGCTCCCTTGATGCAAATTTGAGAATCGGTTAGGATACATTTTCGCCCAGCTCTACTGCAATGTAACAAATCAAAGACAAAGTTTTGAGCCTGCTCTGGTGTGGGCCATAAATGTGCACAATTTGGAATTACTGCGAACCTGACATTCGAAGTCCTCATTTAGGACCAGATTTGAAGGTGACAGAGAAACATTTGCTCTTTTGTCAGCTCCGCCTCTTGCATCTGAGGCAGCTGTAGCTCATTAGCAACTTGTGCCACACGAGCAAGTGCAGTTGGATAAAGAATGTAAATACATTCGCTAATTATCACCGCAAAGATTGACTTGTCAAAAGGGAAAAGAAGCCTCCGCTCTCCAGTACTGCAGAAAGAACCATTGTCCAGACCAAGATCTCTCATGTTGGCGTACATGTGGCAAGAACAAAAAGTTGGAAGGGGACACGTGATGAGTAGAGCAAGAGTTGGGTGGAACGCTCAACTGCAACAAGAACAACATCCTTGCACTAACCAAATACAGTGCTCGCATTTATATTAGAATATCATGAAAAAGTATTTCTGTATTCAACTTAAAAGTGAAACTAATACATGATATAGACTCATTACATGCAAAGTGACAATGTCAGCTCTTTATTTGTATGGTCTTTGATGATTGGCTTACAGTTACATTTTCGCAAATATTCTAATTTTATGAGATTTTAGTTGGGTTTTTACAAGCTGAGCCATAATAATCAAAAATAAACAAAAAAAGCTATAACATACAGTGAGGAAAATAAGTTTTAACACCCTGCTTTTTGCAGTTCTCCCACTTTAAAATCATCGGAGGGGTCTGAATTTCATCTAGGTGCTGTCCACTGTAGACATAATCTAAAAAAAAAAAAATCCAGAAATCACAATGTAGATTTTTTAACTTTTTTTGTATGATACAATGCAATAAGATTGACAACTGTCTATCAGCTAGATTCTGACCCTCAAAGACCTGTTAGTCTGCCTTAATCCACTCCACTTCCATATATTCTAAATTTAGAGATCACCTGTTTTGATGTTCTTTAGGCTGCATAAAGACCCTGTCCACCCCATACAATCAGTAAGATCCACTATAACATGCCAAACAAAGAGCTGTCAAGACACAGAACAAATGTACCCACCTCCACAAGGTTGGAAAGGCTACGGGGAAATTGCCAAGCAGCTTGGTGAAAAAAAGTCCACTGTTGGAGCAATCATTAGAAAATGGAAGAAGCTAAACATGACTGTCAATCTCCCTCGGACTGGGCTCCATGCAAGATCTCACCTCGTGGGGTCTCAATGATCCTAAGAAGGTGAGAAATCAGCCCAGAACTACACGGGGGAGCTGGTCAATGACTGAAAGAGCTGGGACCCGTTTCCAAGGTTACTGTTGGTAATACACTAAGACGTCATGGTTTGAAATCATGCATGGACGAAAGGTTCCCTGCTTAAAACCAGCACATGTCAAGGCCCGTCTTAATTTGCCAATGACCATTTGGATGATCCAGAGGAGTCATGGGAGAAAGTCATGTGGTCAGATGAGACCAAAATGGAACGTTTTGGTCATAATTCCACTAAACGTGTTTGGAGGAAGAAGAATGATGGGTACCATCCAAGAACACCATCCCTACTGTGAAGCATGGGGGTGGTAGCATCATGCTTTGGGGGTGTTTTCTGCACATGGGACAGGGCGACTGCACTGTATTAAGGAGAGGATGACCGGGGCCATGTATTGCGAGATTTTGGGGAAAAACCTCCTTCCCTCAGTTAGACATTGAAGATGGTCGAGGCTGGGTCTTCCAACATTGACATTGACAATGACCCAAAGCACACAGCCAGGATAACCAAGAAGTGCTCTGTAAGAAGCATATCAAGGTTCTGGCGTGGCCTAGCCAGTCTCCAGACCTAAACCCCATAGAGAATCTTTGGAGGGAGCTCAAACTCCGTGTTTCTCAGCGACAGCCCAGAAACCTGACTGATCTAGAGAAGATCTGTGTGAGGAGTGGGCCAAAATCCCTCCTGCAGTGTTGCAAACCTGGCGAAAAATACAGGAAACGTTTGACCTCTGTAATTGCAAACAAGGCTACTGTACCAAATATAACATTGATTTTCTCAGGTGTTCAAATACTTATTTGCAGCTGTATCATACAAATAAATAGTTAAAATATCATACATTGTGATTCTGGATTTTTTTTTTAGATTATGTCTCTCACAGTGGACATGCACCTACGATGACAATTTCAGACCCCTCCATGATTTCTAAGTGGGAAACTTGCAAAATAGCAGGGTGTTTTACAGTGAGGAAAATACTTATTTTCCTCACTGTATATCTCACTTTGCATGTAATGAGTCTATCATATATTAGTTTCACAGTTTAGTTGAATAACAGAAGTGAATGCACTTTTTCATGTTATTCTAATTATATGACGAGCACCTGTGCTTACTAACTGTATCCATGATCGTCATAGTAAGAAGTAAAATTGCCATTTATTTAGTTGCAAAATGCTCTTAGCTCTGTTATCAGCACATTTTTGGTGTTTACATCATTTATATCTACTATAGAAGTTGTAATGCCTGATATTGCTTTGATGTCAGCCTATATGATTCAAACAACTGTCAAAATGATTAAAATGCTTCACACTACAGTGGTATGAGCCTTTCCCTTAATGATTCCATTTTTGTCCAAAGTGCCATTGCTGCTGATAATAAACAAATACAGTTCAAACCGATGTACAGCTACATCAGAAAGTTTACAGAATAATTGCCTCCTCAGGTCATGATTGAAAGGAAATAAACAATGAAACATAAAATGTAATTCATTTTCAGTATCATTAACTGACACAAACAACATGTCCGCTCCTCCTCTAGGACTGAATCGACCCGTCTCTAGAGCCAGGGGCAGTATACCAGACCTCAGCTGTAAAACTGGATAGAGAAGAGTAGAACACCACAATCAGATGTATTCCATTAAGGTATGGTCAGACCAACCCTATGCAAACATAGGGTCAGGAACTTTCAAATGAGTCTACAACACATCTTGCCTTTCATTTCAGTGGTTGTTCCTCTTCCAAAGGATAGACATGACTCCAATTTGATCCTGTTGCTGTTGGAGCTGGTGGTCACAGTCACAGCAGGGAAGTATGTTTATGTACGATTTCGGCTAAACTGGTTTGAACCGACCTGCTCCTATCCACAGTGAATATGACACTCGCCTCATTCAGAAGTTGATTCCTAATGTTGGAACGTACAGCTGGATCGGACTGATGAACACAACCAACAGCAGCACATGGTGGATGTGGTCCGGAGGTGGCGAGTGACCACGTTCTTCTGGGATAAATGGGAACCCAATAACGCTGGTGGGAAAGAAGACCATGGAGCAATTAAGAACTGGCATAATTACCTTGGCATGACGCACAGGCCCAGTGGGACTTAGCTTCCTTTGCTACAAAGTCCATGCCATAAGAACGAGGATGACCTGGGATGAAGCTCTCCAGTACTGCAGAACGCACCATCATGACTTGGCGAGTGTGGCTTCGGAGACAGAGATGATGCTGATTGAAAAAGAGCTGCGAAAAGAACTCTCCAGCTTGGACGTCTGGGTCGGGCTGATCTTCATGGACGCAAACTGGCAGTGGATCGACGGACAACCCTTTGAATTTGGAAATTGGGGACCGTTCGAAAACCCATTTGTCCTGACATTACCTTCGCATGTGGAGCACTGAGGGTGCAGAGGCCACTTCAGGAAGTAGGAACAACACATTGGCAAACGTTAGTGGAATAAAAGGGTGGAATGCATTCGATTGCACCCGGAAGCTACATTTCCTTTGCTACGGAATAAATTCTTAAAATGTGTTAATTTTGTAAAAAAAAAAAAAAAGTAGAAGATAGAAGTTAATCTCTGACTATAGAAGTTAATCTCTGACTATTCTCGTCAAATATCACAGTTACCTGATCATTAGCGTGATTAGTGTGACAAGAGAAACATTAGCTGCAATATCTGATATTCTTTTTTGTGTGTGTGCTCGGTTGTGAGTGGAAATTTAATTAAAACCTTTAAAAAATGATGACTGTCATGATTGTCTGTCATGCATTTCTTCCAATAGGATGTAATCACGTGTATCACAACATTCTGAAGAGCCTATAATTTAAAATTGAGGTGGTGGGCAGGTAAGAATTCCATCACAGTAGCTATAGTAATAGTAAAAATGCAGAACGTTTTGTCTCGGTTTTGGCACATATGTCTACCCTTACCAATCCACATGAAACAAAAACAGTCTTAATGTTCGGTGTCTTCTCTGTCAACACATACAAAATGAGGTCCAATTATTTTCTTGTAAAGGTGTCCAAAGTAGTGACAATATATTAAAACTTTGCGTGATGTCAGTAGAAAGGACTTTCAGCCATATTTCTTATCGAAGATTTCTTCAAAAACTGTTTCTCAACCACAGAGTTGGTTATAACATCATTAAATTTGTGAATGCAACCCACACTGTAACACTACCCCTAACACTATAACCTTAAGGGTTAGTGACAGCAATTTGAAGGACTTTGAAAGGTTTGCATGTTTTCCAGGTATGTGCTTTACCACCGAACACAAGAAGCACGGCCAGTGTAGAGTATACCAATGTTATGAACTTCAGGCATACATGTGTATTTGTGAAACCATTGCACAAGCTGAGAACGAAGCCACACAGAAATCTGGTATTCAAATTCATGGGAAAGATTTAGTCCAATATCCGGGGAGATTAAGTCGATTGCAAAGGGAGCTCGTCACCAACCACACCCACGAAAGTACCATACAATAACTGATAACATGAATCCAATCCATCATTTTACAGTGGAGAGTACTGTACTTCAGCGGCCACTTTTGGAGATGAAGTGCACAGGCATAAATATTAATATAACACTGGGAATTTGCCTAAAACATTTTCTACAGCTGAAAAAGTAGATAATTAGTATTAGTATTAATTAGTTGTAGTTTTAGTTGTAGATTTTGATTTGAAGTGTCTTATTCATTATTAAAATATTCCAAATAGTTGCAAAATGCTTCTTGTTATCAGGACTTTGCTTTTGTTGTTGTCATACTTCAATTTGAGATGAGGTTTTTAGAGCTTTATTGTTCAACAGTTACACCATCTGATATCCTCTGGTTGCTAGTGTCACAACTTGAGTTTGGAGTTGAGATAAAAAATAAAATCTGCCATAAAATCATATTCTGTCATGCATTCACTTCACTATTACACAATATCCACCGAATACCAAACGCCAGGGGTCAGTGAAGGCAAGTCCAAGAGTTCTGAGAAGTTTGCATCTTCCCTAGGGACTGGAACAAATATTTACTATTCAAATTCTTGGGAAAGGTTTGGTCCAGTGTCCTGGTGGATGAGGTCATTTGCAAATTGAGTACGTCAGCAAACAAATTCTCTAAAGAACTTGTTTAGTATTACCTAAAGATATCGTGCGAAATGTGTGGCTTTCGAAAGTCAAGAGTAAAAAAACAGGATGGTCAAAAATTGGAATGCTCACAATATTGGAGGGAACTTAACATTTATTTGCCATGAAACAGTGTAGCAATGAAACAACTTTTAGACACAGTAGTGGGTTCTCTTTGATACTAAACCAAGAGTAACGGAAGTAATCAAATCAAGTGAAGAAAACAAGAGCATGTCGAATCCAGAAATGACTAATCTAAAGTTTACTTACAGGTAGACACAATTTTTCTACACTCAGTACTGCCATTCCTGCTAAAATAAGAAATTGCAGCATTATGACGACATACACCACAGCTTGCACTTTGTTCTTAATAGTCCATTAGTGTCGGCATTGGCCATGACGCTCTAGAAAGCTTTTTCCTTCTCTCAATTAAAGTCAAGATTTGCAAAAACAATTTAAACTCCGACAGCATTACAGTAAACAAATGCCAACACATGCCTGTTGCTATTCAAGCTCATTGTCCAGGTGAGCACTTTCTGGAAGTAGCAGCAATTTCACAAATGTGACTTCAATTTAGACCTGCTTCTTCTGATTGCTAAAATGGGAAAATATGTTTTCATTAACACCAAAGAAGACCTGGAAATGACATACAGAGTGGTGCCTGTTGCTAAACATATACACACAATTAATTAGAGTTGTTGGAAAAAAGATGCCACATGAGTAACGGTTTGGTACAAGGCTTCCCAAAGTGCGGCTCAGGGACAAAATGTGGCATTATCAGGCTTCTTGCTGATTTGGAACACATACCAGGGATGTACCAAATAATGTCTAATAATTCCAGACTCTATACCTTACATTTTAGAGAGAGACAGATTAAGGTCCAAGTCAGGAAAAAAGGTGTGGTTTCAAGGTTAAAACCCGAACCCTAAATTCGTCCAACTGAATATTCATTCACTGCAATTTTTATACCAAACGGTTTGGACACCCCTGCTTTGGTAACTTCTATTTCTATAATTCTATATTTTGGCCATTGTTGGCCATTTGAACTATAATTGTTTTCTTTGCGGTATGTTTTTCAAATTAAGAAAAAAAGTGATTTTACTTTCCAGTCGTATTAATATTAGTAACAGTGTAGTTGAAGAAGTAATAGTTATTGTGCTTTTGTGTAAAAATGACCATCATTATGTACATTTCATGTATTTAATTGATATTATTCTATCTTAGTTTTTAGTTTAGTTTATTTGAGCAGTTTACATTTTTCTAATTTACAAAAATACACATTAAGCAGTCATAGATGCTCAAAAGGAGTATCTGAAGCAAAGATACAGATGAAGCAGAGTATCTGGATCCCCCCAAAAAAACGGAAAAAACAAAACAAACATTGAACTATTTTCATGATAGAAAAAAAAAGAAGTAAAAAATGTTTGTCTTATTTTACACAGAATGGCTGGACAAATGTCCGCAGAAAACATCTTTACAAATTAGATACGTTATCCGCAGCCCCATAACTTTTATTTTATCACAACAAATGAGCATTGATAAGTGGCGTTTGAATCCACGCCACTTATCTTTAGCTTGTCTTCTTCCCACTCCTTTTCGAGCTGTAATGCAAATTATTTTTCTTTTTTCTTTATTATGTATATATATATTTCTGTTTTTCTTTCTTCTTTAGCTCGAAATAAAATATTCAAATCAAAATCAATCACTGTCTTATCACTATCACTAACAAAATCATAGTTGACTACACGTTCTCCAGTGAAAAAAGTGATAAAAAGAAATGCACTATTTTAAATATGTGCAGAATTTGATTAGAACAAATTTGGAAAAGGATTGAACATTTGCAATTTGTCCCAATGCAAATGCCCAGTGCTGGGACGGACACATTTTTAGACTTTTGTGTTTATACTAGAAAGTCACAATAATGCTAACTTTATCAAACACACCACTGCCAACCACCCACACATACTCCCTAGTGTTTGCTATCAATGATTTGTTTAACCTAATCCAGTTCCTATATTCAAATGTCTTTTTTCTGAAACACCATACTCTATACTCTTCATTCCTTTGATGGTTTCAGCTACGATTAGCAAATATGTACGTTAATGTGTCAGGTAAGAGCCCTACCTGGCCTTGTAAGAGTCCTACCTGGCCTTGTTGGCTTGTGGGACTCCGGAGGCAGCTGAGAGGTACCGGCAGGCCAAGCGTGCTGCAGCTCGTGCTGTCACAGAGGCAAAAACTCGGGTCTGGGAGGAGTTCGGAGAAGCCATGGAGGAGGACTATCGGTCGGCCTCGAAGAGATTCTGGCAAACCATCCGGCGCCTCAGGAGGGGGAAGCAGTGCTTCACCAACACTGTTTACAGTGCGGGCGGGGAGCTGTTGACCTCGACTGGGGATGTGGTCGGGCGGTGGAAGGAGTACTTCGAGGATCTCCTCAATCCCACTGTCACGTCTTCCGATGAGGAGGCAGAGGCTGGGGACTCGGAGGGGGGTTCGTCCATCACCCAGGCTGAAGTCACTGGGGTGGTTAGAAAGCTCCTCTGTGGCAAGGCCCCGGGGGTGGATGAGATTCGTCCGAGTACCTTAAGTCTCTGGATGTTGTAGGGCTGTCTTGGTTGACACGTCTCTGCAACATCGCGTGGCAGTCGGGACAGTGCCTCTGGATTGGCAGACCGGGGTGGTGGTCCCTCTCTTTAAGAAGGGGGATCGGAGGGTGTGCTCCAATTACAGAGGGATCACACTTCTCAGCCTCCCCGGTAAGGTCTATTCCAGGGTGCTGGAGAGGAGGATCCGGCCGATAGTCGAACCTCGGATTCAGGAGGAACAATGCGGTTTTCGTCCCGGTCGTGGCACACTGGACCAGCTCTATACCCTACATCGGGTGTTCGAGGGTTCGTGGGAGTTCGCCCAACCAGTCCACATGTGCTTTGTGGATTTGGAGAAAGCGTTCGACCGTGTCCCTCGTGGTGCCCTGTGGGGGGTGCTCCGGGAGTATGGGGTGCGGGGCCCTCTGCTAAGGGCTGTCCGTTCCCTGTATGACCGCAGCAGGAGCTTGGTTCGCATTGCCGGCAGTAAGTCAGACTTGTTTCCGGTGCGTGTTGGTCTCCGCCAGGGCTGCCCTATGTCACCGGTTCTGTTCATTACCTTAATGGACAGAATTTCTAGGCGCAGCCAGGGGCCGGAGGGTGTCCGGTTTGGGAACCTCAGGATCTCATCTCTGCTGTTTGCAGATGATGTTGTTCTGTTGGCTTCATCAAATCAGGACCTCCAGCGCGCACTGGGGCGGTTTGCAGCCGAGTGTGAAGCGGCCGGGATGAGGATCAGCACCTCCAAATCTGAGGCCATGGTTCTCCACCGGAAAAAGGTGGCTTCCCCGCTTCAGGTCGGTGGGGAGTCCTTACCTCAAGTGGAGGAGTTCAAGTATCTCGGGGTCTTGTTCACGAGTGAGGGACGGATGGAGCTTGAGATCGATAGACGGATTGGTGCAGCGTCAGCAGTGATGCGGTCGCTGTATCGGACTGTTGTGGTGAAGAGAGAGCTGAGTCAGGGGGCAAAGCTCTCGATTTACCGATCGATCTACGTTCCACCCTCACCTATGGTCATGAGATCTGGGTAATGACCGAAAAGACAAGATCGCGAATACAAGCGGCCGAAATGAGTTTCCTTCGCAGGGTGGCTGGGTGCACCCTCCGAGATAGGGTGAGGAGCTCAGTTACCCGGGAGGAGCTCGGGGTAGAGTCGCTACTCCTTCACGTCGAAAGGAGCCAGCTGAGGTGGCTAGGGCATCTGTTCCGGATGCCTCCTGGTCGCCTCCCTCGGGAGGTGTTCCAGGCATGTCCTATTGGGAGGAGGCCTCGTGGAAGGCCCAGGACACGCTGGTGGGACTATGTCTCCGAGCTGGCCTGGTGTCGCCTCGGGGTCCCCCAGAACAGCTGGAGGAGGTGTGCGTGGATCGGGAAGTCTGGGCATCTCTGCTGAGACTGCTGCCTCCGCGACCCGGCCCCGGATAAAGCGGAAGAAAATGGATGGATGGATGGATGTGTCAGGTCTTAGTTGGACGAGTGCTCAAAACTACTGCCGCGTCCACCACACCGACTTGGCTCCGGTCAGCAATGAACATGACTTGGACCTTCTCCAGGAGATCAGCGTACCTGTTAAAGCATACATCTGGTTTGGGATGAGAAGAAACGACACACAGGTGGAAGTCTGGATGTGGTCCGGAGGTGGGCAGGTATCCAAGTTCTTCTGGTTGCGGGGTGAGCCTGGTAAACACGGCTGAAGAGGTCTTTGGAGCCATATGTCACATTAATGGATCGACGCAGCACCCTGGCTTCAGACAAATGGCTTCCTGTGCTATCACGTCCGCGTAATCCAAGAGGAAAAGACACACTCACGTACTGTCAGAGGCACCACAAGGACTTGGCGAGCGTTGCATCCGCAGGCGAGATGTTGCTTATGGACAAAGAACTCAGCAAAGGCGACACGACGCAGCACGTATGGATCGGACTGACTTTTTTGGATGGGAATTGGGTGTGGACGGATGGGCAGATGTTTGACTATGAGTTGTGGGGTCCGGGTGAACAGGTGACATGCCCCTTGCCTGAGAGGGCTGTGGCAGTCTGATGGACACGGAAAGAGGGGCGAATGGAAATGCACTGCTCAAAGTTCGTCAGTGGAGTGCCATTGACTGTGATAAGAAGCTACATTTTCTTTGCTACGACTAAGCAAACTTAGATCTAGGACTGAGCATGACAGCAGAAAAATGTAGTTCTGTCTAACTCTTTTGCTTACAAAATGTTTGTCTACTCTGAAATACGTTCCTTCTTTTGTTGAAGTCTATAAACCCATCACGAATTAAATGTGCTGAGAGATTTTTTAAAATGTGTCTTTTTGACCGACATAATAATTCCATAACACTAACGTTCACCACCATAATTTGATGTTTTTTCTGTATGTTTCTGTTTTATGTATGTTTTAAGCTTTATTGTGAAAAGAGTAAGTAAAGTTAATAATTTGTTATAACCTAGAAGAGTGATCTGTAAGCAGGGCAGAGCTTTTGTTCATTTCAGACTTTGTGTGATTTAAAGTGATGAAAAATAAAATAAAATGATTTGTGTAGCCTGTCAATGACTCCGTGAAACTTCCTTAGCACTGCATCAACGAATATTCCAACCTACAAAAATAACATTTCTCTTGTATTTGCATCTTCTTTCCATTGTTCTCACAGCAGACAGAAAACATTTCCTCCCACTATTAATCTTTTGAGCATATTATTATCAAACAAATTTCCAAACACATCTTCTTGAAGGTCGGAGGCAGAACAAATGATTTATAATGAATTCCACATATTCAGCGTATTGGTGTCCCCAAAACTTACTTACTTACAGCTTGCCATGCCCATGCAAATCCATGTCCATGTACTGTATATACTGCAGTGAGGTTAGTTTTTTGCCATAAGACGGCCATGGCTTCCAACTGTCTACTCTTTCTGCTGCTTCAAGCAATTTCTGCAATGTTTGGCAAGTACGTTTATGTAGAAGAGCGGAAGATTTGGAAAGACGCTCAAGACCACTGCCGCAAAAAGTACACTGACCTGGCTCCTATCAGTAATGAGTATGATTTTAACCTGCTTTTTGAACAGACCAATGCTGACCGCAAACATGACAGCATTTGGATTGGATTGATGCGGGACCCGGCTAATACTGAACAGTGGTTATGGTCCGGAGGCTGCAAAGTGGTCAGAACCTTCTGGAGAGAGGGACAACCCGACAATCACAAAAACCAGGAAGATAAAGGACAAATTTATAAAGATTTGACATGGAATGACATAAAAGGTACTGCGACTTCGACCTTTTTCTGCTACAAAGTCCACGTGGTGAGGGAGAAGAAGACCTGGGAGGAAGCCCTTGATCACTGCAGGAGGCACCACCGCGACCTGGCCAGCGTGGCATCGGAGACAGAGCTGATGCTAATGAAGAAAGAACTGGGCACACTCACAGAAGCGATCACTGAACACGTCTGAATTGGGTTGAGGTTTTTGGCTGAGGACTGGCTGTGGGTGGATGGACAGCCTCTGGAGTATGAAGCCTGGGGTCTGGAGGGTAAGCCTTGGTGTCCCATGCTACAACGCTGTGCAGCTCTGCAGGTGACGGTAGTGAACGGAACTACAGATGTCACACAGTGGAATGCACGACAATGTGATGACGAGCTACATTTTCTTTGCTACTAAGAATGACAACACTACTAATAATTATTCTGCTACTATATGTCCTATCATGAAGGTCACTGTTTGTAATAGCAAAAGTGTGATTACATAAAGAAATCATTATTAGATTATTATTCTTAAATTGCACATGAATGTTCTAATACTAGATCTCGTAGTTTTTTTTTGCTTTGTTTTGTAACATGTGTGAAACACTTGAGAGCAAAGGCGTGCTGGGTAATCGGGAGAGTCAGGATGTTTCCGGGTGGGCCAGCAGAAAAAAAAAGATTAATAATGGACTCTCACAGTTGTACTATTACAGGCCCAAAGGCTTTAACTGGGCTGCAGCTGGAGCCGGGGCTGCTGTTTTAGACATAGGCTAAATAAAGTTACACAAACGTTTTTGCAACTAAAAATAATCTCTATACTTCTTCTTATTAACTGCTTTGAATTAGAAATGGTTTAGTCATTAGTAGTAAGTTTGTTGAGCCTTTTCCTTGTGCCATTTTGTGTGAAACATTCTGTGTTACTGTTGATTTTTAGGTAAAGTGTTTGCATTAGTTTACTATAACAACATCATCGTCATTATTATTATTGTGTGTTATTGTGTATATAAATGTACGAATCTTCAATCAGCAAATGGCATAATCTGTAATGTGTTGTTTGAACCTTAAATGGAAGTTTATGTCTAATGTGAGGACACTACCAAGATATTACTTTAATACCTCTTTCATTCTGTTTTGTTCAAATTAATATAAAAATCTAATATAAATGATCTTGGTGGTCCTTTTTTGTACCAGCACACACGATTCACTTTCAGGCAAATCCAAAAACACGTCCCCAGCCTCCCGTCAGTGTCCATTGGTCATATTTTAAGGTTTAGGGAAAATGAAACACACTTCTGAATTCTCATAGAGATGACTTAGATGGAGGATGTTTATTTTTGGTGTTATTTGGTTGTAACAAATGTGATGGGCAGTGATACCTAAAATGCTGCAGTGTCGGAGAGTTGAAAGAATCAGAAATCTGAGTTTGGTTAATATCGATAAGGACATGGTTATGCAGGGAAATTACTCTATATTCCCTCTAAACATATGACTTATAAAAACTGTGTACATTAGGCACAAAAAACACCCACTTCCAACCTAAAATAGTAGTCAACATTCTGATGTTAGTTTAAAATAGGTTGCTGCCTATGCAAAGTTTTAACCAGTGACGCAACGGTTACATTTCATGACGAGTATAAATATTCTTTCATTTAATTTAATTCTTTAATTCCAGACGTTCAATGTTTCACCACATATTTCATACTTATTTGTTACTCAGGTTGACTTCAGTCTAATTTCACATCACTTGCTTTGACCTGTGTGCGTGCAATGTTAAGCCCTTATTTGCAAAATTTCCATAGCTAGGTAAATTCAGATCACGCCCAGAATTTTGATCCTCACACAAGAAATTGCTCAGAGAATAGACTTTTAAAACAGTTCTGCACCAAAGAACATCTCTGACATATCAAAGCCATATATGAACCATCTCATCTGAACCTCAGGGAGCGGTCTCCTGTTGGTCCCAGAGTCAGGACTAAATAAAGTGAGGCTGTGAGGGAAGTGAGTTTTCTCTTTTTCTGACAATGTTCAAATCCAGGCTAAAAACAGTTCTTTTAAAACTGCAACTATTTTTATCTGCCTTCTTGTAAGTTTATGTATCTTTGAAGCACTTTGAATTGCCTTGTCAATCAATCGTGACCTACAAATAAACTAAAATGTCTTGTACCTTGTATTCAAAACAAGAAGAGCCTTCCATGCACTGTTGTCTTAGCTTAGGGATCACTCCACCTAGTATTTTGTTTTATAAAAGAAGATAGATTTATAAAGAAGAAATCCAGTTTTTACACCACAAACAATGTAAAATAATAGATTTTGATTTTGTCTTTTTTCTGTAAAGACAAGACATGTTTGCTGACATGTAGAAAGCGCTATCAATCAAAACTGTTTTCCTGCGATTTGACAGAGTTGGGCGTATCCCATGCAAATATAGGTGAAGGTCATATCAAATACCACCCAAACCAAGTCAGTTCTCCTGCAAACATGGCAGCAGTCCTCTGGCTCTTTCCTCTGCTGGGCATATCCTTAACCCTCGGCAAGTATGTCTACATCGAAGAGAAGAAAGACTGGTCTGGTGCTTCTTCACATTGCCAAAAAGAGTACTCCGATCTCGCTCCGGTCAATGACCAATCGGACATGGATCGTCTCAGAGATCTGGCAGGGAACTATGCTACTTACATCTGGTTTGGACTTCTGAGAAACATGAGCGATAAATCGAAATTTCGGTGGAGAAGTGACGACATTCTTTTGGGACGCCGGCCAGCCAAATCAAGGGCAGAATGAAGATTACGGAGTTATGATAAATTACCTTTGGCATGATGCACCAAATATGACTTTACATTTCTTTTGCTTCAACGTGCATGTTGTGAGGGAGGAGAAGACCTGGCCGGAAACGATGGAGTACTGCCGGGAGCACCACAAAGACCTCGCGTCCATCTCCTCAGAGACAGAGCTGATGCTGATACAAAGGGAGCTGAAGGAGGGTGTCAGCACTCCGCATGTGTGGATGGGTCTGTGCTTTCTGGCCGGGCAGTGGCTGTGGCTGGACGGGAACGCAGCCGGGTACGAGGCCTGGGGGCAGGGGGGTAAGCCGGAGTGCCCTGCGATAACCTTGACCTGTGGGGCTCTGGTGTTCGGTGGGTCGGTGTGGGAGGCTCATGATTGCGTGGAGAGACTGCATTTCATTTGCTACTAGTTTGACGCTCAAAACAAATATGTTGCGTGGACAGTAGTTTGCTTCTTTTTAACTATGTACTGTAGGTTCATACTGTATGCACTAAAGCTACCTTGCACATTCAAAATGATGCATTACAGGATGTGGTCATGTGACACAGGGCAATGGTTGTCAAGATCAGGACTAATTTACAAACCATTTATAAACCAGCAAAATATGTAACTCAATTTGAAAACCACAAAACTAGAGCATTTCTAACTGTCCTGGATGTGGCGGACAGCGGGAAAATGAGCAAAGATAAATATTCAAACCAGCAAATACTTATTCCACTGAGTGAAACTCAATGAGAAGAATTAGAACTCATAAAAGACAAGCTGACAGCTGCCAACTCATACAGTAGGAAACTATAAACACGGATGCTAACGTATGAGACCGTATGAGTCAAAAAGAGCTGAGAAGCACTTCAACAAAGTCCAAAGTCACAGGAGCAATCATGTAGCTGTAGTTGAGTAGGAAAAAGAAAGATGGGTGTGTGCTTCGAACGCCTTATTTGCAAACCTTTCTTTGTTTTGTCTGCTCCCAGGACAGGCCAGCCGAGTTGTTCTTTAGGGAAATATCAAACTAGTGCACTTGAAAGTAACAAATGTCTATGTGTTCTAACAACTTACAATACAAATGTGTTTTGTGTACTATCTATGCGTAATAAAAGCCTTGGAACTAAGAATGATCCTTTTCTGCCTCTGGTCTCTGACTGCAGACTGAACCTACACATGTTGTAGTAAGGAGTCTATGGTGACGATTGGAAGCATGCAGTCAGAAGAAGCTCACCGCCGCCTCGGAACGTGGGACTCCCACGGGTCTCGTGGTCCTCGAACGCCTCGCGGTAGCTGTGCATAGGGCCCTGGCGGAAGCAAAGGTTACATATTATCGAGATGGAAAGCTGGGGGAGATGGGGTGTACTGTATGATGCAGAATACTGGTAGGTGTTTTAGATTACAACTTTCAAAACAAAGGGCAGTGGTACGTACATCTCTTGGCCGTCCTCCGGGGTTGAGGGCCAGGTTCTGGGTGAAGTCTGGAGAGTTTACAGCCGAGCGGTTTTCAAGGCTGCTCTGGTACTGGCCCTCGCTGGTGGTCCGACGCCGGCCCGTCTCCGGGGTCACTTCTGGGGTCATTCCTCTCGATCGGACGCCTGAATTCACCCAAAATCATGAAATACACTTTCCGAGACATAAATCGCTAGCGAAATAATGAACATGACATAACACTGCAAAGCAGTGTTTCCAAACCTTTTTGAGCCAAGGGACTCTTTTTACAATAGAAAAGTCTCAAGGCACCCCAAAACAAAAATGGTCACAAAGTATATTTATTAAAATATAGTGATCTAATCATAATCTATTCTCTTAGTATTTGCTAATCATCATATGTATTTGGTTTAAAAGTAATTCAATTGGTAAATTCATAGTGGGGTGCTCTTTTTGGGTAAGCATTATGGTATGCTTTGCCCTTTACAGCTCTCTCAATAACACATCTTTTCTCTTTGGCTTTCATGAATTTCGTATGGTTTATAAGATTTTTTTCCTATTGTCCTTCAAATGATTTTCTTTCCTTTGCACAGGTGTTATTGTTGTGGCTTATATTGGTAATGTGTTCTGCATTTGTGTTATGCTGTTTTAAAAATGCATTCTAAAAAAAGTTGATTGGATTGAAAACATGGTTTCACTTTCAGCTAATGGCATGCTAGCACATTCATAAAATATAGATTGGAGTAGAAGAAATGACCAACGTGATGAGAAAAAACTGAAAACCCTTTAAGTCATAAGCTGAATATGGCAAATCCGCAAACGCATAAATAAAGGCATAAATAAATAGGAAGAACATTTTACACCCCAGTCCTCTATCTGAAATGTATGAAAATTGAAGATCATAATGAATGCAACCTATTAACTTGACATGAAAGAGTATGGCAGAAAGTGCAAAAGTATAAATTAAAAGGTTGAACAGAAAAGTGAGTGGAAAAATGACAAACCAGAGAAAGAATAGGAGCGGAGGCGGTCGGACTGTTGGGGGTTATGCTCTCGCTGATGCCCCGGATTCGAGCGTTGTACTCTGGGCAGGGGCAGGAGCAGGTCAGGGGGGTGTGTGGAGGTGAGGTGGGAGGAGGAGGAGTGGAGGGTGCAGAGAGGGAAGCAAACAGTGAGACAGTCAACAGAAAATAAAGGTGAGAAAAATGAAAAACGTAAAACATGATTTGAATGGGTAATACAGTATGACCCACGTAATTTATATGGAATTTTCTACAATTGGTAGTTTCAATAACTGACAATGTTACATCCTAAACACCACAGAAGACAATAGCTGCTGTGTTTCGTAAAGAAATCGTTTACATATAGTGAAAAGTATAGTCGCATGTGTGGTGTTAGTCAGTGAATGGAAAGCGTTAATACAAAAAACCCACGGCTGCTAACTGAAAGCTACAAACTAACAACCAAATTCCAATACCTCACGGTCTCTGGGATAAATACCTTGCCAAAAATTAGACTATGTTCTCTTACCTGCAATTCTATGAGCCACTAGGCCTTCCAAGTTAAGCTCCTCTTCTGGATCCTGCTCTCTGGCCAAAGACGTGGAGGAGTTTTCCTTGGGCTGGGGCGTGTGCATGGGAATGGGGGAGGAGGAGGCACTGTAGCCTTGGTAGGGCGAGGGACCCTGGAGCTCGGGGAGTGGGATACCATTACGCCTTGGTAAGAGTTGACCGGTTTCTGCTGGTTGAAGTTGGACTGCTCGGGATAGTGCGGGGTGGCTTGCCTCGAATGCACATAAGGTTCCGGGGTGTGCGTTGGGGTGGTGTTTTGGTAGCCGGTGTTGGGTCGCTGCGGGGAGAAAGCGGGCGATTCCATGACTGGGCTCTGATTGGGGATTGCAGACACCCTCCCGGGTGACCGCTGGGGCTGATGGAAGGCGCTGTTCACTGGACTGGAGCTGTTGTACCCATGAATCGCGGAGTCCGCTTGGTAGGACGGCCTCGCCAACGTTTGGGAAAAGGGAACTTGGGACGCGCTGAGGTTGTTCTCCCCGGGCGGCGCACTGTGGGATTTGGACATGTGGGAGTTGATGGGGTCCAGGTCCAGCATTAGCATGTTTAGGGCCTCGATGGACTGCTCGATGTCCCGCTGCGAGGCTGTGGTGGGGAAATGAGGCAGGCTATGGGTGGACTGCAGAGGCGGACCAAACGGATCGTCGGGGAGGCTGTACTGGTGCCAGGTGTTGAGACCTCGCTGAACCGCCTCTCTGCTGCTAGTGCTCCTCTCTGGGGCCCTCGGCATGAGTTTGGGGTTGGTCTCCGGACTGCTGCCCGGCTGGTTCCCGAAGGATTGCGAGCGGTACATTCCGTTCCCGTTCTGGTAGCTGTTGTATCCTCCCTGCGGGGACGGAGAGTCATGTTCCTGCATTGTCGTGGGCGTTCTAGATCCGTGAACCGGCATCTCGGTCAACTTTTCACCCCCTCTCTCTAGGTAGGGCCCGTCGTTTTGGCTGACAGGAGTTTGCGATTGGTAGTAGAGGTCCGCCGGAGTAGCGTGACCTTCCAAGGAAGAAATGGTCCCTAAGCTGTCCACGCTATTGCCTTCTTGACTGTTCGGTAACTCGTCGTCGAGAATATCTGTCTCCCGCTCCCCTGTGGGCGCCCCGATCGCCCTGTTGTGACCTCCGTTGACGTGGACCTGCGCTGGGACAAGATGCCTGATTCCACCCCCGGGCTGGTGGATGTGGACAGGTAGGCTTGGCGTTGGTTGGGAGGTTCGAGTCCGCTCAAAAGCTGGTCGAGTTCTCTCTTCTCCTGCGGGCTGATGGGCGGGTGGGCGGCTGCCGGGTTGTTGGCGATCACCCCGCCCTGAAGGGACTGGCTGTGCTCATCGGTGCGGTCGGTCTTGATGGATGCGGTGGAGTTTCCGGAGTCGCTGCTCACGGAGAGGGTGTGGTCGACCGCAGGGAGGGCAGTGGGGCCGGTGACGGGGAGGGTCTGGTCAGTGGTTTGGAGAGGGTGGCTAGTCGTCTGGAGGGAGGTGTCCGCATTGGTCAGAGGGTTTTCATGGACTGGGAGGCCGTTGATAGTGACCACCCCCTCCAGGGACTCTTTCTTCCGGACCCGGGCATATAGGCTTCCGTCGATAGGGCCTTGAGTGTGATCAGCATCTAAAACAAAGACAGAGGACATTGCTTGGTCTCTCTTTATTAAGAAACCAATTGGCGATTAAACCTTATGCATTTGTGGCTCGGATTCTAGCTCAAGATAAAAAATTAAGAGTCCAAAGCCAGTGTGGAGGTTGCCCCAGAGGCATCAGTGCGACCAGAACAAAGTATGTGGCACTGACAGAGAGCCACCAAATATATGATAAAGAGATGTGTCCAGAGTGACCCCGTGCCCAAAACAAAAACAGACTTTTTTTGAGAAAATTCTAGAAAGTTTAGATTCTGCTTGACACTTTCCGTTAGGCAAAGATTTTACAATAAGTAAGATTTTACTAGTCATTAATAGTCCCTACAGTAGTTGCAGACACGATGCAGACAAACACCAAAACAATGCCAGCAAAAACAAAATCATTGTGCTGTAGTGATATGAGTCACAGCATCCAAACCTTTTCAGACAGTATACTTGCAAAATGATCTCAAATTTTAACATTCATTGTCCAGAGCAGTCTCTCTCACACATTATCCCATAGACCCAACTGTAAACATCTATTTTGACCTGAAGCTCCAGCATGTGCCCAGCTCCTCTGGTGCTAATAATAGCCCATTTGCTGGACTCCGGCCACTGTCACGTTGCGTCAGTGTGGGCCCACATGGCCAGAACTCTACTGGCAAAGATGAGCTGTCTACTTAGTTAGCACCGATTTCTGGCTACTGAATCATGTTAGCAAGATAGCAATGAATTTGCGTAATGCCATCAACGGTTTTGGTTTGTAAGACTTGGTCAATACAATTTTCAAAACAATCTAATGGTGTTTCACGTTGTACATCTTAAAAGGTTAAGAAAGTCAGTTTAGAGAATGTGGGCCCCGTATTAAGTTAAACATATTTATCAAGCATCATTTGTTAGATATCCCTGTTATTTGGAGCAAAGGTTTTCCGAGTTGTCACCTTAACTGGGTTATTTGAGGTCAGGGCGTTTCATCAGAGAAGCTTCAGCATGATCATCTGTTCTACCTCAATCTAGGCGCTTGTTCTAAGGGTAGGCATTAGAAATGGAAAGTCCTGACTGACTGAGAGCGCACACAAACATATCCCTCAATGTGAATGTGAAATGTGCTGCTCATTGTCTCGGCCTAACCACATAAAGAAAGTGATCCTCCAACGCTATAGCTCATATGTTTGCAAAGCGATCCCGGACATATATATGTGTCTGGGGCCTATGCGGGCTTCCAAATTGAGCGACCCCGGGGACAGATGGTGGATCGCTCTGACCGCAGCTATTTGAAAAGCCGTGTCAACAACAGCAGCGTGCGGACCACAGTAGCAGCGAGGAGCCGGGAAGCCGCACTGAAAGCTGTAAACAAATGGTCCCCCCGAGGTTGTCGATAATGATGACGCATGGATTTACTTTCGCACTCACTCAACTAGAACGACAGGTGTCTTATCTCTACAGCAAGTTATATGAGATCAGTATTAAAGTGGCCGTTTTCTCAAAATCGCATCAACTAACAAACTGAACATACACAACTGTAAAGAAAGGCATTTAAATAGGATTATATAATTATTTCAGAAACCACATGTTTTTCCCTGCCTTGTAAAAGCAAATTTTTTGACAACTAATCGATAACTCTTTCATTATCCGCAAATATTGGAAACACTAAAAAACAATGTCTAAATATCTGTTTCCGTGGTTCTCAACCAGCTTCGAGAACTACTTTCAACAGAACATACAAAGCTGCGACCCATATAAAAATAAAAATTTCAATTGAAAATAAAACTTTGATCATAAGAATTGAATAAGAATTGTTACTCAATACTTGAAATGGTTACAATTGAAGACTCAAATTACATACACCTTTTCTTAAAAATATGGAAGCAGTTAATAGTTACCATTAGCATATTCTAGATTAGTGTTACTATGTGAAGCAAAAACTTCTTACCAGTAGATCAACATTGAACACCTTTGCCGTAATCCCCACAAAACTAGTTCATCCACGCAACAACATCCACCGTTTGTAGAATATATCCCTCTAGTCTCTCTGCTGTGACTGAACTCTTCCACCTTGCGTAGTCCGTTATGATTCACGTCTCCCATCACAGCGTGCGGTAGAGTGGGGCTTGAGGGGGCTGTACCACTGCTGCTGCTGAGAGGGGGAGCCCATGGGCTGGCACTGTTGCCCCATTCCCGGCACTGTGGGGGTGGGACCTCCGCTGAACTACAACTCCCATGTGACCCGAGGAATGCGGCGGCCGTCCATGCCTGATGATGTCACCGCAGGGGATCCCCTCCATCAGTGTCAGGAGCTGCTGAGTTTCTCCAAGGCTAACTTTAGAGGACTGCTGCTGTAATGTGTGGGCTCGGATGGGATTTTATTCAATGGGATTTCATTTACTCAAACACTAAAGCCCAAGAAAACAAAGGCCATCTGCATCATCAAACTGCTGACCTTTGAATCCATGTCCATGTCCATGTCATGTCTTGTATGCTGCTGACAAGGAATTGCCATTATTTTCCTGGCTAAATTATTACCTGTTACGGCCCCAGGCCTCCGGGCTCCCTCCTTTTTGTATAAGTTTTGAGTGTGTGTGGTTAATTTCCTTTTTGTCCTCCATGGAAACCTGGCTGTGTGAGCCCTGACCTGGGATCGGATCGCTTCAAGCTTGGTCCTGGTTGGCTCGCCCCTGGTCCCTGATTCGTGCGGCATCTGAACACCTGGCCACAATCTACCACCTGGTGCCAGCCACACCTTTAAAAGGCCACATTTTGGGATATTCTGGACTGCTGGTCTTTGTGGCCAGTACGCCATTCTGTGTTGTGTCTGTGTCCCTTCGTGTAATTAATGATTTTGTGTGTCCAGGGACCACTCGTGCCGAGTTAGTCTGCTGGCCTCGGTGGCCAGTATGTAGGGCTGCACGATTTTGAGAAAAAACCTAATTGCGTTTTTTCTAACAAACATTGCGATTGCGATGCGATCTTCGATTTTTCTGTTCAATACTTTTAAGTGCGTAAAACTAAAATTATGAATAAAATATTTTATTACTTTTATGAAACAAAGGGTTAAATAAACTACATACATGTGATTAAGGTAATGAGATTGTTTGAGATTGTTCGATGCTTCGTGATTATTAAATGTTCCCCTTAATGTCCAAAATTACTGAAACTACTGGGATTTTACACATGAAACAAAAACTATACATTACAAAACTAATCTGTGGATTTTACATTTCGAGATTTCCATCAAAAACTCAACGTGAATGTTGAGACGAGTGGTGCTGCTTATCACACATCGGTTTCTGAATGTCTGGCTCTAAAGAGGAGAATTTCAGTCTCACACTGGAAAACCTAACTTAACAGGTATTGGGAAGGGCATGAGCACTTTGAGGGCAGACTCTGTAAGCTTTGGATGTTAGGTAACGCAAACTCGTGCACAGACGCACATGCCGTGGAAAATACCAGACATTTGGTTCCACAAAAGCGTTCTCTGGATCACAAGCAACAAAACGCTGCTTATTCTATGAAAATCCGCCGCATATTGACGTCAAACACCTGCTGTAAAGATGGTAGAATGAGTCGTGGCTGAATACAGTGGACGCGCGTACGGCGGCGGTGAGCGGCGGCGGTGAGCGGCGGCGCGCAGCAGCAGGCAGAGATTGTTCGACCCGCCACAACCAGACCCGCCATCAAAGGAGAATTTATGACCCGATCCGCGAGCATGGCTGCGGAGACCGCGGGGAACACGCAACCCGCGCATCAGGTGCGCTAATGACCCCAGCCATGTGTGAAATCCTGCGCGTTTTACAATAGCTACTAAGAAACAATAAATATGTTTAAACGCAAGGGAACAGACTCATGTGAACTGCACAGAGAAGGCAATATGGCAAGAACAACAACGAGAGAACCCTGCCTGCCATATATAGTAATATATATTTAAATAATTAAATACGACTTTGAGTGCAGCCCTTGGTTTCTAGCCTGGGAATAGTTTTTCTCTCTGTGATGCAAATCCCTGTACAATTCAAAGAGCGATGGCTTAGCTTTGGCGGTACAGGCAAGCCTGCCAGCCTGCTCCATCTGAATAGAAGAAATAGCTTTCTTCTGGTGTCAATAAATAGCTACAGCAGGCCTCAAATTAGCCTGGTTGAGTCAGGGAGGCTTTCACACAAATAGCCCACCACTTGTTTCTGACTACAGTTCCTGCTTCCCCTGGCTTTAGACAAAGCATACAGTATATTTAGAAGTATGTTCTGCCAAGTTGACCATGAAAAGATTACACAGATATTTCCAAATATCTCATCCAGTTGACTTAGACCATCACAACTTGGCATGTACTGTATACAAACATCTCCCAACTCATTCATCTCTTAAGCTGGATGGTCATGACAGTTTTTCTCCAAGCTTCATGCCAACTGCAATGGCATTTTGATGGGCAAACCACTACTAACCAATAGTGCAGTATAAACAATGACTGTGTGCTGTAAGTGAATGGTTAGAGCGCTTGCTACTGAATACATGACACTTACACTATATCAAAAGGCAAAAGCTAAAGTTACAGCATGGAGTGCTTCTTATACATCCTTATGCTTCTTTCTTCAGAAGAAGCATAAGGATGTATAAGGATAAGGATCTTGAACCGCAACATAAGCTACATTCAAAACCTGACTTCTGAGTTTAGAATCAAAGCATATGGTCAGGTTGGCCTAAACTGCCCAATAACGAGTGTTATTAGCAGTAAGAACTATTCATTGGAGAGCTGTAGCACTAAAAAGAAAGTTTGCAAATGTGTTATGGGTGGCCCCATAACTCCATTGTTCCAATTAACAAACACTGTACACTGGCAAGGCAAGCTACGACAACTAGGACGTGAATTACTGGGGAACACAGCACAACACATTTTCCTACAGGGACAATAAAGTACAGCTTAACCTTACCTTGGCCAAGGAAGGAAGGCCAATCGGCTCCTGTCCATTAGCCGATTAAGGTCATTTTCCCCTCACTTCCCATATCAGCCTCATTGTATTTAACCACGAGCGAGAGGAGAGACCCCAGTGTAACATCAGGGCAGTGCGCACGTGTATGCGTGTCGGTGCATTGACAGGTTGATGCTCATCGTCATAAGTTTGTTGAACAGCTGATCGTTGTTACGTGGCTGATGGGGCAACGTTTGGTGCGGGCGCATGTGAACACGGACTGAACTAACTTTGAAGTAAATGCAATTGCGGTCTCGGGTTGACCCATAAGGCGCTCCGACATGTTTGAAAACGCCCCGAGTTTCCGCCTTGAACTTTGCCGTGACAGTCCCAGTAATAAATAGTGTTCTTATTGCTGTTGCTATTCCCTCCTCTCATGTGACGGGGCGACTCTGGTGAGCGTGCCACAACCGGGGCTCATCCTGCCACCTGCCTGTGTATTCTCTTAAGTGTTGCTCTTAACGTCTCATTGCCGCAGCGCGGTCGCCCAGGCCATTAAAAAGCCATCTGAGCACCTGTGGCCAATGGTTTATTATAAATAGAAGCAGGGCTGATGGTAATGTGCTCTGGAGCAGCTGGGATGAGGAGTAGAAACACTGATGGGACATGTAATATCAACAAACATGAGTGAGTGACTGGGATCATTTGTTAGCACAGACACGACCATATACAGCACACAAGAGCATTTCAGTCATTGCTGTCGCGCTCATTTGAGTCTTTTATTGGGATTGGTGGCAACAGTCATCTTTTGAATAGGAAAAGGTCTTTACTCTCAATCTATTTTATTATTGATATAAAAAGAATCATTATCTAGTCAGAATTGGATTAAAAAGGGCAGAAACATTATCGAGTTAGCAAGTTCTACACAAAATATGATCCCACAGAAATGGTAGTTTTTGAAGTTTGCAGATGACAAAATATTACCGAAATAATTACAGCTGTTGTATTTTGCTTATTGTGGCCAATACAATGTCAATTTCAATTAATGTAGGGCCTATTGTAATTTTAACTGAACATAAAATATGTAAATTTGCATAATCAAAACAATTTACCCGAGCCATCACAGCATCCAGGTACAGTATTTACATCGTGTTACAAAAAAGGTTCATTACAATATTTTTTGACAATTCCTATTATGAGAGATAATAAAAGTAATGGTAGTAATAGCTTGGCCTAGTTGAAAAAGTCACAACTTTCTGGGAAAATCTAAGCATTTCACTGGAAACAAGACTAGAAATAGACTAGGGGTTCCTCAAGGTTCTATTCTGGGACCATTTCAGTTGCAACCACAGAGCACTATATAACCTTTCATCTTCCTCACATGCAATTTAATGCGTGATTAAAGGAGATACACGACCAACAACAACTGTTAAATCCAAAGTTTCCTTGGTTGTCAGTAGCTGTGGAAACTCCGAACTGCCCTGGTACATTTAAGAGACACAATGACCTTATAAAAAAGACCAACCCATCTTTATAAGCGGCACACATTAGAAATAGTAGCAGGGCCAGTATGAACAGGCAGGGTTAAAGGCTAACATATGGAGATCTGTTTCCACTCACAACACTCATCACTGTGAGATTTACTACGAACACATGGGACAGGTTACGCAAAACAGTACCAGGAACTATTTACCATGATAAATAACCAAAAAGGGAAGTTAAATGGAGGGAATGTTACTGTTTAAAAAAAACAAAAAAACTTGTCATGTCATGGCTTTGAGTCTCGGTGTCTCTGTCTAACACAGCCAGTAAAAAAAGAGTCAACGAATACACCCATAAAAATAAACCTGGCTCTGCATTTTTGGCTGTTTAATAGTTTGGGGTCACTTAAAATGTCCTAATTTTTGAAGAAAAGCACAGTTTTTGTTTTTCAATGAGGATACCATTAAATGAATCAGAAATACAATCTAGACACTGTTAAAGTGGTAAATGCCTATTCTAGCTGGAAACTGTTGTTTTTTATGGAATACCTACATAGATACGCATCACTCCAGTGTTTTAATGGTACATTGTGTTAGCTAATCGTGTTAAAGGCTAATTGATGATTAGACAACCCTTGTACAGATTAGAGAAGCTATACAACCGACCTTCCTTTAAGATAGTCGAGTATCTGGAGCATCAACATTTGTTAGTTCCATTATACTCTCAAAATGGCCGGAAAAGGGGACCTTTCTTCTGAAACTCGACAGTTTATTCTTGTTCTGAGAAATTAAGGCTATTCCCTACGAGATTTTATGGGAAACATGAAACTGTCTCGGTGACCTCAAGCTTTTAAACTATAGTCTTTTCGAAATGTCTTATTTCCATTCTTATAAGAACTTTCTTTTGCACGAGAAACTCAGTATTGTTACATGGACATTTCAGATTGCACACACATGCACAAGACATTTCAAAAAGACATTACACGCTTGTACTGGACTGATGGACCAAAGAGTTCCTCGGTCTGACCCTGTTAATGCTTGCCGCAAAATACAAACGTCCTAATGCTAACAGCACAAATTCAGTGTTCAGGACATGGCAGTAATTCTATAAAGTAAGTCTTATTTATTTGTCCATTGTTTCTTATTGAGAGTGTTAACATTCTTCCAGTTCTAAAAATAAGCCAGTTTTGTAAAGTATAGTCTTCTTCATTTGAAAGGCTTCCAAAAACATCAGCTCCGTTAAACAGCAGTCAGTCCCTTCACAGATGATTATGTTGAGTCAAATCATCCAAAGACCTCCCCTGGCCCCCCGTCACGCGATGGTTAACCTTATACATGTCCACATTTACCGGTGACATGCTTGGGCAGGAATCCCGCCGTATGCCTGGACTAAAGCAGGAGATGTCAGCAGGTCTTTGGGCGTCTGCTGGTGAGATCACACTTTTCATATCGACTCGACGGCGACCTGTCTGCGTGCCTCGGCTGGGAGCTTTTGCCCCTGACTGACAGCCTTCTGACCGGGTCGTAACAACCTGTCCGCGCCGTGCCTCACTGGAGCTGGGATAGAGACCTCACCAGGGAAACGCGGCCGTTTGAGACATAAATTCCAGACTGGGACCTGCTGATTCTGAAAATTCCAGTTTGAGCTGATGAGTTTAGAAGTGAGGGGGATTACAAGGAATTATGGATGATTGTCGAAGCTGTCTAAACTTTTGGGTGGCCCAGTGGCATGAAGGGTCTAGGTTCTATTCTTGGGCCAGGTGGGCCTTTCTGTGGGGAGTTTGCATGTTCTCCCTCACTGCAAAAAGTCATCTAGAAATACATAATGTTTTCTTAGGCAAATAATCGAAATTTAGTTAAAATTGCAATCCCTAGTTTGGTCAATCTGAATTATCGTCGTGGGATGATTTGGCAGTAACAAAACCTAGTTTTGGAGTTTGGACGAGACAATGTAAGATTTTTTTGTGATAAATGAAACTGGAGGAGAGCATTTGTTTTTGTTTGAGCTGTTTGTATAAAAGATATCCAAGTTCATGATTCAGCTACATGTATTAATTTTATTATGAAAAGATGAAATCGAATCAAAAATCAAGATCGATCAATATGAGAAAAACAATTGAGATAATTTTTTGCCATATCGTCCAGCCCTATAATTTTTTTTCTTAATTTAAAGCCATGTCGTGTAACATTTCACCCAATAAATACAAGCATTTATTTCATTAAAGATATTGTTATTGTTGAAAAATACCCCCCAAAAAAGACAACAAACATGTTTCTTTGCTGTGAGCAGCTCACCTGTCCTCAGACCTGACTGTAGCTTTACTGGGAGGCGGGACGTTTCCATGGAGATGTCGACACAAGGCAGCAAAATAAGAGATTTAAACACTTGAAGTCCTCATCCAAATCTATTCTCTGATTAACCACTACCTACATGAAGCCTTTTCTGTGTCTAGTTGGTCATGTGGAGCATGTTTTGAATAATCCAAAATGTTACGCAGTGTGCCTTTAAGTGTAAAAAAAAAAAATGTATTTACGGTACAATAACAAAAAAGTGTCGGTAGATTCAGCATCGGTTCGTTCCTCCCAGACCCATTAAGAGCACGTTGGCTGAAATGGATCTGCCAATGTCGCGCCTTGGACGGGATGACAGTTGCTTCAAAAGGTGTCATGGCGGTGCATCAGTGAGTGGCAGGAGTTTTATATTCGCCATGTCTTCCGGCGGGCCCCTCTCCGGTGTCTGCTGCCTGCCCGGAGCTAACGTGACCCGCTCGGATTGGACACCGGGAGAGAGAGATGGGCTTTCAGGGTGATGTCATGTGTCCGCCTGTCTGTCAGCTCGCGGCTTGTCATAAAAATCCACCCCGTTACTGTCTGCACGGAGGGCAGACTAAACGCAGGGCCGATTCAGGGGAGCAGTTAGTTGACAAGCAGCGCGTTGGGATTTGAATTTGCGACCAAAGGAAAACAGCGCTGAACAGTAGCACTTAGGCAGAAAGGGTCTGTCGCTTCAATGCACCAGGCTCTGTCCGTGTGCTGCGGCCGTTTCTCTATGGCTTCATGACACTATTCAAATACTACACAAGGAAAATAAATAAATGTAAATGTAACTATCTTTAACATATGGACTTACAATATGATATCGAGCTGAATTCAAACTTACATTCAATAATGGCACAGGTCATAGGTGAGACTTCCACAAACAGGAAGACTACTGCAACTTGAGTACATTATTGCAATGACGCTTACACCAGACGGCTCGAGTTGTAGTACAGTATATGTGTAATTCATAAAAAACGCGACTAATGTGTCATCATTATTGTCAATAATTTTGCATCCAGGACTGAGATGTCCTGAAAATTGGTGCCGGAACATGACCCCATTACGCCTTTGTCCACTGCTTACACTGACCAACTAATGACACTAATGAAGTCTATAATATTGTCATAATATTAAAGGTTGGAGAATGGATCTTCAATGGATGATGTTCTGTACAGCTGGGTCATACTATACTAGTCACATTTTTGTGTCCGTATAAGTTCTGATGTTATACATATTAGTAGAGCGATGGGATCAGATGAGGCTCTCTTGAACTCTGTCTCCTGTCTGCCTGGGAGCTGTCTACCTCCCGGTGCTGGTGTGCGTCCGTCAGTCTGTCACCGGCCGGATCAGTGCTGTCGTAAAAGTGCATCTGGCTGTTGGCCATACGAGAGTAGAGCCGTCATCTCTGTCTCTGAGGAAATTAGCTCCACAGACCCCAGTATACACGTGTGGACACGACACACCTGACAGTTACGGTCATGTGATGCTACAATAGTATTTACACACTCCAATTCAGATTTCCAAAATCACATCTGTCATTAGGGATGGAAACAATAGGGTCAATTAGAAGTGCAATTTATGTTTGGCAAATTAAAACTCGGGTCACGTGTACATGTTAAACATGTCCAAGGGCATTAACACTTGGACATAATGCTAACATGGCAAAACAGCAGAGGAGGTTGCTTCAAAGCTAACAGAGGCCATGGCGTCGGTCACATCCTGGCTCGAAAAATCCTGCCTTCAACTTAATATATCCAAAACTGTTTGTATGTTCTTTTCAAAAAACACCAAAAATACCATAAACATTATACCAGATATTTCAATAGCAGGACAAAAAATACAAGCAGTCTCAGAATTCAAATACCTAGGATTATACATTGATTCAAACCTCAGCTTCAAAACACACATCCAAAACACTGGCAATAAGATTAAATTCTGTTTATCAAATTTTAGGTTCATTAGAGACTGTTTGTCAAATCAAGCTGCTAAAATATACTTTTTTTCCATGATCCTCTCACATATCACATATTGTATCATAAGTTGGTCAAACACACATGCCACATCAATTATTCCCATGAAATCATTTTATAAACAAGCGCTTAAAACATTGGATAAAAAACCCTACAGATATCACCATTGTCAGATCTTACAGAAATATAAGTTGCTAAGTTGGGACAATCTTATAAAATTCAAAAACATCTGTTTAATGTATAGAATTAAAACTGGCTCTGCTCCCCCTTCACTGAGCGAGTTTGTAAACTTCAGATCGAGTGCAGGCAGAGTAACTCGAGGGGCAGTGAGGGAAGACTGCATCCTCCCCCTCAGAAAAACTGCATTTGGTCAGGCCGTGTTTTCTTATAAAGCCTCCCAACAGTGGAACACAGTGCCTGAATCAATTCGCGAGTCTTCCTCATTTAATTCATTTAAAAAGAATGCCAAAAAGTGGCTCGTGGAGACACAGACTTGTGAGCACTAGTTATATTGGAAAATGTATACTTGGCTCATTTTATGTACTATGTATGTATGTATGTAACTATATTGTATTTTGTAAATTGCTGTGTGATTTTAATTCTGTTTTTTTAGGCTGGCTTTGACATCTGCCAAAGGGTCTACCGATGAAAATTAGCTTCTTCTGCTAACTCGGGCATATTTACATTGTAAAATGTTGATTAATGTGCACTGTCCCTTTTCAAATAAATAAATCTAAATCTAAATCTAAACTGTAGAGGTCTAACCTACTGGGTTAGCGGCCTTTATATATAAGATCCCATGGAAACACATGAAATAGTGTTCTGTGCAGACAACATAATGGAGGACAGTAATATGGTCCCAGGTTTGATATCCGTGCTTAGAGTGGCCCAATCAACATGAACTATAAACATGCACAGCAGGCTTCATCCTAAGTACTCTATATCCTGACTAAGATCCTGGCTAAAGATCTGAAGACGGGTCCCTGGGTGCTGCGCTGTGATCGCCCACTGCTCCTGAGAGGCTCTTGCCCTGACGCAACCTCTACCCTTCAGAATACCTTAACATGACAATCATTCGAAAAACATCATGTTTTCTTTTAATTCTCATACTAATATAACTGACAGACAACATACTCTTGAACAGAGGTGACGCTGCAGGAGGAGACAATGCACTGTACACTGTCAGGAACAAGTTCTAGTAACTATGACAAAATAAATTATAAATAATCACAAGAAAACACGCCTTCCTCTATGAGCATACTTAGCCGCATCATGAATGCATTTGTATCTGGATAAACCTCTGTATGCCACCAGTTTTAATCAGTGCCTTTCCCTGAACAGGGAGGATTATGCAAAAGAGAACACTACAGCTCTTCTCTGCACAGTTTGGGGCCTTGGATTTGAACCTGCTCGCTGCACTGTCAGCAAGGGGCCCCACCACGAGCATTAGGGACTCAATAGACACTCACCGGGTGCTATTCAGGTACCTTCCCGCGTCGAATTCTATCAAGAAAGGTAAATTCGGGAGGGCAGCCATGTTTGTCTAGCATTTTATTCACACAGCACGACACAGAGACCAAAGACTGGCTCATGAAATGTAGCTTTGCAGAAAATGACTTGGGATTATGGCCGTGTGCATAAATCCAAGCCTTTTTGTGATGCTACCAAGCAAAGTCTTTAATGATTTTGGTGAGCCGAAATTGCAGGCCGCTCATAAAATGTTCCGCACACAAATTGCTCTCCGTGCTTAGGTGCCAAGACACAGCGGATGCAACAATGTTAGCATAGTAACGTTAAAAACAAACACTTAAGAAGTGGGTAGAATCAACTGACTTCTGCTGCCATGTATGCAGCACCGACAACTTTCCAAATTTGACCTAATACAAAGCCAGAAATGTGAAAACATACTCACCAACAACTGAGAAATGGCCTCCTCACGTTTCCGTTACTTCCTCCCAGTTTTGTTCATTAGAATCAAAGTTGACGCTCACTTGAGAGTGAAACTTTGCTGGTGTGTCCTGGTCTAACTATGGCTGTCCCTGTCCGTGCGTCTGTCTCTACCCAGCTATTCCAGACATGCTCCTGAGCCCTGCCAAATATGGGAGGGGGCCCGGCACAAGGGCGGGCGCGAGCTGGTCCTAGTCCGAGCTCACCACACTACTGTACAGCATGTATGTATTCGCCGGTAGATGGAAAAATGCAACACATTTCTACATAATTAAATCAAAGTGAATCAATGTGGCTTTGTGATTTGAAGTACATCTTTTGAACTACAATAGCATTAAAACGGAAATAGTCTTAATAAGTGTTAAATTGCATGTTGCAAGTGACTGTCCACATGTTGTTCATGAATGGGCAGAAAATATCAAAGAGGAGGTCTGATGTTTTTTGCACATATGTAGTAAAAGTAACCTGGACCTAACTAACCGTTCTGATCTGGGGCTGCTGCAGCTGGTCAGATCTAGGTTCAGCAACACTACAGTATGTGCTCAAAGAATGAGATCAGCTGACAACCTGAACATCCTGAATGACCAGGTTATTCCATTAGAGGATTTCTTCTTCCCTGATTGCACGGGCATATTCCATTCCAAGACGATAATGGAATGGAATGTGGGGCTCACATTGTGAACGAGTGGCTTAGAGAGCATGAGATTGATTGACCACCACAGAGTCCAGATGTTAAACCCATAATCTTTGGGGTGTGCAGGGGAAGGCTTTGCGCAGTGGTCATCAATACAAGTTCTTGGTGAAAAAATTATGCCCTGCGATGGACGATAAAGCCTTGCCAGAGATTGTAAGGTAAGAAAAGAGCCTCCTGGAGGAGTAATTCTAAAAGCTGCTGCTATAAACTGAGTGTAACCAACCAGGGAAGATTCAAAGATTACTCAAACCTGTGCGAGTGGCTCAAAACTAACTTTAAGTATGTTTTTGATGAGGGAATAACATTGTAAGTTAACATGCTTAAAGACCAACACCAACGGCCAAAGCTTTTTAGCCGTCTTGCTAATGGAAAACAGAACAGCTGTCGCTTAACACTTGCCTTTTTTATGACAACGTAAAGACGTCCACAGTACACGTAATGACTCACTAAAGCCATTCTCAGCTGACTTCCGGTGGCTTTACCACAGCAGCATCAGGGGTATCTCCTTGTTGGCTTGAGTCGGTGGCCTCCTGACTGCTCTGACCTGGAGGGGTCATCAGCTGCCGGAGCCGTGGACTATTAATGGAGCTGAGGCAGGCTGACAGACACAAGGTGCATGTACACATTACAATACCAAAATATTAAATCTTTGGCCAAATAAAAGTAGAATAATAACTAAATGTTTACATTAGCATGGCAGAGGGTTAAGTTACTCAAAACTACTCTCTGTTGTCTGATGTTACTTATGAGAAATTATTGGCATCACTGTTTTTGCCTTTGTAATTTGTTTTTGAAAAAAACTCTACCCGCTGAAATATTTACGTTGGTCGCTAATGTGCTGCTGTATCATAAACAAATGTCAATCTTTAAGGAAAAAAGGGTAGTATTTGTTTAAGTATTTCTGTGAGCTACAACCACAAGTTAAACTGCACAACGCACAAACATCTTGAAAATCGTTTCCTTCAGACTGTCAAACGTTTGGTTGATCACTCTGGGTAAAGTATTGCAATTCCTTACTGAACACTTACTGTATCGTAATACAAATTGTATCGGGAGGGACCCAGCGTTAAACGTTAATGAATCATTGGTTTACAACAAATTTGGTAGGTAACTTGTGTGAGCTCATTCAGGACGATTTTGAAGTGCTAAATCCAAAAGTCACATTGGTTTCGCTCAACATCAGGTAAAGAATGTTTTATAATGGCACAAATAATAATAATTAAAAAAATAATAATTGTGCAATGTACACCTGGTTTTCTTGCAATTGAAAGACAGTGTGCAGGCGCTTAAAAACTCTTATAAGTAATAGTAGAGTATGGACCTGTTATAAGTCTGAATAAAGCCCTCAATTTAATGTTCGTACGGCATTGACAGAAGCTAACTGCTCTTATGTGTAACTGCAATGTTTGTCCACAAAGCTATGCTAACACCTCGAGCTAACTACAAATAGGCATTAACTTGAAAACCAAACCCCCACTAGCTTAATGCTACTAAGCCTCGGGACAATTCTAAGCGCAACATCTTTCATTGCGCCCTTTTAGCCCGGATTTCCAAGGTCTCCAGACTTGGTTAAAAATGGCTTTTGCGCCGGAGTTAAGCGTTTGCGGCGCGGTGCGTGGCAGATGAAACACTCGCTTTAGCGCCTGGTCAAATAAACATGTCTGGATTGTGCGAGTGACACCCGCTGAGTGATTAGCATTGGGAATAAAAATAGCGTTGAACTGTCGGAAGGATCGCAGCAAATATTTGGGATGTCCGGTTGCGTGAGGTCACTTGGTTAAAAGCGGACAGCAGCTCGTCGTCCCCCAGTGGCTCGGACAATTATGTTTTCATTATGGGGCTTTGGTAGTTTGTTTTACAGTCAGCACGGTTAAGCTAAAGGCCTGTTGGTGAACACATGAGAAATGGAAAACGTAAGGGCGACCAGTTAGTTCATAGTGTTCAACAATTATCACCCAAAATAGCATCAAATCAGGATGGATACGGTACAAGTCTTTTGTCATTGCCCTCCACCACACTCAGTAAAATAGCCAAAAGATAAGGGATTAAAGTTAATGTTGATGAAGTTTTGCCGTAAAATGTTAAATTAGGAAGTAATCAGAGTATAAATGAGAACCATGGGCTTTTGCAGGACAGAAAAGGTTGATTTGATCGCCTCTCAAGCTGTTCATATTGACACACTCGCCCTTTGCCTCCATCATCCTGCCATTTAAACTGCTACTACCGGTATCTATAACGCCCCACCACCACCACCACAGCAGAAGCAAAACCATCGGCCTCATCAGAAGCTCTCTCTGGAAGCTCTGGATGACTAATGGCATGTAAAAAGCGCTAAAAAGAAAACAAAGAACAATCAAGGGCAACGCCTGCTTGACACAGCGGACATATACTGCATATCGGGCTTCAAAATAGGCTTAAAAACACTGACGTTATATACTCTGAAATCATGTGTCTTTAAGAATTAAATAGTAACAATGAAAATCATAGAGCTGGTGAAAACCTGGCCCGGGGCTCCTCCTGCTGGCAGCTTTAAGAATTCCATCCATCTATTTTCTTCCGCTTTATCAGGGTCGCGGAGGCAAACTCATTTCGGCCGCTTGTATCTGCGATCATGTGCTTACACAGTCATTACCCAGCTCTCATGACCATAGGTGAGGTTTGATACAGCGACCGCATCACTGCTGACACCGCACCGATCTGTCTATCGATCTCACGCTCCAGCCATCCCTCACTCGTGAACAAGACCCAGACATACTTGAACTCCTCCACTTGAGGCAAGGACTCTCCACCGACCTGAAGAGGGGAAGCCACCTTTTTCCGGTGGAGAACCATGGCCTTGGATTTAAAGGAGCTGATCCTTTAAGAATTGCTTACTGAAAAACAAACTTTCTGTTTCAATGTTTACAAATTCAGCACAGCCTGATACACATACGTTGAGCATATATAATGTTGGGCTTTAGAAATGTGGAGGACGTGCAGAACAAAGGCTGACACCGTAAAAGAAGAAACAGCTAAATTGAGCAGCTATGCCTGAGGATTACTCGAAACGTGAATGAAGTGAAATACTATCCCAGGTTTTTTTTGACGAGGGAACTACTTTGGCTCATCGCATGTTGGGCCTCCTTTAAAAACCTGTATTTGTCCACTGTGCTCACTTTATGGCCTGTGGACTTTGCTGGCTTCACTTTTAGGCTGATAAAACTCCAGAGCAAGCGTCAGAAATAGCTTCCATTGTTGCTGCGTGTCTCGGGCACGTCTGTTGCGAAGTGGACTGGGGGGGTATGTAAAAGTAAAGCAGAGCGGGGCCAAGTCAGGACTAGTATCCCAAGTGATTTTCATTCACATTGAGAGCTGCTAAAAAGATTTCATTCCATCTCTTCCACTCTAAAAACTCAAATTCATGTTGACCACAGCAGTTTTTCCTCCCCTCTCGCTCTTCTTCCAACGGCCTACTGTCCGAGTGAGTGAATGTTGTAATTACAGAAATGAATACAGCGGCGCGGGCCGTTTTCGCTGAGTGTGGAGAATCTCGGCCGCCCATTCAATTAGCCCATCCAAACCTGCAAGCACTGGCGATTCCCACTGACCTGAATGCATCGCCGCAATTACCACAAACGCCTCTCAAGGGAAGTCCATAAAAATGAATTGGAGCTGTAAAAGGCCCTACATACACAGAATGGGTGAAGTGGAGCCAGCAGCATAAAGAGGGGCTAAGCACTGAGTCAACAGATAGTGGTGCAGACGGGAAGCGCTGCGCACAAGAGCGAGTACCTTTTACTTTGACGGTAATTCAAGATGACCGAAGGAATGATCTCAAATACATATTTATCTCTATTTTGCACTTTGTTGGTTATAAAATGCAATATTGATCTAAAACAGCTGAAACAAAATATCCAATAGTTTCATTTCCTGGTTTTCAAGCCATCTCCCCATAAGCCCCACCCATCTCCTCTTATTCCTTTTTGCACAGCTGTTAGAGAAGCATTTCTTAGATATTTAGAATTCCGTTTTTACCTCTCTTTTGTGCCATCCTCCCGTAAATCTCCCGTATTATAACAAAATAAAAACAAAAACATTCCTCTGCCTCTCCTGTGTTTCCTGGGAAATTACTGTATTTTACCCCTCTGGAAGCTTGGTTGGGGTGTTGGGACGGAAAATTTCCCTGATTTTCAAATCCAAAACTTTACCTGTATGCATAAGACATCAGGAGGAGCTCCAAAGACTACTCAAAAATGAGAGAGTGGGTCGAGAGACACTGCTGCAGGTATGTAACATAGTAAAAAGCTCTAAAAAGTCGATCTTGCATTAAACCCCCCTTTAATAAATGCATAGGAATCCCGGTCCCTCCCTCTCCTCCAGCGGCCTGTCAATTAGTCCTTTAAATAGTGTGGCAGAAATAGGCGGGCGTCAGTCGCCTGCCCCAATCCACCCCCCAACCCCCTGCGGAGCCTGTAACACGACCCGCCTTGGCCGCTGTCCCATACATAAACACGACCCCATGGGAAACAGCAGCCACCACTGCGGGACCGGCGTGTGTAGATGGTTCAAAACTTGAAATTAATAATAATCATAATCATTCGAATTTTTCCGCAACAAAACTATAAGAATGCCCACCAAAAGACCAAAGAAGTAAGAGATTTATCCCTGTATGCAAAGTATTTTCCAAAGCCGCCCTTCCAGAGCTCCGCCGTTCCGACTCACCGGGCACTCCCTCCGTCGTGTCCTCACAGCGAGCGTTGAAGTCGTCATACGAGTCCCAGCGGATCAGGGGGTCCTGGGTGTTGTAGTCCACTAACACACTCGGTCCATTCTCCAGGTGGCCCAGACCTGACGAAGAACAGACTCAAATCAAGTCACTTTCTGTTTAAATATTGTTGTAGGAAAATCCATGAGAAATGTTTGTATGGGTAACAAAATAGAGTATATATATTACTAAAAAAGTTATAGAACTGTTGTACCTTTAATTTTCTCTGGCCCATATGAAAAGACAAACTCCACTTTCCCATATTCTGGAAATCTGTCATCTGTGAAAACATGAAAAGGAAAAACAATCCACATAAGAGATGAGCTGGATCCAAAAGCTCTGCATTTTCTCTTCTTTCAGTTGTTCTGCAGGTGGGATGCAGCTATGCCCTGGCCACTAGAGGGCGCCATTTCCAACTAAATGCAGCCATACTCTTTACAGCACACACAATATGCATTTCAGAACAGACCTCCTAACCATATCATATCCCTCCCCCCCCCGCCCTTAACCGAGCACATTTTCTCCAGTTCTACTTTACCCAACTCTAAAAGCTTCTTGAAAAAAAGTGTCAAAAGAGTGACAAAAACGAGACGTAAACGAGAATGAAAAGGCAGCAAAAACAGCAGCAAAATAACGACGAAAACGCGAAAGCAATAAAAACAGTGATGAAAAAGCATCCAAAGAGCGACAACATGCAACAAAACAGCCAACAAAAAAAACAGCAAAAACGTGACAAAAAAGCACCAAAAGTACAACAACACAAGGACAAATCTTAGATCCGTTCTGTCATTTCACTGGCCTATAGTCTGTGAGCTCCAGTCGAGAAGCTTTTAGACTTGGGTAAAGCTGAACAGGTGAAAATGTGCTTGATTTAAGGCGGGGGTTAAGGGGTTAACTGGCTGAAGGTTTTGTTTACTTGACTAGTTTCAGTCTCAATAGCTGAAAGATGTGCAGTTGCTTTTTGGCCTTTTTAAACCACTAGACTAGTGTTGCGTGCTCAGAAATGAAAATCATTGTTATTTATATATTTTTTTACTAGTTTTCCATGTACAATATTTTAAAGCAACACTACGGAACATTTCAGGTTATATTGATAAGTCACAAGAGCACGGCACAGGCAGGAAGGACGGAAGAAAGCAAAGCATCGACATCACCATGGAGACGCGCTGGTGATGTCCTGCTCCTAGCAAAGTCAGGTAGAGGCAAACCACTTTTAGCTTATAGAGGTGTTTTTTTTAAACCAGAAAAAATGCTCATATTTATGTCATTTATTGGGGGAAATGTTACGCAGTGTGGCTTTAAGGTGAAACACCAAGGCTAAACCGTGTAAAAGTTGTGAAATGCTTAACACATGAGCTTTTATGACTAGCCATCGAGTGAGCGCTTTGAAAGGGTACCCTTAAAGGTCTCGTCCAGCTCGCTCTTCCCGAACACCACGCCCAGGTCGTGGATGGCACAGGTGTGGAACTGCACCCGGAACACCACGTCTCGAGTGGGGTTCCTGAACCTCTTGTGGTAGCACTTCAGCTGCGAAAGAAAACCGATTTAACGTTGAAGGTCCACACGAAACTTGAACCTGTCTCCGACTGTTTATTTACCAAGATGTCCCCCTTCAACAGCAGGCCCGGCTCGATGGTTATGCAGATACTTGTGTTGCTGTCTCCTTGTACATTACTGCAAGGGAATAAAAAGTATTTATTTGTATATTTGACTGATTTTACAGCAATATATCATTATTCTAACCAAATTTCTACTAATACCCAGCCGCTACAAGTAGTAATTTCTTACTATATTCCTGATGTGTAAACTGGCTGCATGGCCTGGTAGATCTTGAGGAAAGGTCGGCAGCCTGTGAAGGAGGCACAGGTCCTTACAGTACAGTGGAGATGAATGTGTAAAATAGTAGATGTGATGGATAGGAATAGAATTGTAAATACCCTCCTGACCTCCTTTGGACTCGAAGTTGGGGATGCCGTGCATGATGACGTGGTGCAGGAACAGGGGCTTGTTGTTGATTTTGATGTGACCGGAGAGCAGCCCGTTGAAGTATCTCACATACCTGCGGAAAACACATGGGGTAAAGACGGGAGAGGTCACAGTCACGGCCAGGACAGTCCACTCCTAACGCACACGAGTCTCAATTCACTTGGGATATGTTCACGTTTGGACGCAATGCCTAAACAGATGGGTCAAGGAGAACTTTACTGTATATACATATACAGTAATTGTAGTGAAAGCTTGGAGAAAATCCTGACTTATACTGGTTACACAATCAAATAAATTCATTCTCTTACTGTATTTGCTCAAATTTACAGATTCATTTTGGAACTGAAATAAGTTTTATTTGAAAGAGTTAGCGAGCCTTGAACAAAAAGGTTCCACATTCTTACATCTGGACCTGGCCATGCAGAAATATTTTGTGTTTTTGTCAACATAATTGCTCCCTTAAAATTATTTTTTCTCTCCACTTGACAAAACGCTTGTCATGAGGTGGTGCTCCTCTCTGTTCCTTCACTTGCCTTGGTCTGATGATTTGTGTGCTTAAATTGCCTTTGCTGCAAATCATTTCTTCATAAAGCTGACAGCTGTTCTTATTAGCTTTACTTGTTTTTAACATCAGAAATGAAAGATCATTTACTATAATATATCCTTTTTAAACCCCTTTTGGACACTGGAGCCTTGCTAAAATATCTCTAGCACGTCAGCTATCATAAAATGTTGTTGTAGTTATACTGAACGCCAGCAGAGGGTGTTAAACTCTTTTTCTACTTCTGCTATTGCCCTAATCTGCACAGGGAAGAGAGTTTGAAAAGTGTCTGTTTACCGACATTACATATATATATAACATAACATGGACAAAACAAAGTCGAATTTGCATGATATTAAACCTTTAAACCTGAAGCGCCCATTTCCTGAATATAAAGAAATCAGGAAATGGAAATCAGTAAATATCCATGCGTTAAAAGCTTGTTGACATTATTAAAGCGTCTTGCGCACGGACCCAACACTCGCACACGCACCAACCACTTCTTAAACAATCCACTCGCACTGACTCGCCGTCTTTTCAAACATCCTCCAACCATCCGTCACGGGGACCTCTTTCACCTGTGTATGAGCTAAGTGCTAAATGAAGCGACGGGGCCGTTTCCCAAGGCGCCCATAAGCCTCTTCAGAACCCATTATACCAGGCTGGGGATGGGGGAGGGAGCATTAGTGAGCGATAATAAGGGGCGAACCACCTGCGACCTTCACCTGCACCTCAAGCCTTTCCACTGCCCCCTCACCCCCTCACTGTCCTGGTCCAGATGGTTTAGGCCTGTGTGGAATTCAATTAGATTTGTGGGAGAGTGTTGACCAGGTGGAGTGGACGTTGCGGCAGGGTTGGGGGCATTAGAGTTGTCCACCGGAGTGATGGAGGTGACTATTAGAATGGCTATTAGAGAACGGGGTACAGGCAAGTGCATTTATCAGGCATGGAAGAGGTCACGAGCGCGGCGTTTATATGAAGTGTGCAGTATGTATTAATAACGATCTTGTACGATGGCAGATGGATGTCACACATATACACAACTATTCACCGTGCACTAAGCATGTTCTTTGTATGAACTGTTCTGTGAAATATCGAGAGAAGTTGCCGTGGGACAACATTACTAGCTAGCAGCCGAGTCACTAATACAGTAGTGCGCAATCTATTGTGTGTTTTTGTCTTTTATGTTTTGTTTTATGATGTTGTTGCGACAGTCAGGAGTCTAGTTGTGAGAATATGTTTTTAACCCATTTTGCCTGAAAATGGTAGATGTGATCTGCTTTGGAGCCATCTCACAATCTCTTATGTTCTGACATCAAGGAGAAGACAGCGGAGTCTCGATCCAGGCCAGGTCGAACTGGCATTAGATCAAAATAGTGTCTTAATTGACTCGGTGTGAAACATTGGAGAGAGGCCACTACCCATTCTATGTTCTGTAAGTTTCAGTAACCTTCCCCGTCCTTTCCCGTCCGCTGGGTCTCTCCAGGTAACGGGGCTGCGCTGGTCGGAACAGTTAACAGCCTCATAATGCACAAAAGGGGGTCGCGTAGTAAACACACGGAGGCAGATTTATGAGCGAGCGGAGCGCGGACCCCTTCAGTGAGCCGCATTCCAAACACAACATTGTATAAATACTTCCAGCCTGGTTCTTCGCGGCTCTGACCAGCGCTGGTTTGGAATGCGCTCCTGACATTAGCCCCGGGACCGTGTCGAGGGAGGAAAAAGTTGCGTAATGTGGGTCGAAGAATGCGATGGATTCCCCGGAGAGATCGGTCGGGAGCTTTCTCACACAATTATCACTATTTAGACTCAATTAGAGACAAACCAAGAGGAATGTTCACTTGAATGTTCCACAGTTGAGCGGTTTTCAGCTTTTTACAGGAGCCAACAAAAGCATGTCAGCCTACTGCAAATAAAGCCCAAGCTTGTATTTTAAGGAAGCATGAATTATGATATACATATTTCAGTCAATATGGGCCTGAGGTGGTATTGTCTGGACTATGGCTATGTTGCATCCCACTTTTGTCAGGATACAACACCATCGGCAGGTAGAAAGCAGAAGATGATGGATGGACGAAAGGAAGTATTGCACGAAAGGCCAACTAAACACCTAACTCTGCCCACATCTGCATTTTGAACATCGCTGGTGTTGTCGGTCAAGCCTGGCGGTGCCACGAGGAACGGCTGCGTACAGCTTTAGATAAACATAGAAAGTCACACACTTCCTACTCTTCAGGAAATGATCCGCTCATCACTCATGACTTTGACCAAGAAAAAAAAAGTATATATTGCAGTTCATCGTTTAGCCATGAGGGGCAGTACACACATGATTTTCAGGGGTCTCCAAGCTTTTTTTTTTACCCGGTGAGCTACTTTTACATAACAAAACCATGTTATGAGAGTTCCCCCCTGGGAGGGTTTGTAGCCTGGATATTTCAACAAACATGGAATATCTAAAAATTACTTGGATTTTGTCCATGTACTTTACTTTATGTACCTAAATGTTTACAGATTCTGTTCACATCTTCCGAATAAAAAGAAAATTCCTCTAAAGTGTGACTTGACAAGCGTGTGAAGAAATGTAGGAAAGTTTTTGCTAAAAAGCTGGAGAGCTACTGGTTGGATATACCTGTTTTAGATGGCTTTGGACAAAAGTGGTAATATATAGACTGGGACGGTAGAGTTTAAAAGTGACAGTATATTAGCAAAAAATTTAGCTTGAAGGAGTTGCCTCACTAGTTTAGCCTGAATGATGTGGAAAGGGAAACTAAAGTGTAAATGTTTATCAGTGTGATATTGAAAAGTGCAGTCATATTGGGATGGTAAAGTGTTCTCCCTTTTCCCCTAAAGACGTTATTAACTTACAAGATTACATATATAGGTAGGAGACACAAGAATCACAACAAAAATGGACCACGCTGTCAAACTGGACAATGGATCCACTGGACACTTGAATTTGAATAAAACCCAGAGTGGGCGAGGTCGCTCTTACTGACCTGGTCTGTGAAGGCTGTCCCACGGGAAGCGCTTTGTCCTCGTAGAAGCGTCTCATGGCGAACCTGTCCAACGCCTGGTCAGCACTGCAAGAAATATCCAATAACAAACAAAAAGTGAGTGGAAAATGGCCTCCTCGAAGTGAGAGATTTACTCCAATCCCCGTAGCCTTCATCACTTATCCTCCTGGCTCGCTCCCTTCTGCAAACATCTGCGAGCTTTAGAAAGACATCTATTTCAAGAGGAGGGAAATAAGCCCGTTTGGTGTTTGGCCATAACAGCCACATGGGCTTGGAATTCTGCAGGTTGGAGGCGTGTAATGGGGAGAGCAAGGAAAACAGTAGTTATTGACAGTGGGGAGTTTGTTACCTTCCGGATATGTTGCTGTAGTGCATGTAAGCAGCGACCACGACGCCTGTCCGACCTCTGTTACCCTGCCACACAAATGAGAGAGAAACGTTTTACTAATGGTGTACAATTAAAAACGACATTCTTAAAGTACTGCATTCAGATAACACAAAAATACTCCTGTAATTCATCTTGGCGCTGTAAAATCTATCTGGAATGCTTTTCTTCGTCTATCCTCTTTACCTTGTTGTGTAGCACCACCACATTGTGCGGGTCTCCGTTGAGCCACGTGTCGATGGCCTTGCACATGCTGCAGATCTTGTCCAGCGCTGGAGCGTGGTGGTCTGGCCAGCCGAACTCGAGGACCTGCACAACATTAGACAAGAACAATATTAAATCAAATAAACAGCAGACTTCTGTTACGCGTTTTGCAGGTATTTGTTGATAATCTCCAACACATCTCCATCACTGTCTTACACTTTGTTGGTTAGAAAATGTAATGTTGATCTAAAACAGCGGAAACAAACATATCCTGCTGTTTTCACTTCCTGATTTTCAATCTTCACATACTCAGGTCTGTTTAAATGAAAGGATGACATCGTAACATGGAAAAAAAACTTGCCCCTTAAAGAAATAGCGGTTAAAAAATCTATAAAATTGAGCAGAAAGGGTTTTCTGTACCTTGTGATTTAAATTGATCAGGTCGTTTCTCCGCTCACTGAGGTTGAGCACCTGCAGGAAGACAAAATACATATGGCTTCAGTGGGTATTGATATTAGCATCTTGTTTGCCGTATTCTCACTCATCCAAAGAGACAAATTAACTCTATAGGCTCTAATATTTACAGTTTTGTGTCCAGAAGGGCTGAAGTCTATAGATTTCAATGCCCATGTACATACAGTATATTCTTAATGCCAACAGTACCAGGTAGTGCTCCCCGTGCTTGGAGCGCAGCATGCTGGCCACCTCCTTGAGATGGTTGGTGTAGGAGCGCTCCTCTGCCGCTGCGGGGAACGACACAGAGATCATCCTCTCTGTGATGTAGACCAGGTCCACCTCGTAGTGCTCCTCCATGGCCGGCACCACACTCTGACTCCTGCAACGGGGGAGAGGCGAAAACATACACAATTATTTTACAGTCAGAAGGATCCATGAACTGTTCCACCCATCCCCTTGTGTCCGACTCTATTCCCTAAAAATTACTCTAAATAGTAATCACGTCATTTTTAGTTGTTAACAGTGAGCGATAGAGAAGTGGAATCACATGAGCTTGAACTTGAAGGTCAATAAAGACTGCCATGCCTTAGCAACAGGTCTTTGAACTAAACACAAGAATGACTGAAAGCAGCTGGAAACTCACTGCAGTAGCCATCAGTATAAAAACACATTGCTAGGAAGGCGTTTAGTTTGAGCTGTTAACAAAAGATAACAAAAAATAAAATATGGGACAGTGCCTGTCTATCCTTGATTTGTTGTGTTATGACTTAATGTGTCAGACCAGGGCCAATCAGTGCTCATTTTGGAACCGTGTTCTTACTTGGGTCAAAGTGAGCCGTGCTGAGAAACAAACTGCTGGGGAACGAGAGGACAGCACTATGAAACAGGTATGTCATTCAAGATTTGATATTTCGGATCATACAAGTTACAAGACGTGATTTTGTCTTAGCATCTGCTAGCATAACATTAGCCATGTTAGCTTACATTCATACTTCGTCTTTTAACCTCTTAACCCCAAATCTAAAAGCTTCTTGACTAAAGATTTCACAGCCTATAGGCCAGTGTAACGCCTCATTTGAAAGCTTCAAAATGGATCTAAATTGAAATTTTCCTCACGTTGTTGCCCTCACTTTTTTGACTTTTTTATTGTCACTTTTCATCACATTTTTTGCCACTCTTTTGTCACCTTTTCATTGCTTTTTTGTCACTTATTTATTGTGTTTTCAGCCTCATTTTTGTCTCCTTTTTTATCGCTTTGACGCTTTTTTCAAGACGTTTTTAGATTTGGGTAAAGCCAAACTTAATAAAATGTGGTTGGTTCAGGTGGGGGTTATGAAATTAACAGTCTTTCCTCTAGTTTTTGGCTTGGCGCTTCTGATTAATTCCATAAAGTCCATCAAAAAGTGGTATTTATCCATGGTTTATGGACTCTCGTGGCTTTATTGGAGTATTGCAGTCACGCACAAATCAGCAAAAGTCTGCTATGTCGTGAATGAGTTGTGGACGTTTGGACACAGCTCAAGCCTCTTCATAATGTACTAACAATATCAACATTTGAGCATGACTTCTGTCTTCTTGTCCTCTCGTGACCCCACTTGCTGACCGCGCTACCTTGAGCACTTCCAGCCGTTCCAGGAACATTAGCCCGTTTCCCCCGTTTCCCAACCCTCTTTGGGAGTTCATCAAACATGCACTTGCTCGAACGTAAACTCCCCCCCGGCCGCCTCGTATATTTCTTGGAGGCTAAAAGATTCACAATGCCTTTACAGTGTTGACACGACCCCCGCTTGTGTTACGCAACCTGGCACAGTGGCCAAGCGGAATCTGAACTATTAGCTAAAACGCCATGGAAGCGAGTCTTGAAAGTCTTGAGCTTTGAAATGATCATGCGCGGAATAGAAAAGGTCAAGAGGAGGGTATTGTTTCACGCCGCGCGACTCGTGAGAGGTGTTGATGGATACTTGACGACGTACCGGGACTGCTTGCGTTTTATCTCCACGCTCTTGCAGGATCTCTGAGAGCACTGGAAAGAACAAGAAGGTCAAGGTTAGACAGATTTGTTTGGAGAATGCAGGACTTTGCATCAAGTTGTGGCAAATTGTAGAATGTTCTGTACTGTGCTGTGACACATTTTTGCTTGTTGAACACATCAGTGATTCACAGCAGACACAATGCACAAAGTGAACATTTCTCAATTTGCAAAAGGTTTTATGTGAAAACACACTGAATGAACGGTATTTAAAGTGTTGCTGTGTGCTATAAATGCTTTTTTTTGCAGGTTTGGAACATATGTTTTATCTCCAAGAAAGTACAATTTTGAGTGCACTTCGTTGTGAAATGGGTCCTAAAAAGAAGATTGTGTCAAAATGAAGAGTTTAGAGAAATCTGTTCTAGAGTCTAATGTAACTCTATGAATATTCTAGCCATTCATCATTTTTGTCATGAGAGGAGACAATGCAGGCAAATGTTCAGATTTTGGGCCAGTTTGATTTCTTTACATACTATAAACATTCAGTTGGAAACAGAATGGACCATTTTAACAATAAGGTGTTTAATAATTGCTCATTTCGCTATAGATTTAGGAAATTTTACATTCAAGGCCCCTTTCCTCAAAATAATTAAACATTGTACTATCCATTATCCAAATTCTGTTGCCGAAAATAGGCAACTTTGACCATACACTTGAAAGGGCTTGACGCATGAAACAAATAACTTTTTTCTTGTATATGTTAGCAATCTACAGCAAAGGTTTCAAATATTCGCCTGCAGAGTCTCAACAAAACGAGAAAACTGCCAGAGGCCAAAGAACAGCCTCATCATCTCAATCCCGAGTCTGAAGTTTGTCGATTACACACTTGCATTTAAAAATGGCAAGAGCAGGTGCACCTATGAATATACCCAGCGCATGTAAACACAGTGTACATGTCAGGAGTGGAGCGCAAGTGCGTTACAAGGTTAAACACGAACAAACAGATGAAGCTAATCCCATCGCCCAGAGCCCAAAAAAGGAAACAGAAGTGTGATTTGACGGGAACCAGATGCAAGCGGACAGCAAACAGGGCCCTGGGGTGCTACACTGCCACGACTCACACCACAAGCTGCAGACGTCTGCTCGCAACATGGGTTTGTGAACGCCTCATGGAAGACAACACAAATAGAAAAGCTAAAGGATGCAATTGGACTTTACAGCACAGTATCCATAGTAAGGATGGAAACAGCATGGTACCTGGAAGTGTAATAAAGCGGTCATTAGGGTATTCAGAAGGAAGCGAGACATAGACCTAATGACCATAATCACTTCTAACTCAGTGGTTCACCGGGGACCGTGTACCACCTCGTACAATATCTGACCTTATAAGTACCACCAGACCTTAACTGGACTAAAATACAGCGCAATCATACATTACTTTATTGTAGTATTTTGAATTTATAGACTTTATCAACCAACCATGTGAGTTACCTCGATCCCTCATCACCAGTACCTGTGAGCTACTTCTACCAAACAAAAATGCTCCTTTGAAAACCATTGTGTAACTATGTGACTGGAGTTTACCCCTATCTAGTCTTTAAGTTTGACTATAGTTACTTAAAAGGTTTTCAGGATTGTGTTCAACATGTTCGGAACAAAACGAAAATCCATCCAAAATGTTACTCATCAAGTGTCTTTGGAAAAGACTAAAGAGTTAATGAACGCTACTGAGCAACTGAGGATGACTGAGCTAAAACATGTACAGTAGGCAAATCTACAGCATCTCCTAACCAAGATCCTGACAAAATATTTCAACATGGGTTTTCAGATGGGGTACAGGCTGCTACTGACGCGTTGCAGAGGACAGTAAAGCCAACAAAAAACAAATAAGATATGTCCAATTACAGAATTTATGCCATAGACTAGTATGTTTTTGGACAATGGATTTTGAAGTAAAGCATTGCAGCACTTCTAACATGAAAAAGGCATGAAAAACAAGCCACTGCAATAATCGACATCTACTGTATACAACAATTTCTCTGTTAAAGAAAAATGGTCCAACATGGCGGACGTCCAAATGAAGTCCCTACCTTATTGGACATGCCAAGACCAGCAAAGCGTTTTCGAAACGAACCCACCAACGTCATGATTCTTCACCTCAGATCCATGAAGAAAAAAAATAAAATAAAAAAACTCAAATATTTCCATCAGAAATCCTCAACGTCTTGTCTGCTTCCATCATTCCTCAGATCTCTTGCCTGTTCTCTCTCCATCTGGCTTCTCTGCGTGCGAACTGTTTTGGTCCTACCCACTTTGTACCGCCCCCCCTCCCAACATGTCCCATTATCTGGCATTAATCCTCAATGCTTCGTTACACAACAATAAATAGAAACGCTCATAATGATCGAAGCGTTAACCAAGATTACCAGTCCGGCTTTGGTAAACTCATGCGTTGTAGAAACAGACATGAACTTTTAAAGGGGGCATTATGTCTTCAACTTTTGTGAACTTTCAATCTTATTAAATGTTTTCCCTCATCGGAAACCAACTCAGATCTGTGTTTTGAGTCATTAAACCCTACATTATTTTAATATTCTGCTGCTGTCTCCAATGTGACCTGATTACGCTTCGTTTGGCTTAGCTCCACCTACTTCAACTGTCCCCTCCTACTCCAGGAAGCAAGGACCAAATAGGAAGCCTTCGAAAATCAGTCTGCTCTTGCTCATTTACACCTTTCTAAAATGCACTTTAATAAAAATGGCCAAACAAAAAGTGCACTTGAGCTTTTTAAACGTGTTTAGACTTTTGTTATCCATATGGCTATTATGCAATCCCTCACTCTCAATCGCTGATATCAGATTGTTTATGCTAACTTTCTGTAATTACAGTAAAACATGAGCGATTAGAAGTCTCCGTCTCGGTATTTTAAGTGTTTGAAATGACTACGCCCACATTTCCCATAAGCCCTCAAACCCGACACTTGACCCTAAGCTATGAATCATCGTTTACTTTAACATCTCTCTTTAGAATTCCGGAGCAAAGTTATAGCTACAAGCGTAAGTGAGCTGGAATGGTGGAAAAGAAACTACTGGATTCTTGTTCGCACACGCGAGATTGGTGAAGTTTCTTACCAAAAGACATCAATTACAGTCTGCACCTGTCAGATCATAGGATGCGAATCGTCGACCTTTGGATTGCAGGATTATTCCACCCCATAATCAGGCCGAAACTAATTGACTCTTGGACAGAACTAAGATTCGGCGGTCTAAGTCTTATCCAGGACTTAAGAGACTCATAAGTACCAGTATATGCATGGGCACTAACGATTACCGATGTACTACTGACCCAAACAGGAAATATGCCGTGGAAAGAAGTCTGTGTACTGGACTTGGACTGATGTGGAATATAACGACCTCATGCTAACAGCTAATCGGTGCAAGGCGTGATCCAAACCAGAGCGCTGCTGTTTGTTTTTGAACATGACGAAAATCCAAACAGACAAATTGCACGGTTATACAACAAATGAATGCTTCCAGATATTTCTTCCAGATTTTGCTACTACTACTACTGTTACTTCACTCACCGCTTTGCCAGAAGAGGACAAATCTGAGGAGGTCATTGGAGGTCCAGTCTAACCGAGAGCCAACACAGCCACGACAATTATATCTAAGCATTGTCCATCATCTAACCATAACAGGCTGATTGTGGCCAGACGTTTGCTTTGACATGTTTTTAAGAGTACACGAGAGTCCGTATCTGCCGTTTACTATGGCAGGGTCTCTTCAGGACACTACTCCTCTCTGTGGGTCAAACCAACACGCATGCATCTCCATAATGTCTGGACCTATGGAGGAGCTTAAGCGTGAGTAACCTCGGCTGCCCGTGTAAACATTGCACTGGCCTTTTACGCACTAACAAAGAAAGTACTCGGCTAGAGTTGTACATGGTATGGCATAATACAGATCAAATCAACATAGAGAAGTAATAAAACGCTTTGTTAAATTCAAGCATGAAATAGTTTTGAGGAATGCAGAATCAGTCAATATGTGCCAAAATAATATATATTTAAAAAAAAAAAATTCTTACTTAGTGTAGTACTTAGTGAGCTACAACTACAAAAATTACAAAAATCCTGCTCACATGAATAAAATGTTGAAAAGCCAATAAAAGTGCATATTAAAACTTTTTTCAACTATTGTAAACATCCTGAGAGTAACGCAAGGACCACTGCCGTAGCAAATAAGAATTTAAAACAAAACACTCTTATCTTCTTTTTAACCTTTTTCTTGGGATTTGTAACTGTGTTTTGGTAATTTTGCTTGATTGATTGATTTTACCCCCTCCTGGAACCGCTACCTTAATGTGGTGGAGGAGGTTGAGCACCCGAATGCTCCCAGGAGCTCTGTTGTCGGGGGCTTCGTGCCCCTGGTAGGGTCTCCCATGGCAAACAGGTCCTAGTTGACGGGTCAGACAAAGAGCGGTTCAGAAGCCCTTTATGAGAGACCAACAGGCCCGGTTAGAACCATGAGGCCGTCCTTCTGTGGACCCACCACCTGCAGGAGGAGCCATAGGGGCTGGTGCAATGTGATTTGGGCAGCTCCAACAGCTGCCCCCACGACCCGGCAACGAACAAGTGGAAGAAAATGGATGGATGGATGATTGATTTTACTGTTTGGGCTGTAAAGCACTTTGGTGTGACTGTCACAGAAATGTGCTATAAAAAAAAGTGACTTGACTTATCCACTCAACTTTTTAATTATCAAAAGTCCTCCAGATAGAGTCCCTGACATGAAAAATGCATCGATACAAATGTACAACACTGGTCACTGTTGTACATTGGTTTAATCTGGCTCAATCCGTTATTCAGATTTCGTCGCCGAAAAGATGGGAAATTTTGGGCATTTTTAGGCATAAAACACCTTATTTTTATATAAAAACAGAAAATGACAGAAAACGTGCAATACAATTTTTTTCTCATATTTATGTCAGTAATCTACAGCAGGAGTTTCAAATTGATATCTTTAAATTAAAACATTTTCCCTATTCACCTGCTATGTCACAGTATGTTATAAATCTTGCACTTAAGCTTTTTGAAAAATCTAACCATTGGTGAACATACTAAACTGGGAGCAGGAACATCATCATTTACGACCAAAGGCACAAAACAAGTTAGTTTTAACAAAAGTAAAGTGGTGGGGGCTACACTTTTAACCAATGCAAATTTCTAATTCATTTCGATGCAGTGATTTAAAATGGCCAACGTTAAGAAAAGATTGTTTTGATCTTGGCATCCAGTGAAATGGTCTCGACGCTATGGACGCGTTTCATAAACTTTTACTCATAACAACATATCCCATCTCGCTGTATAATATACCAAACTATTTGCAGGCCACTTTATTTTGCAGGTCTCTGAACCTCGCTGTCCTCACCCGCACCCTTCACGCTTTACCAAAGTCAAGCTAAACAGCGCTGCCTTGGCACCTGCTTTTGGCACCGAGGAGCCGATCTGCAGCGTACTGGTCCGAACAGATGTCAGAGCAGATTTCTTTTTGTGGAAGGTAGGTACAAAATATTTTGAAGGGGCACGGAGCTGGCAGGAGGGTTAGGGAAAGTAACTGGGAACACCTGTTTGGGCTGATGGAGGAATGCGCCTGCAGAGGAACATTGGCCGGGTTACACCGGAGCTTTTGGACGCGGCCGTGAAGCGGTGAAAACAAAAAACAGAGGGGAAGGGGACAATTTGTTTACACGTTAACAGAAGGAGAGGCAGGGACTGGCCGGTGTTTAACCGGGCTGCCACCCACTGTTGCCTGCTGGGACACTGCGGACTGATGTAATACATGATTCGTTATTTGGGGATAGGGAGGTCACAATAATACATTTTAGGGTCACAATTATTCTGAGGAAATAGTCACAATTATCAAAATTAAGAAGGAAAATACAGAGAATTTCTTTTAACTTTTAAGTCTAAATGTTTAATAAAGACACAAAATAAGATACGTTACTTATATTTTTATTCAAGGGTTGCTTCAATTGAAAGCCTATATTTAACCTTTAGCCTGTGCAATGATTTTTAAAATGATAAATAGGCAATAGAATGTTAGTATTATCCATATCTATCCATCCATCCATCCATTTTCTTCCACTTGTCCGTTGCCGGGTCGTGGGGGCAGCCGCCGGAGCTGCCCAAATCACATTGCACCAGCCCCCCATGGCTCCTTCTGCAGGTGGTGGGTCCACGGAAGGACGGCCTCACGGTTCAAACCGGGCCTGTTGGTCTCTCCTAGGGGGCTACCAGTGGAGGCAGACACTGGAGGCAATGTGGGTGAAGTGCCTTGCCCAAGGACACAACGACAATGTGCACCGTCAGGAGGCGGGATTCGAACCCACGACCTTCCGATCATGAGACGACCCGCTCTACCATCTGCGCCACTGTCGCCCCATATATCCATATCTAAAGAAAGCAAATTGCTGTGAATGTTTTCCAAAGATATTCTATGATTCTTCCACTGATCTGTGTCTCATGAAGTCACTATAATTACAAAAGTGTGACCTAAACAAAAGAACAAACTTATCAGCTGATTCCCAAGCGCTTGCAGTTTCACTTTTGTTTTTACAGTGACATAACGTACGCAGATGAACGTGGTTCTTTTGGGACTCTTCCTTTGGCAACGTTATGTAATCATCATGTGAAAATGGATATGTTTTACGCTGCACATAGGATTATTGAACCTGCCGCTGACTTCATGTGTTTGTGGTGGATCAACTCTGGACGCCGTTTCTTCGGCTTTTATCGGTAACCACGGTAATTTATTGTAAAACCAGTTGATTACTATTTGGGAAACATAAAATATAGAATTTAAAAAGTACTTAAATTCAATTAGGCAAAAACTGAGGCTTTAAAAAAAAAAAAATTCGGCACACCTGGAGTGTGATTGTGGGCTTTAAAAAAGGACAGTGTTATGTTCCCTCCATGGTGCGAGAACGAAACAAAGATGGGAGCGCTTCAGCAGTAAAAGAAAAGGCAACTAAAGTGAACAGGATTTCTCAACACTGTGTGAATTAGGAAAAATACTATGTTTTTGACGAGGGAACACGTCAGAATCGTAGTTAGTTTATTAAAGCAATCGGAACGTAACAGGATGGTGCCACTGCTGGGCCGGATGATGGTTTCATCTTGTTTACGCCAAATTCTGAACCTACTGTCTAAATGTGGCGTCCAATATCAAGACCCATAACAATAAAGAGGCTCATGGCTAAATTTAGTGAGTGATGCAGGCTCAAGTCTAGGCAAATCCTTCAGCTTTTGATAGTGTTGTAGAAGATACGGTCTCAGAACTTTGTAAAACTCAGTGGGTGGAAATGCCCGGACTCAATGTGCATCACAACAACTCAGGCTGACAAATGAACAGTGACTAATGGCAGGTCCGCAAAACTCCCAAACTAGCCAAAACAAAGATGGGGCTTTTGTGCTCTCATCCTGTCGAGTAAGTACAGTCAAAACAGTTTGCACTGAGGGAGTGATGAGTTAGCTCCAATTTAAATGAGTCAGTGTAACGATTGTCTTAGCTACTAATCAGAGATGGGCCAAAGAACCAAGAATTGTACAAAAATAGTAGCCGACAAATCATGAGAACTACCAGAGACGTTTGAGTCGTCCTGTTGTCTCGCTGTAGTCCTGTTGGTTAAGTTCTGGCTGAGATATTATTAAGTCGTATTTTTAATCTGCTTTAGTCCCAGCTCAGCCATTTGCAAAGTGCATTCACTGTAAACCCCTAAAACCAATGCATAAAAATATCTTAAAATTAGAAACATGGCTCTTTGTGATAACCCATGTTCTTGAAATCGTATGAAGGAAAACCTTGTCACTAACAATGGAAGAACTTAAAGTGATCACAGATAGGACTTGAGCAATCCGTTGTAATCGTACATTTCCTTCATTACCGCTTTTGGGGTGCCGCCTCAGCCCAGAACGCAGCGCAATTCGTTTTACTTTCCGTTTCATGAGTCCATGTGAATCTGTCCCATCTACTTTTTATATGCACTCAGACCACGGGATCAAAGACAGAAAACAACACGAGCATGATCACGCATGAGGTTCTACTCTATTCGCTGTAGAAAATACTTAAAGGCACACTGCGTAACATTTTGGACTATTCTGTTGCCATCAACACAAAACATGCTCCTAATGACCAGCTTGACAGAAAATGCTATTTCTGCAGTGGGTAATCAAAGAATGGATTTAGAAGAGGACCTATCCTATTCAAATCTCAAAATCCTCTAGTGAACATCTCCATGGAGACGAGCTGGAGACGTACCCACTCCCGGTAAAGTTACAGTCATGTCATAGGAGAGCTGAGCCGCTCACAGCAAAACCACAGCAAAGTTTGTACATTTATGAGGTATTTTTACATTATGAAAATATCTGTCATACAATTAAGGCTTGTATTTAAATGTTATTTATTGGCAAAAATGTACACGATGTGGCTTTAAGTATTCAGAGTAAAGAGTCAAATAAATGAAGTAAGTGCTGTCAATGTTAACTTTGCAGCTTCAAAAACATTAAGATTCCGCACAAGTTAACCACCTGTACGGAAACAGGGCAGAGACATATCTTTTTACTTATCGTGACTCATTTGGCATTGACAGGACATCTGCACAGCGCCACCTTCAGTTCTGAAGTGAACATTATACAGCTTAAAATGAGACAAAGTATGTGGCTAACTTTTACCTTTCTCCTTTAGAGCTTTTACAGAAATGTAGTGGAATAGAAAGTGTAATGTAGTGGAGTAAAAACATGCCTGGAGTAGTATTTCAACACATTCACTCAGTTTTGAGTAATCCCCAGGTAATGCTGTTTAATTTAGCTTTTTCTTCTTCTATGGTGTCAGTTCTGTACTTCCTGGATACAATTGTTAAAACCCAAAGCTGTCTTTACATTTCCAAAGCCCATAATCCAACGTTATATCGGTTCTGAGCCGCTCTACTCAAAGTGCGTTTACCAGGATGAAGCTGTAAACCATGCCGTAAATCGAAACAGAAAGTTCATTTGTTAATAAGTTATTCCTACAGCTGCCTGGAGTAGGAAAAGTCTTCACAAGCTCTATGAATTTCAATGCTACTTTTGTAATTCTTACAGAGAGTTAATTTCAAAATATAACATGTAAAATACCAAGTCTATTTTTGAGGATATGTCCTTTAAGTAAATTACCCCATTACATTTGCCTTATTTTTGTATGGTATTGCACATAGAAGTTATTTAAGATCACGGCACACAGACACAAAGCAACTGCAACTGCAACAACACACACCGTCCAAAAGAAACAACGTTTTCAAAGTGGACCCCAGATTTAGTTGGTAATATCATGTTCGGGATATTGCTATGTCAGAGACCTGGCATAGGAATATCCGGTGGGTGTTTGAATGAATGGGCAGCTCCTAAAGCATGTGCGGCGTAAGGAGTAGGAGCAGTTACTTACCGGAGTGTCTACATGCTTTAGAGGCAGCTGCGGAGTGGGAGGCTGGAGAGAGAAGCCAGACAGAGGGTTAGGGTTAGTCATTGTTTCTGTCACACCGGCGGAGGAAGAAACAACACCAGGGAGAGGTCAGGGCAGAGGGAGACGGCACACAACCAGATATATGTGGGCGGAATATTCAGGCAAATTCTGGATATTGAGAGACAGTGTATGGTCTATGCAGGATCACTGACAGGAATCACTCCAGAGCAGATAACAAGGGTAAAAGCTGTTGAAAGTTTATTGTTATAGAGGCCATTGAAATTAAAGGTGCATTATGTAACTTTGTTCTTTTTGCGCTTATGACACTCCAGGATGCATTGTTTTTTTTAGGGTTCATGGTAGGTTTTCTGGATGGAGTTGTATAACAATGAAGATGGTTCCATCAGCCGTGAAAACCTACCAGAAACCCTAAAATCAATTTATCCTGGAGCGTCCTAGAGGCGCTATGCTAATCAAACATACAGCCACTGGGTCACTGAAAAGTAAATACTCATTAATATCAAAGTTTTCAATGCACCTTTTTTTTTTTAATCTGGATGTTTGTTGAGGTTGGGGGAGAAAGGACACAATATTATACAGTATGTGCTCAGGTGGGATTCGAACTGCACATACTCTGGTTAGAGCTCAACAGTCGAGGCCCTGGTGCCAGAACTAAAAATCCCAGTCAAAATAGTCATAGGCTTTTAAAAAAAAAAGTATATCAAGGGCTTAAAAGAATGATAGCAGCTAATTAGCTATGTGGTAACACTTGGACATAAAAAACACAGTTTAAAATGGAAGATGTATCCAAAAAATTATAAACCATATTTTCAAGCATTTGGTATTTTCTTTCTAATAAAATATCCGCTGTGGTCAGGAGTTAACACAGAGCTGATAAGCCTCTCAATTTTTTGAAAAGTCTATGGAGTTTTTGGATTGGATTGGCGCCTCCACTGTTGACTGTGTCTATCGATGAATGATTGAACTACTATGTCACTGTCATTCTTCCATTTGTTTAATCTGTCATTCTAAGTCATCGGTTTATGATCAAAAGTTTGTGATGCTGATGAAACAACCTTTCAGTGTATTCACAAATCATGAAGCATCATTTTGCACAAAAAAAAATCCAATTATTATTGTTGCCAATTCCATTTGATCGTGAGTAATTGTGCAGCTCTACCCATAATTATTGTGTTTAATATCACTACATGTGATGAGGATTTATTCTCATTGGAGCGAAGTTCTAATACATACATGAAAATAAAGCCTTTTTTTTCCTTTCAATATCCATCCTCAATTTGCAATAATATTCCAAAACCCCAACATTATTTTCTGGTTTATGTGTTGTCATTCGACATTTTAATACATTTCAAAGAAGAAAAAGATCAACAAAACTTAATTCGAAAAAGGGAAGGTATTTGGGGGTCAAAGGTGCCTTCAGTCCAGCGGAAGGGCACAAATAACCCAAGGAAACTATAAGTTAGGAAGAGTGTCTTAAAAAAGAAATGAGTCAACAGAGGAGAGGAAGAGGAGCAGTAAAGGGTGTGACAGTGATGCATGTGGAGGAGAGTCTCAGTAAACACACGGGGGACTGTTTATGAGCCCAGTCCAGAGCAAAGAGAGAGACTGCAGACCAGGAATGTGCCCTATTTGGTCCGATCACTGATGCAGGGCCTGAGAACACACTCTGCACTTTATAGATTGAAGCAGCTCATAGTCATTAAGGCCAGACACTGCAGGAGAATAGAGGAACAATAAAAATGTCACTTCTCTTGCAGTGTCTCCCCTGAACTATTTGCCACATGACATGCTGGTGTATATATATTAAAGGTTAGCCCTGGAGGAAGCAGAGGAAGCCCTGATGGTTCTGGCCTATGCCCCTTGACCTCCAGCCTGTTTGAACACTCTCTCGGCGGGCTACAGGAAGCCTTCGGAGGGAACGGAGGGGGTCATGCGGCCGGGCAGAGGTCCCACACGCGCTGCATCTACTCACCAGCTCATAGTTGGTGCTCGTCTGACACGACGTGGTCACCTGCAAAACACAAGAGAAAGACTAATGAGTCGGTATATTTAATGACTATAAATGATCCTCTCTAGAGCAAAAGGTTTATTGCCATTAAAATCTGTTCTATGAAAGATTTTGTGGAAAAAAAAGTTATGTAATAGGCCACGGACTTTCCACCAATGAAAATACCCATGCTTATTTTTGGTATGTGGGAAAATCGCTCAGTGACAGTTCAGTTGGGAAAAAAGCTTTCTTCAGAAGATGAGCCACAGACAGAGTGGTTCATCAAACATGTTCAAAGCACTTACAGGTCATGTGGTAACGTACGCTGCAGGTCGGGTCGACATGTGATGATAGAGCGGGCACTAGGACCGCGGTGCGTTCACTGACCTGCTCTGACCCCATCACTCTACACTGTATGGTCTCCAATGTGTCGGATCGGGGGAAACTCACCATCGGAAATCCCTGTCAATATTTATTTTAAGCAAGCACTCACTACAAATCAGGAGTTGATTTGAAGTCACTGATCTATTCTGTGTTTGGAGCGTCACCCGAACTCAGTCACAGACAAAAGAAACTCTCAGATGTTTAGGACTTTAAAGAAGGCTGGCGTCTGCATCAGTACCAGGTTTGATGATGATTTGTTTATAGCTTTTGGCAGTGAGTTCTTTCTGTTCATTCAGGGGGAATTATTGCAATACCTTAATTAATAATAGTGTATCGCAATGTGTATTGGCCTCTATTTATTGTGACAAAAGCGTATTTCAACCATAACAGATAGATATTTATAGTAGGGTCAGGACATTTTTCAATTAATTACGATTAATTAATTACATAAGGTTTAGTGCAATTAAAAATATTAATCGAAATTAATCACACTTTCCCTTAGCGACACAGACACTTTTTCAGTTTCCTTTTTCCTGCAAGACGTTTGCTTAGGGACGCAAAGCCAAAAACAATTTTACTGTCAAACTTGTTTATTCACACAGTTAAGCCCACATAAACTTATTTCGAAAGATCATTCTCCAATGTCTTGAGGCAGAAGAAAATAAATCAAACTGCTCTTGTCTGAAGTGTTCCCATCTCTACTTTATAGAAAGGAAGGAAAATACATCTAAAAGCATCTAAAATACAGTATACCTCTAAAAATAAATACAACCCCTAAATAAATGATGCGTAAATGGAATTAATTGTGAAACATGTTTCCTCACAATTATTATGAAAATAAACGAAAGTAGGTTTTGTCATGGATAAAATCCTAAAAATATCCTAACAATGTATGATGTATGAAGCATTGCATCTATTATAACAACACAAAATGAAACCTGTGATATGTGATTGTTACTGTGTTTCTCACTTCACCTGACTCAACACTGGTCAGTGCAAGAAATCCACCTCTTGGCAACAGCCAGTGCCTATGATACTCTCGAGTGGCTTTGGTTTCCTGATGTCGCAATGGTCCTGTTTTTAAATAGCTTTAGATTGGTGCCTTAGTGGCTGATTCAAAACAGACTTGGATATCAGTGACAGTAGTCGAGTTATTAACTTGTTAGGAGAGTAAACTGTCCCCAAACCTTGGCATACAGTATTTGCTTGTTTTTGGTATTCACTGCCGCGTACGTGCCTACAGTTACAGTTGAAAAACGTGCACTTCTTCATGCTGATGGAAGAGTGAGATGAGAAGGGGCTATCAGTGGACAGCAGTGGCGCACAGGAAGGAAGCGGTAATGAGTTGGCTCTGGACAAACAAAAGCCCGGGCGACTTTGTAATGTTATCAGCAGGGCTATCAGAATACGGCATAATAGCGCAATGGGCCTTTTCTGCGCGTACTGATGTGCAAGAAGAGGGCATCAGTCCACCACTTGCTACGACGATACCCTTGGGAAACGGACAATACAGCGCCCGGGACGGTCACGGCCAGACTGTGGGCATGCAAGTAAAGAATTTCACCAATGGGACGTTTGAAAGAATAAACGCAACTTGAATGGTCACAATTAGCAAATGGCTTGCTCAAATTTACATGGCTTGCTCAAATTTACAAATTGAGAATTAGGGTAGGCAAGTTATGAATCTGTTGAGAGGGACCCTCCCAACGGGCTCAAAACCTTGTCTTTTAATGCACCACTCAGCATAGGAACATCATCTACAAAATCAGCTGTTAGGGCAGCTGGGTGGGGGTTTGTTGAGGGGGAGTTACTGCCCTCTTCAACTGGCCTGTTCTACACCCTGGCTTTTTAATGCACCTCATTATGCAGGGCTTACATCATACTTCACATATAACTCAATTAAACAAATATAATAATAATGATAAATAAACCCGAATTAAATTATATTAAGGATGGTATTGACAACTGGGAAGTAGCAAGATCTCAGAATATAATATGTATTAATGCACCTTTAATAATGATAATTAATGATAATTAAACCCAAATTAAATTATATTGAGGATAGTAATGACAACTGGGAAGTAGCAAGATCTCAGAGTATAATATGTATGAATGCACCTTTATAACATAAAAGTAGCACATTCTTTTGTTCTTTATTTTGCTGTTGTTTTTGTCTTATTCTTCATCATTTATTGTTACTTTGCCCTATGTTCCTTTGTTTATGATTTGCTACCTTGTAAATATTACATGTAATGTTACTATTTTTATTTTGGGGTGGGCGCTTATAAGCCTTTGGCTTCAGCCCACTCCCTTTGAGCAGGTTAACTGCTCAAACAAATAAATAAACTAAGCTTTTGGGAGATTTTATGCCCTCTGCGGAGATCACAAATATTCTTGTCTCTGTGTTGTTGCTAACCCTGTAGTTTAGACGTCCACAAACATATTCTGAACTGTTTGTCTACATACAATTTCTACTCTTAAAGACATGCAAAAATCTCTTACAACAGTGTTTCTCAACTGGTATTTTGTACCCACACAAATAACTATGGATACCGTTACACGATACTAGTACTTTAGTGATACTTGTTCTTTTATTTTTCAATACCTGTACTAAGATATTTGTCATCTAGAACCAAAAAACAGAACGATAACATGAGTTTATTCCATAATTGACTATTTCTTTTAAATTTGTATAATTTATCTGAGCAGAAACAACCAAGTAACTTTCTTTAATGCAGCCCCGAAACCATCAGGCATCAAAACGTTTCTCTCTCTAAAGATATATTTTTGTCCGTACCTGCTTTTGATATTGATACTTTTATTTATTTGATACCACTAGTTCCTGAACATTTTTTTCCAATACCATACTGGTGTCGTTTAACGGTACCCAGCCCTAGTTGCAACCCAAGAGAAAGAGTGCTACTGTTGCAAATATGTTGGAAGGAAGTCAGAACCCAAAAGACTTTATTATATTGTATTATCCACATTGATGTGTAAATAAGAAGCCCTCCAGGCCTATTCACCGATACAACTTGAAGCTTGAAACAGAATATAAAGAGGTCGCGGTGACCCGAGGGCCCATCATTCACCAATGACAGGAGATACCAACTTCCCTACGATGACACTTTTATGCATCGATACCGAAGGTGAATAAGCCAGTCTCATCCCTGCTTCTGAATATTTGCTCATGGAAAGCTGACTTTAAGGAACATTGTTTTCATATCGCAGGCAGGGAGGGTAGCCAGAGCTCGCAATCAGGTCCATCTCGCATTCCTTCAAAGAGTGCGTCTCGCTGACTAACCGCGCTGAATCACCGTGGTCAAAGTGAGAAGAGAACACTGCCATGTTCGTCCTTATAAGGCCTGGACAGCTGCGCGGGCTAAGACAAGGCTCAGACGCTTCAGACGCATCGGAGTGAGAGCCCGCACCACACGCCTCACTGACAGCGCATGCACAGGGCTGTTTGGGTTCAGTCTGATGTGTCAGAAGATGGAGACAGGCCAAGAGGATGACTGTTATAGAAGACGAGGGGTTCGCATCAATGCATGGAAAGTTTAGTTCCATGAACTGTACACATTTTATGCCTGTCAAGACTCAATCATATGCCTTGATTCCACTGGGTAAGTGGATTTAGCAAATAATTGTGCAGCCATGTGCTCTTTACAGGCCTCATTATATTAGAATAAGCCTGGCCTTAGAATGTAAACATGGCTAAAACGAAATCTAATGTCTCTTTGTCAATGGTTGGCAAACCTTTTACACCAACTACACCACCTCTTAAAATATTTGACTGTCCAAGTACCAGGTAAAGTCTACATTTGCAGATAACGATTTGTGGAAACACAAAATTTCACATTTAGAGCTCTTACTTGACATCAAAGCTGTATACGTTCGCCTAAGGTGGTTTTTGATTATTCTAAGCATTGATGTGCAATCCCGGACAGAAGGGATGACATAGACATTAACCCCATCAGTGGCAGGCTCTTCCTAGGCCAAAACTCTTTTCCCAGGTGTGCAAGACGGCTCAGTGCTCAAACGTTGATGTGATGGAAAGTTTAGGCCACATCGAGCCGCCCCGCTCTACGCAGGAGGACCCATCCTATCCAGCACAAAGCAGCGTTCATACTCCGCGCACAAACTAGGTCTGGCTTTGAGCTCTTACTTCACCCTGACCTCCACAAGCTCTTAGTCCCACGTAAATAGACCAGGAGACCATAAAGAAGCTTCACGGACCATGAAAGCAGTTTAGCCTTTTTAAAAACAGGGGAGCAGCTTATGATCTCACAGAGTCACGAGGGGCGTCTGAGCAGCCACGGGAGGAGAACCAGCCACAGGAGGGGAAGGGGTGGGGGTGTTGGCGAGGATAGGGGGCTTTTTGTTGTTGTAAAAAGGGCAAACAGCTCAGGTGAGTCCCAGCAGATTGACCGGGATCAGAGCACCATTGATGTGGGTCCAGGCTACATAAAAGCGTGGATCATGGGGAGATTTGACGGCAGTGCGGTGAATTGCGCTGGTGCTTTGGGGGGTTCGGGGGGGAAATAAAGTATGTGTAACATCACAAAAGGTGGGTGGCAAGATAGATCAGCATCAGCCTGATATCTGGAACGCAAATGAATTCAAGGTGTTTGTAGTGAAAAAAGGCACTACAACTGAACTAAGTTTGCCTTAAGCTGCAGATGAACATGTAATTCCGCATTTAAAAGCTAAGAGCCTCCAGAGTTCAGTCACTGAGCTTTAACTAATGAAGGCCTGCACGCGCATGAATTAGGACCTGATTGAGGACAGGCGCTGGGATTTCGTAAATAAGAGGGAATTGGTATTAGCAACTCTGACTGTGTGGCTGAGTTTGCTATGAAGTTCCAAAAATCCATCTGTTTGAACCTAGCAAAAAGCATCACATTGGAGCAACTAAACAACAACTGCAAAAGAGGTTTTACCAACACAGCAGAGGAAGTTACGGCAGCCTTTAGTCTGCAGTTCATCTCAATCTCAAAGCCAGCAACCAAAGAAATGAAATGGTTTGATAGAGGTGGGAAAGCAGCCATTTTTGCGAAGGAACTTAATCATATGAGAAATAGAGATGGTAGTCTTAGGTTTAACTCCTCAGCCTCAAGCCTAGAAGACACTGTCATGCAAAGCTTCTTGGATAAGAGGCAAAATGTCCAACACTTAAAGTACCAAGAACCTCAATAGTGATTTTCTCAGACAAGTGGTCAAATAGTTTTTCGGGCCCCATGGCAACACCAACAAACATCTGACTGCACCGAATTTTGTTTCCCTACAATTATCCTGCGTCCAAAGTGACACACAAACATGCTTGCGCCCCCTCTACGTAATAACTGCCCTGATCATGCGGAGCTGGGTTAATGGGAGAGAGCATGTTTTGCCACTGCACATAAATCATCTCCCTGGCTCCGGCGGAGGCTTCGACCGCACACCGGATTCCTCGCGCCCGCCTCTCAGCCCTGCGAGCCTCGCAAGCGCCCGTGGCAGTTTGCCCGAAAAAGTATGAATTCCGCCACTCTCCGGTCTTTGGGGGCCAAATAAGGACTGAGGCGGGCCCATTTTTGGAGAGCTCTGAATGCGGGACGCAGCTTGCCATTTCACTTGTTCAGCTCATTACCTTATAGTTTGTTTTTTTTGTTTTTTTTATCAACATCATTTTGGCGGTTTACTGAAAGTGGCCAATCTTATCACAGTTTTCCTTCGATTCCGTATAGGATCTTACAGCATAAAGCTAAATGAACAGCACAGAGAAAGAGTTGAGTGAAAGATGCAAAGGAATGTTGCACTAGGCTTTCAGAACTAGCTTTGAAGTCCATAAAACAAATTAAATTGAGAAAACATTGCAGCTGTCAACTTTATTAGGGAACTATGGCTACATTTCGTCTTGGTTATGCTCACACAATTTGACTCCCTAATCCTAAAATTACAGGTTTTTGATTTGCAATCCCCATTTTGCGATATTTTATAACAATTTGATTCATGGCCCTCAAGGACTCCAGTCAGCTACAGAATAACATGGATTGTTTTCCACTTATGAACACAGAAACGTAATGAATAAAGAAAGATCACATAGTTTCATCTGCAATAAATCAATGAAGCAGGACAGCCCGCAATACTGCTACTTCCACTTTAGTTGCATTTGAATACCGGATTATGATGACTAGACGTGATCATTTTTTGAAACGGACTTCACTCTACCTTTTGATTAATATGTTAGGATCAAAACAAAATGGGATTGGGAGTTACAGAGTGTGAAGGAGGTCAACATATCTTAAGTTTTCAGTGCTGCACAATGACATCAAGCGAGTTGCGAGTATGTCTCCCACGCCAACGCTCAACACAACTTCAACTCTTCATGACATCTGGCGTCCTCCAATTATATGAAGTTGTCTTTAAGTCAGCTCTGTTACAAACTGCTAGAATTCAAACTACACCTAAAGATCCAACTAGGGAGGAGAGAGTGTAACGATACAGCTGTGCCTTGTTTTACGTCTTGAAAACATTACTTGTTGGTCACATCTCCACAAAAGCACTTTCACTGAAGACTTGCATGTGAACTCCAGAGCACAATAACCGTTGTTAGAATCCTTCATCACCCACTTAGCTTCACAACATAACGGGATCCCCCTACTGCGACAAAACAATGGCGTGATGGTTGAGCTGACACGGACGCTGCTTTCACATCACAAAAAAGCTCTCATGCGACAAATGTTCCCGGCGAGTAATCAGCTGTCTAAATGTTGAGGGCGGCACGGCATGGGCTAAATCGCTACCACATGCTACAAAAATCAAAATTAGCCCTTTGGCATGGTCGCTATGCTAACTGCTTCAGACAACCGCAACGTAAAGATTTATCACATCGGGAAGCCTCACTATTTGGCTGGTCGGTGCGCTCAGAAGCATTATTTGATCGTAAAAAGCCAGCGTGTTGGATTTGGGGCTTCATAAAAACGGACTTTGTGGAGGCGAAAGTCCAGGGATCACAGAAGGAGCAGATATTCGATCATGGTCAGCCGCACTGAGCGCCGAGTGGGCTCTGGTTTGGCTGCTCCGTCGCCCTCATAGAGCTTTCGAGCGAATGGCTGCGAGCTACAGACGCGGCATGAAACGAGGAAATGATGGATATCAGATGTGCAATTGTGGCCGTCGTTGGACACAGGTTGCAAACCGACAAAAATTTAAAAGCCCGCCGTGGATTCGGAGGCAGCGGGGGCACGGCCGCCGCACGTCATAAAGCGGGGTTATTCAAGCGGTGAGTCATGGGAAAGACATGGGAAGAGAGTACAGCTACAACTCACCTTTACCTCCCATGTTCATGTTACATCAAGTTCTTTCTATGGAAACTGCTTTAAAGCGTTTTTTATTCCCACTTTCAAACAGTGAAATAGGGATGGGGTAGAACTTTAATTGTTAGCTGGTGTCTCAACTCGTTTCTAGCTCTCACAATACCTCCTGGACATTATCATTGATCACGTGAATTCCTTTGAGGGCGTGTATAGCTTTGACAAATGGCAAAGCGAAGCAGGGTGGACCACCATAGTCTCTTAACGTTTGGAAGGTGAATGAACTATGGACTAATATAAAGAGTAAAGCTTTTGTAAAGTGCCGTTTAAACAGTATAACTATGGGTACTACCGCTACAACTGATAACCTACATTGAGGATGGCAACTTCGTCTGCTAATGGAACTGCTGCTTTTACACTCACAAAAATAATTTCCAAACAGACAGCATCAGGCAGGCGGCACAAAGAAAGAATGAGCATGTGAACAAACTTTTACCAGTATCTTACAACTTAATTTTCTGTAATTGGTTTTATCCCAACATACCTGATAGCCAACTACCAGGCAGTGCCATCAAGATGTTCATGAACAAACTTATTCGAATTATAGTATTATAACCATTGCGCAAGAACAACTGCTTTGACCGTACATGTTTTGTTCATTACTGGCCTGTACAGCATTGGGCTTGTCTTCATATTCGAAGTATCCCCATCAGTTCGTGCTTAATTATCGGGTGGATGCGGGACGTCTTCTCTCATCTGACCACTAACAGCACAGTGAGGCGAGAAAAAGACACACGGCCAAGCCAAAATCAGTGGCTCCAGAAATCACAAAAAAATATAGGTTTCCTGGAACTCGAGATCCTCTTAAACGATCAGTTAGAGCAATTATTGTACTGAAAGCACCAATTTTTACGCTCTTGAAAGTGTAAATTTGCTAAACGCGCTTCAAATTTGTTAAGCCGGCCCTGTAATGTAGCCGTACGTGTGGCTGGCAATATTCTGGGTCATTTGATAATGATGGTTTCCAAGCGCCAAACGCAGATGCCAAAATGTGCAAATTAACGTTATTTGAATGTGCTGCTGGAATACTGTGCTCCTGCTTCTGCTTTGAAGTACTTTTCTTCAATTTATGGTGGTTTTTCATGACGCAACAAAAGATGAAGTGTCCTGATGGATGGTATTGAGACGCGGAGGAGACAAATGGTCCACGCGGGAGCAGTGCAGGTGTGAAGTATCGTGAAGCATCTTTGTGATGATAGCGACATAAATCTGACTGTTTGGGGCGACAGGAAGGGTCTAGTCATCCTAGAGATTCGTAAAAGTCCTATACTACTTTTATCAGGCTTTAAAAAGGTTGAACAAGGGTAAGGGTTGAAATTTCGAGACCAGCTGAAAATTGCAAGATTTTACATTTTGCATGGTTGGATCTTAAGAAGGTTCTAAGTACAAATCAAAATAGAGATACAAACCCTATTTGCGCGGGATTAGAATTACCAAGGAACTTCAGGTAAAAAGTAAAAATCACTGACGTCCGCAGAGTTTCTATTCCTTTGTGAATCAGCCATGTTGGTAATTTGGAAAGTAAGATTTTGCCCAATTTTTACTTGGAGTAATTCGTTAAACATTTTAAACCAATGGAATGAGGTCTCAATAAGGGCAACATCGAGTTGAAACGCCTTCTTAACAGTATTTTCATGTCCGCATTATGCCTTGAAAGTATTAACCCAACCCAAATGCGTTTTTTCATCCATTTAAAAAGTATAAAAGAGAAAACAATTTACAGACGTGAACCGGAAGCGTGACCCCATTGTCGTGGCAACCAATATGGAGGCTCTGATGGAAAGTTTGGTTGTGCTTCATGCTAAGTTTAGATGGAGGAAGAGCATCAGGGCGAACGGATTGAAGAACAAAAACCCAGCGATACGATGCAGATGTCGTACGACATAGCGTGCGGTAAGAAACGTATTTTGTCGCTAAAGCAAAGCACATACGAACAAACCAAGCCCTTAAGATTGTCAGCGCTCATGGCATGGATGTATAGAAGGATTGTTGACATCATTCAGTGTTATTATTCACTCATCATTTCAGGAGTAAAGTCTGTAAAAATGAGCAATTTACTGAAAGTGCTGATCCCTTGCGAATGCACATAAAATTTACATATGTCCTGAGGTAAATTCAGCTTTACCGAGCTCTCCAGGTAATTCTAATCCCGTGCGAATAAGGCTTAAAAAGAGGAAAATGAAAGAAAAAGAAGAGATGGGGAAAAATAATGAGTAAGCATTTTTTTTAAATCCCCCATCCTTTCAGTTAGAGGCCGGAGATGTCCACAAATTGATCTACTGCTGTTCTTATTTTTACACAAATGCAGTAGCACTGTTGGCATACATAATCACCGTATTCTGTTCGATACATGCCATGCGAAGAGACAGGTGTCAATTCAACACTACCACTAGAACGGTGTGTGTAATTGCACATGTTTATCACACTATAACTGTACATGTAAATAAGGAGCTGTATTTAAGTTAAGGAAACGTCACCCCAGCGCCCATTGTGGCATGGGAACAAGTTATATTTAGACACTGGCGATGGACGATACAATTCAGCCAGGAACTGTTTTTAGAGAAGACATTAGAGAGGAGAGACGCTATTACAGAGGACTCAGACCTTCTCTTAACAATACAGTGATATAGTAAATATTAGTAAGCAAGGAAGACATAGAGATGAAAAGGTCACGTGTAGACTTTAGCCTGAAGAGAGTTCAAACTTTCTGGAGCAATTTGGTAGGAGGGAACACTTTGAACATTTTTGCCAACAAAAACAAACACACCCCTAGAATGTGTTTTGAAGTTTTAATGTAAGGTAGGCTAGGTAGAAGAATAAGCTCCATTTGGAAAAGCTGTGTCCCCATAACAACATCATCACATTCCTCCTCCTTGTTCCCCCTTCAGGAGGTGACAAGACACACAAGCCCGACAAGCCTCGCAACCTCTTGACTGCTCATGTTTACCTGCCGTTCACGCGTTAGCGCAGGGGCACAGAGGTTATCGACATCCATCTCCATCCGGCAGCACGGAATCAAGCTGCAAAATGCCCAACAGTAGCCCCCCGTAACAATAGCGGCGGGACCAAAACAGAAGCATGTTCCGCAGTGAGTGAAAACACGTGTGGGAGCATGCTGGGCTGCCCGGTCGCTCCCAGCAGTCTTAGTTCCGCCACAAATCACTATGTCGGGTCAGGCAGAGATGTCAACTCCCTTAGCTCCGACTTTCCCATGCAGTAGTTTCCCCCAAAAGATGCGCGTGAGAACATAAAGCATGAGAAAAAATTCCAAGAATAGTTGCTATTCCAGAAATTGTGTGGAAATTTGCAATTTAAAGACATACCGTACCTGCATTCAGAGATATCACTTCTTGCCTTTCTGCGGCGATTGCTCCTTTTTACAACATTCCCGTTTGCCCGCGGACCCCCTTTGGCGCAAGTGAGGGTGGGAGTACCAAACTCTGACTTTTCCCTCCTCCTCCTGGCTCCAAACAACACCGGTAATCCTCAACGCGTGCCAAGTCCGAGCTACTGAATCAGTAAGCAAAGGAGGTGTGCACCAGGACACCGTATTCGCACCGCTTATGTTGTCTCTCGTTCCCTGTCAGCGCGTCAAGAAATGTCCAAACGCGCTATATATGGCCTGGAGGAGAAATGAGGTGGTTAAGAGGGTAGCGTTGTGATTTCAGTGCCCAAAATGAGAGAGCTCTCCAGGGGTAGACGGTAACTGTATCCCTCCCCTTTTCTGTTTAGTTCTCTTGCTTCACTCTCTCTCCCTACTCCTCCAAGATTTCAGTAGAGCTGTCGACGCAATGATACTGTATAAGTGAAGTACAGAAGTAAGAGCATAATGAAATTGTACTTGGATACTCGAACTGCCATAATGTAAATGATTGTATAGTGGGGAAAGCTGCTATGTTAGGAAGCATTGTGCTAAATTCAATGGTAACCTTTCCATGTATTGTGGCTGAGGTGGTCAGGCTGGAAACTACCGCAGATTGGGAGATTGATTATTTCCTTGGAGATGAAAATCCCTTTCAGACTACTTTGTTCGCATAACCACGTTTATGCTAAATGCTAAAAAGTAACATTACATTAACATAGGTGCAACAAATCGAATACCCCAAGTTATGCAGAGCGACGTAGCACCACTGTAAACTCTTAACTTGTTACAATTAATTATAACCCTTACTTTCAAATAAATGTTTTTTTACAATATAATGCACTTTGCAGAAGAATCGAGATTGTAATATCCAACTTTATTTCCCCATAAAACCAAATAAACTTGACCACTACGAGTTGTAAAATGTAAAATAAACTTGCAGTGGTCCAAAACAACTCTTGCGTTTAATTTCCTTATTACTCTGGCATACAGTCTCTCTTTACAAAAACAAACCACAGCAACAACAACCAACCAACACTGAGTTTCCGCGAGCATCAACCTTTGTATTTTGTGGGGAATTCATTGTGAAACCAACAAAACCCAAACGTAATCCAATCCCTTGTCCCCTTCTAATTTGCAAGTCAACTTTCCCGTACAGTTCTTTTGGGAAGTTGAGTGGATATCCCAGCCGGGCCCTTTTGTCCGCTCCTCCGAGAGGGGAAAGTATGCACACACTCGGGGTGAACCATCTCCTGACCTCCCCGACGCGGGCTGGAGGTATATTGGCTCATCCGTCATCTGCTAGCACCCGGTGATTATGGCGGCCGTAGCGCCTGTCTGCCAACGCCGCGTCCCGGTTAGCATCTCTGGTGTTGAAGGGCGTTGCCATAGAGACGGGCCGTGTTGGAGCTTTGATGGGACGCGTTTTTTTGTCGGGGAAACAGGCCTGCCTCTGTGCTGTGGAATGAAGGAGGCTTGGCTCTTGCTAACGGTGTGCGTGACATGGGACCGGCCTTTCTTCTGCTTCTTCTACCTCTCCACTTTCATGCCTGGATGGACGCTTGCTTTGACGTACCAGCGTGCTATATACAGCGCTACCTGTGAGAGCTTTAGGTTGAAACAGACTTAAATTGAACATGTTAAAAGAGTTCTGACAAATGCACACTATGATGTTGTTTAATGTTTCTTTGATTAGTCAGCTGTAGCAAAATTGCTTTCTTAAACTTTCAGCAGTCTTAACCATCTCCCTTTTCATCGCAAACTCAACTACCATTATTTCTTTCATTATTTAACACACAAAGGCAAAGAAAAAGGTCTCAACGTATTTTTTTGCCAACACAACCAAAAAACAAAAACACAGGGGAACTTAAAGGTGCATTATGCAACTTTTTTGTGAAAAATGTTGATATTTGTGTGTATTTAACCTTGTAGTGACCCAGCGGCTGTATGAGTGGTAAGCATGGCGCCTTTACTTTCCATCACAGTGGTCTCTACAACGTTCCAGGATCAATTGTTTGGAAGGTTTTCACTGCTGACAAACCTTCTCACCAGCAACCCAACAAAACAATTGTCCCTGGAGCGTTGTAGAGACCACCGTGATCGAAAGTAAAGGTGCCATGGTGACCACTCCTACAGCCGCTGGAGCACTACAAATATCAACTTTTTTTTTCACATAAAAAGTTGCATAATGCACCTTTAAAAAAGCGCAGAAGTTCAGTTTTAGTCATGACTTTCTTTAGATCCATTTTAGTCCTGTTCTGGTTTTGAGTTAGTATTTATTTAACTCCTATTTTAACACAATATGCAGAAAAACAAAAAGCTATAGATAAAAGTGGAAATTTAGAGCTGTTGCAATATTACTAGCATTACCTTTTCTTTTGTCATTTCTGATTCTTGATGTTTATGCCTTGTGTTGACGTGTTCCCATCATCATCATAATAAGACAGTATTAGAATAACTGTCTTATTATGAGCCGTCTTTGGTCACAGCTGTACATGGGGTTGGGCATAGGTTTTGGCTTCAGCCTAAACCTGAATCATTATTGAGCACTTAAAATAGTATTCTAATTGTATAATGTACTAGATTACTGAAAATATGTGACTGTTTTCTAAGGTTCATAATGACCGAAGAATAACAACCTACTACTATTACTAAATTTAATAGAAATGTTGCAACTTTCAAGACAGCTATCAAATATCACCTTTCTTCTCAAATTGTGCAGCCCCATTATGAAGTGTTGATGCAGAATTAGCCGCATGAACTGAAAATTGACCCCAAAAGTAAAAGATGGCAAATGATGATTTTAATAATCTCTAACCGATATTATCGGTTAGAGTACATTAGCAAATGGCTAAAAACAAACATGTTAAGATCCTTCTAATCTTAGATATGGAAAGCTTTGTTGGTCAAAATGTTTTGAGAGATCATCACATATTTCTTAAACAAGCTAACTTTGTTCATTTGACTATATTTACATTTACTACTATATTTCTGCAACCACCAATAACATCTCAACTTTAGCAAAGATGGCCTCCTTTATTCTCTCCAACCACTTTACTACGAAGGAAAATTCCTGGACGATTGAGAGCCTGTTCACAAACATACAATAACCGTTCTCAAAATAAATCCTATATATTCTGCCTTTGTGATCTTGACTGAAACTCCGCATGCTCCGATCACAAAGTCGCCCCATAAGTGTAATGGAGCTTGTCATTTAGCGAGGCAGTAATGAAAGACTTCACACATCCGCACATGCGAGCTCTAAAACCAGCAAACCCCCTTCACCTCCGCAACAGCGCGAGGTAATTCAGACCCAGCCGGCTGAGAATGCGGATGATTGGGACAAACAAGCCTAATCGCTGGGCTCATAAAGCTGCTGACCCCTCCTCGGCGAAACGCTCCGTGTCCTATCGATGTTATGTAAGAGGGGAGTAGTGCTTCTGTCAGAGTGGGAACGCTCAGATAAAGTGGGAACATGTAAAAATAGACATGGGGGCCGGATTCTTGTTTTGACAAACCAAAAAGCATGTTTCAGTAGTGAAAGTAGTGGGGGAAATGTTCAGAAAGAAGCATTTATGTACTCCCTATAAAGGATGGGATACTTGGTTATTTGGAATGATGCGTTATAAATAGTTGCAGCATTTAAAGCATTAACTATGTTGTATCGCTATTTTGGCCTCCTCAGGTCTCCACCAAGGCAATGAGGATATGGCAAAAGTATGTTGCCCAAAAAAAAGAAAGCCCGGAAGTGTCAGCAATGCTAAAAAGTTAGGACTAAGTTTGGACCAACAATTCAAAATGAACGAGCTTCGTTTTTTCGATGTGAACATGGAAAAAAGTAGTAACAGGGCCTTAGATAAAAAACATCCCAATTTACAACCAATGGAATATTTTAAAATGTAAAATACTGGTGATACCATACTAACCGTGCGCCTTTTCTTGACTTTCCATACATTGCTTTGGAAAGTGTAACTCTATGAATGGTGCTATCCACTTGCAACAAACATGGCCGATGTTGTTCATGATGTTTTGTTGATAACGAATGCAACATACTGAGAACTATTTAGAGCTAATTTCAAAATAACAAGCAACCTCAACCAGCTACATATTTTCATCTGCCGCAAAACACATTTCTCCTGCATTAGCATTCTGCCTGTAGCGTAAACATGTAAACACAATTTCGCAAAACAAGGCCAAGGCTGCAGTGAAGAAAACATCTCCTCGGAGCGCTCTGTTTGCATGAAAAACATTCAGCGTCATTGCTAGTAGCTCTCTCTCTCCTGCTTCCCCCCACATCATTCCAGCCTGGCTTTCGTATACCTTCCTTTGCCAAACCTCTCCTGGTCCTTCCAACCCGCCGTAGCCCGATCGAACAGAGCAAACCACGGCAGCGGCATTCCGGGAGGCTCCTCGGGAAATGTGAGGGCTTGTTTCCACGGTGGCTGACAGAGAACAGAGAGCTTACATGCATGTGGCTAATGCTAGGGTCAACATCGGAGCTCCGCGACTTGACGGCAGTGACTTTGTCTTTGGTTTGGACAATGTTACAACCGTGTCCAGTCGATTGGTCATAGTAGTGATTTGTGACATGATTAAAAGATTGCGTTCTGAATGCACTGAGACAATGTGGTTCCATGGTTTAGTTCATAACAATTTCAATATTGACCAGGAAAAGTTACCACAAAAAAAAAGGTCACCCACTCTGATAGTTCGTTGGACCGCCTTTCAGCTTTGATTACAGCTTGTTTCTGCATTGTTTCTGCACAAAGCCTTCTCCAGCACATCCCAAAGATTGTCAGGGGAGTTAAGACCTGGACTCTGTGATGTCGCCAATCCATCTCATGCTCCCCGAACCACTCTTTCACAACGTGAGCCCGATGAAGCCTGGCATTTTCATCTTTCATCTTGGAATCAGCGAAGATGAAACCCATGAATGGAATAGTGTTGCCGAACCCAGACCTGACCAACTGCAGCAACCCCAGATCAGAACAGATAGGTACATCCAGGTAAAGGACACTTTTTTTTTGTAACTACAGAGTAGAATGACGCCTCAAAGTGGCCACCACCAACCCATCACTAAAACACCTCATTCAAACATGGGCAACATTGGCGAAATGTCTTGCCACAGAAACCCAAGCGAAGGAATGCACAAGAACGTTCACCAATTTCAGTTCAAACCGCTGAATATGATGCACTTTTTCAAAGGGTTCTGTTGGGACAAAAAATAATGGTTGTTACGAAAAATCCACAAAACTAGAGATGACGAGCTCAGGGCATATCTTTACTGTTATAAGATGGGGTCAATAGACAAGATCTTAATTTCGAAGTGCTGTTACAAAATACTTGAGGAAGATTGGTAGGACTAGTCAGTATTGGGTCAAAGCCTTAGAATACAACCGCCAGATTTCAGATGTGAACAAGAGCTATGTTTTAACCATCAAGCCGTTCCTGAAGAGCTGGTTTCCTTTACATTCCACCGCTCAATCCTATCCTACATGATTATGCCGTGCATAGCTTTGACTCACCCCAAAAGAAGAACCACAATTTTCAGAGACCATTCCCCCCTCGCATCAGACAGCGGGCCCCAAAGTCTGCAGCCGACCGCTTGGGTGTCCTGTAATTCCCCCTCGTGCAAAAAAACAGCTTCGGGCATCTATCCAGCAACCTCTGTCCAGACAACACCCCCCCACCCCCTCATCATCATCTATACGGCTTGTAACCAATGCAAACAGGTCGTCAAAGTCTAAGCGTCCATGCTGAAGTGTCCCAAAAGACGCATCTCGAAATGGTTGAGTGGAAAGCTAAACAGGATAGCAACGGCGGTTAGGCTGTTAGCGCTTCATCGACCCACATTAGCGAGCGTATTTCTTCTGGATGAGACGTTTTCATACGTTTTGATGGCCGCACCACATGGTCGGGAACGGAGAAAGCGAGGAATTTACGGTATGCCCCTCCGCTGACTGACACTGTAGCGGCTGCGTTTTATTCATATTAATTATAGCCTGGTGGAGTGGCTGGACCGGGTGATGTCATTGGAAGCGGTTCCAAATGCGTTGAAAGCCATTGTAAATCGTGATGGTATCTTTCAGAGGAAAATTCCACGCTAAACTTTTGTGTGGTTGAGTTAGCGCCTGTCTCACCGAAATGTGGAGTATTTGAAGGTTATATTGAATGTTGCCGCGATCATTTCAGAATGTTTGGCGCACTGTTAAGACGTGTACATACTGTATACTATTTACGATAAATGAAATTATGGTCTGGCACTGTAGAAGAAACCACAAGCTGTCACAAGTCAGTGGACCACATTCTGGCAATTACAAATGGAGTATTGGGTTTCAGATGACATTACAATGTTCTATACAACTATGTTTCAGGCATAGTTTTCTTGTTAAAATGCATATGACACATTACACCAGAACATACAGGACCCGAGTCATCCCGCACATTCCCTCTTCTCCTACCTACCTTCGGGGAGACGTCTGCGGAGCCTCAAAACTCAGAAATCTCATTTCAGAGACAGTTTTTATCCTCAGGCAGTGAGGCTCATGAACATTAGCCTAAAGGAGAGCTGAAGGATTTTGCATTTTATTGATGGTATGCTTTGTTGTGTTGTATTGATGTTTTTATATGTAGATTAGTTTCTTGTTCAGCAGAGAGAGCGCCAGGGCAAAACTTTTTTCATTGCTTTTTGGTACCTTGTACTTGATGCATATGACAAAGCAACTAAACTTGAACATGGGGAACAACAGTTTTTCCTCAAATTACGTTTTTCAATTATGTTTATGCCGCTGTCCAGGCAAGTAAAGTGGTACCAGGTCAATTTCCAATGATGATGTGACCCTTTGTTATTGATCACAGCATTCAATATTACGTTTTCTGGTTTGAAGGACGCTCATATGTGAAAATCCATTTGCCAACTGTCCTAGCATTGGCCATTGTGTTAACATACAAGGGAAGGGAATCTTTTCATTCACTCCATATCAGTGGTAATGGTAAACTCCGTATGTAGCCACAGTCAAGCAGGGCTGCACACATCTGCACCAATGTCCGACCACCACCAACCACTCAATCTAGCCCCTGGTGGTCTCCCATCCATGCACTAACCAGGCCAATTCAGACAGGATTGGGCATTCACAAGGCGATACAGCAAAGGTTGGATCTTGTGGTAAATTGATCAGTTATCAGTTGCCTGGAATGCAGCATTATTATTGAGCTATATTCGCAGGAAGTTACATGCAAAGAGACAGTATTTCCAGAACGGTTGCTGTAGGTTAAATGCAACAAGTAAAGGCAGTACAGTCACGAATATGAATGACCATATTATGCCATATTTAGCTTGCAAACAGTAAGGAAAACTTATATTTAATTACAATTGTTGTGTAAAATAACACAATAAATATACAAAAGATGAAGAAACTTTCACAGAGAGTAAACTGAGTAAGATGTGATCAATAAGTCTAAACTGTTGGCCGTGGCAGAAACCCCCGTGCTGGGATGAAAGGATTTGTGAAATATCTCCCCCTGGGGCCAACACACGGCGGTGGTGAAGAGGAGGAGATGAAGAGGAAGACAGCTGAATGAGTTGGATGATGGAGGGGAGAGAGAGTGCATTATACAGACGTCTTTGAGAGGTGATTGGTTGAATCCAGCCTGCTGTACATATTCATGACCCCAATGAGCTACTTTTACAAAACAAACACGTACAAAAGATACTTGACAAGATGATATTGCAACACATTTTAGGGCTATAACGGCATGAGATAAAAAGGTACCAAATGGGATACCACGCAACAACAAACGTGTACGATGAAGATGAAGATAAGCTTTGGTCTTATCTCGTCTACATACGTACGTACTATTCTCTACAAGTCTTTATCAACACAGTATCTCCCACAAATCTGCAAAAACACAAATGCCAGACATGCTAAAATCATTTAGCGCCATTACTCCCCCATTACCGACTGCAAGTGCCTCATTAAACTCTGTCAAAACATGGGTCGTGTCCGTAAAAGCTAACGACACCAGTTTGGCTTTTACATGTGGAAGCTGCGGCGTGTTGAAACAATAAACCCGGCGCGCACTGGCGACACGTTCATTGTGCTTCATGAGAAATTTACAAGGCCTAAATCCACAACTCTGTTTGCACAAACTCTTTGCTTCGCCGCCGAGGGTTACATTGTTTTGATTGTGAGGTCGTTTTACCAAGGACAACTAATTAGTGATTTTTATTATTATTTTTTTGTAGATTGGCCATTGTTTTTTCGACGAAATTATTCCTGCAGCTCTTGCGGTCTCTTCGTGTTCCTTGTAAAAAAACAAAACAAAAAAAACATAAAAATAAAACGTTTGGGTACAGAGCTGGCTTTAGAATTCAGGGTCTAAAAAAAGGGGAAAAGAGATTGCATTTTCCCCAGCACGAGTCCCAGCTAAAACCACTAAGAATAGGCTTCCGACGCACTTCCCCTCCACGAAAAGCCTGCTCCACTCTTCCTTCCTTTTCATTTGCTCCTCCGAAAGTGCTGCTCTGTTCCCTGCACGCTGGGAGAGAGTGCCGCTCCATTGCCGTGGGAAGATGCACATGATAAAACTCCAAACTCCCAATTATTGTTTGCGCAACATTAGGTGGCGCTATGTATATATCGCGAAATCACTGCGGTCTTCCATCTGACCGAGATTAACCTCAAACGATGTGCAAAAGATCTGTTTTACTTTTTTTTTTTAATCTGACTTTAGCCTCGCTTTGGCCTTTGTGGATCAGCAGCAGTCTCATGTTTTTTTTTACACAGCGTTCTCTCATTTCCATATCAGGTCCTAAAACTGTTTTGAAAATTTGGTGCAACATGCCCACAAATAGCTTGATGCTCTTCTAAGATCGCAATTGCTATTTAGCCCTGTCTTGATAAATTGCTCCCAATGTGCCTTACAGCAACACACAAAAGTAAGAAAAAAATACAAAAATACAAAAAAAGACAAATAAAACTGTCAAAACAGAAGTAAGAATCAATTGATACAAATAAATATAAAAAAGAAAAAATACCTAAAATACTCTCCATTACCATAGACGGCAGTAAACAACCCTGTATTCAGCCTGGACTTAAACAGTTAGAGCTGAGGCCTGTCTCACGTCCTCAGGGAGACTGGTCCTAGACTTTGGCTGCATGAAACTGAACTGTGGCCTCACCGTGTTTAGTCCTAACTCTAAGACTAAACACAGTGACTCTTCATATGGCTCTAACAGCTACAGATTTTGGTGTCTGCCCATGAAAAGACTTGTAACAAGCAGAGCTGTTTAAAAGTCTATTCTCTGAGTGACAGGAAGCCAGTGCAGAGACCTGAGCACTGGACTAATATGGTCATTATTTCCTGGTTCTAGTCAGGACTGGAGCAGCAGCATTCTGGATGTACTACAGCCATCTAGCCTTCTGGAGATAAACACATGGATAAGTCGCTCTAAGTCCAGTTCAGACACTATATTTTGGAGATGTTTTTTAGATGGTAAAAGGCTGATGTTATAGACTTAATAGGATGGTTAAAATTCCGGTTCGAGTCCATGACATTATTCCTACATTCATAACTCGATTTTCATTTGATAGAGCCTCAAGGTGACTGGTGAAAATCTTTCTTTGGTTTACAACTGCCACAGAGTTACTAATCTATTATAACACTTACTGACATTTCGGAGCAGAAATGACACAATCCAATCTCTTATAATACAGCCCAAAACCTTACTGTCCGGACTCTCTCAATAACTGTTGATAAACTGAGTAAAGTATTTGTTGAAGGCAGTTTCTGAAGTCTGAAATAAATTGTGTTTCATTTCATTTTGAGTTAGTTTCTATAGCACATAAAGGTCTTCAATATCATTTATCGTGATATCTCCATACCCCAATAAAACGAACTCCAGATTTTGTTATTGTGACAGGCCTGGGTGGCTGAATTACATGAATGATGACGGCTACACTGTTTCCAGGAGGCAGCATTTATCGCAACAAAACCCAGTAACATAGAGTATATCTTACCTTGACTTCACATTTCTTATGGCAGGAGAGGCGGCACACTGAAAGACAGGAGACACACATTAGCCTCTGCTGAGTGTTCAAACTGGCTCAGCGCTGTGGCAATGTGCTGCGGCGCTGTTATGTCGCCCTCTAGTGGAGAGGACGTGCTAACAGTCATTTTCCCTGTGGCTTTGTTATTGTTTTGTTTTTTTAACAATATGGCAATTTCGTGTTTCGTGAAATTGAAACAAAAAGTCATCACTGAAGACTGAAACTAGAGCTAAATGTGCAGATATTGTTCATGAGGAAGAAAAAGGGGGAGCTCCCATTTAACAGTTACATGATGGCAAGCAGGAGGAGCGATGTCGGGAATGTCGCAATGACCGGTACGGCCTTCGACCTCCCACACCTGTCAGTCGACCCGGGTGGTCTGCAGGTGCGGTGTGAGGGCCTGGGTGGTCTCCTCTGTAATTAGGATGAAGATAATGGTGATAAATGGTCTAAGTCTAAGTGAGGTGTGTGGGAGATTTTTCATCTCAGCAAGTTGAAACTTCCCGGACTGCGTTTTGTTCTATAGATACCAAATCTGGGCATTGTTTTTTAACAGTTATCAAAACGGTGGACAGGAATTTTGATAGCCATTACGAGCAAATGTGATTGACTTAAAAACCAAAACGCGTGATGAAAGTGCACTCAGGAGGTGGGTGTAACCAGTGCCAGCAGGCTGTGAGCGTCTCCACAGGGAGCTGTTATCGTCCGCTCGTAATGACTTGTCCTATCTGCTCCTGTCGGTGACTCCAACTCATCACAGACTCAGCATGTGCTCACTCCTGTCCTGTCTGACCACTGCTGCACACGAGCCGGACAGATCCATCTCGTACATATTCAAGCCAGGTCGCTAAAAGTGGCTTAAAGTTCTATGACTGACTTGTACTGACTGACTTCATTAAAACGGTATACAGTATTGGAGTAAGTTACAAAACTGATGGGCTATAAATCAAGAAAAGCAAATACGTATTAACCCAGATTGTTAAATGTAAAATGCTTGTAAACCGGTGAAGAATTGTGATGTTAGGACAGTTTTATGACATGGTTTTGGACCGCCGCTAACAATGTAAAATTAAAAATTTTACATTACTTTTTTTTTCTGTTTGAAAGCAGGGAAACAGGTCTGTATTGTCACACCATTACCAGACTTGTTCTAATCATTTTAACGATATCAATTTGACAAATCATGAGTACATTTTTCATATTGACACTTTCAAAAGAAGAAGAAAAAGAAGAAGGAAAATAAAGAGGAAAATAGAAGAAAGAAGAAAAAAAAATAAGAAAGTGAGGAAAATAAAGGAGAAATTAAGAAGTAAAAAAGAAGAGGAAGAAGAATAGGCAGAAGAGAAGAAGAGGCAGAAGAACAAGAAGAATAGGAAGAAGAAGAATAGGAGGAAGAGGAAGAATAGAAAGAAGATCAGGAAGAATAGGAAGAAGAAGCAGCATAGGAAGAAGAGGAAGAAGAAGAATAGGAAGGAGTAGTAGTATAGGAAGATGCAGAAGAAGAAGAAGTAGTAGTAGTAGTATAGGAAGAAGAAGATGAATAGAAAGGGAAGAAGAAGAAGAAGAAGAAGTGGGAAGAAGAAGTTATCTTCTTCACACTCCCTTTCAGGCAGAAATGGATATTTTTTTGTTGTGTACTGTGTGTTTTTTTCTTTGTTGCCATTTGCCTGCCTGAAATGAATAAATTAATTAATGAATGAATGAAAGAAAAAGAATAGGAAGAAGAAGAATAGGAGGAAGAAGAAGAAGAAGAAAAAGGATGCAGAAGAAGGGGGAGGGGAAGAAGAGGAAGAATAAGAATAATAAGAAGAGGACAATGAACATGAAGAAGAGCTTTTCATTATACAAATACAATAATATTGTATCGATCAGATTTAGCGTGGTTTTAGTGGTGGGGAAACCTGAGTACCCAGAGGAAACCTACGCAAACATGGGGAGAACATGCAAACTCCACACAGTCCGGCCAGGGATCCAACCCGGGACTTTCTATCTGCGAGGCGAGAGCTGAGTGGCTAGTGCTCTAAAGCGCGTGCTGCTAAAGAAAGATTTGTGTTGTAGCACAAAATGGGGATGCATAGCCATTTGTCACTACCCCAGAGCAGCTGCCGTCTTCATTTTGTCAACACTTGTGTTACTACGAGTCTAAAACAAAATCAAAAGGTGTAAAATCTCCAGATAATTCCATCATCTTAGCTTCCAGAGACACCGATTGAAAGAGACCCATAAGTCTGAGGAACAAGTCTAGAGCTTTGCACATGTGAGAGAAGCTTGTATTGAATGTGTTTGAATAAAATAATATAAATGTAACGATTCCTTCTCTCCTCTTCTCCTTCGGCTCTGTCTGTTTTGTGTTTCCAGATTGGAGCCTTTTAACTCCCCGCTGCAGCTCCACTTTTAATGAACAAAACCAGGATGAAAGCCCGGGACCTTCTGCAGCTCTCCCAATCCCCCCATACCCCAATTTCCCCCTTTCTTCTCCACCCATCTCCCTCTTATCTAGGCTAATGCAGCAGCCGCGGCCATGCTAATTTTAACTGCAAATCCTCAGCCAAAGCTCGCCTCCGTGTGCTGCCATGTTTCTGTTTGTCTGAGAGCGAGAAGAGGGAGCGAAGGGGGAGAGCGGCCTAATGTTATTTACCCGGGACTTTTCTTGGAGTGACAATAAACCGGCGCAGGGCTAAATTTAGACCCTCATGGAAGACTGCGGGGAGAGCTAAGTGTACAGTATAGGAGTCAAATGTAATGCTTTTTAATGCACAAACGCTAGATTTTTTTTCATTTCAATATTCAAAAGCAAAAATATTGTGTGCAATTTCAGGAAAAACTGCTGCTGAATGCGTTTTGACCATTATTTTTGTGTATGAGGAACTCGCGCAGTTAAAAATAGTGGAGCAATGTCATTATTTTCCCAAAGAATTAGATTTTTTTGAAAATGAATTTTGGTCCATTTCATTCAGTGACTTTTAATGCTTTTTAATGCCCCCCTCAACCAAATGGAAATTCTCAGTGACTTTGCAATGCAGCTATTGTGGACCTAATATTGCGATAACGATAATTTGACGATATATAGTGCAGAAATGTCTTGCCCAACGACACAAAAACAGCACGATACAGCACTTTTGCGAGCTTCAGCTCACAAACAAACTATCGTAAAGCTAATGAAGACATGCTTTGTTTTTGTGACCTTATGTACATTGTTGTTTTACAGCCTGCTGGCAACTGCTCCCACACTTTGTGTTTCTTCTGATGACTTTGTCTTTATTTGTTACTGTCCAGCTGCAATGGGACAATCCTTTTTCAGATTTTTGCAGCAGGGGGATAATTCAGTCCAAACAAGGCCTTAAGTTATTAGACTCTTCCCTCCTCATCCACATTATCATCAACATACAGTATTTGTATAAGCTCGGATTGCAATTTGAATGAAGTGCCGATATAAGCCAACAATCCCTGGCTTGCATGTTTCCTGTCTCCCCTTCCAGAGCCTCCCAAGTAAAAGAGCATATCTGTTTAACACTATCCAAATAGTCCTTGTAGGAATTTCACCCGGACTCCATCGTCTGCTCTCCCAAATCTGCCTGTCTGATCCCCCGGCCCCTCCCCTCATAACCTGCCGACATTTTTAATAGGAAATATGTTTGCCCTACTTCATGTACTTTTTGCTACCTGAGAACCGGAGCAGTTCCATATGTGCTGACTTTATGTTACGCAGCTCTTTGATGGAAATACATATGGTAAGTGGTTAACATTTCTGCCTCTCGATAAAAAGGTCCTGGGTTCGATTTCTGGGGCAAAGTGGGGCCTTTCTGAGTGAGGTTTGCCAAAAGGCTCGCTGCACGGAATGTTCTGTAGCAACATGGTGCTAACCTCTCAGGGTAACAACTGCCCTTGTTTTATTCTTATAGAGAGTTAGCTGTGTCTTGTAGAAATCAATTATTTTAAACAGTGCGTGGCAGAAAACATGCAGCTGCTGAATAATAACTCAACACGTTAAAAACTTAGCTCAGGATGTAAATACTTCACCAGTAGAGACTCCTGTCGTTATAAATGCAAGTGTTTTAGCCTTGAAGCTAAAGGCTAACGCTAACTTGACGCTGGTAAATGTTAAAATAGCGCCAACATCTGAACTGCTTTTTCTGAAAGGCACTTGGCTTTTTCTTATTACATAAATAATGAGGACAGGAAGTCTTCGGTATCCTACTGTGACCAACAGGTGGTTAGCCAAAACATTCTGTGCGCAGAACCTGCTAACATATTTTCCGGACTATAAGTCACACCAGCCAAAAAATGAATAATGAATAAGAAATAACCGTATATATAAGTCGTTCCGGAGTATATGTCGCACCAGCCTTGGCAATTACCTGGGCATGGAGGCGTAACTGCACCGTTTACAAGCCTCTCCCGGTGGCACGTTGTTCAAGCTCTCATTTGCGAACTCGGTCCTCTAGCTGTGTCCAGCTAGCTTTTAGCCCGCGATTAGCTTTTTTTGTTTTCTTCATTGCAGTAAGAGCAACCTCCGCTTTTCGCCGCAAGTTTCTCACTAACTCCAAACTTTCTTTCTGCTTGATTATCGTTTTTTTTAATCTTCAGTGGTACAGGAGTAGTAGATAATTGTACACAAGCATAGAGCGCCCTCTGGCGTCGGTCAGTGTGAAAAAAAAAAAAACCTGTGAAATTATATAGTTTGATATATAAGTAGCACCTGAGTATAAGTTGCTTCCCCAGCCAAACTATGAAAACAAGTGTGACTTATAGTCCGGAAAATACGGTACTTTTATGTAGCATGAGTCGGTCACAGGGGACGACAAAACATACCTTAATCTTTTTATTAAGAGCTAGGATTTTGTCCTCACATGTAATTTCTGCTCTGTTTTGTTTCAAATGGACATACAGTATCATGCTAACATGCTTATGGGCGCATCTGCAATGATTCTTCACGTTCTCCAAACTCAGCAGCGCCCACTGCAGTTGCAATGATCAATATTTAAAAGATTATGTAAGAAGTAATTTTTAAGTAAAGGCACGCTAACAAATCAATGTCACTGTAATAAATGCAGTGTTGAGTTCAGAACTGCTCAGAACAAGTACGGTGATGGTTTAAGAACTTTAAAAAAGCGGATAACACTTTCAGATTCGATCTATTATGCAAAAGAAATCCAGCAAACACAGATTGGAGCATATCTGTAGTAGAAGAAGAAACAACTAAAGTAATCAGGATTAAGCAAACCTGCATGGATTAAGCAAAATACTGGGTCAGGTATATTTAGTCATAGTTTTTGTGGTTACTCAGTTTTTGTCTCATTTTCAGCCAGAAAATAATCACATAGGCCACACAAATATGACCAACTAAACAAAATGAACGCCTCCGAGTCCTCACCTTTGCAGATGAGGCCCTCCTTGGTGATGGCCTGTTTACAGATATCACAGCTCTTGGCCTTCTTGAACGGCTTCAGCTTGAACGAGTGTGTGTGGACGCCCTCCAGCTCGTCGGGCTGCGGAGGAGAGAAGAAGCAAAAAAGAAAAGTCAAATCAAAATATTAGCGCACGGCCAAGAGAAACAGCATTTTTGATCAGGGACATAGATGGAGTTCGGTTACGTCTGACCCAGTTCAATGATGTTCAGAAGACTTTTCAGACTTGAGGGTGAGGAATGAGTTTTTAAACAATACAGACATTGGCTGAACTATGAGACGCTTGAAAACACAAAAACAATTTAAGAAGCTGGTTCACTATTGATTTGGGTATGTGCAAATGTGGGTAGTTTTTAAGATCATTTTAATGTCAATTCACTATTCAGAACTTCTATCACATTGTGCTTCTCTTTCACTGCTTGTAGGTAATTCTTATGCCGTGTAATTAGGGATAAGGTCGGCTGAGGGTGGTGGCCACAAAGGGCAGATTCAAACTCGGGTTGTCGGTTCCAAAGTCAAGAGAAGACATGAGGTCCCAGCGAGCCACTGACACACATGCGACCTCTGGTAAACGGTATCAGCGCTTTTCCACCTACATTAGGCACTCAAAGCGCTTTACAGCAAGGATCCACTCACCCATTCACACTCTTACTCATACACCAATGTACACAGACACTGGGGACAAGGTGGGTGAAGTGTCTTGCCCAAGGACACAACGACAGTGCGCACTTCCTTGCTATTGTTTTATCGACCCAGTGACAGTACACACAAGGGCAGGGGTGTCCAAACCTATCAGGGGCTGCCGTTTGAAGTGTATACAGGATTTCAAAGGGATTCATTTAGTAGAAGTTTATTGCCTTGGAACATAAATGCCAGCTGTATAGCATACTAAAAAGGTGGTTATTGAGATTATAATCGTAAAAAATGTATATCTTTTTAGTAAAGGTACCCACGTTGCTAATGTGTGCAAACACAGCAAGAAGACTGAGGCCCAACAAAAATAGGTAAGTATCAAAATATCAAAAAGTCAACATTGGCGATGCAAAGTTTACAGTCATAGTGCAGGTGATTGATGAAGTGATGAGGTTATCGCACATGGTTTTGCACAGGAGTTACTTTACAGTATAGTGTTGTACAGTCTGACAACAGTGGGGATGAACAACCTGCGGTAGCACTCCTTGCACTTTGGGTGTCTCAGTTTTTTCCACTGAAGGAGCTGCTCAGCTGCATTTGACCCCCAGGTCGCACTTTGGGCACCCCTGCACTAGGGTGACCACGGGACATGGCCTGAAATTTAGGACAGGGTCGCAGGTTATGTACCGAGCTGCGAGTCTACATAGTGCGAGTTACATCACAGCTCTTTTAAAGGCTTTAACACAAGCAGAGGAGTGTTTTAAGTGTAATTTCTGCTGATCATCAATATAATTTGAGGCGGGGATGACTAATGCAACACAGTGAGAAAGACACAAATAAGTTCCAAAACAGGCACTTTTGGACTTCTTTCTTGCCTCTTTACTGCCGCTCTTGTATCTGTCCTTAAAAGTTTACAGCGATCCCCGTCAGTCCCAGACCGATATATTATCTGTAGAAATAAAATGACCCATGCTGCTGCGTCTGTAGTGTTTGCAGACCAGGAGGTGAGGTGGAGCGTCACTGTGCACCAGCATGCGCTCCAGCATTCTCTCAGGTAGTTACTGCTGCTAATATGGGACTAGGGTCATTTTTGGGACAATTTGGGCTAGATTCGGGATACGGGACAAAAGCTTAGATTTCGGGACTGTCCTGAATTGTTTTGAATGTATGGTCACCCGAGTACACACATTCACTTTTACTTGTTAGGACATAAGCAATGTACTGCAGGTTTTATCTAGCATAGCATTATAGCGTTCTGCATGGTTAGGTAAAGGCTGCAAATGTAATAAGTAATAAGTCAGTTTAATCTCAGGCAGTGGAATCTTTAACTTTGAAGTTCTAGTTAATGAGTTGCCTTCAAGCACCCTGAAATATCCAGGAATAGCATATGTTAATCATGTAAGTGTACCCTGTTCAGAAGCCCCTTATGAGAGACCAACAGGCCCGGTTAGAACCATGAGGCCGTCCTTCTGTGGACCCACCACCTGCAGGAGGAGCCATAGGGGCTGGTGCAATGTGATTTGGGCAGCTCCAACAGCTGCCCCACACGACCCGACAAGTGGAAGAAAATAGATGGATGGATGGAGTACCCTGTTAAGTGACTGAAACACAAATATGGGACATTTTTATAACATGCCAAGGACAGTAGATACATACAAGCAATGTATGTAAAGAGTGATATATTCTTGTCGGACTAGCTCCAGGGTGAGTCACTGTGCTAACGCTAATGTCATTTCCTCTGTGTATTTGTGTAGTGGGGCTAATCCATGGGCCTGGCGAGGCTGCTCAAACATGCTAGCATTTAAAGCAGTACTAAGTAACGTGTTTACCTTAATAAATCCTTTCCGTAGTCCCTGTGGGGGTAATACAAGTGTTAATGGGATGATTGGAGGGTCTTTCATCTCCCCCTGGTGTCTCTGGCCAGAAAACCATGCTTGCAACTTGACTGCCACCGGGCCGGAGCAACCAATACACACTAATAGAATCACGGAGAAGAAGCTAACAGGCTAACGGGCAAAGCTAACTGCGGGCTAGCGCCACTTTAAACTGTATTTACATCAAAGTTTGAGTGAAAAAAAATATTCCCATTGTATAACTGGATGTACAACACCCCTCTCTCCCTTCACCTTTTCTGTCAGCGTAGTATTTACTCTCCAAGACATTTAATAAGTTAAAAAATCGTAACTTGCCAAGACACCTGCAGTTGCGCTTATGGCCTCTAGGGACAAGAGTTACTTAGTACTGCTTTAAAGACACGATGAGGGCGATCTCAGTGCTACATTCACATTGACTGGACAGACCTTTGCTTCTGCATTCACACTGTACATAGTATTGGCTTACACCTCCCATACCAAGACAAAATATTGTTGCAATGTGATATATTTTGTCAGGATTATCTAAAGGGATATCTGTTATCTTTGGAGCGCGGGGGCGGCCATTACTAAATGTAAATTTGATTTGAATTGGTTACGCCCAAAGTGCTGTACTACTATACGTTTCTCCACACTATCTACTTTATTCTCCACAACCACAGTGACCCACATTACGGATGATTTAACAAAGTGGGAATTTTTCTGGTCTTCTAAATTACCCAGACAAAGCCACAGTGCCAAGTATACCCTGCCCGACCAAAACAAAAACTCGCCAAAAATAAATTAAAAAAATGGTACCATTCACTGTGGTGTTGTTTCAATAAGCAATGACCAACAATCCAGAGTCTTTTTTTAAGCTTTAGAGTTCATTTCTGTTGCATCATAAGCAGGCCCGCCTTAATGTACCCAACCCCCCGGCTACTACATGTATCAAAAAATAAATGTTAAATGACATATTGCATTGTGTATCAAAATCTCAATCTTTAATGCAAAAACAGTACAACTCAACTAAAACAGACTCTCTGCCAAACAGCAATAGCAGAGCCATTCTCACCATTTATGTTTGCGCATGAAATAGCTTTTGGGGAAAAAGACGTTTCTGTCTTTTGAATTGGCGTTCTGAAGCAGAGACATCAGCGTCCTTGTTTTGGCAGCGTTCTGGTCCCATTTTGGCCCAATATGCACGTACCTTTTCTGCCACAATGGCAGGCTCTCCCCATCGAGCAGGGTCTGTGTTAAAAGGGTCCACGTTCGAGTCCTCTTCCCCTCCGCCTCCTGCAGCGGGAGGAGTGTCTGCTTCAGCGGTGCTTTTTTCCTTCTCTGCTCCTAACTGGTCCGTGCTCTCCCGCCCCCGACTCGTCTGGGCTGGGGTTGACTATACGGGGAAGGCAGTGACACCTCCTCCAGCGGCTCCTCCTCACCGGATTGAGAGCCCACAATCTCCTCTCCTCTCCGCTCTCGCTGTCGGCTGCGCCTCCAGTGTCAGAGGCACTGGCTGCAGCGGCTGCGGGTGCGAGGTCGCCGCGGCTTGTGGAGCTGCCTGAGTCCGCGGCGCCGGTTTCATCACCTCTGGTTGAGCTTGTTGTTTTAAAAAAGCCCGTTAGCTTCTGCATATGGCTCATCAGCTCTTTCTCACGCCGCTCTTTCTCTTCTGTGCACCGCTCTCAAACTTTTTCTTTCCCGACATTTCTGTCTCTCACAACGAGTCGCCATCAAGTAATATGAGTGAATAGATGCGTTACGTAAGTTACGTTTGAACTTTCTCTGCGCTTGGATTGGCTAGAATTTGTCATAGTGTCAATGTGATGCTATGACAAATTATAGCCAATTGGTCAGTTGATACCGCAGTATGTGATTGACAGGTAAAACGAACAAATTGCAATATAATATGGAACTCGCTTTTATCTGATAGGCTCTCTGGGACAGATAGGGCGGGCCTACTCCAGGTACACTCAGGAGCGCAGCGCAATCATCGCATACGGTTAGTCATGCCGCAAAGTGGAGTGAAAATCAACGAATCAACTTTTTTTGTAAATTCTGATAGGCCCTTGACTATGGTAGGCCCCTGGGCTCCAGCCCCTGCTAGCCCGTTGGATAAGGCGGGCCTGATTATAAGGTCTTCCTGCCTCAATATATTGAACTTAAGATTTTGTTATTGTGACAGGCCTACATGGTAACCACATACTAACATTAAATGCCATCTCATATGAAAGTACAGTGGGAGGGGAAAGTATGGGAACCCTTTGGAATACAGTACATTTCTGGCTAAATGTGTCATAAAATGTGGTCTGATCTTTATTAAAATCAAGTAAACAGTGTCTGCCTAAACATTTTATTGGCCATAACATGTAAACATTCACAGGAGAAATTCCAAAGGGTTCACATACTTTTTCCTCCCACTGTACTTGTAGTTGTACTGTATCTTCCATCAAATGCTACTAAAATGCATTAGTAAGCATAATAACAACCATTCCTCTGATCCCACATCTCCTGGTGGGTCCCACTGAAAACTCCCCTCTCAGTTCATTTCCTTATCCATGTCCAAAGACCCACATTTCCCCCTCCGTGCCGCAGTCTGTTTGGCTCGGAAGCTCCCCGGAAACAAAGTCCGTCTTCTCAGCGCTTTCTCGGGCCTATCTCCCTAAATCTTAATGGCTTTTGTCACACTCGGAGCGGCCGTGAGCTGCGGTGGAGGAATGATGACTGACCTTGGGATGCGTGCGCGGCCCGGTCGCTTTGAGAAAACTGTCCGTAATGTTTGGAGGGGATGCTCGTAATTCATATCCACAGAAAGCCGTAAGCGGGGCGGTGTTCGATTCAACATTGTCCGGGCTTGAGTCATGGAGATGTTGCCAAATCGTTGCTCACAGTTGGACAAAATGGGAAGTTTTTAGTTACAGAAAAATAAAAAGGAGACGACCGAGCTGTGAACGTGGACTAAGTACCCATTGCAGGAAATTGTTAATCTCTCAATTAAAGTGGTCTCCTGTTGGTCCCAGAGGCAGGGCTAAAGTCTGTCTGAAAACTGTTCTATTCTGCTGTGAATGTGACACTGAAAGGATTTGATCTGCACTCCATATATCCGAAAGTGATAATCTGTAAAATTGCAACATGATGACAGAGACTGATTTCAAAAGCAAACTATTAAGTCCCGCCCCCCTCCCCTCCTGATTGGACCCGAGAGGCCGGTTCACAGGAAAGCTCGTCTCATTGGTTAAAGTGATGGCACCAGGGAGGGACTTAAAAATTAAAAAATAAATAATATTACTTATGTTACGTCAAATTGTGGGCCCAGGTAGTGAATTATACACAATCTATCCAATTTGTAAAACATTTAAACTTAGAGATGATCACTTTAAAATAATAAATTAATGATTATATTGATGTTTTATTGATTGATTTGATCTGCCTTCTGGTAATTGTTTAAATTGGAACTTTTGAGTTCCCTTGTGTGCACACTATGATCTAGAAAATAAAGACTTTGAGAGAAGTTTAATTTGGATTCTCTGTATGTGGCACACTTTCCAATAAAGTTAACAGAAAGGAATTTAAGTAAAAGATTAGTTATAATGTAGTAGAACACAATGCAAAAAAAGGGCAAGCCTTTCATGCACCATTATAAAGGTATTGTTGGATATGCTGTAGTCCAAAATGAGGTAAAATGGTATACGAGTACATGCACTACAATTTCTCAGCCGGTGAAGATAAAACCTAAGGCCGATCCAAACCAGGACACAGCTGTAAACAAGGAATGAGAGAAGTCCACAATGATAGCCCGATTACTGTGGGAAATCAACCCAAATCCATCTCTTCATAAAATTACACCAATTAGTCAAAAGCAAGTGCTGCATGCATCTCCTCAACTCCAGGACGAAGAAGCGGCACCGAGTGACATCTGCTCCACTGATGAGGTTATAAATAGTCGTCTGAAGCACCTCTGTGCCACTCAGCGGCCCCCGCGTTAAAGACCAGGCCTGGCACAGAGCTCGGCTACAGTCCGCCGCACTCCGCCAGCTGCACGGCGAACGTACACCATGGTTACCTGGCTGCCACGGCAACCGGGGTCAAGCTGCCCCGGCCATCGCACCGTGATGGATTAGCGAGGGTTCGGAAAAGAGCTAAAACAACATACAGCCGCGAATAGTTTGTTGGAAGAAAGCCACGGACCGTCTGGGGAAGGGGCCTCAACGACTTTAAGGAGACATTTCATACTTTGGTCATATGTTCTGAAATACAGATGTCAAGATTAGCCGTTCTTACAATTCCGGTGGTTCTAAAAGCTGCAGCAGGTTGATGAATCTAATCAACATTTTATCAATATTTACATGATAACTGCATAACGTTGCCAACGGAAGAGTCCCAAAAGAACCATGTGCAGCGCTGCATTTGTTATGTCACGTAAAAACAAAAGCGAGTGAAATCAGCTGATAAGTGTGTTCATTTGTTTAGCAACTCTTTTGTTGTTATAATTGTATTTATTTTACGCGAGGGTAAAAGCATAAAGATAGAAGATAACACAGACTGAATGTTCAGGAGGTTTTCAATGAGAACAACCCTTAGATAAGAAAAAAGTACATCTGATATAGTCTTGTTTCTTTTGTGAACATTTAGTGTAGAGGTTTGGAAAAATTCTCTGTATTTTCTTCCTTAATTTTCCGGAACTGGAAAACCCATTCTTGTTCCACATCTTTAATTTGTCATTTGACCACTCAGATTAGGTGTCTATTGCCAATTTGGAAGGGCTAAATATGGCAATAGGCGATCAATACCTAATATTGAAGTAAATAAAGTGTTTAACCTAGACTATTGAACAGATACGGATTTTAAAAAATGCACTGGGGCATTTCATGGTCTCAAGAGAGAGTTGTTTGCTCAGAAGGAGAGGACCAAAGCAAACTAGAAAACGTGTGATTTAGTTGAGATAGACTCCAGGTATGTTCCTGACGAGGGAACACTGTAAATTTGACATAATCAGGAACAAAGATAATTGGGGTGTAGGAAATCTCACAATCCCGCTCGTAATCACGGGGCTAATCTTCCATCTATGAGCGCTCCTGTCATCTGCAGGGAAAATCAAGCTTCAAACAGAACAAAACGGAACAAGAAGAGACTAGTCGTCAGGGTAATGCGGGCTCATTTGGCTGGTAATGACTGGTAATAATGTCGTTCGGAGGAGAGATTACAGTGCACATGTCATGAGATGGAAACTACGCTGGATAAACCTGTCAGGAAGATTGGCCTTAACTACGGTCGGATTTAAATTTCATGTGACCACTTTGTTGGAGTTGCTAACTTTCTGTGAGGTAGTGGTTTGCATTTCGATTTAAAACTTGACATTATAATAATGCTGTGTAGCTGGGAATTATGTCTACTCTTGCCAGATTAACCAACTCTGAACACCAGCATTGTGATTATGCTCAAGGAACAACCCTAAAGTTGTTCTCCAAAGTAATACTCCAAAGTAACTCATTGGTTGAAGGAGAATGGTGATGGTTTGAAGTTTTCCTTTAGTCACAACAAATAGTATCACCAGTTGCCACTTAGCCATTCATTAGCCACATTCAACAGGTTGGAAGAAAAAGTAAATAATGTCAAAACAGAAGAGGAGTGCTTTGAACAAATATCTGTTAACTGTTGGTGCTTAACTAGTCAGGTACGGTTTTCTATTGAAACAATCAAATAATATTTAACTGTCAAACAATCCGTGTAACTATCAAAAATGATTTCTTGCCATTTAGATCATTATCATTCCAGTGCCTTTACAACGGTCAACTTTTTTCAAAGTCTGCACTAAGATAAGGTCCACTTATCTTTTTATGAAGATCTCCTATAGTTGCGACAATGTTCAGAAACATGTGCATGATGGTGGCTTGTAGAAAGGACATTCAGACAAAAGATGAATGTGGCAGGTTTGTGGAAAACCTTGCACTACAAGATGAATCCCAGCAAGATTTGTAATTTCACAAAATCATAAAAATACATTATCCCAATTAGACGATTGTTTCAAACATAATGGTGACAACTGAAAAAAACATGAGATGCTTCTACAGACTTACACACTTGTAAAACAAGCCATGATTGTTGCGAATAAAATGTCCACTTTTTACCCGTGCATATGAAAACTGAAAGTATTTTATCTGCACTCTTGCCTTTTACTGTAATTGATTAACTTTATGTTTTATTGATTGATTTGATCTGTTTTCTTGTAATTCTATGCAACTGTGAAGCACTTTGAATTGCCTTGTGTATGAATTGTGCTCTACAAATAAACTTGCCTTGCCTTGCCTTGATCCAATCATCAGCAAATATCCCCCCAAAAAATCCATCCGCTTCCCAAACGATTCAAACCAGAGCCATTCCCAGACTGATTACTGGGTTAATGAAATTTGCACTGTCACATCAATCTGGTTTTGGCATGTTAGGTTTGTGGATCCACTCACAACCAAATAATGACCTGATTTAACATTTGGAGAGTTATTTCAAAACTATTTCTTCTTAAATTGTGCCCTGAACTCCCTCTGAAATTATGACCTCATCTAATTCTAGAACATGTACAGGAGCAATTGGCGACTGCATTGCGTAGGACTGCAACCTTTCTATTTTCTTCAGTACCAGAACTTTGGTATCATTCATCAAACAGCAATACATTTAATCATGGAGAATTATTAAAAACAGTGTTTTTTTATCATTTAAATTTGCACTGGAGAAACCAAGTAGACTTGTTTCGGGCAGTCTCATGACCCACCAAACATCAAAACTGTTTTTCCTCAGGCCCTAGCAGTGCAGCATCAGAGACCCATCTCCAGATCTTAAGCCAAGTTCAGGAGACCATGAGGGAATCCAAAGTAACGTGTGGAAGCCATCTCTGAAACACGGAGAACATCAAACCATGTTCTTCTATGAGGTGAGAAGGCAGACCAGCTCCAAATGTAAATCCTAGCAGCAAGTAAAAGCCGAGCGTGTGGTGGTCGTGTTAGATGGGGGGTCCCAGGAGAGAGGGGAGGGAATGGACAGGAGTTGGCGGAAAGCGTTGGAGGAGCATGGGAGAAAACACAGACAGCGGCCGCGGTAAATCAAGCGCCGCCGCTGCTGCTCCTCTCCCCAGTTGCACTTAGCTAATGAAAAGAGTCTACCTCAAGCGCGACCCCACTTAGAGAGAGAGAGAGAGAGGGTGAAGGAGAGCGAGATGGGGGAGGAGGGGGGGCTGGTGAGGCGTTCAAAGGCACCGTTCTGTCCTTCTGCGCCGGGACAGACTGAGGGGAATGAGGGAAATTAGGTGGTTTTACGGCTGCGACAACCTCCGGAATACGAGATTACAAGAGGGAAGACAAAAGATCTGGAGCTTTTCAGGAATGTACAGATCCTGAGTCTTTTCTATTCCGTTAAAAAGTCAAAAGTAAGAAGACGTTCCGTTAGTTATGCGTCAGGCGGCGTGTACTTTGTAGAATTGCTTGGTAGTCACACCAATACACTGGGAAGCTGTCCAAGTTTGCAAGTTCTCCCCATGTCTAGTGCTCAGTTTTTTGTGTAACCTGCGCACTAAATCATAAAAATACTATACACCCTGCAAATAAGTGACCAAACCAAACAAATGACAAATAACTAAGAAAAACAGATACTAGTGTGAATAGAGGCGAGACCTTTTCACTGCAGGCGTTAAGTTTGAATGTTATATCTTGCAAAATCTGAACATTTAAAATAAGAGTTTTGCCTTCAGTGGCTTTTTCTCCACATTAAACTGTCAGGGCTGTAGCTTCACAGACTTCCACCACTGTCATCACCCTTGTGTCCAGAGTGGGACATTCCCAATAAATGACTGCATTTGAACGCACCCATGTCGCGAATGGTCTTTAGCCTGGGTTTGCGTCTACTGCACAACTACCAAATACCAACATAAGCAACACCTAAGGAATAAGTCTGTTCAATGGGTCATAGAGTCCACAAAAGTCTTCCAGAGCGTCTTGACTGGGTGAGCGCGAGCTACATGAGCGACCCCCCAAAGATGAAAAAGCACGAGCCACACCTGCTTTCAATTTGGGAGTGAAACAATAGTCGGCTTTGTGGGACTCTGTAAAGACGAGAGGCAGGAGACCGCAGAGGGAATGTTTGTATGTAGCACCGTGAAAAACTATTCAACAAACTGTGCACAAAGCATAATAATGGAAACAACAAGCCAAATAATATGTTTTGTGCTTGGACTGTTTTGATTGGCCTCGATAGACATTATTACAAATGAATAAATAATGAAATATCCATGCACCACCGTGACTGATGGGTGGACCTCCACTATAGCTGTGTGCATGTCTGTTGTTTGTGGTTAAAAATAGCTCGGAGACAGACTCCTTGTTCCAATCAGACGTGGCGGGCCTCACCTCTCAGTAAACTCCTCTGGCAGCTCCACTCACTGCACTACACACGGCATTCCAAAACAAACAGGCAAACAGAGGGATCTTCAACATTCTGTCCACTCCACGTTCTCACATCGGGACACACTCCAATGCAAACCTTCAGTTCAAACAGAAAATCGCAATTTAAAAAGGAAGCATATCCATCCATCTTTGCATTCTCTCTTTACAAACCATTTCACAGTGACAATGTGGGCCCAGTACCTTCCCGAATATATTAGTTTCAAATAAAGCCCAACATGAGCTCTTCATCTGAAACAGATCCCCGGCTTTTACAGGAAATATCTTCCAATGCCCCAAACAAAGTGAAGAACTCATTTGTCCAAAGAGTCTGACCATTCCGTGGAATCATTAAACCTTCTGAGATTAGCTTCTAACTTGGCATGGTTAATGTTGAGCTACCAGATATCATGTGAGCCAAATCTGCGGCTTTTATCTTTTTGCAAAATGATTGATTTGGCGAGTCAAAAGGGACAATGGTTCAAATTACACATTTACGCTCAACTCAATGTACGTCTGCATTCACTTAAGATCGGACGAAACACGCTACATAATATGCTCACTCTTCCATAATTCAGAATATGGACAAACAATAATCTATTGACAAGCGCTGGCCGCCGCGTAGATTTACCAGCGTTGCATACGGAGAGCACTCGGGGAAGGATATAGCCATTATTCTAGTTACGACACCCAGGGGGCCCACTTGTCTGTGATTATGAGTACATCAGTGATTGGCAGCAGCAGTGGCGGCAGCGTCTTCTCCTTCTTAATCACGCTCCAGTGCTTTGTGGCAGATTACAATTTAATAATATATGTGTTATTAATACATATTTGTTTCTTTAGACGACTGGGGAGTATAGATTGGTGTACTAGAACAAATAGGATGTTTTATTTATGGGCCTGAACACTGCTGATCCCCGCGGACAGACACTAGGCGCGTTGCCAGATTGAAGTACATCCTCCTCCCCGGTAGAAGGGGGGGGGGGTATCCTTCGTTACGGGTGACGTTTGATGCACGGACAAACTGGTGTAGCTGTAGCTATTTGTGTACAATATGATCGATACCAGGTGTCGAGGAAAAGACATGCAAATCAATGGGCTGTGATCATCAAGTCTACAGCACTTATGATCATTAGGCAGCGGCTAATGAACTCCCAATGCCACCACGGATAAAGCGGGAGCTGGAGTTGGAAGGGAAAGTGTATAGAGCATTAGAGATAAATACACTAGACACTAGAAAACAAAAAAATATATCTGGGTTAGTCCAGTGGCTTTTAACTGGTGGGTCAGGACACAAAAGTGGCTTCTTCAGTGGGGCTTTTCTCCACCTTATAAGTAATGCCAAAGCAGTACTAAGTAACTTGTTTACCTTAATAAATCCTTTTCGTAGTCCCTCTGGGGGTAATACAAGTGTTAATGGGATGATTGGGGGGGGGGGTCTTTCATCTCCCCTGGTGTCTCTGGCCAGAAAACCACAATGCAGCTTTCCCTGCACCGGGTTGGAGTCACCAATACACACTAATGGAATCACGAAGAAGAAGCCAACAGGCTAACGGGCAAAGCTAACTGCGGGATAGCGGCACTTAAACAGTATTTACAGCCAAGTTTGAGTGAAAAAATTATCTCCTTTGTGTAATTGGATGTACAATATCCCTCTCTCCCTTTGTCTTTTCTGTCAGCATAGTATTTACTCTCACGGACAATTAATGAGTAAAAAAAACGCAACATGCTACGAAACCTGCAGAGGCGCTTATGACCTCTAGGGGCATGAGTTACTTAGTACTACTTTAAATCAACAGAATTCTGGACAGAAATACAGTATTTTAATATTTGAAGGTGCATTATGGAACTTTTTATTAAAAAAAAAAAAGTAGATATTTGTGCGTATTTGACCTTTAAGGGGCTGTATGTGCCTTTACTTTCCATCATGGCGGTCTCTAGGACGCTCCAGGATCAATCATCTTGTGGGTTTCTAATAGTTTTTCACTGCTGATAGAACCATCTCCATGGTTATGCATATGCCCGATTCAGAAAACCTATCAGAAACCCTAAAAGCAATTGATCCTGGAGCATCACAGAGGCCACTGTGACGGAAAATGCTTTATTTTTTTGCTGCATAAATATGTATATAATCCACCTGATACAATATGCTTTTGCAGATACTTGGTCATAATTTTGTTACTGCGTGATTAAAGGAAAGATTCAAAGATTACTCAAAGATGTGCTAGCAGCTCCGAACACAACTAAAAGAACAACATTGTAACATGGCACAATAACCCACTTTAGGTACTAAAACAGGGCCAAACTGCCAATTTTAACATTATAGCTCGACGTGGTCATTTGTTATTCCTTCCTCCTTCTCAGTCACCTGTGCGGCTGCAGGGGCCTCTCTCCTGTGACATGCAGGTTTAATCTATTCTGCCAAACATATGTGGAATTAATTTGTATATTTTGCAGATGTAAGCATACGGACGAAAACATAGCTCATAAGCTAACATGCATAATCTTACTGTCAGCATAATTAGTGCTTCGACACACCTGTGCAGCGGCGGGAGACATGGGACCCACATAATCACACATCCACAAGGTTTAGAGCAGTGCTACTATAACACATCTGGAGGGTTTCAGCCAGTAACATGCTATTTTTTAGTTGCTAGAAGTCAATATATGGTCAAAGGTTTCATTCATTAGCCTTTTATAAATAATGCTTCTGAAATATTCCAGGATGTTGTGACCCTTGTAGTAATCACATCAAGCAATCACACATATTCAGTACATAGTTACTTTCACACAAATATTTCAAATAAATTAAGCGGCCCCTCACTACCTTGGTGTTCCTACCCTGACCCCGCACACTGTGCATCACATATTAGCCATTAGCCTGTTGAGCTCGGCCAAGAGGAGTAGCTGCAATGACAATAGAGGAGCCTGCAGAACAGCTGCTGTCTTCTGTGAAATAATGTTGATGTAGCTGGGCACAAGCTTTGATGGAGCTGTCGAGTGCAGCAAATTTAGAATATTTAATCCAATTTTATTTAATCAATGCTAACTGCTTTATGTTTCTTCTGCCACATGGATGGACAAGGGACCAGACCTGTTACTCTGGCGGTGAATTTAGATGTAGATAAGAGGCTCTTTCAAACTGTGGAAGTTTTTATATTTTTGTCTCTTCTTTTAATTTTAATTACTCTTTTTATATATATCTGGCATTGTAGTCGTCAAATACAGTCAGCAAATTTATGACTTTGACAAAAATTGTGATGCAATATTATTGTTGATGAAATGAACACTGTTCTCAAACACTTTAAGAGAAAGGGTAATAGGACAAGCTGCGAGCCATATTATTGTTGAATAGGCATTAAATAGACCTAAAAGCATAACAGTCATTTTAACAGACTGTACTGTTTCAGTAGATAAATATTTAAATAAATGTTTTCTGGGAAAGGCTTGTGACCTACTGAAAACAGTTCTGTGACCCACTTTTAGGCCCTGATCCACCAGTTCAGAGCCTCTGCACTAAAGAAGCACTCGTTCTGACACACAGAGATCAACATGGCCAATGGGCCGGAACTAGTTCATCAGCATCAACCCCCAAACTTCACAATATACTGTGATATTGCAATATTTTTCATAATAATTTCCCAATACTTTTGGTCATAGTTCTCATTTCGTGAAAACCTATGCCTACAATCAATTTATCACTAAATATCGGTTGTCCCAATTATTTCACCTAATTCTTTGAATAACATAAATTAATTCTTGTATTGCATAAAGTATGTCAATTTCCCTCCTATGACTTGTTCTCCATTGTGGCACTCATTTATCTTGTCGTGTGCCTCCATCCATCCCTCCTCTCTGTCTCTGTGCTGAAAACATTTGGGCAGGGCTCCAGACCAACGCCTGATAAGCGTGCCCAGAGTGGTGCGCCGTGCCTGGGTCGCTGTAGTTGGGCCCACGGGGAGGCGCCCAGTCACATCACATATAAATCACCTGGCCACGGATACTCGGAGCATTGTTTAAGCCGGAGCGACGGGCGCGCTGACACGACATGCATGCACAGAGACACACGCTACAGTGGGTCAGTGGCTGGAAAATGGGAGCGCCGCGGAGATGGAGAGGCCTGGGCTGCATGTGCGGTAACCCGACAGGACAGGAGGTCTGTGGGGACCAGGGGAACTAGGACTAGGTCTGAGTATGGTTTCATGTTGTTCAAAGGTGCAGCTGGCCGTGAAGATGCAACTGATAGAAAGATGATAACAAAAGAGAAGAAAGAAGGAAGAAATAAAGTTATTTAGTATTTAATATGAGACATTTTGAATACATTACAGCTGGCTTTCACAGCATGAAATCTCACTTCCTCCATTGTTTACAGGCAAAAAAAGATCAATTACTTTCCTCTCCGTCTCTAATGATACAAGATCGGTTCAGTATTGGTTGCAGTAAGTACCTTACTGTAACCATCACCAAATCAATACCAAGCATGTATTTTTCTAAATAAGAACCCATCTATCCCCGCTGTTGACGGCATTGTGGCTAATGCAGCTAAAACACTGGCTGTAGAGGCTCTGCAACACCTAACATCTCAATCTTTCACAGAGAAAGAAAAGGCTTATTGTCTTTTCAGGAGGTTGCTGTCAGTCAAAAAAGACAGACCACATTAACCACATCATTGCGACATTAAAAGGAGGAAATACTCTGAAGTTTTTCAGTCCAACAGGTTCGATTAGGTGTCATTGGTTGCTGCATGTATCGCACACATCACATTGTCCTTAATAAAAAGGTCTCGTTGGGGGAAAGAGACACAGGCATAACCAGAGCGTGATTGTGGTAAGGCAAGCGTTATATTAAATTAAGGCCTATTACGCGTCATACCAAATCAGCGTGACATCCAACAGCACCTGGACATCCAAACCTTTGTAGGCAAACCCATATTTCTATTTTAGGCTGTTCACAAGTGCTCTGTATTCCCAGTAGCCTATTACACATTCAGTAATTTAGCAATGAGTAAATTAGCAGCTTAGCAATCCAGCTTCATTGGCATCCTGCAATTACACAATACCCACAATGCAGAAGTCAAAACTGAACAGAGATAAACCTCATGCATTAGCTTAAAAATGCGAATAAGATACAAGAAGTAACTCCTCTTGTTTCTCCAACAATCGCTAAAACACATGCTCTCTTCATTGTCTTGGTCACATGCCTCTTGCGGAGCATTGCTGGACAGAAATCCTATGATATACCGTTTGTTTACAAGAGTTGCGTAATGAGATGGACTGTCAGGGAGCAGAAACGTCTCACTCCAGGGTCACAACTCACGACCTAAAAATTAGGCCTATGCGGGACCCAGTGAACCTCTACTTCTACTTTTGTAACGGCGAATATGTCCCGCGCACGTGGATGTACAGGAGGGACACACAAAGGAGGCGAGGCGGCCGGCAGCGCTCCAATCAAACTGGGATCAATATTTTCAGAGCTCCCACAGGATTTAGTGCAGTCAATATGGGACTCTGTTAGACAACTGAAGACATGATGGATCTTGCATACAGTACGTCTCGGTGTACAGGGGAGCAGCTAGCACCGCTTGGCTATGCTAACATACTTGTGCTGTTACAACAGGAAAAGGTTAGGGATATGCTCCTGAATACTGACGTTTATGAGAAAAGGGACTCGGATGCTTTTGCCCTTGATAATAGTGGTTTCCAATTGAGCCGACAATAAATAAAGTCCTGTCTGTTTTTTCCCTCGTAAATCAGCAGTGATTAACCTTACAATCTTTATTAATTATATTTTCACAATAGTACATAAACTGCTACACCGAATATGGTTCAGCACCTTGAAGTTAGCCAAAAATCAATATTGCAATTTTGATTTTATCCCTCTATTTACCATTAATAATTTTGTTGCATATAACTAAAATATAGCCTAAATCTAAATCTAATCTGTGTAATCTAGACAATAATATTGCTCATGAAATATTTACAACTGACTTAAATTATTACTTTTTAGTCCTTAATAATCATTTTAAATATAATTCAAAATATCACATTTATATAATTGTATACTGTAATATTTGTTGTAAATGAGATAAATTCTCATCTTTATCCAAAACATTCCCAAACATAAAACTCCTTTTAGGTTCTAAAAGATCCCAACTGAGCCACAAACAACTCTTCACAAGCAGCACACGGCTCACCTTCATCTCTGTGGAGGCAGAGACGGAGGTGATAGTCTGGTTCACTATGTTTAGATTTCCACTGTTGTGGGATTTTCGTGGAGAGTATGAAAACTATCTCTTTTTGGAAACCTTATGGCATAAGCAATGAGAAAAACAATGTTTCCATTTGCTCTTGTCATTTGGTAAAATTGTGCAATTATAATTTTTTTCCATTAGAGTAAATGGGGAGTTCTGGTCATCGCTACGGTAACTCCATGAAACATTATGGCAAAGGTTTCATTGACTTTTTTGATTGGAATTCCAATTTCAATTCCAAACTGAATTTTCTGCCAAATTTTGTAAATTCCCGCCAAACTACGTTTTTACTCCCCATATAAATGTTCGTTCAATTTATTGTCACACTTTTTTTTTTTCTTTTTTTTTTACATATCAGAGCAAATGGAAACATTGTTTTTGTGATTTATTTGGAGGATAAACTATAATTTATAGTTTTGATACTCTCCATAAAAATCCGGCAAAATTACATAATGAACTGGACTATGAGGGAGTTTCAGTGATCAGTGCATCAGAGTGTGTAGCAGTGAGGGACTCTGAATGCAGTAATTAGCTCTGTGGCTAACGTAATGCTAACGGAGATAAAAGTCCTTTGCAGTGGCTGCATCATAAATGCTGATATTTTCAGTGTACATCCACGATCTACCGCACACTTATACTAGGCCAAGAAGTAAACAAAAGCACGTGGTGGAGCGGACGTCGCCGCCATATCTCGCCGCTATGGCCATCAACTACAAAGGCCAACATTGCGTGCTTCTGCATTTTTGAAATCGCGTTGTGTAATATCGCGATAAAATTGCAAATGCAATTAATCATTCAGCCCTACAGTTAGCTTAGCTATTTAACACAGTCCTATTTTTAACCAGGATTGACATCTCTAAAACGGTCAATGTGAGCCCAGCTGGGTGTCATAGCTTTTTCTCAGAACATTTCATTCACAATAATTGTTCCTAAGACACTGCCTGGTCACCTCAGTACCCTTCTCAAATGTGTAATTCCTCCAAATAGGGCCTTCCTAATGTGAACTGCACAACGCATGATGCATTTCACCTTTTACCTTGTATCGAAAATTATGCCATCCCATGAAAATACATCACGCTCAGTCCGCAAGTATCCCATATGTTGCACAATGTCTTGGGCTAGAGCACGCTGAAGAACAAAATTTTGCTCTATGGTGTTGCAATAAAACTATAGTATAGTACAGATGGAAATGGAGACAGTACCACCATCACAAGGGCAGAATGGAAAACCTACAGTTCCTTTAGTTTTCCATTGAACAAATCAACAACTTAGCACTGGTTGCACAAGTTGGATTCAACCTGAAGCTGGTGAAAAGAATGGACGGCTACTGTATTTCAAGTGGACCTTACACCGTAGCTGTGAAGTTGACTGTCAGTGGTTAGCTGGTTAGCGCAACGTTACAGTTTAACATACTGTAAAGGAGTAATACGCTCACACAAGTATTTGGCCGGCACTGTTAGCAACTACTCTGCATTTGTGGCCGTTTCTGTCATAGCAACACATCTAATATTCTTTCTGGGCACGTGGGGCCTGATCAATAATTAACGGCGTGTATTTGAGGCGCTTTCTCTGAACCTGCCTCTGTAGCACGTCACTCTGGGCCCTCTGCTGATGTCACACCTCGCGACACCAATGAAGCATCTGGCCTCCCGGATGTCGTATTTTGCATGGGGCGCGTGGCCTGTTTGGTTCCTCTCTTTGCATCCAAATGGCAGCAGCCTCCACCTTCTGCGAGCTGCTGAAAAGTAGGGCAGATGCCTCATTTAACGCCGGGGTGCGATGGTTACACACTCTGCGTACATACGGAAACACAACACGCACCTTTTTTCCAGGAAGCGAGACAACAGTCTTCTGGGCGCTAAAGCAAATGTTGCACGCAGGTATGGAAGAGTCTGAAGTTCATAAAACACTACTGTTTGTGACCATCATGGGCACTGTGTATTGCAGGGATAGGTGCGTTTGCGAAGGGACAGGTACATTTTTTTTCTCGTCAAAAGATCAATGGCAATAGCACTTTCAACAAATGCCAGATTTTAGTATTAGCTGTACATTTTAAAGGATTGATTCAGCGTTTTTTGATAATGTTTTTCACAAAATCATATTGGGGGCCAGAGGTTCTATGCTGGAGGACCTGAAGTTGCCTACCTATTTACAAAGCGCTTGCTCATGTGCAAAATGAGTGGCATGTGCAAAAGTGGGTCAGCAGCATTTGTACTTTTTTTTTTTTTTTTTTGCTGACACAGCAATCTCTCTTTTACATATCAGATTTAGGGCCCTAAAACTGTAATACACGTTATTTTAAATGGTAAATTAGCTGTGTATCTATATTCCCTACTAGTATTTTCCTACAGTGTATGAGTTATTGTTATTATTTAACAGGGAAAGTCCCACTGAGACATGTTTTTAGTGGTAGTTGTCATTGATCAATGCACTACAAAAAAAAAAATCCATATCCTGCACAATCCTGCACCTGAAAGTAACTCACAGTTCTGATCTGGGGCTGTTGCAGTTGGTCAAGTCTCAACAGCAACAATATGTGCCCAACGAATGAGATCAGCTGAATCCTGAACATCCTGAATGACCAGGTTATTCGGGCATATTCTAAGATGACAATGCCAAGATTCATAAAGCTCATGTTGTGAAAGAGTGGTTAAGGGAGCGTGAAGTGGATCAGCCCCCACAGAGTCCAGATCTTAACCCAGTCTTTGGGAAGTGCTGGAGAAAGGTGGTCACACTCTCCCATCATCAATACAAGATCTTGATGAGAAAGCAACACTGGATCTGTGGACATTGCAGAAGCTTATTGAAAGAACACCACAACAAATGGTGCTGGAATCAAAGCTAAACAACCAAATATTAGAGCCTTTTTTTTTTTTGGTCAACTGGATAAAAAACATTATGACAAGTGGATTTCCTCCTGTTGAAAGATGCTTCCATTTTTGTTTCCTCAATGGCAGATTTAATTGTCAGTTCTTTGCAGGTGAAGCGGAGCAGTGCTCTTAATGGCATCCCCCAGGAGGACGTTGTAGACTGGAGCGAGTGGGCGTTAAGGACTTTCTACTTTCTCCCTCCTCCGACTGCGGACGCTCTCGATGCTGCGCTGGAAAGCCCCCGGTTCCTGACACAGTCGCTCAGTCCCAGATAGAGGGAGAGAAGTGAGCAGCAGCAGATTAAATTATACAGGAGAAAACCAGAAATAGCTCTAGTGCTGAGGCCGCGTGGACCCCGACGCAAAGAAACACGGCGCTGCCAGTCGCAACGGCAGTGAGTCAAGTACATTAGACCCAACCCCGGCTGGAGATCCGCCTTTCGGGTTCGTCGCACATCTACAGTAAAATGGTAACATCTACAGTGTTCACAATCGAGCATCGAAACAAAACAAATGCCACGATGTTACATGTATGTTCCAAAACTTCTCACCGTGACAGTTGCGAGAGGAGGTAGAGGTTTGGCCGTGAACCCTTACTCGCTCTGCATGTGACACTTGAACATGTACGCCCACTTGACAACATCACGCAAGGTCAGCTAAATGGCAATCCATTCATACCGACACATCTAGATATACCTAGCTTTCTTTCAATCTTTAACAAGTCCAGACACCTCTATCTACAATTACATTGTTCTTACGTCTAACTTGCACTCTTTCCTGTTGTTCAGATCATCTGTCCTTTTCCTCATCCATAAATCTGGAAACTTGAACCCAAAACATGAAGGATAAGCTGACCCATATCCTGGCCTTCTGCCCTAAATGCAACTTGCCTCCATCTGTGTTTCTTCCACAACAATTGCAACCATTTTCACTCTCAAAATTTGGGATTTCTAAATCAAAAACATTCACAAGATCTTGACCTAATCACTGACGGTACCTTGACGTGACTCTTCTCACTTATCCCATCCTTTTGGCGAATAAATGTTATTATAACTACAACATATCCTAAAGCAGACTAGTTTTTATTGCTTACACTAGTCCACATGGTTAGTTTTAACTTGCAAAATGTGTTGATCCTTTGACAATATAATCCTAATTTGGGAGTTCCCTTACCCAAAACATGCACGAGAGGCAGACCCACGTCCTGGCCCTCCCTGCCAAAGCGGAGGGCAACGACAGGGAGACGGAGGGCATCCTGAAATCTTTCCCTCCCCCCCAAAAAGTCTCACTGCAGAAATCCAAGGTAATCCCACGAATTCCGTGTTCTGCTTCTAGGTGAAGTTCGGCGACCTAGATCCATGTTGGTTATCTCGGGAAGCCTGCTCCGCTGTGGTTTTCTCCCTTCTGATGGCCCTGGTCGGTCTGCCTCACCGGAGATCCCTCCCCTCCTCCCTCCTCGCTCACTCGCAGTCTCTAGCTCTCCCTCTCGAAGTGTAGTAACTTTATTCCGCCAAGGAGGGAGAAAAAAAATGCAGGCGGGAGTCTTTATTTCCCCCCCACCTTTCCCTCAAATGATCCTTGTTCGCCCCTCCTTTGCCTTTACTTTTCTGCTCTGACATACACATGGCCCATTCACTGACCGCTCTCCTCCCACTTTTGGCTTCCCCTCCGCGACGCATACCTCACCTCTCCTTCCCCTCTACCTCCTCGTCTCCTGGAAAGCATGCTAGTTCATGTCTGCGCTAATGTCACTTCAATTTTTCATTGCCGGGCCTTTTCCCCCTTCGACAAAGTATATCTGCAGGACTTGGCCGGCAGCTTTGATCCAGATGGAGACGAGTACGAGAACTACTGTACTCACCTGCTGTGAGTACAGTAGAGTCGAGCAGTTGGCAAACATGGGCTTAAACATAAAAGTACACATTATATGGTAGTGCAGTCTAGTATTGTTCACATTGGGATTGGTTGCTCTGGTACAACATACTAGAGTCACTTGTTAGGTTTTTTTGTGTAAAAAGGGTTATTTGGCCATGAAGGGCCTTTTGTACATGTTTGGGTGTACAGAGGCCAAGAGCACCTGGGGAAATCCTTTGAAGAAGCAGGTTTCACTCAAATAGCTTGCCCTGACCAGTAAATGAACTACTGCATTTGTACGTTAAAAAAGAGGGCAGAGAAAGGAAGGATTAACAATGGGTTTATTCTCACACCATTTGGTTTAGTAAAATAAGTATACATAGGGCTTAAATGTATATTAGTTATGTGAAATCTGACAATTGGTGAAATTTATAAAAATACTTACAATGTTTATCAATTTTATGTAACTGACGGGAGCAACTAAATGTTTCTCAATGATGTGCTGTGATATTTCGTGAACATGCTGAGAATCAGTTGACACAATGATGACTTCACTGTTTGTTTCCAAGATTCGTAAGAAAGTAACTTAAGACTTGGGATGGGAATCGAGATCTGTTTGAGGAAAGCATCGGAACCGTACGTCTACTTCATTATCGATCCCTCTTATCGATGCTCCCGCTCTGAAAACACTCTTTTTGTGCCGTGGAGCTAGACGCACGTGCGTAATGACATAGTTCTCCGAGTTTGTTGACGCTTCGAAGTAAGCAGGGAAACATCGGCCCAATCTCAATTCTACCCCTTAGCCCTCCACTTAGCGTTCACGAGAGACGAAAGGGTGTCGTCAATTAAAACAGTCCATTGTTATAAACGTGTCAGTTCTACGTTTTCGCTTTGCTGCTGCGAACACTCCGTTTATTTGTGCTGTATTGCTGTTTCTTTCCAAACTTTGGATACGTCACTATTGTCATGACACACAGGGTTCAGTGCCTCGCTGCTGCGCCTGCTGTCTCCCCGTGCCGCTGTGCTCTGAGCCCGGGTCCGAGACTGACCCGGTCTGAGCCTCCACTCAGGCCCAGGGCTCAGAGCGGAGGCTACAGCCACCTGTCCCCGCCCTGAGTGCACAGTGAGCGGGCAGCAACAGAAGTAGTTCACACGGACATGGGGAAGGAGAATGTAGCGCCGGATGAAACAGAAATAGATGAAAATCTGTAGGGTTTGGGCTGAGACTGAGTCCTGTTGTTTAGGTGTTACAAAACTGCATCAGTCTGTTACAAGTTACAGACACTTGTTGAAAAGTACAAATGTTACCATTATATTTTAGAGGATGACAGGCAGGCTGAGTGCCAGCAGGAGCCACAGTATATATACAGTGGGGGAAAAAGGTATTTGGCCAAAATCCAATAGAAAGTCTATGGGAAACTGACCAAATACTTTTTTTCCCCACTGTATTTGGAAACTTGCTTATTATAATTTTTTCTTGGGAAAACTAACTGACTTGCTTCTCCCCAACACACAAGTGAGGCATCAATAAGAGAATCGATAAAGAATCGAATCGATATATAAAATTATTGATGGCATTGATATCAATAAAATCTTATCTATTCCCATCCCTACTTAAGACAAAATCGACAGCAAGATTTTTGCATCCATAGGGTCTTAACTGTTTCCCAACCAGGGTATGGGCAGCCAACAAGGTTCACAAGCGCTTAGCTGGGAGAATTCACAATTATTTCAGAATGGAAAAGGTGACGCTGATTGGTATTTTAACACTGTTTTCGAATTAAATATTACTTAATCAGGTGACATTCCGGTCTCCGCACAGTCTCCGTGATATTCTTTTCAAAAGGAACAGTTCACTGAATGCTTCGAAAATTAGATCACATGGATATCACATTATGACTATGAATTCTATTTTGCAAAACTGTTCGGTCCATATTTGAATACTCACCTCATTTGAATAATTACTACTTGCATATCAACAATACTATGAAGTAAAGCTCTGATTCCACATTACATTAGACATGTGGGTACATTACATCACTCCCCAGTCAGATCCATAAAGGCCTAAGAGCCAATTCATTTTGAGAAAACACCCTCTATCGATTCCTCCTGCTTTCCATCACTTCTACTGTAACGCATACCCCAATCCATAGGCCGAAGCCGACACATAATCTCTCTATATTTACGTGTGTCTCCGTGTCTATTAACGCTATGTCACCAAATAATCCCTGGGTGGACGCGGGTCGCAAACGCTGCAGGTTATATTGCACAAGTCATGTTAATGGACTAGATAGTCAGTGGTTTCTTGCAGGTTGCTAGCAGCCTCTAGTGGATCCTCGGATTCATAATAAATGACAAAACGGGGACTTACTTTTGCCCAGTTATATTTACATGTGGAACACCTTGGAGAACTTTAAGGCCCTCTTCGGAATGGGATAATACTGCTTACTAAAACAAACAAACAAAAATGCTCCTAACTGGCTCCTAATCTGACCTAATCTACTATTCTTGACCTTATCTTTTACTACACTTACTCTCTTTTCTTTTTCAGCAGCATTTTCTCAACGCAAATGCGACTCCCAGTTTCGCCCGAGTCCAAAACAACGGCTATTTTAATTAATGAAAACTGTAATCAAGAAGTGCAGTGGGTGGGGTTATGGCAGTCCTGACTCCTCCCATTAGGCTTGATATTTCAGCCGCGTGTGGTTTTGTTTTGTACTGATTGCACATGACACATCACCACTGGAGAATCATAACTAATATGTGACCTCGCTGAATAAGAACCACAGTTGCGGGGGAGACAGGGCCACTGCAGCAGTAACAGGGGTCTGTGAGCCGCTCCTGTAGGTTTAGCAAGCTAACTAACAATAACGCTCATATTTTTTTGCAATACTAGTCTAGACTAATGAATAGAACTTACATGGTAGTGCAAAAGCCAGACTAGTCCACACGACTGTCCTGGTTGCATTTAAGTCAGCTTGACTATTTTTTCCCAATTTCACAAGAGACTGGTGCTTCAGCTGTAATGTAAGCGCTTGGCTGATAAGGTAGAAAGCGCTATAAGTTGAGTCCATTACCATTCAGCGTCGACAGTTGTAGCGTCCTTTATCGTTGCATATTTTATTCCTCGACTGCACATTGCAACCTATTTTGCCTAGATCTGGAGGATAATGGCATTTGTATTGCACGAAAAAGAGTCACTAACACGCACTTACACCCGTAATGACGTGTGAAGCTCCACTTCTTGATGGAGCTAGCTAACAGTTGCTAAGGGGGTGGTGCTTTTGCGAACGGTCAATTACTCAGAGAACTACTTTTTACTAATTTATATTCTTTCACAGTTAGGGTATTCTTTCTTCAGTAAAACGTTTAGCTACTCTTCACACCTCTAGTGCCATTCACTTGACTACCTGCACAAAAGCATTGATTCGGGGCCAGCTATTGGGAGGGTTGCATTTTCTCAGTACAACATTTTTGCTCAGTGAGGTCAACATTGTGAGTCCCTTATTCCCAGTGCAACACGCCGGAGTGCACCGCGGCACACAAGTGCGAGGGCAGGCACACGGACCACGCTGTTTCCCACCCGACTGGGCTGGTGTGGAAGAAAGAAAGGAAGAAAGGGGGATTTGGGCCATTATGGGAAAATAATACTCTGCCATTAAAGAGGAGGGGAATGAAGTCAGCAGCCCTCAGCACCTCCTCATGAAGAGCGGCAAAGGAAAGAGCCTCAGCATCAGTCTGTGGTGGAAGTAAATACACATTTTAGGTGTTTAAGTCACTTTTATGATATTATTATTTACTTTGACTTGATTACATTTTAGAGCCTGTATCTATACTTTCTGCTCCACGACATATTTGAACTGGATGAAGTGAAATATTTTGATTTGTGGTTTAGCATGTTTGTTTTCGCAGTGACCACTCTGTGACCTCTGTCGGTGAAACTGAAGCTGCAGTAAAGTTGTTCTGATGAAAAACATCACAATAAAATTAACTGACAACGGCAACAATTTCTACATATACTTCATTTATACTTTTTCATGAAGGCGATATACCAGTTTGTTTTTTTTTGTATTGGAAGAAAAGTGTTTTGTCTCCAATATTTTGTAGGAAAAACACTGTGCATCTAAATATAAAGCATGTGTTTCAATTTAATAAACTTGCAGGTTAGTTTTCTCACATTTCTGTGTAAGTGACCCTGAAAGGTGACCCTGCCAGTTGTGAAATGTGCCTCAATCTCGTAAAAATATGTTTCAAAAGACATTTTAAGTCGGTGGCTTCCTCTTTCACTGTTTGCAATAGTGACAGGTATAGGGCCTTTATGTCAAATTTGTGTGTGATACTTCTAATTAAGTAAATACAGTAGAAGATCTATTTCATTTAAGTAAACAATTACGTGAAATTCTTCTTTGAGTACTGAGTGTAGTATGTTTTTGTAGACGTTTCTACACAAAGTAGGAGTGTGCAAATAAAAACAAGCTTTTTTCTGTGATGTTGTTTGAGCTGAAGTTTCTTTCCACACAAATCTAACTTTACATTTGGGTCACTGTGGTGTCCCATTTATCGTACGTAATTGAAGCAACCTGTGACGCAACTCTTAGCCACTTTTACGCTTCTTTTTCAGTTATTTTTGATCCTATGCACCAGCTAGTGGCACATTCATTACCAACAGATTGTATTTGGGTGGCAGGGGGAGAAAGCAGTTGACGCCTGTGACACCACCTCAAATCCCCAAAGGTTGACGAAAGACCACAACTATAGAAATAGAAAAATCAACAAATGAATAATACTTCCATTGTATGATCACACTGTGTTGAAACTTTAATGCAGACATATAATACTGCTCTTGTGCACCTTCTAATGTGAAGTTTAGAACCCAGAACCCAACTTAAAAACACAGTTAGCCACAAGTTGATGCATTCGCTGTCAGAAAACTATTGCTTAATTCAGGTAAATGTGCACAGGGCAAAATGTGAGCATTATCTTATCTCCCATTACTCCCTTGAAGATAATTAACAGAAAAAGGTACACAGAGAGTGCATTCTACAACATAAAACTGCCATAGTGTTTAAGAAGTAACACCATTCCATCATTGCGCCATTCCAATGCGAACGCTCTCGATTAGCTTTTCAAATTCTCCGCTTGTTCTGTGCAATTTACAGCCAAATGAGTGAAACCGCGGACTTGAAGTATTTCCCATCACTTATGCAGACTTTTGCTGCCGCTTGAGGATCCGTCACATTAAAACTTTAATGCTAAAATAACAAAGCGTCCATCATCGTCGAGCGCCCGGCCCGGAGTGCAGCGCGCGCCGGCCGGTCCTCGCTCCGCTATCAAAGGTGTCGCATGTTCCGCGATACATAGACGGGCAGGGGGTGGCTTTGAGCAGCCTGTATCGAGTGGAGAGGCTTCTTTTTCCGAGGCTCGATGCTAATTTACAGCCCGCGGGGACGTTCGTTAAATGAATAGGCCGGCGAGTAAACACCGTGGCGAGGAGAGGACGAAAAAAGGAAGCGGTGATTAAACGCCACAAAAGGAAAACGGACAAGGCCGCGGCGCGCGAAAGGATGACCAGATTGAATTAAATGATACAAAACTTCAAAAAGTGAGGGAGTGTTAACCCTCAGTAACCATGGGAACAAGGGGGGGGGGGGGAAGGCCTTATGCATTCAAAACAACAGTATCCGGGAGGGTAACGTTGGTCTGGTTGGTGCGCGCATACAGGGTAAAGAGGGGAGGAGGAAGGGGGAGTACTGTGTGAGCCGCGTTGCCATGGAAACTGAACACCTCGCAAACCGCTGTCTCTCTCTCTCTCTCTCTCTCTCTCTCTGAGGGGGGAAAAAAAAGACTGAGAGCGTTTACCTCTCCACTTTCACCTCCCGGCACTGCCACGTGATTGTGTATAGCTTTTAGTGGCGCAGCTGGGGGATTCAATAGATGCCTTGTACGCCGCGAAAAAAAAAAAAGTGTGAGAGAATTTTCGCCGCTAGGGTTAATTTGGACAATTCTGACAACAGTGGGGCGGAAAAAGCAAGAGGTGATTAAATGTGCAAGTGATTCTAGGTATGATGTTGGAATGGGAGTTAGAGAGCGACAAGTATAATTATGTGAAATTAAACATTAAAGTAGCCTGACCTGCTGTTTTTGGTAAGGAGTTGAAGCAACGGGGGCTGCTCCATTATGTGTCAAACAACCACTTGATTATGCAAATTGAAATATGACGGTGAAGTGATAACTATATGTGCTTCAGTTAATTTTGGGAGACAATAAATGGGGAATATGTAACAGGCATGCAACGTTTTTAAAAATGTCCCAAGGCAGGGATGAGGCTTTTAATGCCGTTTTAATGTCCGAATACAACATTTTCGATCAAACAAAAGCAAAAAAAATCTGTGCTTATTTCACCTCATATTTCTAACATTCCAGCCAACAATGGAATGAGGGGAAATTTTGATATTCAAAAGTGGACACAACGGGCAACTTTTGAGCAAAAAAAATCGTACAATTTCAGCCTAAACTATATTGTTGAATGTGTTGTGGACCATCAGTTTTGTATCATTCATGAACTTGTGCTGTACAAATAGTTAAGAAATGTCATTATTTTCCAAGATTTTTTTTAAATTAATGTCAGTTTGAATCCTGCCTCCAAAACCCTCGAGTAAAACTGATCCAAAAGGCAAATGCGGACGAGCCTGCTATGACTGAACGCACATTATGGTCATTGTGTAAGGCTGCGGAAGTCTGTAATGTGCAAAAGCAGTTAAGAGGCTCCTATCCAGCTGACCACGTTCGCGGCGGAGGGAAGGTGGGGGGTGCTGGGACTGAGCGCGGGCGTAGAGATAAGGGGCTGCGGCAGTGGGGTAGGGGGGGCTGGCGCTGGTGGGAGGAGCAGGGTGCCGGGGGTGTGAGGGAGAGACGGGCGGCTGCAGCACTGCATGCTACGCTGTTACCACCACCGAGCGAGGGAAGGGGGGGGGGGGGGGGTAACACAACCGCTGGACTTTTCCCAACACCTATGGTTTCCACATGCAACAGCTTTGACTTTGAATAATTCAGTTTCTTCTGTCAAAGGTCTACAAGGCTTGTGAAAATACGTAGCTCGGATGATGGTGATGTCTATGAGACCATTCCAATTGGGGACAAGCTTCTGGGGTTGCGGTGCATTATGTTAATTTGTGATCAACTGAGAGGAAAAAGCCTGCTCTGGCTCCGAATGCTCGTGGCGTTTAAACAAATGTCACAGGAAAAAAGAAATCCATGTAAAAAATGATCCCGCTGATGACCATTCATCTGCAGATCACCCTAGGCTGCGTTACTAGCATTCCTGCATGTGTGTTGTAAGAGGAAATGGTGCCATTTAGATGTACTGGAGTTGTTGCACATGATTGATTATTTGTTCGGAAGCGGGCAAGCTGAGATTGCGGTCCGGCTTTTTGCTAAGAACGCCACCGCTAGAGTAACAATGGAAAGAGAACATGTACTCGGCCAATACCATTGAATGAACTCCATTTGGCCCTTCTCCCTTTCCAAGCATGTGCCATAGGACTTTTGAAATATGGCGCAGAGATGAAAGAGGCATCAGAAAACGAGGGAACCGCAAGGCGCGGAGATAAATGAGCTAAATGGAAAGTGATTCTTGGGGAATGCATAAAGCCTCAATAATGCTGCATTACCATTCAGCAGTAGACAAGCAAGGTGACCCTATGTATCAGGTTGACCATGTTGGTATAACCAAAACTTGTCCCCTTCAGTTCTCAGCATCTTTAACTGGAGCACCTGTCTGGGGACAACCAGGAACTGTAACACTGACCTTGAATCAGCACTTAACAAGAACTCAGTTCAGGCAGGCCCATGGTCCAAAGTGAAGAGCTTTTCACAGCTACGTCATTGCACGGTTTAGGTCTAGCCAGGATTAAGTTTTGTGCTTGAGGCCCAGTCGTATAAATGCACAACATAAGAGAAAATATTCAAAGTCTTCAAATGTGACATCTACAGTATGCGCAATTAGTAAAGGCAATCGTAATCCCTGGTGATTTGGGAGTCCCTCCTGTGCAGGGTCTTACCTTGTCTCTCTTAGCCCCCTCAGAGGAAAGAAGCAGGCGAAGAGAAACTTGCCCCAGCTGATGACAGCAGCCAGGCACCAGTTGAGGCGAGCCATGCCTGCGTCTGTCCCGTCTTGTCTGCCAGCGTGTTATCTCACCCTTTCAGCTCTGGGAAAGAATCCCCCCAAAAAAGAATGCCAAGCGAGAAAGACCCTAAGGAAGAGGTCCTTTTGCTTGAATCCCTTCGGGCGATAAGAGAAAGCCTCGGAATTTTTGGTCTACCTGTCTGGTAGAGTGTCTGCCGGTCCAATTTTGTGCCAGTTTGAAACCACTGGCATCCCCTCACGAGACGCGGCTCATGGGCAGTCTAGAGGGACCTGGTGGTGCGCCAGAAGCTTAAGCCCATCTTCATATCGTTCAATCCATTTGTGTTTTTATCCCTCCACCTGAGCCCTGCGTGGATGAGTCAGTCCTCAAAGTGTGATGAGCACCGTCGGCTGCATAATGCGAAGGGTCCAGAGCCGATCGACGACACTGTTACACGCTGTTATGCCCACGCTCACCGTCTCTCACACACACGCGCACACACTCTCCTGCATACGCCTTCGATGGGAGCAGAAGGGGGGGAAAAAAACCCGTCCTGGCGCATACATCCACGGGCAAGCCGAGTCCCCCCACTTGTCAAACGGCTCAGGATCCCCGGCGCTCGCGCACTCCAGCTGAAGACGCTCCGCCGTTTCGCTGGTTCTCCCTCACACATACACACATGCACTGATGCTGCAGCACTTACTAAGCCAGCGCGGGAGGAGGGGAGCGCGAGAGTGTGGGGGGGGGGTAGAATGACTCGGAACGGAACGCTTTGCAAAAGACTAAAAAGCGCCAAAAGGGGAGCTCTATGACCAGGGATGTCTCAAAAGGAGCTTTTTTTGAAGGGATTCTGGAAAGTGCACACGAAAGTGCGTGTCAAGTCACCTGGGAGAAGGTGTTGAAGAAGTGAGTGAGTGAATGAACGAAAGATAGACGTGTGGAATAAGAACGACAAATGCCACAGACGCGGAATTGCAAGTGGGGTTGCGAGCTGTCACCGAGCGAGCCAGATACGAGGCAGTCGCAAGATGGGGGGGGGTGATTGTGTGGAGAATTGGGTCGAAGAGAGAGAGGAAGAGGGGAGTCGGAGAGGCGAAGGAAGAGGAGGAAGCGGAGGGGGAAAAAGGAGGAGAGAGTAAGCGGGGTGTTGTATCATTGTGTCTTGGGTGATTATTTCCTGCCCGCTCTGGACTGCAGGTGGTGCACAGGCTGGTGTGCCGTGCTGCTGCAGTCTCTCTACGCTTCAGTGGGAGCACATTTTCACTGCAGAATGCTTTTCTCTGCTACCCCCCCCTCCCCCTCCCCTCATCCCACCCCCCCTCCTTTTTTTTTTCCCTCCCTCTTCCCCCGTACCTCCCCAGCAGCGCACCACTGCTGCCGCCACACAATCACAACACATCAAAGCAATGAGCGAGGGAGATAAAGTGTAGAGAGAGGACGATGTTCTGTCAACCAAAGATAGCTTAGCCTGACGGTGGGGGGGGTGGAAGGAAAGTGTGTGGAGGGGGGTTGGAGCCATAACGCAAATCGCTTTGCCATATGGAGAAAGGCTGCACCAATAAAACATAATCAATCCCTGCCTTTGCAAAAAGCACTGCGCTATGTGTTCCACTGACAAACTGCGTCGTTGCAAATGACACACAAAGACGTACGTGCTCGTGGTTTGGATGGTAAAATCTTAGCACCACAAGGAAGCAACACGCAGTGAAGAGGAAGTGGATACATCTCGTGAAATGTCTTGAAGTACAGCTTCAAAGCTTTAAAAGAATAGATTTATAGATGATAGTATATTGACAGTGATATATAACCTGGAATATATCATGGATTTACAACCACCTGTTATGGCCTGTTCATAAATAAAGTAAAAAAATAGAAATGAATAATGACTGTTCTGATCCAGTCAAACATTGCTTCATTTTGATCATCATGAGGAACAATAAAACAAATGAACCACCAGCAGCTAATAAAAATAAAAATGTTGTAGGATGTGTTGTTGTTGCGTGGCACGGGGGCACAGCGGTTAACCTGGTACTTCGGTTTCCCCTACCACTAAAAACAACAAATAAAGTAATTCCTTTGTATATTCGCTTTTACTGAACATCAACAAGAGTCAGTGAGACTCATGACTGAGTCTGTAATGTTCTAAATTCCCAAAGAAACCTTACCATTATAGAATTACGGAACAAAATGACTGAAGAATTCTTCTTTTTTCTCTCTCTCTCAGGTTCTCACATTCTGCAACAACCTTGCTATACGGCTATAGGGTCTTATGTAATCATTCTGTGGACAAACTGTTCACTTGGCCAACTCGACCTGCGTAAGTGACGCTGGTGTTTATCCCGGACACAGAGCCTACAGAAGTGTCGGCCTGTACATCGCAGTGTGAGCCTGGGCACGGGTCCCACTCTCTTGGCAAAGCACTGACCTTTCTCATTAGGCATAAGCAACTTGCATAATCACTGCTGACTTCTATTGACTGGCCTGTCACACTGCCTATCCGTTTGACTGGGGAGCCCGTGAAAAAGTGCCGGCTGCCAAAAAAAACTTCTCCCTCAATGACTTTCCACTGTCATCCGCAGCGGGATCAGAATCCATCAATTTCGCCAAGTGCACAAAAACAGCGACATTACAAACGCTCACTGCAATTCATCCCCCCATGCTCCGGGGGGTTTCAAGTTGACATTTGGTATCAATAGTCGCTAATGTTGGCAATAATTTTTTGCTTCTACGCAGCGGGGTGGGCGCTTATAAGGCTTTGGCTTCGGCCCACTCCCTTTGAGCAGGTCAACTGCTCAAACAAATAAATAAACTAAACTAACTAAACTAAATAAGTTTAGATTTACAACTCTCTAAGGAGAGTTGTAAATAATTGCAATTTTTATTTGAATGAGCACTTACTGTGGCCATTATCCACAAACTGCTCTAAGTCTGAATATTTTATCACCATCAAATCATGTTGGGCAAAAAAGTCCTCAAGTATGGACAAGTTCCAAACACCTAAAGGGGTACTTAGGCATACCGACACCAATAGCCAGAAAAAGACCAAGAATTAAAAATATATATTGAGAACAAATAAAAAGTGAAAATGATTGAAATGCCTCTTTCTTTCTCCTCTTTTTGCAAGCTTTCAGACTATCACTTTAACATATGACACACATTGTTGCATCAAACCGCTGCATTTTCCCAGCTACATTTGATTGTAACAGAGAAATTATTTATTTATTTGGTTGGGACAGTGCATGAGCTTCAAACTCGCCACAAATGACAGTGCCGACGAGAGCCGTGGCTGGACTGCACAAAGACAAAAAGCAGTGGGTTTGGCTGCCTGCACCAGAGCCCCATTCTCATTCTGAGCACAGGCGCAGCACTGTACTGAGCAGCAGCAGATTAGCTCCTATCACACACCTCATCATTCACCAACATTCATCTGCACACTCCTCCTGTCCCACTACGCCGACATTCCTTCACTTTGGACTTTCTCTGTTCAGCCTCTTTGTCACACTCTCTGTGGTTTTATATTGCCACTTTAGGTACTGAACTTAGCGACTGAACGCTTCCATTAGCTGCACTGCATCCCCCATATTCCCATCCGCATACAGATTTAAAAGTATAACCACCAGTCATGCTTCAAAATGTCTGTAAGATAAATAGGTAAAGGTAAACGTTATAATATATGCAGGTTGTGAACAACAGGGGCAGTAGTGTGCCAAAAAACCTTTTAACAGAAATACCAACCAGGGTATCTCTTGCATCCAACACCGTCTTTCCTTTCTCTTTTTGCCAAGAACATTTCACTAAGTAAAAAACTGTGTCTGAGGAAGACTGCAGGAAGTGAGCAGTCGAAACTGTCGAGTGTGAAAACCCACAACTGGTCTGAGAGAAAAGAAATTGTAAAATGTAATGGACAGTTAAAATGACAGGTATGAAGAATATTTTACATCCATTTGAGTAACTCTGACTCGCCAAGAAATCTACCAATGCAACAGTATATTTGCATTTAAAATATGAAATAACTAAAATGATTTCACTCACCTGCTCAAATCACGGACAAACACATGTTTCCCGATGATACTTATTTCTAAAATAGGTTTAGCATGTTTTATCTTTGTAAATAAGTTAGTTAAGTTTGTGGCACAAATTTAACATTTATTTTGCAGCAAATTAACGTTAGCCATTAGCTTAAAAATAACCATAAGAATACAGAAGTACCCTTTGATGATGTGCAGTATTTCCTTTTTATATAAAGCTTTAAACATACAGTAGTGTGTGGAAAAGGTCACACATTAACAATGTTCATTTTTGTTTAAGGAGAGACACTATTGGAAATAGGGGGGAATACATTTAAAGATATCAATTTGAAACTTTTGCTGTGGAGTACTCATATAAATGTTAGAAAAATGTATGTAAAAATTGTATTGTGACCGTCTCCCAAAAAGAAAATGACCATATTTGGATTACAGCGTACACGTGGATACCAAACATGTGAATGAAAAGGCGTGAAACCGGCCAGTGTGCCACGATGTTTTAGTTATTTCTGGGAAATCTCCGACTTGCTAGCGTAGGCATAATATAAGTGTTGTAAAAGGTTTATCTTTTTCATACTCTGACATTAAACCTAAAATGTTAAGGGAGAAAACTAGCTAAAAATCTCAACATTGACCACTGCATGGAAAATCAATGTTTTCAACTGCTGTGTCTCGTCTTAAATTACAGTATTCCCATTTTTACGAACAGATTACACAGTCTCTTGAACACACGATTAGTCCATGCAGTAATTAGAGCCACATATTTACGCACCAAATGACTGATGCGTCGGGCTCGGGAGAATCGGGGAGTCTGTTGGGATGTGAAGGTGAAGCACAAGTTAAAACGCTGTTTCATTTTTGTGTATGGCATTGATTTAGTAGTTCCTTTTGTCCGAAGCAACAGCACCTCCGCCTCCTCTTCAATAGCTTCATCATCACGTCCCTCCCCGCGGCCTGCCTCGCTGACCTTAGGTATCTCTGGGGAGGGGGTCACCGTCGTAGCGGAGGTGTGTGGGGGAGCAGGGGAGGCTAACTCGGTTTCCCTTTGGCATCCGTCCCCAGTATTGTCTGCATTCTAAAGGCGTTCCTCCGCCGTCATGTCGTGTAACGCGGTCTTGCTAACGACGAAGCCTGTCACCTGAAGGTTTTCCCCGGCGGAGATGCTATCCACGAGTTCTATCTTCCAAAATAATCTGCAAATGTTGACATTAAATTAAAAAAAAAAACGGGAGTGCTACACCGACAGCTGTCAGGCGGTGTCATTGAGAATTCCTGTTCAAAGTGCCTCGAGTTAATAGACTGTACCATTGATCACGGGCCATGAGGGTCACCCCTGTCTCGGCGGCACTTTCTCCCGGATTAAAGCGATGAAGAGGGACATTTGTAAAACAACAAGGTGTCATTATTACGGCACATTATCATCTCTGACAGCCACTGTTAAATAGGAGGGGGGTTTTCTCTGCAGGATACCACTTGAATTGCACAGCCAGCTACTTTAAAAATACATCAGTCCATTCTTTCATTCTATGGAAGAATGTCAATACTTCAGTAATAGACATAAGCCTCAAAATAGGGCATCCATTGAATTCTTCAGAACACACAGGAGCATTAGGCCCTGCTCATGTTGGCTCAAATACATGAAAAACTTGCAAAAAAATAAATACAACTGTGAACATTTCATTTCTAAATATTATCTGCAATAGTATTGTTCAGTATTGGTTATCGGCCGATCTAATGCCAATAAAAAGCTGATATCTCCAGAACCGAAAGTAATAGCAACTTCCCATTGTTTTTGCTTCCTTTCATCGACCTTTCCATGGAAACAAGCTGGAGATGTCCCCTTCCCAGTAAATTTTCAAATGTTACGCAGTGTAGCTTTAAGCATCATACACTGGATTATAGACATGGTATTTTTAATAATCAGTTAAAATATTGGCGGTGCATATCAGCATCAGCCTTAGCAAAACCCATATTGGTTGACCGCTAAATCCATCAGAGAAATGAGGCCAAATATTGATACTCAAAAGCAAAGTGGATATGACAAGCAAATTTCGAGCAAAAAATGGTGCACAATTTCAGTGCAAACTGCTGTTGAATGTGCTTTTGACCATATTTTTGTATTTTGACAATCTTAAAATAGGGCTGAAACAAATAATCGATAAATCAACAACTATTTTAGTTAAGATGAATGGTTTTCTGGTTTACACAGAATGACAATGACATTAAATTGGTTCCTATCTTGCTTATTTCATAATTTTATTCAATCTCATTATTCTATTGTCTGCTTGTTTGAGTGTATATTGTGCTACTGTGACACATTTTCACTTGGATCAATACAGTTTGTCTAAGTCGTAACATTGTATTTTGTCTAACCCGGGGCCTTGGACCTTTTTGCTGTTCATGTCCGGACCTAGAAACTCGACATTGAAATCTTCTCAACTTTCTGTTTAATGCGTCCCTTCTTGTTCTTTTTCTTGTGGTGGTTGTGTTATTGGAAGTTAGCAGGTCAAAGTTGCGGGCCTTAAGGTATGGTACAGTTGGCTCCTGAGGCTGGGATTGCTGGTCCACATTATCCCGAGCTGCTTCTGCTGGTATAATTTATCTACAGTCTCCTCTTGAAATGTGGGGACACTGACTGGTTTGCTGTGAGATTCTACACCTTCATCTTCTGAAGATATAGGATTGGCAAAGTCCTTTTGGTCATGGTGTACGTCAGGCTCTATGACCTCTAATTAAGTAATATTAATCATTACTGGTTCCTCTGAGTTCCTCTGCGCTGGCTGCTCGACTATATTGTCAAGAGGAGACTTTGTTTTGGCCGCCTTCTCCTCAGCCTCTGTGGTCGTTTCTTCAGGCTCTGTGAACTGGCTTCTGTTGCTTTTCCTGAAGCCTCCTTTGATTCCTGTAGCTCAGTCACCGTTTCTGCTGGTGTCTTAGGAGTGATTTCTGTGTTCACATCATGCATGTTTAAAACACCTCGGTTTTCTGGGACCGTGAAGTGTTCATATGTAGCCTCTTTCTGGGAATCTGAAGCTTTATCAGCAGATTTGGGACTGCAGTTACCACTCGGGTCAATCTCTGCCACGTTTGCATTCAAAATGGTTTTCTGGGGCTCTGATGGAGGTCTCTCTGTATCCAGGACTAACTTTGGCTTCTGTGCTTGCAGTTTTCTCATCTTTGCCATTTTTGAGCTGGCCCTTTCAGACTGTACAGCGGCCTGGGACTGTGCTTTAGGTAGCCTTAGGGCCATCATTTCAACTACGGCTGCTGAAGGCTTGATCACAAAAACTCAAAACCCTTCCCCAAAATCCCCAAATGTGACAGATTGCTAAGCCCTTAGTTAAAATTAAGACAAGTTAGTTCAAGTTATTTGAAGGGTTTTAGATAAGATTAGTTAGTTCACCTCTTAACCCCCACCAGTTAACCAATGCCCATTCAGCTTACACACACATAAAAAGCTTACAGCCTACTCGAGTAACACCTAATTTTGAGAAGCCAAAGACCCTTTTTCCCCAAGTTGTTGCCACCTTGTCATCATTTTGACTTGTTTTTTTCATTGCTTATTGTCACATCTTTTGTTTCTTCTTTGGCTCATATTTCTTGAGCTTTTTGATCATGTTTTCTGTCGGTCTTTTTTTCGTTTTCACCTCCTCCTTCATCGCTATTTTGACACTTTTTCAAGAAGCTTTTATTTGGGGTACATGCTCAACTGGAGAAAATTTGCTTGGTTCAGCGCTGGGAGCTTGGAAAAGTAACATACAAGTGTAAGTTATAAATAATTATTATTATTACTTTACCCAGAATGGCGGGGAGCGATGCTTGCGAGTGAGGCTTAAAGGCCCTAAACCTGATTTTTTTAAATAACAGACAATGAAAGAGGAGGCCACAAAATTAAAATGTTAGTTATGGTCTAAACTCATTCCTAACTTTTCTAACATAGTATTGTAGCATCCTGAATCTTCACAGGGACGGGTTTATACTCACATTTCACTTTTTAGGGTCACTGTCACAGAAAAGCTGGAAACTAGCCTGCAAGTTTATAAAATTGTTCAAAATGCTTCATAAGTAGAGGCACAGTGTTTTCCCACAAATGTCATAGTGTACTAAATACTAAAGGAGGACAAAGCAAGTTTTGTTCCATTAACAGAAAAAAACAGGAATGACGCATGGTCTTTAAGAAGACCATGCGGTCACTTTGAAGAAAATAGATTCAGGAGTTAGATTGGTAAATGGTCTCAACGTATATAGCGCTTTCCACCTATATTAGGCACTCAAAGCGCTTTACAGTAAGGATCCACTCACCCATTCATACACCAATGTACGCAGACACTGGAGGCAAGGTGGGTGAAGTGTCTTGCCCAAGGACACAATGACAGCGTGCACCTTCAGGAGGCGGGATTGAACCCCCAACCTTCCAATTATGAGACGACCCGCTCTACATCTGCGCCACGTCGCATACACTGATAAATAATCAGTGTATGCTACGTTTTTTAAAATTATGATTTACATCTAATAGGGCTGAAACATTGCAAATCTCTTTTAATTATCCAACAGGACTGTAGAACCGATAATGGAATGAATTTGGCAGTTTCAAAATGTAATAAGCCAATAACGCAGATAAGCAATCATTATTAAATGGTAAAATGGTAAATGGTCTCAACTTATATAGCGCTTTTCCACCTACATTAGGCACTCAAAGCGCTTTACAGCAAGGATCCACTCACCCATTCACTCTCTCATTCATACACCAATGTACGTAGACACTGGAAGCAAGGTGGGTGAAGTGTCTTGCCCAAGAACCTTCCGATCATGAGACGACCCGCTCTACCATCTGCGCCACTGTCGCCCCAAACATTACATTATTTGCAAATATTACATTATTAGCAAATTATTAGCAAATATTACATTATTAGCCAATTAATAGTAAATATTACATTATTTGCTGATTATTACTGGGGCTGGGTACCATTAAATGACACCATTAAATGACACCATTATGGTATCGGAAAAAAATTTAGGAACTACTCCGAGAAACTAAAAGTATCGAAAAACAGGTACAAAAAATATGTCTTTAGATCCAGGTTTTGATGCTGTTGGTCCAGGGACAGCATTAAGGGAAGTGACTTTGTTGTTTCAGCTAAAAACATGCTAAAAAAACATGGTCGGCACGGCAACAGTTTAAAATGTTTGCCAAACTAAAGAAAGCTGGGTACAATCTTTAGCAAACTCTTATGATTGTGTTAACTATGTTTTAGCAAAATTGTGTCTAAAGTGTCATATGCACTTTTATAGTTCCCTAAGCTTTTGTCCTAAAAATGACAGCCTTATGTGGCGTCAATGGCAGAGAATTAAAATGGATTGTATTGAAATTATAATATTACATTATATAAGCTAGAATATGACTTTATACACTATAGATAAAATTAATAAGGTCACAAATGGTCAAGATCAAAAGCTGCCAGAGGGAAAACGTTAATTTACTGCACCACTTTACGGATGTATTTTCTACAAAATAAAGGTACAGAGAAACCAACGGTGAGAAAATGGTTCAAAGGCCCAATTTTAATGCTAAACATAATGCTAACGTTAGCTTCCTGCCGCATGCTAACGGCTAGCTGCGACTGCTGGTTTTTCACTTCTAATGGACACGGCTGTCTCAAAACATCCATCAAGACCCAATTTTGACTTTGCTTTATTACTGTGTGCTAAATATGCTTATAGTCCGCCAGAAAATGTGTAAAAAGAGTTTAAAATGATTGGATGACAGAGTTCCTTCCTTAGCTGGAACAGAATTCATATTTGGAAGGGGACATCTCCATGGTAACTATAGGGTGATCTCGTTTCTATGGCTCCTGCAGGTAAACATTCTCCAGTGTTAGCTCAGAGTTGTTCAACACACAGCCATTTTGTTGTTTGCAGAGAGAAAAGTTGTCGAAAGTCATCTCAAATCCTCGTCAAACATGTCAGTTTACACTTGGATCGAAGGTTTTGCAACGCGTAAGTATCGTGCTACAACATATGTTCTTTTTATGTGCAAATGTGCCGAAAATGTGACAGTTTGGCCCAAAATGGTTTAGTTTTCGGTTCAAGTAGACGTTCTTTTAATGCTGTTTAGATTCATTTTGCTAATAAAACAGAAATATACTAACACGGGTGTCTCACAAAATGCTGGGCCCTGTGTATAAACCCATTTGTTGATGTTTGATCTGATTTTAAGCAGTGAACAGGATTTCTGAGGGCCCCTTTCTGCTCTGGGCCCTGAGTAAACAGTCAGATTTCCCTGTATATTAGTTTAAAATCACACTAGTTTTGTTTGAAAGGCACAAAATGTCAAGAGTATTAAATTTGCTCGCTTAGCTTGTACAAAAGCGGTTTAGACGTTCTGAAGGACTGTATGATTTAATAAAATCCCCACAATATCACTAAATACCAAGATCCTTTGACTAATGATTGTATTTATCTGTTTGCCTTTTCTAGAGGTGCGTAGAAGCGTTCGCCTGCAGAAGATGGGCTATTACAGAGACGGGGACTTTGACGAGTCCGAACTACAGCTGGAGAGACATTGTCTGCAAGAGCCTGTCATCAGCTACAGCGAGACCCGTTATAGGTAAGTTTCCAGTTTAGACATGTTTTATATTCACGAATTAGCTTTGCGACACTGCACACAGCCACAACATAGCATAAAGATAATTGAATTTGCATAAACAATCACATATGAGACTTTAAAATGTTTTAGTTATGATAATTCTAGTTATGACGTCGGGCGTACAGAAAGTAGGTCAGCCCGTTGTCCGAACGCCAGCAGAATGAGTGCACTACGTCTGCTGTAAGTTCACTAAACTCTGGGAATAATGTATTTCTGAGATAAAGACCAACAAAATTCAAGAGACACTAGAATATTTATGGATAAATGTGAGTCAGATACGTTTTATTTAACACGGATTTTACATGAATGGCGTGTTTTCTCCTGCGGGACGAGAGAAGACACAAATCAATGCATCTCTATTAGGCCACTGCACATGTGCGGACATAAATGGTCAGAGTTTTGCGGGTTGTGGGCATACACGTCGCGGGATTGGGCGGTCACGCTGCGCACACGTTACGGATGCGGGCGGTAATGGTCAGAAATTCAGCGGGAGCAGGATGAAAAAAACAGTCCCGCGCAGTTCTCTCGTATGGTTGACTAAAGCTTGGCTAAAACTGAAATACTGTACAATTTCGCCTGCGTATGTTCCAGAAAGTGTGCGTTTTCTAAATACGACCGTTTCTTTCCTCTTTGTTGCAGGCCACGACGTCGCCACAGACAGCAACCTTTGCAGCCGGAGCCAATGAGGATAGATCGCGGGACTTCACCTCATGTATCGATCTTTCAGAGAGACTTTGGGACGTCACCTGATGTTTCTACATTCAAGAGGGATCAAGCGACTTCACCTCATGTTTCTACAACCAAGAAAGATCAAGCGACATCGCCTCATATATCTACAATGAAGAGAGATCAAGGTACCTCTCCCCATGTCCGAAACTACATGTACCTAACCCATCCAGTCAAGCCTAAGCGTCTGGAGAACAAGGGAATGGAAACCTATTGGCATGAGGAAACAAGGTCAACCTGGAGCGAAATGGTTCTGCTGATGCTTGCAGCTCTCCTATGGATTGTTGTATGGATGTTCGTTTTCTACAGTAAGTATTTTTTATACTTAATGCGAGGTACTGCAGGTGAATAGGGGATCAAATTTAACTTGCATATTAGTTACGATTTGCTCTTGTTTAGTTTTTGAATAAGCTACTTAATAGCAGAAAAAAATGTCTCCTTGTTTTTTGGGGTTCAAAACTCAATAAGTAATAATAATCAGGCAGCAGTTATTAGAACCTTCAAAATATTGTCAAGTTGAAGAAGTGTTTGTTACACTTTCCCGTATAAATACATTGAGAACATTATTGTGAAGATCAGGTCATTTTAAAAAGTGAGTTTTGTTGCAGTGTCTCCCCTTAACTGAAAGTTATTTAGCTACTTGAAGCAGGATTGTAACCAGTGTCTCTGTTTCTCTTAGTGCTGCAGCAGGCAGGAGTCCACAGGAGCTTTGATGGAGACCAGACGATCTTCAATAAAGACAAGACAATCTTAAATGGAGACAAGAGGTGGCTAAAAGAAGACCAGAAGATCTTGAATGAAGACAAGATCTTAAATGAAGACAAGACGATCTTGAATGACGACCAAAAGATCTTGAATGAGGACCAGATGATCTTTCACAGCACCATCCCTGCCTGGAAGTACTTTGTTGTGGGCAAGAAAAACAGCATCTACTTTAACCTCCCTCAGGCTAAGGTCACAACTCATCTGACACTGGCACATATCGTAAAGGCGAACTCGGCGAGTGAAGCGATCGCCACCGCCCCCCGGGATTTCTCTCTTTACGTAAGTTACACCTGTTCTATGTCATTGGTTCAACACCATGTTTCATTATAGAAAGTCACAACACATTATTCTTAAAGTCACAAACGCAAGACAATCTCTATATTTGGAAGATTTGATCCAAACGTGTTCTGACCGTTCACAAGCCGGTTTCTCGGGCAACTTTTCAGCATCCGTTAGCCTGCTCAATGTATGTTTCCTATAGCTGTCAGCTGTTGTCATCCATCAACCACATTTAAGTGAGGTCAAAGGGGAATTAGAAATCATTAATGAATGTACAGACCATTTGAGATTTTGCTTAAGATGCTGATCCTAAATCATATTCAAGTTTCTGCTTTTTGTGGTGTCGGAAACACATCCAGTGGCCACGAAACATCATCTTATAAAGTGAACCGCGTTCTGTTAATTTAAGGGGAATATTTTAATATCCTGTAGAAATGCTGTATGGGTAGATGTTAAGCAGTTCTTTGTCCCGTACAATGAACTAACCACGGTTTCTGTTTTTCTCCAGGGAATCAAAGACGGCAAGGAGCATCTCCTCGGACGCTTCACGTACGACGACAGGAGGATGGCGCACCAGACCTTCATTGTCCCTGGCCAGGAGGCGTACGGAACCCTGCGGCTCACGATGGAGTCCAACTGGGGCGACACAGCGTTCACCTGCTTCCACATCTGGCTTTGACCTCCGTATCCTTTTCACAAACTCACACACACACACACACGTTTTTGCTCTTGTTGGTCTATCCTCGCTAAGCGCACACAAGGGTTTAGTTTTCGCGGGTGCTACGGTTTCCTCTCTGGGTTATCGTTTGAATCGACAATCTTCCGCCCCTCATCCACGAAAGCCTCCTCTGGTTCTGGTGCTGCGCAGACCAGAAAGCGAGAAGGTATTTCCCGGCTGAAGGGAAGAGTTAGACACGCACAAAGCCCTCATTCGTCGTTAGCGTTAAAAGCGGCAGAGGAGGGAAAACGGCGACGTGGTTTAGCGCTTCCTCCTCGGGCGTACTTAACGTTTTCGGATCAGCGCAACGTTGGAACGGAGAGAGCTTTCTGGATTAGAGGTGGGAGATTATTGTCTCAAACATAAGTTCATATAGTTCAGACGGCGAAGAGGCTGCGATGTGTTAAGGGAGACACTGTAGTGAAAATGAATTGTTGTCACTTTAAGTAGCTCCTACACTGCAAAAAGTATAATGGGTGGAGTCAGGTTTAAAGTATGGTTTTATTTTGTGATATATTAGTTACAAAGACTTGATCAAACTGGGATCTTGTTTATTTTTGAATAGGCTATTTTTGAGGTGAACAAAATCTGTCTTGTTTTTTTTTAATTCGGAAGTCAATAAACAAGGCAAGGAATTATATATTGAAAAATATCTCTGGAAAAAACATATATATATTTACTTACATTATAATATAAGTCCTAGACTGGAAAATTGGGTAACACTTTATAATAACTATATCTTATTTTGCCTTAATAAATGATGCATTAACACTTAATTCATCATGAACAATTCATTATTTAAGTATGACAAACACTTAATAACTACTTACCTACTACAGTTAATGCTAATAATAACTCCTAATGAATAGTTCTTAACATACTTCACTTATTAGTTTACTTTAGTTTATTTGAGCTAATTTTATTAACTTAGTTACAGACGTCATATCATTACACAGTGATGGAAACTCAAAAGGTGTCGGCTGAAGCTTATGTGTGCGCCGACCCCTATATTCAATACTCTCAGTGCTCGTGCATTTCACATTTGTATTATTCATTGTTAAAGAGACTAGATGCAAGTTGGTCATTTTATGCTCACTACTGCCACATCAGGTCTTATGCATAACTGCAGTCTCTATATTAAGCTCGTGCATGACGGCACGAGTAGGGGGATGAAAATACTTAGTTTTAACATTTTTAAACTCTGTATAGTCCCTTTAAGCAGTTATTAAGTGTTAGTCACACGTAACTAATGAATTGTTCATGATGAATTAAGTGTTAACTCACCATTTATTAAGGCTAAATAAGGTATAGTTATTATTATACAGTCTTATTGAAAAGGGTTATAGTGTAGGTGCTACTAATGTGAAGATAATGGTGCAACAATGTGAGAAAAATGATTTTTGAGAAAATGACCCGTGAAAGGACAAATTCCCAAACAAATCTATCACAAAAAAACATTGAATCGTTGCAATAATGAAACATGTTATTGCAAAGATTAGGTGTTTTATTTTGTTTCCAGGTGAAGGTTGATGTTGCCTGTAGAGTCTCGCCTTAAACCAAAAATGTCATGTGAGTTTTGAATGCTCTCATGTAAAACCCTTGTGTGTGTGAGGGATAATGTAATTTTTGGGCGACACGGTGGCTTAGTGGTTAGCACTCGTGCCCCACAGTAAGAAGGTCCTGGACCTTTCTGTGCGGAGTTTGCATGTTCTCCCCGTGTCTGCGGTAGGTTTCCTCCGGGCGCTCCAGTTTCCCCTACCACTAAAAACATGCACAATGGGCTCCACGCATGCGGGAGGCTGTTGTTCTTCCCCTTTAGTCATTTAATAGCTTCACTAATATTGCAATGTCTTTCCAGACGCTCAAAGTCGCTTTACATCTGAAAATACGCTCACGCTGTTGTGCTATCTGTCAAAATGTTACGGCCCTTCACAATGCAAGTAGAACGCTCCATTGACATGAATGTGATTTTCCAACGTTCTACTGGTCATTATTGATGAAATGATAGAAGACCTCTGAAAAAAATAATGACCGCTGCCAATGGCAACTGAGTTCGTGCTTGTAATACAGGTCTTTCATATCACTCGGCAAGTAGTAGTAGCGGACACTATCTCTGTCCCCGTCCCTGCGAGAGAAGTTGGGGGAATCACTCGTGAAGTTAACGGGAGTGCGACTTTCAAGGCAAGGCAAGTTTATTTGTAGAGCACAATTCATACACGAGGCAATTCAAAGTGCTTCACAGTTGCAGAGAAAATTACAAGAAAACAGATAAAACATCAACATAAAGTTAATCAATTACAGTAAAAGGCAAGAGTGCAGATAAAATACTTTCAGTTTTCATATGCACGGGTAAAAAGTGCTGTTTTCAGCCTGGATTTGAACATTGTCAGAGTTGAGGCCAGTCTCACATCCTCATGAAGACTGTTCCAGATTTTAGCTGCATGAAACTGAAACGCAGCCTCACCGTGTTTATTATTGACTCTGGGAACCACCAGGAGACCCCTCCCTGAAGTTCTCAGGGCCCGAGATGGTTCATACGGCTCTAACATGTCAGAGATGTACTTAGGTGCTAAACCATGAAAAGACTTGTACACAAGCAGAGCTGTTTTAAATTCTATTCTCTGAGTGACAGGAAGCCAGTGCAGAGACCGGAGCACTGGACTAATGTGGTCGTATTTCCTGGTTCTTGTCAGGACTCGAGCAGCAGCGTTCTGGATGTACTGCAGCTGTCTAACAGCTCGTTTAGAAAGGCTATTGAGCAGGCCGTTACAGTAGTCTAACCTGCTGGAGACAAATTCAACTTACCAAGAGATTCACCACTAGAGCTGGGCGATTTTTTCACCCCATTTTATGACAAAATAAATGTGAACTATAAATATATTTTAAAAATATATATTTATTGTATTTAATTAAAGTGAACCAACATAAACAAAATTGCAAAGGCAAACCCTTTCTCTAACTAAAAAGTCACTATTCAGTGTGCAACAAAGATTGTTAAACATCCAAATTAGTTATACTGTATTTGGATTAAGCTAATAAAACAATCAAAATCTTGAGGTAACTGAGGCACATTTGTACAGCAGGACCTTATTCCTCTAAGCAGAGGGCAGAGAACTAAAAAGAAATTCTAAACAAAAAATCAAAAAAATTGATTTTTTGAAAATATGAATCAATTTGACCTACCAACTCTATTTTTAAATCAAATCGAATTTTTTCCCAGCCCTATTCACCACCATTCCTCCTCTCCAACTGAACCTTCAACTAAGTAGCTAGGCTAGCAATAAGTAGCTAGCCGTGCTGCTACTAGCCTAGCCACACTGCCTGGAATCAACAAACGTTGCCAAGCAACGGCCAAAACATTGGGAACTATTTGCCGCAGAAATCATCAAATAAACCTTTCTGCCTTCATAAAAGTGTATGAAGTTTATTTGTGTGTGTTCTGTTGGCAAATAGCCGTATAATAAGCGGGATAATGTATAGAACGCCGGTCATTATCGGGAAAATAAGTACACCCCGACGCGTAGCAAAGGGGTGTAAAAAGGGGTCTCTTCACCCTGTCGGTACTTATTTTCCCCATAATGACCGCCGTTCTATACTTTATCCCTTACATAGTTTAAAGTCTTTATAGTTTATTATTTATCTAAAGTTATATGTTATATGTTTTATGCTTCATGTTGCACAATCGACCGAAAAAATTCCTAGTTGTGAACCATGGTAATAAAACCAATTCTGATTCTGATTTACAATTTTGTGCATTATTTCTCTATGAATTCGAATTGTCGGTAACGCTTTATATTAAGGTGGGCTCATTAAGTATTAATAAGATATTAATACACACTTGTCCATCTGTACCCAGCCTTATGTATATATTTATTTTATTATCTCTGTGTGTGTGTGTGTGTGTGTGTGTGTGTGTGTGTGTGCGCGCGCGCGCGTATGTATGTGTATATGTATGCATGCATACATACATACATACATACATGTATGTGTATATGGATGTATGATGCGGGGCATATCGTTTTAAATGTTGTAATCTATAAAGCACTTTGTGATACATTTCGGTATGAAAAGCGCTTTATAAAGAGAGAATGATTGATTGATTGATTTGATTGGCCGAAATAACACGCACTATAAAGAATTGTTTACTGTAAACTATAAAAAAAAGATGACCATGAGGGAAATTCTGTAAAAGTTATAAAATAATAGGCGATAAATCAATAGTCTACAGCATATGATAATATCAGAAATAATAAATAATAATAATAAACTTGGAGGTTAAACAGGACAATGTAGATTTCTAGCTAGTAGGCTACACAATATTCAAATATAAATATTGAAAATAAATTCACCCAATAAAACACTTCACATTTTGAAAAGCCCAGTATTTGTCACTGTTAAATTATGAATCATAATAATCAATTACAACCATCTGATCGGATCGGCAATGACCGGTATCGGCCGATCCAACTTTTAGTGATCGGTTTCAAAAATCCTGATTGGTGCACCTCTAGAATTTTGGATTTGGGACTGCAGTTACCACACTGTAAATGCAAACATTGAGCTTACTAGGATACACATTTTAAATATTACTTGTTTTTTCTCAAAAAATTGATCTTACTTGCAAAAACATAGTATAGAGCCTGTTTAGACACCACACTTGGAAAGGGCATTGAGAGGCACTGGACCATTTCAAGTAAACTCTACTTTACCATGCCAGGACGCTAGGTGGTGATATGGAGCACTCCAGTCAGTTTGTACTGCACCCTGTAAGTGCAGAACTAGTATTTGAAATAGAAAACCAGAAATGTCTCTTCAAATGGAGTGGGAAAACACGATTGAAACTGCTCATTTAACAAGTTTGTTTTTTATTTTTATTTTATTGGTAGGGACAGTGCAAGTTAATGAACAAGCCACACCGGATTGTAGCCTTGGGCTAATTTCCATCCGTCATCCCCATGCACACTCTCAAACACACTCTCATTCATCCTGGCCTATTGTACATGTTTTTAGTGGTAGGGAAACCGGAGTACCCGGAGGAAACCTACGCAGACACGGGGAGAACATGCAAACTCCACACAGAAAGGCCCCGTCCAGGTGGGAATCGAACCCGGACCTTCTAGCTGTGAAGCGAGAGCACTAACCGCTGCGCTACCGAAGATATTGAAACTTTATTAATGCAAATGATGCATTTTGTGAGAGAAAGAAACACGAAGTAGCCTATATAGAATAGGCCAAGTATATTTAGTTAACTGTGATTTTTGACTGCAGTGCATTTTTACTGTCATCTTAAAGCACTTTTAAACGAGTTACTAACATTTTATTTTTAAACTTTTTTTTTTTTTATGCTTGGTTTCAGAAACAATTATACAAAGTTGCTAACAATACAACATCTTTGACATGTCTTTTCTTTTCTTTTACCTAAACATATTGTTTGTGTTCTCTCTCATTTAGGTGACTGATGTTGTAAGTATTCCATATTTTGTATGAAGTTGAAAAAAAAGCACCACTGAAATACACTCTCATAGTCAAACAATGTTTTCATCAGGCTCAAAGAGTTTCTGAATTTTCATGTAAAACCTACAATATCCTTTGCTGTCCACAACAAATCCCAAACTATGTTAGAGAACACTGGCCCACACCGGACGTAATTAAGTGCCGCAGCAATTTACAGAGGAGTTGTGCGTCTTTATTAAAAGATACAGTATTCAATGTTATGTATACAACATTATGCAAACACTTGAAATTAACAATATTTAAAGACTTGACTTTTTTAAACTTTGAAAATATTTTACTTTGCCTGCATTTGTTTTTGCTTTATTTTTAACTGCTGAGACGTCACACTGCTGTCCTCTTGTCATTCTGCTTGTGTAAAAAATTAGGACACATGTTAATGTTATATTTATCTTTCAACCTCAGTGATGTCCAAACTCACACAGTTCTTTCCATTTTAGGATTCTGACTGCAAGTGCAGCAAGGACACGAGGATTCAGTCTGTGGACGATCATTCTGGAGGGACCTGATGTTACTGACAATATTATTCACCTTGTCTTTGGGACTTTGTTGACACAACCTAGACTAAGGTATAATGCACTGTAGGCCTTTATCTAAAATAGCACAGATATTTAATGACCAGGTTAAATCAGTAACATGGAAATGTTTTCTGCTTTATTTAGGGGTTTGTAGTAGATTCTCAGTCAAAGCATCTGAACGACCATCAACAAAGGAGCAGCTGTAAACAGTCATGATTTTCTCCCAGCACATGAATCAACAAGTAAGGGGTTTTCTGCATTTGTATAACAAATTTGAAATAACTTTGATATTAAGTGAATTGACTTTTGGGTATCTTTTTTTGTTGTTTTGTTTTTTTTAAGTGCCAGGATGCCACAATGCAGTCCTGAAGTCTCTGCTAGTCTTGAAAATTGACACACCACTTGCTATTGATCTGCTCAGTAAGTATTTATTTCACTCATGATCTTATACATTTGACACTGTTCAGTCAAAATAATGTGAATAAATAAATAAACCTATATGTGAATAGGTTTATTTCTGTTACAACCTCTGTGATATTTCTGATGCATCAGATCTTACCATTTTAATAAAACCTGTGTTCTTTTCACAACAGGATTCAGAGACGTGCCAGACTTCTTTTAACTGCAGCTACGACACATGAGACCTTCAGCCTATGCTGAAGCTTCTGGAGGGACCTGATGTTATGGACACTATTCATAAACTCAAATTTTTCACCATATCTTGGGGACTTTGTCCACTCATTATGGACCAAGGTATGAAGACAACAGTTTACTGAATTCTGAAGAGACTGTTCATCTGCACCTGACAACAAAGATCTGCCCCAAACAACTACTCTTGAGGAATTTTGGATTAACTTTGTGCAAATGCACTATTTTGAAAATTTCTAGTCTAAATCATTGTATCTTCTTCTATGTTTAAACTCTAATAGTGTCTATTTCAGTGCAATACCGCTGTTTGAAATACATCGCAATACGTCTTTGTTTTGATTCACTGCTCAGTTCTAGAAAATAAATATTAACGATTTTGACTTTAAGTTGATACTGCTAATGCCAGCTTAATACAAACTTTACAAAATATTTTAATTATTTATTTTATTAATTGTATTATTTAATAATAATGAAGTTTTATTGATGTTAATTCCCAGTTCAAAAATAACTTTCTGTTCAAGAGTAATAAAATATATTATTTCTACTCAAGTGTGTCCTGTAATTTGCAATGTGTGAATGATATGAAGTTAAGTAAGTAAGTAACTAAGTAAGTAACTAAGTAAGTAACTAGAGTATTGCATGCAAGTCCAGTTATTGTCACTTAGACAAACTTACTATGTCCAAGTTAGCACTACTCGGATATACATGGTTAACCAAGTTGACTAAACTAGTATATGCATAGTATACTGTATAAGAAATGAAAGTGTAAAATAAAATGGTATATCCTATTTAGTTTAACTAGTGTACCTTGAGTTCACAATACTTATATGCTGACAGTATAGTTCAATTATGTAGACAAGTGTTCCTGAACAAGATATTTCTTGGGCATCCGGTTTCCTGGTTTCTACCAAGTAAACTTTACTTAAATTACAATTTACAGTGCACTCGGGTCAATCTTTGCCACGTTTGCATTCAAAATGGTTTTCTGGGGCTCTGATGGAGGTCTCTCTGTATCCAGGACTAACTTTACTTCAACTACTGGCTTCTGTGCTTGCAGTTTTCTCATTTTCCCATTTTTGAGCTGGCCCTTTCAGACTGTACAGCGGCCTGGGACTGTGCTTTAGGTAGACTTAGGGCCATCATTTCAACTACGGCTGCTGAAGGCTTGTTCAAAAACTCAAACCCTTCTGGAAAATCCCCAAATGTGACAGGAATGTGTAAGCCTTAGTTAAGTTAGGACAAGTTAAGTTTTAGAAGTTAAGTTTAAGTTATGAAAGGTTTAGATAAGATTTAGTTAAGTTCACCTCTTAACCCCCACCTTAACCAAGCCCATTCAGCTTTACCCAAATCTAAAAGCTTACAGCCTACTGGCCAGAGTAACACCTAATTTGAAAGCTAAGACCTTTTTCCCCGAGTTGTTGCCACCATGTCATCATTAGGCCCGAGCGGCCTGCCGTCGCAAGGGCCTATTGTAATCGCAACGCAGTGCGCGGAGCGCACTGTACCTAAGTGCGCGGAGCGCACGAAAACAGCGCGAAGCGCTGTCCCCATGTCAACCGTAACCTCACCGTCTCAAACAGTGACTGCCCACACCTCTGGTGTGGGCCCTTTATACTTGTTATTGCAGGAAAATTAATGGGTAAACGCAACGCAGTGCGCAAAGCGCACTGTAAATAGGTGCGCGGAGCGCACGAAAACAGCGCGAAGCGCTGTCCCCATGTCAACCGTAAACTCACCATGTAAAACAGTGACTGCCCACACCTCTGGTGTGGGCCCTTTATACTTGTTATTGCATGAAAGTGAATGGGGGTATATGGCCAACTGACATACGGAGGTGGATGACGAGCGCGAAGCGCTCGTCATCCACCTCGGACCCCCACGGCTGCGTGGGGGTGGTTGAGAGCTTTCCAAAAATGTATAATATGTTGTCGTCGCGAAAGCGACGATATTGTTTTTGCAAAAAATATTATTATTTTTCTTTATTCTTCTGCTTCTTTCTTTCTTCTTCTTCTTCTGCTCTTTGAGCAGCAATTTGACCCCCTGAACATAGTTGAAACTCACCAAACTTTGCCCAAAATTCAGGTCCGGTGAAAAATTAATTTAAATGTGTGTTTCGTATTGGGGAAATAAAAAATGGCGCGACAGCGCCACCTACAAAAGTGAAAATACATTGCGCCTATGGAGGAGGGGCCAACGTCAACTTTGTCGTAGAGCGACGAGATTCGCTACAGACATTCGTCATGTGACGACAAACAAAAATATTATTGTGGCCACGCCCCCTGACAAACCGGAAGTCAGCCATTTTGACAGGAAGGTGGGAAAATGCTGAGTCAGCGTTTTCGCTGACGTCGCATTTGAACGAACTCCTCCTAGGGCGTTTGACCAAATGAGCTCCAAATCGCTCCAGCTCATCTCGAGATGTGGGGCATCAAAAGTTATCCAAATTTTTTGGCTAAGTTTTACGGTTTGTGTGCGGCGAAGCCGCAATCTTTACGAAGAATTTTGCGACTTATCGTAAACAACAAAATGCTCCCATTCGCACAAACAAACTCCGATTAAAAATCGGAAATATACATTTTATTGACCTTTCACCCCCGGACACAACAAATGTGAAAAAGTGACATTGGGCGCGAGAGCGCCCCTCTAGGCTGAGAACAAAAAATGCATTATCTGAAAAAAATTAGTTTCTCGTAAATGGATAAAATTCGGCACAAAAATAGTAGATGGCATCCCGGTCAAAAAAGCCAATGGGACTCATACCGTATTTTGTACGGTGTTGCCATGGAGACGACCGAGGCCCCCCATTTTAATCTAATGGGACTGACACATAAATCTCACATTACACACAATCACAGCGCGTTAGCGCCCTCTGTAAGGAGCTTGTGGACAGGGGTCATGGAAGTACGGCCCGTAAGGGCCGTCCGATGCTGCTTGTGAATGAAAAACGATTTGGGAAATAAAAAATGGCGCGACAGCGCCACATACAAATGTCAAAATACATTACGCCTATGGAGATGGGTTCAACGTCAACTTTGTCGTAGAGCGACGAGATTTGGTACAGACATTCGTCATGTGACGATAAACAAAAAATATTATTGTGGCCACGCCCCCTGACAAACCGGAAGTCTGCCATTTTGACAGGAAGTCTGGAAAATGCAGAGTCAGCGTTTTCGCTGACGTCGCATTTTAACGAACTCCTCCTAGGGCGTTTCACCAAATTAGCTCCAAATCGCTCCAACTCATCTCGAGATGTGGGGCATCAAAAGTTATCCAAATTTTTGGCTAAGTTTTACGGTTTGTGTGCGGCGAAGCCGCAATCTTTACGAAGAATTTTGCAATTTATCGTAAACAACAAATTGCTCCCATTCGCACAAACGAACTCCGATTAAAAATCGGAAATATACATTTTATTGACCTTTCACCCCGGACACAACAAATGTGAAAAAGTGACATTGGGCGCGATAGCGCCCCCTCTAGGCTGAGAACAAAAAATGCATTATCGGAAAAAAAATGTTTTCTCGGAAATAGAGAAAATTCGGCACAAAAATAGTTGATGGCATCCCGATCAAAAAAGCCAATGAGACCCATTTCGTATTTTGTACGGTGTTGCCATGGAGACGACCGAGGCCCCCATGTTATCCTAATGGGACTGACACATAAATCTCACATTATACACAATTACAGTGCTTTACCGCCCTCTGTAATGTGCTTGTGGACAGTGGTAATGGAAGTACGGCCCGTCAGGGCCGTCCGATGCTGCTTGTGAAATAAAGATTTGGGGCGCGCTAGTGCCCTCTGCAGGTTCGAGCCATTATTCACATGGAGAGGCTAAAAATGTAGTTTTGATGTTTACTGACAAAGATTTATGGCACATCAGGGCAATAAAATGTAGAAGGCACGTTAGCGCCCTCGGTACTGTTACAAAGGCGCTAAAGGAGGCACGGCCCGCGAGGGCCGTTCGATGCCGCTTGCGGCTTTAATTTTGACTTGTTTTTTTCATTGCTTTTTGTCACATTTTGTTTCTTCTTTGGCTTATTTCTTGAGTTTTCACCTTCGTTTTAGTCACATTTTTGCCACTTTTTCAACGCTTTTTCGATGATTTTTCATTGCTTTTTGTCACGTTTTTGTCACCTTTTCATCGCTTTTTGATCATGTTTTTGTCGCTCTTTTGTTTCGTTTTCATCCTCCTCTTCATCGCTATTTTGACACTTTTTCAAGAAGCTTTTATTTGGGTAATGCTCAACTGGAGAAAATTGCTTGGTTCAGGTGGGAGCTTGAAAAGTAACATACAAGTGTAAGTTATAAATAATTATTATTATTACTTTACCCAGAATGGCGGGGAGCGATGCTTGCGAGTGAGGCTTAAAGGCCCTAAACCTGATTTTTTTTAAATAACAGACAATGAAAGAGGAGGCCACAAAATTAAATGTTAGTTATGGTCTAAACTCATTCCTAACTTTTCTAACATATTTGTAGCATCCTGAATCTTCACAGGGAAGGGTTTATACTCACGTTTCACTTTTTAGGGTCACTGTCACAGAAAAGCTGGAAAACTAGCCTGCTAGTTTATAAAATTGTTCAAAATGCTTCATAAGTAGAGGCACAGTGTTTTCCCCACAAATGTCATAGTGTACTAAATACTAAAGGAGGACAAAGCAAGTTTTGTTCCATTAACAGAAAAGAACAGGAATGACGCATGGTCTTTAAGAAGACCATGCGGTCACTTTGAAGAAAATAGATTCAGGAGTTAGATTGGTAAATGGTCTCAACTTATATAGCGCTTTTCCACCTATATAGGCACTCAAAGCGCTTTACAGTAAGGATCCACTCACCCATTCATACACCAATGTACGCAGACACTGGAGGCAAGGTGGGTGAAGTGTCTTGCCCAAGGACACGACGACAGCATGCACCTTCAGGAGGCGGGATTTGAACCCCCAACCTTCCAATTATGAGACGACCCGCTCTACCATCTGCGCCACCGTCGCATACACTGATAAATAATCAGTGTATGCTACGTTTTTTTAAAATTATGATTTTACATCTAATAGGGCTGAAACATTGGCAAATCTCTTTTTAATTATCCAACAGGACTGTAGGAACCGATAATGGAATGAATTTGGCCAGTTTCAAAATGTAATAAGCCAATAACGCAGATAATGCAATCATTATTAAATGGTAAATGGTAAATGGTCTCAACTTATATAGCGCTTTTCCACCTACATTAGGCACTCAAAGCGCTTTACAGCAAGGATCCACTCACCCATTCACTCTCTCATTCATACACCAATGTACGTAGACACTGGAAGCAAGGTGGGTGAAGTGTCTTGCCCAAGAACCTTTCGATCATGACTGTCGCCCCAACATTACATTATTTGCAAATATTACATTATTAGCAAATTATTAGCAAATATTACATTATTTGCTGATTATTACTGGGCTGGGTACCATTAAATGACACCATTAAATGACACCATTATGGTATCGGAAAAAAATTTAGGAACTACTCCGAGAAACTAAAAGTATCGAAAACAGGTACAAAAAATATGTCTTTAGATCCAGGTTTTGATGCTGTTGGTCCAGGGACAGCATTAAGGGAAGTGACTTTGTTGTTTCAGCTAAAACATGCTAAAAAAACATAGTCGGCACGGCAACAGTTTAAAATTGTTTGCCAAACTAAAGAAAGCTGGGTACAATCTTTAGCAAACTCTTATGATTGTGTTAACTATGTTTTAGCAAAATTTGTGTCTAAAGTGTCATATGCACTTTTATAGTTCCCTAAGCGTTTGTCCTAAAAATGACAGCCTTATGTGGCGTCAATGGCAGAGAATTAAAATGGATTGTATTGAAATTATAATATTACATTATATAAGCTAGAATATGACTTTATACACTATAGTAAAATTAATAAGGTCACAAATGGTCAAGATCAAAAGCTGCCAGAGGGAAAACGTTAATTTACTGCACCACTTTACGGATGTATTTTCTACAAAATAAAGGTACAGAGAAACCAACGGTGAGAAAATGGTTCAAAGGCCCAATTTTAATGCTAAACATAATGCTAACGTTAGCTTCCTGCCGCATGCTAACGGCTAGCTGCGACTGCTGGTTTTTCACTTCTAATGGACACGGCTGTCTCAAAACATCCATCAAGACCCAATTTTGACTTTGCTTTATTACTGTGTGCTAAATATGCTTATAGTCCGCCAGAAAATGTGTAAAAGAGTTTAAAATGATTGGATGACAGAGTTCCTTCCTTAGCTGGAACATAATTCATATTTGGAAGGGGACATCTCCATGGTAACTATAGGGTGATCTCGTTTCTATGGCTCCTGCAGGTAACCATTCTCCAGTGTTAGCTCAGGAGTTGTTCAACACACAGCCATTTTGTTGTTTGCAGAGAGAAAAGTTGTCGAAAGTCATCTCAAATCCTCGTCAAACATGTCAGTTTACACTTGGATCGAAGGTTTTGCAACGCGTAAGTATCGTGCTACAACATATGTTCTTTTTATGTGCAAATGTGCCGAAAATGTGACAGTTTGGCCCAAAATGGTTAGTTTTCGGTTCAAGTAGACGTTCTTTTAATGCTGTTTAGATTTATTTTGCTAGTAAAACAGAAATATACTAACACGGGTGTCTCACAAAATGCTGGCCCTGTGTATAAACCCATTTGTTGATGTTTGATCTGATTTTAAGCAGTGAACAGGATTTCTGAGGGCCCCTTTCTGCTCTGGGCCCTGAGTAAACAGTCAGATTTCCCTGTATATTAGTTTAAAATCACTAGTTTGAAAGGCACAAAATGTCAAGAGTGTTAAATTTGCTCTCTTAGCTTGTACAAAAGCGGTTTAGACATTCTGAAAGACTGTATGATTTAATAAAATCCCCACAATATCACTAAATACCAAGATCGTTTGACTAATATTGTATTTATCTGTTTGTCTTTTTAGAGGTGCGTAGAAGCGTTCGCCTGCAGAAGATGGGCTATTACAGAGACGGGGACTTTGACGAGTCCGAACTACAGCTGGAGAGACATTGTCTGCAAGAGCCTGTCATCAGCTACAGCGAGACCCCTTATAGGTAAGTTCCAGTTTAGACATGTTTTATATTCACGAATTAGCTTTGCGACACTGCACACAGCCACAACATAGCATAAAGATCATTGAATTTGCATAAACAAACACATATGAGACTTTAAATGTTTTAGTTATGATAATTCTAGTTATGACGTCGGGCGTACAGAAAGTAGGTCAGCCCGTTGTCCGAACGCCAGCAGAATGAGTGCACTACGTCTGCTGTAAATTCACTAAACTCTGGGAATAATGTATTTCTGAGAAAAGACCAACAAAATTCAAGAGACACTAGAATATTTATGGATAAATGTGAGTCAGATATGTTTTATTTAACACGGATTTTACATGAATGGCGAGAGAAGTCACAAAATCAATGCATCTCTATTAGGCCACTGCACATGTGCGGACATAAATGGTCAGAGTTTTGCGGGTTGCGGGCATACACGTCGCGGGATTGGGCGGTCACGCTGCGCACACGTTACGGATGCGGGCGGTAATGGTCAGAAATTCAGCGGGAGCGCAGTTCTCTCGTATGGTTGACTAAAGCTTGGCTAAAACTGAAATACTGTACAATTTCGCCTGCGTATGTTCCAGAAAGTGTGCGTTTTCTAAATACGACCGTTTCTTTCCTCTTTGTTGCAGGCCACGACGTCGCCACAGACAGCAACCTTTGCAGCCGGAGCCAATGAGGATAGATCGCGGGACTTCACCTCATGTATCGATCTTTCAGAGAGACTTTGGGACGTCACCTGATGTTTCTACATTCAAGAAAGATCAAGTGACATCGCCTCATATATCTACAATGAAGAGAGATCAAGGTACCTCTCCCCATGTCCGAAACTACATGTACCTAACCCATCCAGTCAAGCCTAAGCGTCTGGAGAACAAGGGAATGGAAACCTATTGGCATGAGGAAACAAGGTCAACCTGGAGCGAAATGGTTCTGCTGATGCTTGCAGCTCTCCTATGGATTGTTGTATGGATGTTCGTTTTCTACAGTAAGTATTTTTTATACTTAATGCGAGGTACTGCAGGTGAATAGGGGATCAAATTTAACTTGCATATTAGTTACGATTTGCTCTTGTTTAGTTTTTGAATAAGCTACTTAATAGCAGAAAAAAATGTCTCCTTGTTTTTTGGGGTTCAAAACTCAATAAGTAATAATCAGGCAGCAGTTATTAGAACCTTCAAAATATTGTCAAGTTGAAGAAGTGTTTGTTACACTTTCCCGTATAAATACATTGAGAACATTATTGTGAAGATCAGGTCATTTTAAAAAGTGAGTTTTGTTGCAGTGTCTCCCCTTAACTGAAAGTTATTTAGCTACTGAAGCAGGATTGTAACCAGTGTCTCTGTTTCTCTTAGTGCTGCAGCAGGCAGGAGTCCACAGGAGCTTTGATGGAGACCAGACGATCTTCAATAAAGACAAGACAATCTTAAATGGAGACAAGAGGTGGCTAAAAGAAGACCAGAAGATCTTGAATGAAGACAAGATCTTAAATGAAGACAAGACGATCTTGAATGACGACCAAAAGATCTTGAATGAGGACCAGATGATCTTTCACAGCACCATCCCTGCCTGGAAGTACTTCGTTGTGGGCAAGAAAACAGCATCTACTTTAACCTCCCTCAGCCTAAGGTCACAACTCATCTGACACTGGCACATATCGTAAAGGCGAACTCGGCGAGTGAAGGGATCGCCACCGCCCCCGGGATTTCTCTCTTTACGTAAGTTACACCTGTTCTATGTCATTGGTTCAACACCATGTTTCATTATAGAAAGTCACAACACATTATTCTTAAAGTCACAAACGCAAGACAATCTCTATATTTGGAAGATTTGATCCAAACGTGTTCTGACCGTTCACAAGCCGGTTTCTCGGGCAACTTTTCAGCATCCGTTAGCCTGCTCAATGTATGTTTCCTATAGCTGTCAGCTGTTGTCATCCATCAACCACATTTAAGTGAGGTCAAAGGGGAATTAGTTGTTGGCATGCTGATCCTAAATCATATTCAGTTAAGTTTCTGCTTTTTGTGGTGTCGGAAACACATCCAGTGGCCACGAAACATCATCTTATAAAAGCGAACCGCGTTCTGTTAATTTAAGGGGAATATTTTAATATCCTGTAGAAATGCTGTATGGGTAGATGTTAAGCAGTTCTTTGTCCCGTACAATGAACTAACCGCGGTTTCTGTTTTCTCCAGGGAATCAAAGATGGCAAGGAGCATCTCCTCGGACGCTTCACGTACGACGACAGGAGGATGGCGCACCAGACCTTCATTGTCCCTGGCCAGGAGGCGTACGGAACCCTGCGGCTCGCGATGGAGTCCAACTGGGGCGACACAGCGTTCACCTGCTTCCACATCTGGCTTTGACCTCCGTATCCTTTTCACAACTCACACACACACACGTTTTTGCTCTTGTTGGTCTATCCTCGCTAAGCGCACACAAGGGTTTAGTTTTCGCGGGTGCTACGGTTTCCTCTCTGGGTTATCGTTTGACTCGACAATCTTCCGCCCCTCATCCACGAAAGCCTCCTCTGGTTCTGGTGCTGCGCAGACCAGAAAGCGAGAAGGTATTTCCCGGCTGAAGGGAAGAGTTAGACACGCACAAAGCCCTCATTCGTCGTTAGCGTTAAAAGCGGCAGAGGAGGGAAAATGGCGACGTGGTTTAGCGCTTCCTCCTCGGGCGTACTTAACGTTTTCGGATCAGCGCAACGTTGGAACGGAGAGAGCTTTCTGGATTAGAGGTGGGAGATTATTGTCTCAAACATAAGTTCATATAGTTCAGACGGCGAAGAGGCTGCGATGTGTTAAGGGAGACACTGTAGTGAAATGAATTGTTGTCACTTTAAGTAGCTCCTACACTGCAAAAAGTATAATGGGTGGAGTCAGGTTTAAAGTATGGTTTATTTTGTGATATATTAGTTACACAGACTTGATCAAACTGGGATCTTGTTTATTTTTGAATAGGCTATTTTGAGGTGAACAAAATCTGTCTTGTTTTTTTTTAATTCGGAAGTCAATAAACAAGGCAAGGAATTATATATTGAAAAATATCTCTGGAAAAAACATATATATATTTACTTACATTATAATATAAGTCCTAGACTGGAAAATTGGGTAACACTTTATAATAACTATATCTTATTTTGCCTTAATAAATGATGCATTAATACTTAATTCATCATGAACAATTCATTATTTAAGTATGACAAACACTTAATAACTACTTACCTACTACAGTTAATGCTAATAATAACTCCTAATGAATAGTTCTTAACATACTTCACTTATTAGTTTACTTTAGTTTATTTGAGCTAATTTTATTAACTTAGTTACAGACGTCATATCATTACACAGTGATGGAAACTCAAAAGGTGTCGGCTGAAGCTTATGTGTGCGCCGACCCCTATATTCAATACTCTCAGTGCTCGTGCATTTCACATTTGTATTATTCATTGTTAAAGAGACTAGATGCAAGTTGGTCATTTTATGCTCACTACTGCCACATCAGGTCTTATGCGTAACTGCAGTCTCTATATTAAGCTCGTGCATGACGCACGAGTAGGGGGATGAAAATACTTAGTTTTAACATTTTTTAACTCTGTATAGTCCCTTTAAGCAGTTATTAAGTGTTAGTCACACTTAACTCATGAATTGTTCATGATGAATTAAGTGTTAACTCATCATTTATTAAGGCTAAATAAGGTATAGTTATTATTATTATCGCAAAACAACATTGAATCGTTGCAATAATGAAACATGTTATTGCAAAGATTAGGTGTTTTATTTTGTTTCCAGGTGAAGGTTGATGTTGCCTGTAGAGTCTCGCCTTAAACCAAAAATGTCATGTGAGTTTTGAATGCTCTCATGTAAAACCCTTGTGTGTGTGAGGGATAATATGTCCCACCTCTGACCCGTGGTTTTCTGTTCCCAGAGAGTCGCTTTCTGACCCGGACACATCGCGGCATCTTCCTGGACCTGGATCTGCGGCGGTTTGATCCTTCCACGAGAGTCTGTTTTGGGCGACACGGTGGCGCAGTGGTTAGCACTCGTGCCCCACAGTAAGAAGGTCCTGGACCTTTCTGTGCGGAGTTTGCATGTTCTCCCCGTGTCTGCGGTAGGTTTCCTCCGGGCGCTCCGGTTTCCCCTACCACTAAAAACATGCACAATAGGCTCCACGCATGCGGGAGGCTGTTGTTCTTCCCCTTTAGTCATTTAATAGCTTCACTAATATTGCAATGTCTTTCCAGACGCTCAAAGTCGCTTTACATCTGAAAATACGCTCGCGCTGTTGTGCTATCTGTCAAATTGTTGTTGTCTTTATCATAGTTTAAATTCAATCTTCTTACGCATGCCCTTATAGTCTTATAGCCTTTTATTATACGGCCCTTCACAATGCAAGTAGAACACTCCATTGACATGAATGTGATTTTCCAACGTTCTACCGGTCATTATTTCTGATAGAAGACCTCTGGAAAAAATAATGACCGCTGCCAATGGCAACTGAGTTCGTGCTTGTAATACAGGTCTTTCATATCACTCGGCAAGTAGTAGTAGCTGACACTATCTCTGTCCCCGTCCCTGCGAGAGAAGTTGGGGGAATCACTGAGCTGAGCGATTTCCCCCCCCCCCATTTAAGACAAAATAACTGTGAACTATAAATATATTTTAAAAATATATATTTATTGTATTTAATTAAAGTGAACCAACATAAACAAAATTGCAAAGGCAAACCCTTTCTCTAACTAAAAAGTCACTATGCAGTGTGCAACAAAGATTGTTAAACATCCAAATTATTTATACTGTATTTGGATTAAGCTATCCATCCATCCATCCATCCATCCATTTTCTTCCACTTGTCCATTGCCGGGTCGTGGGGGCAGCTGTTGGAGCTGCCCAAATCACATTGCACCAGCCCTATGGCTCCTCCTGCAGGTGGTGGGTCCACAGAAGGACGGCCTCATGGTTCTAACCGGGCCTGTTGGTCTCTCATTAGGGGCTTCTGAACCGCTCTTTGTCTGACCCGTCACCTAGGACCTCTTTGCCATGGGAGACCCTACCAGGGGCACGAAGCCCCGGCAACAGAGCTCCTAGGATCATTCGGTCGCTCAAACCCCTCCACCACGTAGAATGTGATTATTGTTTTCGTAACTGGGCACTGGTCTGCCGAGGTCAAAATAGGCTGGCTGAATCCTGTCCTCTCCTGGTGCTTGTGCTTGTTGAATCTCAGTGACTACTCTCTCGACTTCGATAACTAGATGTCGTTTCTCCTCTTTTAACACTTTCAAAAGGAGCTTCTCCCATGCCTCAGCTTCTTGAAGAGTAGATTTAAGCTCACTTAGCTGCTGGTCATAGATCCTGCCACGCCTCTGCAAACCATCTTTCCCCTGAAGGAGGACTTCTCTCTCGTGTCTCCACTGACACTCTCTCTCCAGGAGCGCCTGAATCTCCTGTGTCAAATGCATTGCTTTGTCCTGAGGGGCGTCAAACACTTCGAACATGTCAGGGACTTTTACCATCTTGCTTTTGTCACAGAGGTTAGTACGAACTAAATTAAATTGTTTCTAAACTGTCTGGTCTGCTGCAAATCTGCTGAAGAACTGGTTTCGGCCGATGAGCTGCTGACGAGCTGCTTAAGAAAGCAATGGCTAAATGTGAACTGGCAGATGTAAACAGACTGGACACTTAGAAACTTGAAGTTTTGAAACAACTGGAATTCTATGATGTCATTTTGAAAATTTGTCCAAATATGAGCATATTTTGGATGTTTTCCTATTGCTAGGTCCTTTTAAATAAAGGACAGCTAGATTTATTTAGGTATTTATAAATTGTTTAATTATTAGCAAAAATAAAAAACATTATTATATTTCAGCACAAAAAAACTTGTTTCTTTGAGAAACCGTACCACTAAATTAAAATAATATGGATATAGTTTCAATTCAAAGACAAATTAGATTAAGCTTGATTTCCAGTTGCAACATTACCATGCACATAATATGCTTCCATCAGTGTCATGCTATTTTTGTGGTTGTTAATCGCCGTTGCCTCATCTGACTGTGAATGTGAGTTCACATCTACCGAACAAACTATCGCCATGCACCAGGGAAATATCCAGATATTCAGATTGAACTCTCAGGTTAGTATCTTTGGCTAGTTGACGGCTTATAAGCTGACTGGGCAGAAGTACCCGACCCAGCTCCGAGCCCAGAGCCGCGATGTAAATGACCTCGATAAGCCTAATCAGGTAGCAGCCAGACGACAGCACAGTAATGCAACTCAACAGCGGCCTTATCGCCGGCATCAGCCATGGCGAACCGCGGCCAAATGAGAATCGACCCCTGACTGCAGTCCATCCCTTTATACGGTCTGCCCCGGGACCGCGTTCACCTTCAACAGCCAGAGACGGGCCGGATTATTCCAGCACGCAGTGGACAAAACAGTGGGGTAATTAAAACTACACTCAGAGCGAGTCGATGGAGCGGTGCGAGGGAGAGGCTTAAGGAAACACTGTGAGGTAAGAAAAAGAAAAGTTATGAGGGAACACTGTTCCCTCAAAAACCTCGAAAGGTTAGTGGTTTGCTAGCATGCCGGGAGCTAAAAATGAGCCCTTGACTTTCCTTATTTTTTGTTCCCACTACTGCCTGCAGAGGGAAATCTTAAAAAATGTTACGATTATAATGACATAAAGAGAAGATCCTAGAAGATCGTGAAATTATAGTGATTACTTTCTTTGCAAGCTGTCTTCAAGTGATGGAATTTATGGCACCTTATTGGGAGTGGAATCTTTGGGATCCATTCATTTCACTTGCTGTCTAAGAACTAATCTGCTCAGAGGTACGCTTTTTTTATTCGAAATATGAATGTTTTGAAATGTGTACTATGTTAATAAAACTTTGCGTCACAATTATTGAATAGGAGCAACAACTGTCTTACCAAGTCATGTTTCGTGGTTTCTGCTCTGCTGGTAGCTGTTTTCTACCGTTTCAGTTGTGCAAAATTTGCATAAAAAAAGCAAACAGAAAAAGATCTGGCTCTTTTAATACTGTTAAAAGCTGTTCAAGAGACAAGAGAGCTTATACAGTCACGCACTCCACTTCACTATCAAGGGATAAACATCCTCTTTGGGTAGTTGGTAGTTACCTTCCATCTTCACTGCATACAGCTAGCATAGGAACAAAGCCACCGGGCCACTGGGGTTACAATTACTGAACTGTGCATGTTAGTCCCGGGAAATGTGTACCTCGAAATAGCTTACCACCAGATGTGAGCAAGTACTACAGTTGACCTTTGACTTGACCTTCCACAATAAGAATAAATGTAGCGCTGCAACATGGACGATCACTGTCTTTGCAAAGTTATTTCCAACCTTTAGAGCCAAATCCTGAAGAAACTAGAGCACCGTGTTTACACTGTACCCCTCTGGCCATCACAAGACATGCGCGGTAGGATAGGGGTAGGACACAGCCTGAAGGGAGGAAGCGTATCCACTCCCCCCTTCTGTCCGAACATCCCTCTTGGCGCTCCCGTCCCGCTGCTGACTTGGCTGTTTTCCAGTGGGGGTATGTGACGTTGCTTTTAGCCCCGCTAATGTCTCTACCTATGTAGGTTAAAGACCCCCCTGCGGTCGACAAACACACACACCGAGTGCCAGGGGAAAGCGCTGAAGGTGAACATGCTGTTTCACATTGCACACTCCGCCGTTTAGGAGAGGGGCGGCGGAGGTAAATGGGAGCGGGACAGCAATGTCAACCCGTCGTTTCAGTCGGCGTTGATAAATTCAGGTTGTCACGGCGGGTAAACATGGAAATATGATAAAGGACATGGAAAAAAAAAAACATGAATGTAGTATATAGAAATAGCTTTAAAAATGCGAGGCACTGCAGGTAAATGGCAAAACATTTAAAATTAGACATTCCAATTTGAAACTTTTGTCATAGATAACTGACAATAAAATAGGCTTTTTATGCATATAAATGGACAAAATGCCTTTATTTTCAGTGACAAAATCTAAATAATGGAAAGATGAAATTAATGTTTTTATTATATTAGTTACAACGATTATTCAGGGGGATTTTCGATCTTAGTTTATGAATAAGCAAGGTATACCTGGAAAAAAAAGTCTGTATTTTTAAAAATGTATTTTAGATTGTTTTTTGTGGTTAAAAACTAAGTACAGTAAATCAGGCAGGAGTTATATAGTAAAATCGTTCAGAAGTCTAAGATGGGAAAGTTTAGAGTCTGTAGGAGCTACTAAAAAGCTGAAATGTTGCAATAATGGAATGAAAAACACGTTTGGAGAAAATGGGCTCTAACTGCAGACTTTTCCAGTTCGTATCTTCCACAAAGGGAATTTGGATTACAGTGTTGTCAGGCGGATTCCGTTTGTCATGTGGATAGAAAACATGACAGTCAGTCATGTCAAAGCCTCAAAGAATAAACTGAGATTGGTCTATTTTTTTACTCTGTCTAGCATTAAAAAGAACTCTAAAAAGGCCTATAAACTGAGATGGCTATAGTTCAGATAATGGAACTTATGACTAATTGATGATAAATTTCTTGACATCCGTTAAAATCTGAAAACAAATTCAGAATAACCAGGCTTCTACTGCTTTTTACTTGACTGTAATAGGCCAAACTCCTTATGCAGTTCACATTCTAATCTGCTCACTGTACATACTACACATAAAGTCCGCGTCTTGGCCTTGAAGGATGGGATCATTTCCAGTTAATCTTCCGCCTCTGTCCACCGTGCGTAGAAATTTGCAGACCCTTTAATTCCCTAAATGAGCCGAGAAATCGATGCGGAGACTACGGGTCCTTACTCAGTGTAATTATATACATTTATCAGCTATCACGGCCTTGGATTTGAATACTCCACCGCGGAGACGTACTCTATATGGCAAAAGTGACGAATGAGCTCATCGCGTGGCCATCTTTTAAGCACGACTCAGCAACACAAGATGGGGATGGGGAAGAACTGCACGGAGCTTGGAGGAGAGTGTGGGAGAAAATGGCTTGCAGGGAGTTTCAAAGCAGGTTGGTGTCATAAGACCAAGCAGAGAAGACATGCTACCAAATCGAAGGTGATGAACACACTTACGGGGTCATTTATCAAGGCCCCAGATTTCCAGGAAATAACTAAAACATTGTGCCACAACGGCCTTATCCACACGCTTATTCATTCACAATAATGACATGTTTGGAATCCACGTGTGCTGCGAAAAGCAACCGAGGTGATGCTGTAATCCAAATATGGTAATTTCCAACCTGAAACTGAATTTTTGCCCCTATTCATCTGTAGTGTTACCTTAAAAATGTGGAGAACAGTTTAGAGTTCAACCTATGACGCAACAAAATCCAGGAAATATCGATTACATTATAAGAAATGTCATAGAAGAAATTACAAACGGCCAGATGAAAAGGATTACTCAAAATGTGGAAATGAACAAAAGCTTGATTTAAGATGGTATGTCTCTTTTAACTACACAGTGTCATAAACAAATTCTTGAGGTGCAACATACCAAACACATAAACTGCCACCGTAACTTGAAGGACGAGAAAAAAAAGCGGATTCTCCAAACCGTTCATTTTATTGCATTTCCAACCTGACGTGGTTACAAATCCCACTCATTCCATTAAAAGCCTTGGTTAATGTGACCTCTTGGTAGGACAAAGCATGTTCGAAACGCCCTGGGACAGTTCCCGGGACCGGCCTGAGACGAGCAGACTTTGACTCTCCTTCAGCCGGGGGAGGTAGTGAGCGATACGTCTGTCCAAGGGGAATCATTGGGAAATGAAGCGATCTAAAGGCCTGCTATGTCCAACGGGGACCAGACTGTGGGCTATGCTGCCAATGTGTCACACAGAGGGGGCAGCCATGTTTCCAACACTTTATTGATCATGTACTCTATAATAGTACATTTTTAGGAAGTTTTACACAACTCACACTCAGATGACCATCCAAAACCACCATTTTGTGTTTACGTGGTTTAGATTAAATGTAGGTACTGTATTTGATAATCATCTCAAACACATCTAATCTTAAACTTTGTTGGTTAGAAATAGTTCTATTTCATCCCTTCTGACCGCCAGAGGTGGTACTTTAAGCACTGAATGATCCCCTTCACGCGCCGTTCAAGTAGTAATGCAAAAAACGTAACACCATAACATAACATAACATAACCAGGAGCTGTACTTGTTTATTCACCTGCTGGGTTATCGGTGTGTGTGCCCACCTGCGACCACTGTTATCGGTGCTCGCTAGCTAGCGTCGTGTTGTTTCCTTAGCCCCATGGCTGACTAATAATAGAGATGGTTATGGCATTTGAGTTTCACCTCTGTTGGCGTAGAGGCGTACACGTCCTCTCCCCTGAGCTTATGGCGTTGAAGCTGTCATTTGCACACAGATGGCAGCCATGTTCTCAACACTATACTGGTCATGTACTCTAATAGTACATTTTTAGGAAGTTTTACACAACTCACACTCAGATGATTATCCAAAACCAACCCATTTTGGGTTTATGTGGTTCTGATTAAATGCAGGTACTGTATTTAATAAGCATCTCAAACACATCTAATCTTAAGCCTTGTTGGTTAGAAATAATTTTAATGATCTAATACAGCTTATTCAAATTCTCCCTCAGCTATGCTTCCTGGTTCCACAAGCGCATTCTCCCTGAGCCCCACCATTTCCCCTCACAGTGTTTCCTCTTTCAGCGTAGCTACAGTCAAGTAAAAAATGATTCCACTTGGAGTTGCTGCGTGTTGCTGTCACTGAGGCTTCAGTGGGTGTTTTTGACTGTTAGTGCTCTGCAATGGAAGCATAAGCTTTGCGAGGGATCAGAAGGTAAGGAATGCTGACTTAGGATAGTCAAGACTCAAACATGCGCGAGTGGCTCGAAACACAACTCCAGGTATTTTTTTGACAAGGGAACAACTTTGGGACATGGTAAAGAGCTCTGAAAAGTAAATTTTGTATAATATCCCCCCTTTAAGATACATACAATGTCCAAAATGATCAAAAAACAACAGGAGCGACTCCATACAGTGTTTTTCTATTGCAAATGCACAACAAAACCTACAGCTACATCAATGACAAGACTAGCTTTTATACTACTACTTTTATGAATAAAGTATTTTCATGCTGGATTAACTCCAATACCAACAATACTTGCAATAATAATGATCAAACTTCCTTGCGTTTTTGTCAGGAGTCAGTACAATCACATTGCATTGTATTCAGACAGGTTTCGAAACCTGTGACCCTCTGATTCCTATGAATACTTTTCTACTACATGTCATTCCATTCCTCGTGACGTGTACCTTTTGCACTTCACACCAAAGCTGAAAATCCTGGTGAGTGCATCTATGGCAGCAGATGACAGTCAGCTGTGCAACCCGTGATGATGTTTTTTGTCATGATGGCTTCCCTTCCTCCCCTGCCTCATCCCGTTGCCACGGGAGACGTTTATGTAAGCCGTGCCTAATCCTGTTAACTGTTAGCGCCGATTCGGAGCCTGCTGCACTGCAAGAAACACACATCATACGTCTTTTTTTAAAATTATCATTATTCTTTCACTGTGGAGTGCTGAGCTGGGCGTATTCAAAAAACAAAGTAAACAGAGATGAGGAAAAAGGAAGGAGCGGGGAGAGAAAATGAGATGCTATTTTGCATATGTTTAAGTCACTAGCTGAAAGGTTATGATTACATGGATGAAAAAAGTAAACAAAGAGAATTAGGAACATGGAAAGAAAAAGAAAAAGCACTAACACTCATATCTACTGCATTACTTATAAATAAATAGACACATATTTATAGAAATAATATAGAATTTGCCCAGAAGAATTGCATAAATCTGTTCTCTCCAACACTGCCCTCCTTCCCCAAGTCAATCCATTCTCCACAGCACACTGTTTCTAATGATTCACCATCATCTTTGTGGAAAAAAAGCATCCCCTGAAATCAGAGCGGACAAGACAAGAAGCCATAGAATGGCGAGAATCCTGTGCCGCAGCCCCAGCTCATTTCCTATAGCAATGCGGAACGCTGTCACCCAAAATGGATTGTGTTCAGGGCAATCTAAAGCACCATGGACCATAAACCCCAGTGCCAAGCCTTATCTCCAACCTTCACCCCTCGGAGTAAAAAAGAAAACACACACCCTTTAAATAATTTTCATCTGCCGTCTTGTGGTAATTGAACATTATTTAGCGAGAATTTCTCACAAAAGTCCGCAGCTCTTCATCATTCACTTCCACTCTGCTTCGTTAGCTTTACTGCCGTTTCTTGGCTCAGGGATGACTGTATTGTCCAGTTGATCATGGAAGGTCAACCAAGGACTCAATGTCACTTAGATCCACAATTAGTTTAGGATTGACCCCGTGGTATGAGCCAATCAAAGGTGTTGCATTTGTCAATGCAGTACATTTGGCCAGTATCAGACACAGCCTGTATTTAAAAGTATCAGCGGACTCATCTGATGGTGAAGGATGTAGATTATTCAAACAATTATTTAGTAGTTTTTTGCGAAACAATAAAAAAATACATTCGATTACTGGGTGTGGAAGAATACATTATTAGAAAAATAATACTGTGAGAAAAACAATAAATATGACTGTATAATAAAATAAATAGGTTTGAAATTTCCAATGAATAGGATTTAGCTTATCAGCTTTGGCTTTGCAGAGTAGTCATGCTAAAGCTAAAGTTGGCTTTAGCTTTAGCTAAACACTAACTACACTAAACTTTAGTGCAGTTAATTTACACTAAAGTTTAAATTAACTACTTGGTTGACTGAGATGCCTATATCAATTTAAATATACACCCTCATTTCAAAGTTTTTTACCCATTGAAAGCGTACAGTCCATAGAGTCACGGCCAAATGAGCTCCATCTTGTGTAAAACAAACAAGCCCTCCCCGCAGTTACTTGTAGTTGGGGTGATTCAACAGGAACATACTCAATTGATTTAAAGCATGCAGTGCAACACAGTTCTATATTATCTAAATACAACATTACAAAGGTAGAACATCTGACCTATTGATATGGGATGTAGTGGACTGTACAGGCCAGTTTGGGACACAGCCCTCATCGCTGTGCGAGGTGATCTGCACCTTGGGGGGTTTTATGCTCCTCTGTGCGGTGCTGTGATCAGCAGATGCATTAGAGTGATGATGACGCGCTGAGTAGAACAAAACTGTGTTTAATGGGCTGGAGGCTCAGCTGCTGCAGGCTGCCACTGATCAGAAGGACTGAGGGAGCTGCTAGTAAACGGTTAGCTTCATGTCACTACCACAGGGTTCTGTGCATGTTTGGAACTGAAGAAAGTTGAAGACTGCCGGAAATATATAAAAAATAAACTGTGGTGTCTCCTGAACCATCTTTCATCATTTGAGCATAACGAGTCCCATCATCATCATCATTTTGGAATATACCCGTGTAGTAAGGGAAGAAACAAATCTATTGATGGAATAACCTGGCCATTCCATGTACAAACTGCAATTAACTCTTTCGTTAAACATATAGATGTAGAAATGATCCATTGGTGGGGACTGTTTTTAGCCATAAACGTCCTTCCTGTGCAGTTGACTATAAGAGCCGCTCAGATGACATAGAACACTCCACCTCTTCCTGAAGGGGAAGACATGTCCCAGTGGCCCAGTATGACCGTCTCTCTAAATTAACCTAAATTAACCCCTTCTATCTGGGAATATTCACCACCTTCACCACATGTATGTTTTCTACAAACCCTGCCTATAACTGCCATATCTGACATCGAAGACAACACTAGGGAATTTTCATATTCACATTTTTGAAAACAGAAACAGTATTCTGAAATGATTTTGTATCAATGATTGGTTATGTGGAATGCAGACAGATTCTAAAACATTACATTTTCAGAGAGAAAGGTATTTATCACCAACAAAGCAGAAATAAAGTGAACCTTCTGGATTTTTAACTCTATTATCTAAAAGCCTACATGCTATATAAGTTATTAGTAATCGGAGTCACCCAAAGACATTCTGCCATTAAACAAATATCGTTGATGACAAAAATATTGATATGGCTTTAATGCCTGCAGCCAGCACATTGTAACGCTGATGCTCGCAGCTGCAGGAATGCTTATGGTGTCGTTTTTCCACCGAAAAGCACAAGTTCATGTCGCCTCTGTGCTGCGCAAATGAAAGCATGTATCGCACTGTGTATAGATAAGCACTTTGTATTTGTGATTCACCAAGCAGCCGACGCAGCACCGCGGCTCACTCATGTAGAACCTTTTCCAATAATAGAGATCTGTCGCACCGCAATGACACATGCCTCTGTCCTCTGTGTATGAATTAAACGAGCTGGGAAAGGTCAAAATGCAGGGATTATCGCTGAACCTAGCATCCACCCAACACGGGGTTTACCTAAAGAAATGCAGCCTTTGGCATTACTCATTGTGGACATTCAGATTGGGATTTCGATTCAGTTGCAGTTAGTCTCTCAGTCCCGGGCTTCTGCATCGCTCAGCCAGTATGAGAACTGTTCCTACGCCAGGAGCCAGGTGAGCGAGACAAGGTGTAAATTGTTCCCAGGCAGCGGCAGTGGGCCGGCGTTTGGATGCCAGCTCAGCGGTGGCAGCAGTGGGGATGTGCAGCTGAGAGGGAAGCCCCGTCATGAGCCAGTAGGGGGCTGGATCAGAGGAGGCAAAAAGCAAATCTACAGATATAAGCAAACAATATGTCATGTTTGCCCTTAAGGTGGTCAGACGTTGGCTTTTACACAATACGGATGCTTTTTGCAAAAGGACACAAGTAAAGGAGCTGCAAATAATGACTATTTTGGTAGTATATTAGCGGCAGTGCTTAGCGCTCATGCTTCACAGCGAGAAGGTCCGGGTTCGATCCCTGGCCGGAGGGAGCCTTTCTGTGTGGAGTTTGCATGTTCTCCCCGTGTCTGTGTAGGTTTCCTCAGGGTACTCCCGTTACCCCTACCACTAAAAACATGTACAATAGTACTGAATGAATGTACTGTATGAGTGAGTGGTTGGTGGTGGTCGGAGGGGCTACAACAGTAGCTTACCACCACCGGTGAGTATGGAGTGAATGAATAATGACGACAGTGTAGCGTGTTGAGAACCTTGCTAATACAGGCTTGTAAAGCGCAATACAATTGTAAGGCATTATTATTATTATTAGGTCAAGGGTAGGTTATTTATTTCAACTATTCGACCGAGCTGGTCAGTATCACAGTAAAATTACTTCAGCACTGTTCTATAGGTAGAGTTTTTGAGGATTTGTTCTTTACTTAAGTAGTATTTTTGAGAACTAATTACTTTATCTCCAATACACTGATACTGTATGTTCGAAACAGGTCTCTCTTGCCAATGAGACATTAAGTCTCAAGGGACAAACCTGAATTTAAAGGATAAATAAAAGAAATTAAAAAATGGAAAATACTCAAAGCTCCAAAGTAAAAAGTATAAATTACAGCAAATTTTGTCCCATTTAAAGCCCCATCAGTCACACTCCAAAAACAGCAGGGGGCACTGTGCAGATGTACTGTGACTGTGATGCAGTACTGGTGGGGGATTGTAAAATTAAGAATGGACTGACGGCGCATGGCCTTCCTCATAGCGTTCAGCGCCGGTTAGCTGGAGCTCATTCATGCGAGCAATTTGTCTGGGCTTTTGGAGCCAGCTCCATTATTTAGAATAGGGCAGAAATAAAAATGAAAGTCGTGAAAGGATACAAATAGGACAATGTTTCAGACTGAAAGACCTCCAGTCTGTTCAGACAGACTGGAGGTCAGACTGACAAGACTGTGTTCAATAATGACTTAAAAGGGGCAAAAAACTTTCAATGGAAGGTCCAGGAGCGAGGAACTTCCGGAGCATGTCACCATTTCCTTGTGCTTTCAGGAAGAAGTCGCCCACGATTAGTCCATTCTACATTTTACAGTCTATGGGTGCAATCTTCACAGAATGTATTTCAAATTATTTGAATTTTACAGCAAATAGTTTCACTTAAGTAATAATTTGACTGAGAAACTTTTGCTTGTATTGTAGTAATATCTATATTTCAACTATAGCGATATAGAGAAATGACGACTGAAAGTAAAAATACAGACCTGCAAATAATTTCTGGAGTTATTCACTGTATCCACAAGTGGCTCTGGCAATTAACAGAGAACTGCTGTGCGGCTAACAGGCTGAGGATCACAGCGCTGCGTGGAGTAGTCGGGCTGGTGGGCCAGAGCAGCAGGATGCATTACATCCTACACTGATAATATCGTTCATTATTTATGTAGACTGCAGTCTCAGGGGAAAAAATAACTATCGCCTTTAATATGTTTGTCTTAGTTTGGATTACATGCAATTAGAGACTTACAAATATTGATTGTGACTTAGTTTGAAATAAGTGACTCATTACTAGACCTGTAGACTTGTAATACTGTTTTTTTTGTCCCCCTTTATGTATTAGAATTAGAGCTCTCATTCACACACCAATGTACGCAGACATTTGAGCCAAGGTGGGTAAAGTGTCTTGCCCAAGGACACAATGACAATGTGCTACTGCGGGAGCGAGGATGACGATTTCTATTTGATTGCGATTAATTGCGCAGGCCTAATTTCAATCGAGCAAATGTAAACTATGAGTAAGTAAATAAACCGAAACAAGTAGCTCTTTACAAATCATTAACAATCTGTATCCATTCATTAACAATTACCGTGAACAGAAGTGGCAGTTAGCACTCGTACCTCACAGCAAGAGGATCCCAGGTAAAATTCCCAGGCCTTTCTGAGTGGAGTTCACATGTGTCTGCGAAGGTTGTCTCCTGATGCTCCGTTTTCTCCTCCCGCTAAAAAACATGCACAACAGGGTCCTCACTGAGGCCACGACTTTCCTGTAAAAGAGATTTGAATCTCAGTGGGGCTTTATTGGTTAAATAACAGGGTTTATACCGGTGGCAGTAAGTCAAATGTAATGCTTTTTCATGCCATGTGAAAGCCCAAATACAACATAAATAACACTATGAACGTATGAAATCTGCATATTTCTTAGGGAAAGTTTTGATATTCAAAAGCAAATTGGACACAATTTTGAGCAAAAAATGGGTACAAGTTCTGCCAGAACTGCAGCTGAATGAGTTTTAAACCAGAATTTTTATATTTGATGAACTTATGCAGTGAAAATAGTTGAGCAATGTCATTATCATCCAAGAAATGTATTTAGATTGAAGGCCAGTTTAGTTTAGTTTTTAATGTTTTGTAATGGCCTAGTGAAATCAAGTTTGAAAACCACCAGAATCTAAAGGTCCAAAGTTGTTTGTTTCATTTCCTTTTCATTCACACAAACATCTCCTGACTTCTCTCTACGGGCTGAATGGATACCAGCTTTGACATTGCGCTTGTGAGCGTGATACACGGAGTGACCCATGCGTGCGGAGGGTAAACGGCCTGTCTCCCCTGGGGGGCGGCAGGAGCTTGCTCGGTAAAAGCTCCGTTTGAAGAGTTCAGACCCGCAGTCCCAGGACGGTCCCGGGACGGCTCGGAGATTAATGAAGCTGCCCCGGCACTGTGATCCCAACAGGACACGCGAGCAGTCACAGGCGCGCTCATGCTATTCATTTCACTATGACACCTACAGTACCTGCACAGGCCGAGATGGATGGAGGTATTGAAGGAAAACTCTCACAGAACAATTAACAATTCTACCGCAGAATAAGTGCACTGTAAATATAATCTCTTTATATGTACTTTAAGTTAAAAAGTAAAAGTACTTTACCCTGATTTGCCAATAAAAGGGAAATAAGCAGTTGGTGAGTTCTATGGCTGAATGTAGATGGTGTTGGACTGCCCCTTGGTGGAAAGAGTAAGAACTGCGGCCAGAAACTCAATGAATGGTGAATGTTTGGCGCTGGCATTGACAGTGGATTACCAATGGGCGCTGGACAGATGGTTTATGGTAATTAAAACCAATAGTCATATCATAACATGGCAAAATTACCAAAATCGGTCAGCTAGCATCCTTTCAAACATGATTATGTATATATATATACATATATATATATATACACATAAACTCTTCCTTACCCTCCGCGGGCGGTCTCTTTTTCCTCCAAGCTCGGGTCCTCTACCAGAGGCCTGGGAGCTTGAGGGTTCTGCGCAGTATTCTTTGCAGTTCTAGAACTGCACTTTTCTGGACCGAGATGTCTGATGTATTTCCTGGGATCTGCTGGAGCCACTCCTCCAGTTTGGGGGTCACTGCCCCGAGTGCCCCAACGACCACGGGCATTACTGATGCCTTCACACTCCAGGCCTTCTCTAGCTCTTCTCCGAGCCCCTGGTATTTCTCTAGTTTCTCGTGTTCCTTTTTCCTGATGTTGAAGTCGCTTGGTATTGCTATGTCAACCACCACGGCTTTCCTCTGCTCTTTGTCCACCACCACAATGTCCGGTTGGTTCGCCATTACCATTCTGTCCGTCTGTATCTGGAAGTCCCACAGGATCTTGGCTCGGTCATTCTCTACCACCTTTGGAGGTGTTTCCCACTTTGACCTTGGGGTTTCCAGCCCATACTCTGCACAGATGTTCCTGTACACTATGCCAGCCACTTGGTTATGGCGCTCCATGTAAGCTTTCCCTGCCAGCATCTTACACCCTGCAGTTATGTGCTGGATTGTCTCATTGGCCTCTTTGCACAGTCTACACCTGGGGTCTTGTCTGGTGTGATAGATCTGGGCCTCTATTGCTCGGGTGCTCAAGGCCTGCTCCTGTGCAGCCATGATGAGCCTCTGTGCTGTCCTTCAGGCCAGCTCTGTCAAGCCATTGGTAGGATTTCTTGATATCCGCCACTTCAGTTATGTTTCGGTGGTACATCCCGTGTAGGGGCTTGTCCTCCCATGACGGGATCCCCATTGTCTGAGACATTCACTGAGCACGTAATCTGTTGGAGCCTTGTCCTTGACGTACTTTTAGATATATATGTGTGTGCGTGCGTGTGTGTATTTATATATATATATATATATATATTATATATATATATATATATATATATATATATATATATATATATATAATATATATATATATATATATTATATATATATATATTTATTTTATTTTTTTCCTCAAATAGTTGGATATTTGGATGAGCAAATGAGTGGATGGCTCTCTCAACAATAACTAATAATAAAACATTGACAAAACAAAATCACCATTTGGGCACTGACCCACTGTCATTTATTTGAAATTAAATAAAGTTCTATACATTTCACAGCTAGTAGAGGCCTACACAGTAAGCAAAAACAAGGTCTACTCGTCGTCCGTGTGCTGAACTACACCACGGGGTAGTTTGTTCTCCGTCTGCCGAGGAGGAAGAGCCGGAATCTTCAGGAAGTACTTTCATGCTAAATTACATCCTTTCAGAGAATTCAAAATTAGACATCCACTAATAAAAAAAGACTTCATATGTACCATGCTGTGAATGCAACAAGTCCGTTACAGTGAACATGATAGTGCATGATATGGTCTCTATAATGGACTTTGGAAGCAGCTCAGGAAAGCACAGCCTGGGAGGTCCTGACGCCCATCAGGTTGTCCATGCTGGCAGACCTCCTCATGGAGGATTTTTCAAGTCTTTGTACTTGTCCTCACACAATCGGGAAATGGCCTAGAGACAGAAAATAACAGCAAGGTTATTGCATTACATTACATCTTCAGTTTAGTATATGGCAGCTTTGTGTCAGAAGGGACCTCATGATTTTAATTTACTGAGTTGTAACATGTAATTACTTTACTATTTTTTTTATGTTGAAATGCATTTCAGTATTATATATATAATAAAAGCAAACAAATTTTTTTCCTGACTTGTTCACTTGTTGCACAGTTTATTTCTTTAACATCATAGCACATTTTGATCAATTAAAATTAAAAGCAAAAATCAGCACTCTGTATTTCTATGTCAATTTGCCGAGCTTCACTTCACCATCTGCCAAATTCATTGATGTGGAAAAATCGGTGAGAACTAGGATTGAGATTTAGTTACCACTCAACAACCTTCTTTCCATCGTTTGAAAACAGAAAAGATCTGGTACTTCAGCTTTAATAAAAAATATTTTTGATCAAAAATGTCAATTTTAGAATTTTAGGAATCCATAGTGATGCATTCCTGGCACTGGAGAAAAAATACAGTGGATTTGAAAAGAATACATTTGATTTTACTTTTTATATTGCTTCCAAATATTTTTTTTCCCCAACTCAATTGGCAAAAATCTTCCTGGCAACACCTTCATAAAATAAGTCAAATCAGTCCGGTCAAAGAGAACAATGCCTGCTCTCAAGTCTTCCATTTTGTTTCTTTCTCTGTCTTTGCAAATAACTGACCTCCAGTTTTTGTGCTCGCTTGTTGCTCAGTGGCTCCAGGGGAAAGTTGAGGTTGTTGTCGTCGGCCAGCGAGCGCAGGTCAAAGTAATACTTGGCATAAACACTGGCCGGGACGTTGATGTTGAATTGCAGAAGCTCGAGGAAGTGGCGCTCCATCTCATTCCTGCAACAGACCAAAGAGTCCACATTATCCTGTGTTATGGCACTTTTGGACACACTGATCAAACGATACTCACATGTCCTCCACTGTGATGTCTTTGAGGATCTGGCAGTAGTCTACATTCCACACAGCCTGGTCGTCCCACACTTTAGAGGCCAGCAGAATGGCACCCAGAACGATGCGCTTCCAGTTATTCGGGCAAATGTCCATCTCGGCGTATGTGAGGAGCCTTTCCAGATAAACCTGCCGTGACAACGATGGGTTACAGTAACGTCACAATATAAAAGTACACAGTGACTATACCCCAACTAATGCTGTAAATCACCAAATGATCGTGGCCACAATATTACACTGCAGGCAGAATTATTAGGTATGTTTTTGTGACCCTATTGTAAGATTGTAAGTCTGTTGGCTTGAAGCATCTCGGGTGAGGTCACTCTGTAATGAGAGGAAAGTGTGGCCGAGGTCTCTAAAGGCCTTAAAGATGAAGTAAAAATGACCAAACCCAGGGGAAATCTGTTGGGGGATACTTAAATGAGTGATTTGCCAATTGATCATGAACAGGACACATTTCACAGATTGGAGGCTTGATAGTGTTATTGAAAAGGAAAATGGGTCAAATTGCCAAAAAGGTTTTGGTTAGGGCTGTGTACTGTTACATTACTTTCGATACCTATACTAAAATATTTAAAGTAGAACTATAATGTTAATTTATGCCATAATTTATGCCATAATTTATGCCATAATTTATGCCATAATTTATGCGGTGTTTACAGCATACTCTGTGGTGACAAAAATACATTTACTTTACAAAAACAAAAAGTCAGGTACACCAGCTTTAACTAGCATAAATATTCAGGTACAAGGTTTACTCACATTTTGGATTGACCAACATCACTGTTGTTCAATAACTATGCTGTAACTAAAAAAGTTCAACTTGCCAAATAATTCTGCATGCAGTGTTGGTGACACAATAACCATATGACAAAAAAAAATGCAAAATCACTTGGGTATTCCATCTGACTGAGACATTTTTTGCAAACGAGTTCCATTTAGTCACGATTGAGGACATTTAGTTCCTGATTTTGCCATTTTGCGTTTTGTTTTGACACATTTTGATAGTGCATACTGTGTTAGAATGGTTTTGTGAAATATTGCAATAATAGTAATAGCAATGTTCATAACAGTTTTAAACGTTACGTCACATCATGCAGTACTACTCCCTTCATTTACAGTATTTGTCCAGATGTGCCAATATAACCAGAGCCTTTGATCTCCGTGCAGTTTTCCACCTACCAGAGTGACAATAGCACACTCGGCTGTAAGTTGTGCCGAGCTGAAGAGAGTTCGTATGAAGCGGTAGATCAGCTTATGTTCGGGGTCCACCACAGAGTAGTCATCCGGAACTTTCTCACGCTGTGAACAGGAAATATAAAGTTAGCGCAGACTCCTGACAGGACACTTAAAAATCAGCTTTACTTGAGAACTTACAGTTAACGGATGTTTCTTCTCATCAAATATGTCCAATGATCGGTTGGAGTCTCTGTCAAAGAATTTGAAAAAGATTGATCTATTTCACAAGTTTGTTTTGATTTTATTTACCAACACTCATAGCTAGTAAGAGGTTTGTTCACCACAGGACAATGTTAAAGTCAGACTTGTTTATCATGCTTTTTGATTTCCACAATACAAGCATGCAATACAAGCAAATGATCAGTTTAGTATGTAACAGACTACGACTCAAGCAAGCGATTTAGGATGGAATAAAAGTTAGGCTCCATGCAAAAAAGACATCAAAAACTACTTCAGTTTAATCTAAATAGGTTCAAGAATTCCTACCTGTTCTTGATGTGATAATAGATGGCTAATGCCACGCTGGAATGGAAGCAAATTGGGAAAGACAAAATGAATCACTATGTGCATCTGCAGACTGCTGTCCTCGCGTCTTCCTGTTCCTGTCTGTCGTTAAAAGTCCTCACATTTACCTTCGCCGGAGCTAGGGCTTTTACTTACTTTCTCTCACTCAATAAAATTTCCCCTCAAGAAAGCAATACGTTACTGACTCACCATTTGATGGTGCTCTTGAGGTTGGGCTGGCTGACTGTGCTGTCGTCGATGAATATTGTTGAGCAGGAACTGTATTTCTTTGTCAGGAGCCCAGGAGACATCTAACAGAAAACAGGTCAATTAAATATTTATATGTACTTATCAATTTGTTCTGGAGTAGTTATATCAATATATTACAGTGTTTTGTAATAACACTTCTAAAGGCAACAGAGGACTGAAAACTGCTGGAGTGGAGACTAACATTAATAATAAAGTGTTATAAAATACAATAGTTTCTTTTACTTTCTACCACACAGTATCTGAAGAAAAAGTACAAAAGCAATACACATTCTCTGTATAAAAACTAGGGCTGCACAATTTTGACAAAAAACCTAATTGCGATATTTCAGACAAATATTGCGATTAAAATACTGCTAAACTGCTAATATGACGAGTGAGGGAAGTCATGTTCACTTTTAGACTGTCAAACAACATATTTTTGCTCTAATAGCTCACGCCCATGTTTTAGTATGTGATGATGTCATAATGTCAGGTGCCAGGCAGGGACCAATACAACTCTATGGGGAAAAATACAGTTTTTCTAAGAAATCTCCTAAATGAAAATCGACAAATGTTTTTCCGCATCAGTATTTGATACTGATTGGATTCACAAACCTGACATATTATTTTTATGTCTGAAAGTCCTTTCTACTGGACAACATCACATGTTTTTGAATATTGTCTCCACTTTTAGACACCTTTATGAGGAAATAATTCGACATTAGTTTACACAAGCTGACAGAGACAATGAACTTTGAGACAGTTTTTGTGTCATATAAGGCTCTTTTCCACATGCAGGCGCGTGTCAGCCGAATGGCTCTTTCACCCGCTTTGTCGAGCTTTTCCATAACAAAGGCCAGTGCCAAACCGGTCTGACCAGGTATAGGTTTTGGGACCGACCTCTGGCTGTGGCCAAAGCGGGCTACCCGTGTCTGATGTGACGTGAACAGACTGCTGGCCTCTGATTGGCAACGAGAGAGTGGACAGCCCTCACTATTGACACGGATTTAATATTTCACAGCATCATACCGCTGTGCTAAAAGGGGATTTTGTCGATAATAGCATTTAGCTGCTGTTAGCATAACATTTACCTGTAGCTTACCTTCATAGTTCGTAGTTTAGCAGTTTAGTTTCTGTTTTAATACAGCTTGGCTCCTCTGAATGATTCCCTAACTCCCACCAGATGACAGCATTTGTCCACATTTGTTCTCATCGCGGCTCTAAAAACTTTTAATGACGATCTGTACAGCGTGCGGCTCTATGCGGCTCCGCCCACAACAAATGCATGTGTGCGTGTGGTGGAAACAGAAGGTCTGCGGGCTAGTGTCGATACGTGCACGTAGATCGTGGCGTGCGCGGCCGGTTCGCGCTATGTGGAACGACGCCTATAGTCTCCCAGTAATGACTGACATTTTAACCAAAAACTAAGACAAAGAAATCTGCATTTTGCCAGTTATCATAGTTATGCCATGGAATGTTCAGTTGCCCTCCACCTCAGTTTTAAAAATAGGCCGTTTAGAATGTTGTGATGTCACGTGAACCTATTGCCCCACATTAGGACAAAACACAATCTACTTTCAAAATTATTTGGTTTTATGAGGACAGTGCCCTCTTCTGGGTGAGTTTGATTTTCTCCTTTTCCCGACAATCAGGGTACCTCTGGGGACAGCCACGTGACGAAAATAAGTCCGGGATGGAATCACAGAGCGTCTATCTTTAGAATCTGCTTTTTGGAAACTCTGACCTTCTATCTGTTGCAGCTGAACCGGAGATTGCAAAGCTCCACAAAACTGATCGGTGAACATCAATCACTCAAATGCCAAAGGCAGAAGAAATAAAAAACCTCAGCCTCTTGAGGTTAGATTATTGCAGTAGTCAGAACCTTGATTGGGATTTGTTATCGATAAACCTTGCAGCCCTAATAAAACTACAACAGCTAAACTACAACTACAGAGACCAAGAACCCAAACTCCGTATGTCTGCAGAGTAAATGTTCAAAATGCGTCCCCTGCATTTGACCCAGTGCCAGGTTTGGTTAGGACTACCTATTGTAGCTGGAGAAATCATCTAGTAACTTACTGAAATGTAAACGTACACATTATTTATTATGAGCTGTGATGAGCTGTATGTAAAGGAATGAGCAAGCCAAAGACAAATGCCTGTCTTTCAATGTGTATGGTATCAAGTTACTCTATTCTGTTTTGGGCTGATGGGGGAGTCTGAATCAGCTTGCAAACTCCGCACAGAAAGAAAGTTAACTTTTACTTACATGATTCAGGTAGTTGCTTTTCCTTTTCTCCCGCACTACAACAAGAAGACACAGCGTTAAAGCTTATTATTCCATATCAATGACACAACCTTACTTTCCGAAAGGTTCGTACCATCCGTCTGGGACTTGTTGAGGAAGAGGGTGCTGGCCTTCGGGTGGTCCGACGGGTTTTCCTCTTGCGCCAGCTCTGCAAAACAACACCACAAACTATTAGCAAAGTTCACACCAATGTCGACGCTTCGTGATTTCAACAGACCGTCCGGCAGCTCTCGGTCGCTGATGTGCTGCAGGTAGGTCCCCGTGTCCTCGCTCACGTCCTCCGCTGTGGTGATGGGACACTCCTCCAGCTCCAGCTCCCGCCGGCGGAGCTTGGGACTGTCCCCGGGGAGATGCAGCAAGATACAGACCCCCCCATTGCGGACCGCCAAAGAAATACTCTATAGCCCTGCTGATTCCATGCAACTTTTATGAATAAACACTGCTTACATTCAGCTGTGAGGCTTCTGAGCCACTTTAACTTATTGTACCAAAGCCTCAAGGGAAGGCATAATTGTTTAGAAGACAAAATGCGGAATAGTGATGGCTTTAACTTGTCAAATAAAGTGCATGGTCATACTAACCATGGTATTGTTCTTTTGAATGTTGGCACAAACATGCTATGAACAAGGGCTAAAAAAGACTGGACTATTTTAGAACTGGAATTGGTTTTAAAAAGAAGGGCCACAGTATTTGAACGCTTCTTTTTATGGCCCCATTTACCTGACACACAATAATGGAAATAATGAATGATTCAAGCCTGTCTGCCATGTCTCCAAAACGAAATGCCCATTATGTGATATTTTCTAGTATCTTTTTCGTGCACTACAGCTGACATATTGTGGGCGTGTGCATAGCTGTGGCGCACTTCTTAGCCTAACATCACCCAACCGGGACAGAACACGGTCAGTGTTGTCTCAATGTCTAACACTTCAATTTTAAGGGCAACAAGGGAAACAGTTTGTCGCGGGCTTCTCTATCTTCTTCCATGGCTAGCTGCTAACACCGCTAGCCTCTGCGACTCTTCACGGTTCCTTCAGCGGTGGGAATGCAGTTCGAAGTGGCAAGTCCTTGAACGATATCTTCGATAAAAGAAAAAGAAATAAATTATAGGATAAAAATGGTCCAAAGACTGTCCTAAATAGGTTAAAAAGATGGAAGCGCAACTGTCGTGGTATTTGGGAGAGGTATTCAATGTTAGCTTGCATTTCCAGCATTGGAGGAGACACGTCTTCTGTCAAAAACGCAACGAAGCGCATTTAGTTTATCCGCTACTTCCGCTTTCAAAATAAAATATTACATTAGCCTAAGGAAAATGGTCACTAATAAATGACGACAATAGAGACATTTGAAGTACATATATTATTTAGACAGTTTAGTTATACGTCAATGCCCACATACTCGAAATGTAGCGAAATCTTTCAAGGTAATTAAAACGGAAGTTATATTTTTTTTACTATTCTTTCAAACTTGACAGAAATACGTGGCGTCAATGTAGAACACGCCCCGCACTACGCCCATTCTTAAAGTCACGGAATTCGATTGGTTACTTGAATTTAATACGCTTTGTAGCTTAAAAAACAACAACAGAAGATCCATGCAGAAAACTCGTTTTAAAACATCAATATATGAAAAAGATACAAAGCTTTGGGTGTTTATAATAAGTGGCGTTGTAATATTGCTACCTAAGTAAAGCATTAGAAGATAGATAATTATTTATCCTCTCCAGTAGGTGGCATTATTGCGTTGTATGCTGAGAGGAAGTGGCACTAAGCACGTGTCAAGAACCTAAACATGGCGAGAGTTTGAAGTTGAATTTCGTATATTATTTATCCTCTTTTAATGTAGCATGGCTCTTGTCCCGTACGAGAACTCTTTCCCTATCCTTTCCAAATTCCATAATGCGTCCGCACAGTTTCGATTTTGCGATCGCGACATACGCATTGTGCAGGATTGGAAGAGGCTCGGGGTGGCTGCAGTTGTATGGGATGCTGTAAGTTGCTACTCATCGTTGGTTATAATTGTATGTAGTCTTGTAAATGAAGGGTTGTTTTGCGGGGATTTTTGTGTCCATTTCAGGCTGTTGTCATGAGCATGTACCTCGAACTTGGGCGCGTGGAGTTAAAAGGAAAAAAAGTCATTGAGTTGGGAGCAGGGACTGGATTGGTGGGGATTGTAGCAGCCTTGTTGGGTGAGTAATGGAAAATGAAAAATTATGCGATAATACATTTGAAAACAATGCTTGAATTTGCCTGATTGACATATAAACATGTGTGTTCTGGTGTTCTCAGCCTATCATATGCACTTTAAGGAAGCTTGTGTGTACTTAAAGGCACACCGTGTAACATTTTGGACTATCAACACAAAACATGCACCCAATGGCCAGCTCTACACAGAAAATACTATTTTTTTGCAGTGGGTAATCAAATACATTTGGATGAGGACCTAACCAATTTCAATCTCAAATTCTGCTGACTTTAGTCAACATCTCCATGGAGACGAGCTGGAGACGTACCCTCTCTTGGTTACAGTCATGTTTTAGTAGAGCTGAGCCGCTCACAGCAAAAGCATGTTTGTTTGAAAAATACCTCATAAATGAACAATCATGAAAATGTCATAAAAATGCATTTCAATATATTTAACACAGTGTGGCTTTAATGTGTATTGATAGGACAATGAATTTAGACAATACTTGAGGGTAGGGTAAGGCTTAGGTCCTTACATTGTTGTACAAACAACTCTAATGAATTTCTGTTATAAATATAATGCATTCTATTGTCCAGCCTTCATACCTTTCATTCTTCCAGGTGCCAAAGTGACCATCACAGACCGACAACCTGCCTTGGACTCCCTTTCCACAAACGTAAAATCCAACTTGCCTCCAGCCGCATTGGAGTCCGCTACTGTTTCTGAACTAACATGGGGTGAACACCTCGACCGTTACCCGGCTGGTGGATTCGACTTGGTCCTGGGAGCAGACATTGTGTACTTGGAAGACACTTTTATCCCCTTGCTGGAATCTATGGAGCATTTGTGTTCGGACAGCACTCTTGTTTTACTGTCCTGCAAGATCCGCTATGAGCGCGACAACTCTTTTCTGAACATGCTAAAGCAACGGTTTTGCGTTGAAGAGGTTTACTTTGACGCAGAAAGAGACATCCATGTGTTCCAAGCAACAAAACTGCCACTAAAGAAAGAGTTGTGAAGATTTTTTGGAATAAAAAACAAAAATACCAGAAACACGTTTATTTGTAACAGCTGCCAGAAATGTAATTTTGGATGAACTAACATAACGTACTTTTTTTGTATACAATATTGAAAATACAAAATTAGTGAAAAGCAACATATAAAGCAAGAATATACATAATACCAAGATAATACATTATGGCATCTGTCTGGTCAATTTTCATGATTTCTTAAACTTGTATTGGGGCATTTGATGGATAAACCCAGAGTCATCCTGGCAATGTAGTATAAAGTTGCGGCCGTTTTTGCTAACGTTGTTTAATGTTGTAGGATTGTATATGCAAAAAAAGTGCAGATGTTGGTTTTATTCAAAGAGGCAAAATATATTTGTCAATATGGGGATTACACAATTTTGCATGACTGCCCTTAGTTTTTGAAGCAAATCACTGGCTCACTGCATTTGGTTCCCATATTTAAAAACCTTTGATAGCAATACAAAAGTGTGCAAAGTAACTTGATTTCTTACATGCATCCTTTTCCTTTTTAATCCTATATAGAACTTTTCCATAGAAAACTGTACAGTACATCTCATAACTATTTTACACGTCTTAAAATCAAAAACCAAACACAATGAGCCACACGAGTCACACTTGGGAAGCTGAATTAGAATCATCAAATATTAACCGTTACTAAGCTCTCTGGGAGGTTTCTGAGTGTATTCGTGAAGCTGCTCTCACATCAAGAAGCTTCCTAAAACTTCACGTTTCACAAGTTTGTTCAAGGCAAAGTAAAAAAAAAAAAAAAGTAAAATAAAAACAATGGCATAATGCAAGCGTTCTATAAGTATTTGAACATAAACACAGCTTAGAGATTAAAATGTGCAGTTTACTGTCAAAGGATTAGTAACACATTAGAAAAACGGGACCTTTTTGAGATGGTGGTTGACGGTGTTCAGGCAGTTTCCCCATTGCTGGTAGTGTAGCCGAGTCTTTGTCGTTCCAGGCAGCAGTTTCTTCCCTTTGGTGCAAACAAGGATCCTCGAAGTTGATATTCAAAGCATCATCTCATCCTTTTTCGGGGCAAATAACTAAATTGATGTTTGGGTGGTTGAAGGATATCTGAGCAGTTTATAAAAAAGAAACATCGAGTACAAAAGTGGAAGGGTGTGTGCAGTCTCTGTACAGGGGGTAAATCAGGCACCTCCGAAGCCCTCTGCAGGCCCACGCCAAGGGTCTACTCCGATTTGTGGCAATACAAGTCTTTGAGTGCTTTAAGTTCCTCAATAAGAGTTTTGTTCTGGTTCTCCAGAACAGCCACGCGGTTCTCCAGGCATTTGACGTACTCCTTTTTCTTCCTGCGGCACTCTCGAGCAGCCTCCCTGTGCGTCACAGAAGAGAAGTTTAACAGGGCATGGGGTATGCTGCAGATCACAATTACACACCACGCAATCAAGCTCCCTCCCCTTCTGATTGGAGCCGAAACCCACTTCTAAATTGCGAAATGAGGAGAGACTGGAATTTCAAAAGTGAACAATCTAGTTCCCCTCCTTTCCTCATTGGGCTCCTTATTCTCGGTGCACAGGAAAGCTCTCGTCATTGGTCCGTGTGAATCCTGCCAGACTCTGATTGGCTGCTAAGATCCGCAAAGGGAGGGACTTTAGATAAAACATACTTGTAAAGCGCTTTGTGACCATGTCTGTGAAAGGCGCTATATAAATAAAGATCTTCTTCTTCTTCTTCTTTACATCCTAATGCAGGCCCAGGTCACTTGTGTGCATACTGTTACTTTGGGTAACACATTTATACTTACATACTCACATCACTTTAAACTGTTTTTGTTTTTCAAAATACAACATTTACTACGAGAACCTTTCTGTCGACTGTTGAGCTGTGCAATGGTACTGGCTCATTAGTTAGAAATTAGTATGAGCCGTACTACATAATATTTTTATTGACCTTTATTTAACCAGGAAACTACATAATATGGTCCAAAATCAGTGGCTACAGGACCGACCAAAGGCGTCCTGTATGTAGAGGAAACATACCTGTTTTTCATAAGGCGGACCTCCCTTTTGCGTGTGACCTCTTCGGTTCCTGAACCCAGTGCAGGGGAGGCTGACATGACCACCCCGGAAGTGATGGCGCTCGTGGGAGCCGTGCGGATCTGATATGCTTGAACATCTCCCGTGGCAGCTACACACGACAACATTTATCAGTAACATGCACCAACGGTAACAATCTACTCTCTTAAGTTTGGGCTCGACTCTGTGGGCAGACCTTGCACGACCACTTGGTTGCTGGGCACGAGGATCTGCTGCCCGTCGCTGGTCTGGGCGTACTGCAGGATGGTGGCGCCCTGTTGTGCTCCGGCGGCGTTGGCCATGGTTAAGGTCTGGAGGCCCTGCACGCCGTCTGTGCCATTATTGGCCAGCTGGATAGCACCTCCCTGGGTAATGGCGACTGCAGAGGCACAAAAGGGAATGACAGATTGATACAATGAAGATGTAGAATGTGTATTTTGCAGCTTTTGTTGAGAGGTTGAATAAATAAAGCAGGTTAATGGACACATTATGGCACTGAAAGCTGATGGAGAGAGAAAAGACTGCAGTTTAAGAAAAGCTAAATATTGGAACGTACTGTACTGTCCGCTGCTGGTCTGATAAATGGGCGTAGGCATGCTGACTGTGGTGATGGCAGGTGCCGTGTCATCTTCAGACTTCTCCTCCTCAATGCGAGCCACAGCTGGAGGGTCTGATGACAGGTCATTGAGGATTTTCCTGTTGATAGACAAATGATTGATACAAATCTTCCTAACTTCCCTTGTATTTAAAATAGGACAAAATGTCAAACCTGTAAGAGGGACGCCTCGAAAGGATCTCTCTTCTTTTTTGACAATCCGTCACACTATCTACAGACTCCTGGGAATCTTCACTTTCTGCAACTGTTGAAATCTAAAAAGAAAAACTGCATTAGTTTAGTCCAAGGGTTTCCAAACTTGTCTGTCCGGGACCTCCAAAATTACCATCTGATAAGTCCGGGACCCCCACTGTAAAAACAATTAACATAAGTCAAGCCAAAAAAAACAACAAATATCATTTAAAATCTAGTTTAGTAATAGGTATTTAAGTAATTTCAGATGTAAATAATGTCAAACAAAAATAATCTTGGGACCCCCAGCTCAGTGCTTGTGAGCACTGGGGTTCCTGACCCCAACATTGGAAACAACTGGTTTAGTCCAATTGTCGGTCACCCGTAGGATTCAATGAGCCATTTACCCCCCAAACAATAGCTTTATCAGTAAACCACTGCAAAAAAACACACATTGGAATTAGAATATTTATTGTGAATGTGTGAACTGAATTAGGGCTGAACAAGGGCTAATTCCAGAACAGACCTGAAATAAAGCAAATCCAAACCAGGACCTAACCAGATCCCCTTTTCCTCAATACCAGGTCTAAAGAGCAGCGTGTGGCTTTAAAACCATAAGTCACAGATGCCTGGCTTCAGTTTGACACTCGATGCCTTTCCTACCATACCACTTTTCTGCAACAGCACAAAAATAGTACCACTTTCTTTTGTTTTTATCCACAGCCTTGTAAATTGAAATTATGTTACACTGAATACGAGACAAATCATTACTCATGCACCTAAGGCAGGGATCAAGCATAAATCTTGTGTCCACCCAACCAGCATCAAATTATTTGCACCCACACACAAATATCCATGTATCCATCTGTATCATTTATCCAAGATTGCTCACCTGCACGGTTTGCACTTGTGGGGACTGAATGACTGAAGGCTGAGCAGTTTGGATCACCCCATGAACTTGCACCGTCTGACCATTAGGTAACTGCACCAGGGTCACTGTGGGGCTGCTTGAGGACACCTGACCGGCTGCGATCGACACCTGGTCCCACATTAGACAAGACAAGAAGTTAGTCAGCTGTTTTTAAGTTATTATGAGTAGTAGTAGTAGTAGTAGTATTTTTTATATTGTTTTTACCTGAGCCATGGTAATCTGTTGGGCTTCGGACTCAGCAACAGCAGTTTCTCCACCCTGCTGAGATTCTGCACCAGCCTCCATGGTCATTTACAAACTGAAAAGACAAATGTATTCACTTTGTGCATGGATTAACTTGAGCTTTTACTCAAGTGAAAGTGCCAAAGTATTTGCGTTCTGGGAAGAAGAAGAAAAAGAGTTAGTGAGTGACTTTATAACTTCAAAATCAATTCACCATCTCTATAGCAACACGGTCAGAGCAAACCTTACTCCTTGGCATCAGTCAATGACATTGACAGTAGGCCCTGTCTGCACAGTGCACACCACTGCCTTTATCATGTCATGTCTATAGTACTTTCCCCTACCTACTGGAGTGTTTATCAAAAAGCCTTTAAATGGGACAAAACACACAGCTTTTTTTTTTAATACTTTTTTACTTTAGAGCTTTTGTATTGTAGAAATGTTGTGGGTTTTATTAATCTTTTAGTTTTAGTGCAGAAATAATAAAATATCCTCAATAAAAATACCACCCATCCACTTCTTACACAACTACCTCTTATCATTGAACTATGGTTAGCATGTTAGCAAGTGGGCTGCCCGCTCTTGAGCTGACTTTTCATTAGAGGGTGTGGCAAAGCGTGCATGTTGCATGTGCAGAACTCATAGAAAATTCAAATTACGTGAAAATAAAGAAATTAAAGACATGCATTTTTGGAAACAGATTCAATGGCTGCATCGTCATTTGTTCGCAAATACACTGACTGAAGGGTGAATGCTAAATTCGTGACTGGCTAAAGATGTGTTAGCTCTGGTTAGCACGAAGCTAAACGGCGCCTTTTTGCATGCGTTTTCCCATGTTGTCCCGTTAGCATGCTAGCAAGCGACCCGTCGTTTGAATGCATGGTCTTCCGTACATCGTTTCAGTGATTTTAAATTATGTTTAGACTGCGTTTTGGCGTGTCAAAAACAACGCTGCAAATCATGTTTGTAATGACACGGCAAATAAATGCGTTGTGTTGCCAAATTAACAAGTGTTGTCCAAAAGTAGAAATGGAGGGAAATGTCTGCGAAGCACTGTAAGGCGGTTTTTGTTTCTTTTTTTTAAAACCAGGGCACCCCACTTGTAAATCTAAACGTTTGGTTTCGTGATGCAAAAATCCTTCCATATTATTTCTTGCACTTTATTAGATATTGCCTAATAAATACAAACTGCACCATAGCCCACTCCCATTATAAATACCTAAAAGTATGTTCAGAGTGAGCCAGCCTTGCAAGAGACTGAATCATTTTGTTGGCCTCTGCAAGCACCGCCGCCATGATCTCTTTGTTGGCTTTGTGCGCATACAACAGCAAAATGTACGTCTCCGGGCAGCCATCTGTCTCGATCTGTTTCGCAGCAAACATCGGACGCGTATATCCTCTTACCAGCACACACTCGCTTCGTCACTCCCGGGTCCACGGAGCTCCACTTTTATTCAGACCGACACGTAAGAGACCGCGTCAGGCTACACCTCCGTCGCGTCACCGAGAACAACAACACGGAGAGGACGAGGCAGACGACGACAGCAAAGCCCCAGATCAGCTCTATCGACAGCAGCCGAGAGGAGGCGCACACACGGGCGGAAAAGCACGAAGCGCTTCCGAGGAGAGGGCCCCCGACGCTTCCGAAGAATGCCGAAGTGAAGCGTCCGTGCGTAAATTGCGCATGTGCCAAAATCTGCTCAAAGGCTGGCTGAGAAGCTGTGTAGGCACCTATTGATTGTGTTGGCTTTTTGATAAACTGAAAAGCTTTATATTCATTGCATAGTGATGAAAAGGAATACACTTAGTGAGGCTTACAATAATAGGCCTATATTTATTATTATAATAACAGAGGAAGCCACTCAATTAAAATGTTAGTTGTGGTCCAAACTCATTCCTAACCAATTCTTTACAGGGACGAGTTCATAGGCACATATCACAACTTGCAGGGTCACTTTTCAGAGAAATGCGAGAAAACTAGCCTGCAAGTTTATGAAATGAATTTATATAATCACATGCATAGTACAAATGTCGGAGTTTACAATATAGCTTACTAAAGGAGGACAGACAAATTTAACCTCTTACCCCCGCCTGAAGTGCATTTTCTCCAGTTCAACTTTACCCAAATCTAAAACCTTGTGGACCGGAGAGCAACAGTGTAGTGCCTCATTTGAAAGCTAAGACCTACAAAGGTGATCGTACCTCTTTTTGTCACATTTTCACCGCATTTTCGCCACTTTTTTGTTGCAGTGTTGTCTCTATTTTTGTTATGTTTTTGGTGGAGGTTTTGTCACTTTTTTTTTTTTTAAGCTTTTAGATTTGGGTAAAGCCAAACTGGAGAAAATGTTCTCTGTTCAGGTGGGGTTAATAGCTTAATTCCACTACTAGACAAAAAAAAATCTTTGAGAGCGTTTTGTCCAAACGCTTATATATTAAACACAGAGAACAGTAGGATATGCACTATAGGGCCATAATTAGTTTAGCCATACATCATTCGTGTTATTGTGTAATTATTCAATTGAATTAGGCTAAAAGAAAAATGAGAGAGAGAGAGAATATAGCACTGGAGTATGTCATCAGTAACAATACGTATTCTGGAAATAGGGCTAAAATGATCAACCAAAGGAGATTTTAAAATGTGAAAAACTGGCATTATTATAAACATAATTAAAAGTGTGTTAAGATTTCTTTGTCACTTTCAGTTCACATTCAATCTTGAACTCAAATGCCTATATTTAATGCTAGTGCTACAAAAAACACTGGTAATTTCTGTGAGGTTACTGTTATCCCGCCTTTTTTTCACTAGGTGGCAGCAGAGCACCGTCTCTCCCTTCCTCTCATTATTATTCCAACAGTTTCTTTCCTCCCATTGCTTTTCCACAGACATATGCTTGTGTCTTACGTCCTTGATTACTGGTCACTCATCAAAGCCTATTCTCTCCACACCGCTCCTAATGAGACCCCTGCAGACTCCGTGCTATAGGCCTTCACATACAGTAGTATTTACAACCATGTCCATCTGCAGCGCATGCCTTGGCCATAAAACTTGCTCATTACCAGTTGAATTTCGGGTCTCGCTGTCTGACTGGAGCGTCTGTCGCCAAATTGGTTGCAAAGAGGCGGCAGCTGGTCCGAATCCTGGGAGGGAAATAAGACTTTTGGAGCAATTTATGGCCATCATCTCGACGCGCGAGGTCATTTTTGGTGCAATCTCCAAACGGACTGGCCGTATAACCGTCTGCGACGTGCACCTATCGGCTGATTGACGGCCTCTGACACGTTTAGACCGGCTCGCGTCCTTCAAACGGAGCGGGCAAGGGAAGGGAGAAGTCTTAATTTTGCCGGACCGTTCCACTGGTGTATGTGTGTGTATGGATTGCATTGATTTGCAATAGTATGGGGGTGCTGGGGAGAGCTAGGGCTAGGGGCATACCGCACATTCTAAGCTATTCTGCATGTTGAGATGGAGAATTCACTTCCAAAATATTAGTTCTGAAGCACCTAAGTAACCTAAAGCAGGGGTAGGCAAGTTTGCGTTGTGGAGGGCCAAGTCTTATCATCGCCAAAACACCAAGGGCCGAACCTCACCATTGTAGCCCAAAGTAAAGAACCATTTTCTGATTTAAAAAATACACAACAAAAAGTAGTTGGCTTTACGCATTGGCTTAAGTGACTTAATGTGAGGAAATGTATCTTGTATTGAGTGTTTGTTTTTTTAACTCACTTTTTCCCTGACCAAGTTTACTTTGCTAGTTTGATGACACAGGGTAAATCTCACTTGAAATAAGGAAGTAGAACTGCCAATGGGATAAGACCAATGTTCTTTCCCCATTGACAGATAAAATAACTTGAAATAAAGACTAAATATATTGAAACGAGTCACAAACATGCCAGAACAAGTGAATACACAATAATCAATATCTCAATGATCCAGCTCAAAAGCCCAACTACATCTTAACTTGTCAAAACAACTCAAATTTGGATTATTACGCTCAAATGGAGACTCTTAAACTAATCTAGTTAATTACTTTTTGCAGTGAACTGACGGTATTACACTCATATTTTAATAGGTGTTTGATCTCTATTTTGCCTAATAATGATATTTCTCAAAATCATCTTGGGGCCAGAGGTTTTGTGCTAGAGGGCTGGATTTGGCCCCCGGGCCTGACGTTGCCTACCCCGGACCTAAAGTGTCCTTTACCTGGATGTAACCAACTGTTTTCATCTGTAGCTGCTGTTGTTGGTCAGGTCTAGGTTCAGTGACTTGTGTCCAAAGAACGAGATCCACTGACGAAATGAACATCCTGAATGACCAGGCTATTCCCATCAATGGATTTCTTCTAATGTTATCAAAGCGAAAGGCGCTGCAACCAAAGATGTGTACAGTATGTCTACCACTTGAAGAAGCCTCCCACGTAGTACATTTTGAGGACCATAGATATGTGAACACCACACGCAGCTGCCTCCAAAGTTTCTAATGTATGCAAAAAGTGTGATTAAGAAATGAAATAGTCACATCAGGGCATATCGACATGTGACAAGACGAGCTGTTCCAAATGAAGAGGTTATGGTGCTTTATTGTTATTATACAACAAATGTTACGAAACTTGTCCTCTGCATTTGACCCATCCTTCACGTTTTCTAGTGGTAGGGGAAACCGGAGTACCCGAAATGGAAACCTACGCAGACACAGGGAGAACATGCAAACTCCACACAGAAAAGCCCTGTCCAGGTCTGAATGGAACAGGACCTTCTAGCTGTGAAGCACGAGCGCTAACCGCTGTGCCACTGTGATTGAACGTGTAAAGAATGGAGAAAACCAGACAGTTCAGGAGGTGCAAATGTTTTTGTGGATTTCCAAAAAACAACAGTCAGATAAATAAAGTTAGCTCATTGAGATTACCACAGTTTACAGCCATAACATTTGCTGAAGGCTCAAAAATTTCTTTCTATTTTATGAGTTGCATTCAATTCAAATGTCTTATAAAAATCGTTGGTAAATCCTGGGTTTCAAGTCTCAAACATCTCTAAATGGAAGCAATAAAACAGGCGTGTCTAATAATGTGGCCTCTTTAGAAGCATATGAGGAGTCTTGTTTATCTTATTCATGTCTCTGGAGAAGACTAGCTCTCTGCTTTGTGCCCAGGATTTAAATTTGCCGTTCTGTAGACTTGTTTTACCTGCGTGAAAAATACAAATCTTCAAACTCGCGGCAATCTAAGCAGGAAATTACAAATTGTGGCAGAAAATTAGAAAGCTTGACGCGGGACTGGATTATCTGAGAAAAACGGTGTTGCTTTGGTGGAAAAACAAGGATGATTCTCCAGAGTTTAATTACGGTGCGTTTAGATTTGGTAAAAGGACGAATCCAGCAATGAGGACAAAAAATATAAGAGGAGTCAGACCATCGGCAGCAATCAACCTGGACAAAAACATAATACAAAAACTACTAAAGGATTCATGAGAAAAGTATACAGTTGCATTGTCATTATCTTATCAAACATACCTGGAATGGCATTATGCTTCATTCATTTTGGCTGTTTGTTCTTCTACAGCTGAAGCGCTTCCGATCTGCATTTCCTGGATTGTGTCACATCATAGATAGAACACAAAACCGTCCTTCACATTTTCAAAGCCCATAATCCATCATTGCATTGCCCTCAAAGTGTGTTCATCAAGGCGCCATTTGCTAGCATGCCATTTTCACTCTTTCATGACGTGTCATTGCCACTACCACCTGCAGAGGGCTCTCCAGGCTAATTTGAATTAGAATTTATTTGGGGTTAAACACTGCTACTTTCTTGAGTTTACTTTTATAGTGCGCGCCTGTCTCCCATATTGTAAATTGTTTGTTTTTTTCAGTTCATGGCGACTGGTTGTGTGACAGGTTTTGTTGGTTTGGTCTGTGAGACCTTTTTGCCTTGATTCTGTGTTTTGGTGACGACGACTGCAGCTTCGGACCCGGACATGGATGAATGGTTTCTATTTTCAAGTTGTGTGAGGTCAGTGTTGCCTCTTGTAATGTTTAAAGTGTTGAATGATATTGTATGTGTCTAAGAGACAGTGGTGGAAAGTAACAAAGTAAAAAGTACAAGTACAAGTAAAAAGTACAAATTATAGGTACTTTTACTTTACTTAAGTACATTTTATGATGAATACTTTTTACTTTTACTTCACTACATTTTAGAGCCTGTATCTGTACTTTCTACTCCACTACATTTTTAAATTGGGTTAAAAGTAAAAGTATTGTGACCTCTCTACGATGAACTGGTTTAGTCCCAGTTTAGACTTGGTTTAGTGGTTTACTCCTTTAGACCTTGTTTAGATCTAGTTTAGACCTGACCTAGTTCAGTCCAGGTTTAGATCTGGTTTAGACCTGACCTAGTTTAGTCCAGGTTTAGATCTGGTTTAGTTCCTGTTTTTGACCTGGTTTAGTAGTTTACTCGTTTAGACCTGGTTTGATTCAAATGATTTTGAAAAATCCTGCACATTAAACTCTTAAATACTTTTAACTTATAAAGTACATTTTACAATGCATACTTTTGTACTTTTAGTAAAAAAATGATCAAATACTTGTACTTTTACATAAGTACATTTTGGTCCTGTATCTGCACTTTTACTTAAAGTGCATATGACACATTAGACACAATATTTGCTTAAACACAGTTAACACGATTATATTTAAGATTTTGCTAAAGATTATTCCCAGTTTTCTTTAGTTTGACCATTTTTGTGATGTTTATGTTTTCACTTCCTTATTGGACACCGACAGGAAGTGACATCGAAGAAGGTAAACAATTTTAAACTGTTGCCGTGCAACCATGTTAAGTCAATGGGAAATGAGTGAGTCAAACTGCTATGGAATGTTACCTTCTTTTATGTCACTTCCTGACAGCAGCTTAAAAATGCAAATAAAACTAACTTTTCTGCCCAACATTTCTTCATTAAAATTGCTGCTTCACTGAAAAAAATGATAACTATGCAACTGATGAACTTGCAACTGATGTAATCCATCTGAATAAGTCTGTCATATGCACTTTAAGAATATCGAGTACTTCTTCCACCGTTGCTAAGACATGATCACACAAATGCCATAATATGTCTCCTTTGAACAAAAACAAACAACTGGAGCAAAATAGGTACCAGTATCTAATAGCAAATAAGTCAAACTAGCATTATGCAGCTCTCTGACATTTTTCTTACAGAAAGGTATAGCTCACGCGGTGAAAAAGGAGACTCTCCGTATAGACTCAAGAATGGCTTAGAATAATGAGTTGGTCTTTATTTTGACTGGAAGCCTTGCACTGCAGCCACTCATTATCTAGACCACTTCATTTGGCTGCCCTTTAAGAAATATAGCGAGGATGGACAGATACAAGAATCCACCGGGGGAGGAGGAGGGTTCGGGGAGTCGGAACGGGAGTAGGAAAAAAAAAAAAAAAGAAGAAGAAGAAAAGCGATATATAGAGCGCGAGGAGGAGCCGACACCTTGACGGATTGATTGAAATCGTCCGCCGTTGCCTACAGCACAGATTAGCGCGAAAGGTTCTGGGTCAGCACAATCTCCCTCCGTGTTAGATAACTTTCTCTTTTTGCCTCGCAGCTGCAGATACATTTTTTTTTTGCCTCCCTCCCTCCGTCTCTCTCACCTCGCTTTGAGAAAGAAAAAAAAAAAAAAAAACATCTCACAGTCAAAAGTTTCCATGGCAACCGAAGCCAGGTGTGCATTTTCATATGCAATTCATGTAATTCCATTCGAAAAGCTGTCTCCGTTATAAGGTCACTCGGATTCGAATGTTGGTAGCATGACGCCTCAAAAAAAAAAGAAAAAAAAAGAATCGAATAAATCTCCCACAATGCTTTTCTTCTTTTCCTGTGAGTGACAGGTTTGATATTTCCCACCTTTGATGGTTTGATGGAGACGGGGACGCGACGGCGTACATAAAACGAGGTATTAAATTGGCTAAACGGACCAACAGAATAGATTGGAAAGTGTCAAAGGCTATGCTTTTTAATAGACGGTTTATAAGGTTAGGGATTTGACAGCGGGAAGAGAATGAGGTCTTTATTAAATTGCCGGTGTGTCGTGTCGTGTGTTGCGGCGGCGAACATTGAAATTCAATGCATGCGGAGAAAGGGATTTGCTTTTAATTGCCTACTATTAGTTGTTATCGGGTTCGGCCTCAGATAGGCGACAGCGGTATGGATTTCATGGTGAAATATATCTGCAAGGAAAAATCTGAAATTGATGGGTTTCAATCACTTTTCCCTCGCGATGAACTGAAAATTTGAAGACTTGTTGCGATTTAATGTTCATTTATATAGCGACTGAGTATTGGCCCTCACAAATGTTGCAATGTCCCGTGAAAGAACGGAAGTGAGTGCTCAAATCTGAGATCATTAATAACTAAAGGGTTAAGTCTACGATGATAGTAATATTTTTTTTAAATATATGGCAGTCTTGTTTATATGTGTGACTTCAGTTTTCCAGCCCGGTTTGAACCGTGAGGCCGTCCTTCCGTGGACCCACCACCTGCAGAAGGAGCAATGGGGGCCGGTGCTATGTGACCTGGGCAGCTCCAACGGCTGCCCCCACGACCCGGCAACGGACAAGTGGAAGAAAATGGATGGATGGATGGACTTCAGTTTTCCCACTTTTGATATGATTTCAATCTGTTCCAATCCAAGTGTATAAATTGTTCATCAGTATCTTTTACGCAATGGGTTCTCAAAGTGGGGTCCCTGAAAATAATTGTAATTCAACAAATTTCACATTTTGTACTGGCACATTCTTAAACACTTGTAGCTATTCCAATCATAAAGTCGCTCACAACAACACACATCAGATGTGGAGAACACTCGGTAAGAGGTCCTCGCTCCAAAACATTTGAGATCCCCTGGCTTGCACCAGATGTTCTTCCTGATGTAACATATCAGGGAAGACAAACTAGTTTCAAATATAGCACAAAATAGGAAAAAAAAACACTCAAGTGTGATTTTAAAGGCACATTATGGAAGTTTTTCTTCGGGGAAAAAAAGATATTTGTGCGTATTTGACCAGGTAGTGACCCAGTGGCTGTATGGCTGGTTACCATGTTGCCTTTACGTTCGATCACGGTGGCCTCAACAACACTCCAGGATCGATTGTTTTGTAGGTTTTCTGGTGAGAGGCTCCGTCAGCAGTGAAAACCTTCTAAACAATTGACCCTGGAGCGTCTTAGAGACCACTGTGATGGAAAGTAAAGGCAACATGCTCACCACTCATACAACCGAGGTCACTACATGGTCAAATACGCACAAATATCTTGTTTCTTTCTCACATATAAAGTTGCATAATGCACCTTTAAGGCCAAATGATGGACTTTTTTTAATTACTGAAATATTTTAATGTAACATGTTTTAAAAAATGTTTTTCTTTGAAGTCAGTAACAGTGACAGTAGTCACATAACATAAACAGTAACATAAACAGTAGTTGTATATTACCTTTGAAATGTGTTACATTTGTAAACAAACTGTCTGCACTTGTTACATAAGGAGTTCGTCAACAGCAATCTGCTTTGTAAAACAGCTGAATTTAAATTATTTTAAAGCTTTTTCCACGTCCAAATGACCATTATCAACACTAATGAGATTATTACATAAAGTAGCTATATTTAAATTAGTTTGGATTCACCGCATCAAATGATCCTGGAGCTCTGTTGTCGGGGGCTTCGTGCCCCTGGTAGGGTCTCCCATGGCAAACAGGTCCTAGGTGACGGGTCAGACAAAGAGCGGTTCAGAAGCCCCTTATGAGAGACCAACAGGCCCGGTTAGAACCATGAGGCCGTCCTTCTGTGGACCCACCACCAGCAGGAGGAGCCATAGGGGCTGGTGCAGCTCCAACAGCTGCCCCATGACCTGGCAACGGACAAGTGGAAGAAAATGGATGGATGGATGGATGGATGGATGGATGGATGGATTCACCTCTGCTTTCTACAATGAAATTGATTTAATATCAGAATGAATCAAAAAGATGTTTTTAATAAATGGTCCGGTTAAGTCAGGCTGCATGAATGTATGGTCCTACCGTGCGCGTACAGTGTCATAAAATATAATTGATAACTGTGTTTTCCAAACTGAGGTGGGGAAAGGTGACATGTGGGGAAGGTCATGTGTCAAACAGAAAAGCTATGTGTGTTTTTCATCTGGGGTTTTATGATTCCATATGTTCAGCCAATGGCATGAGAGACTCAAGGCCAAAGGCAGAGTGAGCTGGAAGAAATAATGCACGTGTGTTAGAATAGAATTTAAAAACCAAATCGTAAGATCCTCTATAATGCCAAACCCAGGCCTTTGAAAGTGCACTAATATTCACTGTGTGAGTGGTGAAAACAGATGTTACAATTTCTGGCAATGAAACTCCACTGTTTTCACCAAAGAGCATTGTAAAGCTGTTTTAAGCCATACTGTGAACCATCTCACCCAATAAATACATCAAAATATAATCATTCATTATTGGTCAAAAGTTATCCAAATCTGAATCCAAATATTGCCCATGTTTCTTTACGTATTTGAGTTTTATGATTGTTTAGTTGCTGTTGTGATGTGGCAACATATTCGCAGGAATGTTTTGCAGTGTGGCTTTAAAAAAGCCGGGGAAAAAAGAAAAGTAAATAATTCTCAGAAAGGCATGCTTTGTAGTGAAAGTCATTTTTGCACTGTAATAATCCGGACATGTTTTTGGCGGGGCATTTTCTCTGAACTCCCTTTCAGCTATCTTTGGCAATCCTCCTGAAGCAACCTTATCTGCCCCCCTCAAAGGCCGTGGCCTTTACTACTCTATTAGCGCGTAGACTTATTTTGCTAAAGTGGAAGCTTTCTCACCTCCAATCCCACCATCTTCGGGTGAAGGAAGTTCTCTTTGATTTAAAGCTGGAAAAACTTACATTTAAGGCTGAAGTGGATTGGGTTGTACTAAATGACCTTTGTATTGTATGTGTGCGCCTCCAGTGGACCCACCACCTGCAGGAGGAGCCATAGGGGCTGGTGCAGTGTGTTTTGGGCAGCTCCAACAGCTGCCCCCACGACCCGGCAACGGACAAGTGGAAGAAGATGGATGGATGGATGGATGGATGGATGTGTGCGTCTGCATGTGTCAGTGTTATGTGCACAAACTGGATCTCTGTTTGTGTGATGTTTGGACCTGGAGGTGGGGAGTTGTAGGGTGGGGGGGATTGGGAGCTGCTACTATTGTATGTCATTTGTAAAAAGAAAAAATAAAGAACATTAAAAAAATCAATAAAGAAAGTTGGAAAAATCCAATCAAGTCAGGGGAAGGTGTGTGGATAACGCCATAGGAAACATTACTATAAGTATGTAAGTAAGTAAGTGCTTTATTTGTCATTGTACAACCGTACAACAAAATAGTGTTCAGGTGTTATGGTGCGTACAGACCAAACGCTGACACGCCACCAACTTCCATGTTAACCCTATGTAGGCGTGCTTCGACGCGCGTCGAAATGTAAGCAAAGATGTCCGCGCGTATGAAGCGTTCCAAATGTGAGCAGATGAGGATAAACGCGCGTCAAAGCCAGTGAGAACAGCGCGGTACAGAGCAGCGATGCCCCGCCCACTGCTTCATGCACTCAAGTAATCACAGTCTACACGTGCGTTCATTTACGCCTTGTTAACCAATCAGGGACTGGGCTCAAATAGTGAGCACAAGCGTCACCTATTACCTGCAGCAGTGGCGCAAAAAGGGCATATGCAATATACAGTATGCCTTTCATAGGGGCGCAATAGTGATGTGTTCTTTGTAACAGTCTATGTGTGTCGGTCATGAACGATCCGGCTCTTTTGAACGAGTCTTTACAGTGAACAATATGAACAGGTTCGCGGTGGTGAAGTGTTTTTTTTGTATTCCTCTTTGGGGGACGGGCGTCACTTTAGTTGTGCTGCTTATTTTGCGAAACAAAAGTCACTGCTGGAGTGGGGCAGAGAGGAGTGCAGAGGGACTGTCATCTCCACCGCTGCTGCTGCAGCCTGCAGCCCCACGAGCTCAAAGTGAGCATAAGGCAACAAGTTTGAGAAATAAAAGTCCTAATGAAATAATAAACACGGTTACAGAGGAGATCGCGTTGAAGCTTGCGTTGTTTTCTCCCCTCTTGCGCGAGGGAGAGAGAGGAGAGGAGGAAAAGTTATGTGAATGAAGCAACAGAAGCTTTTAATCGGGCCGTGTGATTGTTTTTTGTGATAACAAACTCCATAGAGGGAATATCGATGTTATATTGTGTGAAATAGTGACATTTTCATTCAAATAAAGTCAATTCAGAGGGTATTTATTTTCTTAAAAAAAAAAAAAAAAAACCATCAAAGAGCCATGTGTGTGTGTGTGTGTGGGAGGGGGGTAGTTGCGGTAGTTGCGCCCCTGACCTGCAGCATGGAGGACAAGTTGATCATCACGGTTTGCGCTCGGCCTGAGTTGTATGACACGCCTCCTAATTATGACGCTTGCAAAACTTCACGCGCCAGCAAACAGGCGTTTCTCGCGAGTGTGAAGCGGCAATGTTTGGCGTCCAACTAGAGGCTGAAGGAGCGTGGACGCACGTTCGGTCTGAACGCACCTTAAGTCCTGAGCCGCGCTGCCACTGTGTCAACCTGACCAGCATGTTTTGGAGGTCGGGGAAACCGTAGCACCCGAAAGAAACCTGGCTGGCCGCCTTCAGTCCCCTCTGATCTTCTGAAATGGTGCAGAGCCTCCTGGGTTTGTCCCTGTTCAGAGCGTGGTGTCCTGCACTGGTCAGCTCCTTCTCCCTCTTCTTCCTGCACAGCTCCCTCTGCTCCACAACAGTCCTTCACCATCCTCTGGGTTAATCTGTTTTATTCTCCAGTGAACATCCATTAGCCAGAACAATAGGGATAGAAGGCATGTGTGGCTTAGCTGTGAGTCTTGCCTGGATATCTCCTCCTTTGTCCCTTCCTTGTTTCCTGTAGAGCCTCTTGTGACGCCTCCACTGTGCACTATAACCGTGTGGGAATGAAACTAAACTCCTCCTTCTAAAGATTATGGGCCATATTGGTTGCAGACAAATTGTTGTCATATGTGATTTTTCACCTTTGTACATTTGCAATTCAATAACAGGTTTTAACAGTACTTTGGAAAATCTCACCCATGTCATTGCATATTTTGTAATTCAAAATATCATATCTATAAAAGTATACAAAATGCCTGGACCCGACCTGAATAAATAACATGGCTGCCAGCTAGTGACAAGAAATAGTTTGTAGTGGAGGCAGTTTGAGTGTTGGAATGATCCGAATGAATATAGTGACATTTAAAACCATTATGTATGCTTTTCACAAAGGAACAGCATTAAATAGAGTAAAAAGCAGTTTAGCAGAATGTGGCCCAGAGATGAGATTCTGAGTAGCATCATAATGAAGATTATTCACAACAGTGTAATATACGTCCACAGCCCAAAGCCGACCTTGTAACGCGATGTGTGCTCCAGCTTCATATTAAAAACCACTGCTGTCTGTCACTCAGCAGCCTTCACCTCCGCAGCTCCGAGGTTACCATGGCGACCGGCATCCCAGCGGGGACACAAAACGCCGACGTGCCCCGGGCCACCGCTGCGGGCCGGCCTCTGACCCCTTCCAAGGCCGTACGCTCGCACAAGTTCCCAGCGTAAAGGGGGAGGGGGGGGGCTTCACAGAGCGCCGGGCGAGCGGGTGGACCTGCTGTAATCCCACCCCACCCCCCATGCTGCAGTGGGAGAGCTGAGAGGACAACGGATCAATCGGGACAAGGGCCGAGTGATATGGGACAAGTAAATAAATAAGTGTTTTTATTTTAATTAAAGTTACAATAGATTGGATTTGAGTTTTTTTTTAAATAGATAGATAATATTAAGCTTTCTGCAGGTATTTGGTATTGATGTCAAACTCATCTTTACTATCTTACACTTTGTTGGATAGAAAATGCAATACTGATTTGAAGAGATTTTTGGGGGAATTGTTGCCGTGCTGCTAAAAACAGCCATGGGAAGATTCAAAGATTACTCAAAGATGTGTGAGTGAGTTAAAACACAGCTCCAGGTAAAGCAAGAATATAAAAGTAAAATGGTAAAGGAATGGTCTAGGAAGTCAATTTGCATAATAATCCCTTCAAATCAGACCTGGCTATATAGTGTATTTAATCATATACACACACAGAATATTTCTTTGTTTGCAAAAAAATATCAGTAACAATGTAAATAACTGCAGCTTTTGTGATTGCTAAGTGTGACAGGTCGCGTTTTCGTCCACGAATCCAAAGATCGGTGGTTCTAGATCCAGCTAAAGATGAAACTGATCTTAACATACAAGAATATTACAGATTTACTGAGTATGTGTGAGACAGAAATACTCCAAGAAGTACAGTTCAAAAGGTTATTCAACGGCCCACGTCTGATAATCACAGTGTAGCACTTTTGATAAACCTGGGGCAATATAAAGGTAAGCCATGAATACTGTTCATTGTGCCCAGTCAACTTGCCAATGCTATACAATTACGAATAATCCAGCAATCCTCGGTATCATTATTCAAATGACAAGTTTGAGGTTCAAATCCGGCTCGTGCCAGACACCCAGCTTGATGAATGTTACTGCATGAGTCATGGCGGTCGAGGAGTCCACAAATCTGCCAGCAGAGGATATAGAAAGAGAAAGAGTGAATGAACCACACAGATTGAATTGAAAAACACTCACAATTTCAGAACGCACTGCTCCATAATTATGCATAACTCATTCACAAGTCAACCGTAATTTGCCATCTCAGTTTAACTTAAGCTATCCCACCCGCCACATTTTAAGGCACTGCTTGATGTCTTGAGCTATCTGTCTAAATATGCAGAGAAAACGCCGACGGAGCACCCTGCCTGTCTGCGAGTGTGCACGTGAGCATGTGTGTGTGTGTGTGTGTGTGTGTGTGTGTGTGTGTGTGTGTGTTGTGTGTGTGTGTGTGGTGTGTGGTGAAGAGCGCTGGGACAGTGAGCAGCGAGTTATTTACTGCTGCGCCCATCGCGACCTGTCTGTCCTCACGTCCGGAGCTCAGATTAAGATGCAGTCTCCGCCAGACCCTGCTACTGCTCCCCCAGATTGATGGCATGTCTTTTGGGGGAGGGGGGGGGGGCGCAGAGACACCTACCCCCCCCCTTACACTTCCACCGCCGCCGCCGCAGCTATCCTCAGAATGCTGGGGGGTATGCCATCTCCACTTCCAAATCCTGTCACATTTTTCCGGAGCCCAAATTCCACGCGCCGCTCTGTCGCACTTTCCTTGTATTTTTTTTCTTTTACTCTGAAAAAATAAAATAAAAAATTGTCACTTCGAAGCCACTGTCACTCCATCTCCCCCCCCACCCCTCCCTCAAGACGCTGCCTCAGCACGTAGGCGTGTCATGGAAGTTGCCGCTACGGTATGTCAGCAGTGTGGATAAATAATTCTTTGGTTAGCAGCGGGAGTTAGCGGGGAGATGGATGGCGGTGCGAATGCGTGGTTGTTTATGACTGCTGATGCTGATCAGTAGGGTGTCTTAAGCAGGCGGGAGAGACTGTTTCAGGGCTGTAAAAAAACAAAACAGCAATGATCTGGTATTTAGATTTCAGATGTAGGGTCCATTTGGAAGATTTTAATACTAGAAGCCATTCCGCTTACAACCTGCCATATTTACCCTAAATTCTGAAAAGAGAATGGGACCCAAAACTGATTCCTGCGGGACCCATATGACAAAGGAGCAAATATGAAGATCGAGGCAGGAAAATAATTGCGATAAACGCGATTGTTGACAGTAAAGATACTAGATACTGTCAACTCTAAAACATAAAAAAATGACAGTAAACCTCGTTCTAAAAGTGCATAATCCTATCCTAAAATACCACACAAGTTGCAATAAACATGAACTATAATGTAACCCAATTTGCTGCCCCAACCACCACCAACTAGTGGGGTTTTTGGCTCTCTTTGGTGAACCGGATCATATGGATCGCTGGAAGCTGGTATTACATTTCATTCATGTTCTTTTTCATGTGATGGGTTTTAGTGTGTCTTATATAGTGAGTTTTGTTAGGGGTACCAGCCAGGTGTACCTCCTGACAAGTAGGATATTGTTCAGTTTGCAAGTATTGACCCTCGTCACACAGGACTTACACAAGGAGGTCTAAACCCTGTGCTTTTTAAAAAGGTGAATGATGGACAAATGGAGACTGCCCACACAAAAAATAAAGGTTTTCAGCATGTGTAGCTTCAGAAGGTGCCACAACAACTCCCAGCTCACGTTAAAGAAGCAGACACAGTCCCTACATTTAAGACTAAAGGCTCAAAACGTACCTCTTCGAATTAGCTTATGATCAGGTCAGTTAGGTAAAGCTCTAACCCACAGCCTGAAGTAAAGCTGCCTTAGAAGAAACACTGCTGTGGGAAGTACGGTACACTGAGCGCTATCCTCTTCTCTTCTTACTGCAAACTTTGTCTTATTATGATACAATATTTCTTTAGCTGTAGTCTGTTCATTACTATTCACATGGTGTCTCCTGTCCCACTCCCCCTCGGGAGTGTCTGTCTAGATCAACGGAGGAACCCGGCTGAACGGAGGAACCCTGCCTACTGGATGACAACAAGGACTGACGTCTGATCTTGGCCCGTCTGCTCTGGGACTTCCATCGGCCCTGGGTCTCCTGTCGTCCATGGGAGTGGATCTCTCCTTCTGTGGTTCTCCCCAAGGTTTCTCGTTCTCCCAGGTTTTGAGTTTTCCTTGCCGTGCTGGAGAGTCTAAGGACAGGGGACACCCCGCCGCCACCCACTGCTGATGGTTATTTGGACATTATGTTTGCCTGGATACCCCCCCCCCCCCCAAAGTTATTGACTGACAGACAATCTATTTCCCCCACAAGAGTTGCTCAACAGCACAATATGTCACGTGATAAGATGACGTCACATACGAGACGAAGCAAGGTACACATTTGCGCCATAGAGCGAAACGGAGACGCGATGACGTCACCTGCCGGCACCCTTGAAAGCGTGTTGGTCGGAGCGGGTCACACAAGCAAGGGAGCGAACTAGTTTTACTATCCCCAAATCCACGAGAACGCCGACTTCAGCAGCAGCGAACCTCGAATTCGTCGTATACATGCAATGCAGTGCTTAACGCTGGAGGAAAGCGGCGGCTACTGCTTCCCTGCTACTACCTGCCACCTGTCCCACCAGCTATGGAACTGGTAACTATATTTCGTATGTGCACGTGACTGTTAAGGTACATATGCTAATGACCAATGCTCTTGCGCTGCAAATGAGGTAAATAAATAAATAAATAAATAAAGTACCACACTGGCAGACATTTTGTTTTGGATCAGAAACCAACCATGAATCTTCACTCAAGTCAAAAGAACCTGACATGGCTTAAAGATGCTAATGTGGACATTTCTCTCTTGTAGCGGAGTAACACCTGGAGGACACAGGATTGAACCCACAACCTCAGAAACAACTAGATTAACTTCAGGGTCAGACTTTGCATGCACTGCCGCTGCTGAAGTGTGTCAGCCGCCCTGCTCCTCTGCACTCTGTGACCGCGTGGGCAGGTTTTCCGGACGCAGCAGTGATGGAGGGGTCTGGGGACGCGGGCCGGGAGATGGATGCTCGCGTGGCCCTCGACAAACTGCACTGGCAGGGCTTTGTGTCGGAGCCACCCTCCCCCGGGGGCCCCAGACGCATGAGTCAGCGCGCCGCAGGATTTATGGCCAATTGATTAAATTAGCATTCGTTCTGCCACCGGGGCATTGCCTGTCAGGGTAAACATGCGCACGGAGAGATCCACATGCGGCGGGACGAGGCAACGGAGGCGCACCGGAGTGAGTGCGGGGAGGAGAGAGGAGACGAGTGGAGGAAGAGGGAAACCATTCCAAACAGTGTCAATAAGTCAACATAATTAGCAGCTGGAGCAAAGGGGTGTAAAAAAGATCCAGCAGGGAAGAAGGTAAAGCCTAACCCCTAAGCAAAGTCCAATAAATGTTTCATGACAAACCAAATCACTTCTTTGAGGCCAAAGTTGGTGTACAGGTGTTTAAAACAACTCACTTCACCACGCAAAGGGGCCAAAAGCAGAAGCCAATTTTATTTTTGGTGAGTGTAATTTAAATGAAATCGTCCTGTTGGATACACATTGGATTTTCGGTATCCGACCCCATTTAAAAACAGTGATTTTTTGTGTGTGCTCATTTTCTCATTTTGGTATGGTTCAAACTTGTTAAAACGCGGGCCTCAGTTTGTGTTCATCACTGCACAAATGTAGCAGGCTGTCCCAGGAAATGCACCGGGATTGTGAACGTGGCATGAATTAGACCTGAAATTAACCAAATTCTACCTAAACTGGGTGTCAATGGGGTGTCATGCCGAATTTAAATGGATACTAAAACGTAAACAAAATCATCTCTAATTAAGATGAATAAAGTCTAAAATTGTAAGCCCTTCCACATACCATAGTTTCAGAACCGGACTATTATACGAATGCTAATGCTGCAACTGGTAACTGTATTTTTCACACTTGAAAATTACGACCTCAGATCGTTCCAGCTGAATAAAGTCTTATGTCAACAAAACTTATGCTAATAAGATGCTAACGTTATGTGAATATTTGCTCACACCAGATGATGTGACCAAAGCAAAGGTTCACTTGACTGATGCGGTGGATTTAACAAAGTTTATCATTGGCTGCCATTGCTGTCTTCTTCTTATATCTGAACTCGGACCACTCTGATCATCTCCCAGGTTATAGTCCATCCATCCATCCATTTCTTCCACTGTCCGTGCGGTCGTGGGCAGCCGCCGGAGCGCCCAAATCACATGCACCAGCCCCCATGGCTCCTTCGCAGTGGGGTCACGGAGGACGGCCACGTTCAAACCGGCAGACACTGAGGCAATGTGGTGAAGTGCCTTGCCCAAGGACACACGACAATGTGCACGGTCAGGAGGCGGGATCGAACCACGACCTTCCGATCATGAGACGACCGCTCTACCATCTGCCACTGTCGCCCCAGTGGCGCAGGTTATAGTATGTTCTAATTACCCCACTTTGAGCAGCGCCAAGGCTTTTTCAAGTTGGAGGTTGGAAATTAACCAAATTTACCAATTACCTGGAACACAGCATTAAATTCACTGACCATAAAATAGAGTGTCCTTTGCCTGGATGCAACTTTTTGTTCTCTTTCTTTCTTTTTCCTGGATGCAACTAAAAGTTCTGATCTGCGACTGCTGCAGTTGGTATGGTCTAGATTCAGTGACACTATGTGCCCAAAGAATGAGATCAGCTGACGACCTGAACATCCTGAATGAATGAGAGTGAATGGGTGACTGGTTCCTTACTGTAAAGCGCTTTGGCCCTGATAAAGGTAGAAAGCACTATATAAGTTGAGTCCATTTACCGTTTTACCATTCCATCCATGGATTTCTCCTTCTTCCCTGATGGCACGGGCATATTCCAAGTTGAAAATACCAGGATTCATCGGGCTGAAGAGATGGTTCAGGGAGCATGAGACATCATCTTCTTAACCCCAATGAGAATCTTTGGGATGTGCTGGAGAAGGCTTGCGCAGTGTCACGCTCTCTCATCAATACAAGATGTGGTGAAAAATAAATGGAACACTGGATCTTCGGACTTTGCAGAAGCTCATTGAATCTGTCATCAAAGCTAAAGTGCTCCAACCAAATATCAAGAGGTGTGACCGTATTGTGGTGATTTTATGTTTAGTCAGGCAGTGTATAACATGTCAAGATAAGATAAAATAATGCTTGAACTTTTAATGCTAATTGCGTCTGCTTTTTCTTTACAAAATTGCAAAAGAAACACCCCAAGAAGCCGCCAGTAGCTGAGCAACAGTGCATGCCATTAAGTCAACATGATTAACATCCCCCCACGGGACCCTCCCCTGTCATCCTCACACTGCACCTCGCCAGACCTCAACCTGCCGAGCTGACCGGACTCTTTTTTTTTTTACGGCATTCATCACTGCCATCTGCCATTTTCCGCTCAATTAATCCGTTATGGGAAGTGCGATCAATTAAGTGCGCGGCGTAATGGCTTCATATCCTTGTTTCGCTTTTATAGCCCAATATTTTTCGTTGCTCCACTCTGGCATGAAAAGGCGGAATCGATATCCCCGGACGCTTTCCCTCTCCCCGGTCTCATTTGTTGTTCCGCGCGGATCTTCCTGGCATGATAAACTGCACGTAATGAGGGTTAGGGGCGATGGGGACGTGCTAAATGCTAAACGGAAATGCAAGACCAGACAGGGTTGGGCAGTTTCAAGAAATAATCATCTCCGGGGCGACGGAACGTGTTTGTTCGAGGTGCCAATTTGCGACGCATTTTTAGACCGGGGAAGAGTCTATCCAGGATTTTGAAGACAGTAGTTTGGACGATGCAAAATGAAGATGAATTGAAACATGAAACATTAAAAAGGCAGTATGAGAGTGTCGCCCATTCGCTGGGGGCTTGTGACTGGCTGGTTTTGTACATAAAGTTGTAGTGTCCATGCAGTTTGACTTTGAGGAGGTCCCAAAGAGGGAATTTATGGATGCCATGAAATAGTAATGCTGAGATTAGGATTAGATGGAAGCCGAGATGACATAGAGTGCACAGTTAACATCGCTGTAATCATAGGCTGGGACCTCTCTGGCCTCTTGACATCAACAAGGTGACACTCCACTCCTCCCCCGCCTTGACTACCCCAGATGATGTCCGAATCAATACGCCAATGTCACCCAACCGACCCCCTCCCAAGGAAGTACGCACCCACACGACTACTACCCGCCCACATGCTTAAACACAGCACGCGTCTTCGTCATATCATCACGGCTCATCAGAGAAGCTAATGGGCAAAGAATCAATTCCATTCCAGGCCTGTGCTGGTGGCAGGGAGAGCGTGACTTTAGTTTTAATGCGTGGATGTCAGGAGGGAGGGCTACTACTGTTACTACATTACTGTTGACTACGATCACTAAATGTAAAAGTAAAAGTAAAAGTTCGTCAGTCCAATTTCTAAGCAACACTTGCTGCACTGCAAGTAGAATTATTGGGCAAGTAGTATTTTGTAGCAGGGAAATTGTTCTTCAACAACAACTGTGATCTTGGTCCATCCAAATTATGAGCAAACCTCACACCTGAATACAAGTCTTAAAGAGACTAGATGCAAGTTGGTCATTTTATGCTCACTACTGCCACCTCAGGTCTTACACGTAACTGCAGTTTCTATATTAAGCTCGTGCATGACGGCACTTCAAACCCGAAGTAACAACTTTTTGAGTGACGGTGCAGGATTTTAGAGGCAGTTGTGGTGAACAGGTCTGGGCTCATTCTACACATTAGGACATGGCTGGAACGTGTAGGGGGATGAAAATACTCAGTGTCAACATTTTAAACTCTGTATACCGGAGTACCCGTAGGTTTCCTCCGGGTACTCCGGTTTCCCCAACCACTAAAAACATGTACAATAGGCCAGGATGAATGTGAGTGTTTGAGAGTGCACATGGGGGACGACGGATGGAAATTAGCCCAAGGCTACAATCCGGTGTGGCTTGTTCATTAACTTGCACTGTCCCGACCAAATAAACCAATAAATAAATAAAATAAATAAATAAATATAGTCCCTTTAAGCTTTCTTCGTGAAATATCTCAAAATATCAATCATGCAATAAATGGTGCGCTACTGTGCTTAATTATAATGCAATTCAATGAAAACAAGAAATTATTCCCCTCCTGGAACCGCCACCTTAACGTGGTGGAGGGGTTTGAGCGCCTGAATGATCCTTTAAGCTCTGTTGCCGGGGAATACATGCCCCTGGTAGGGTCCCATAGCAAACAGGTCCTAGGTGACAGGTCAGACAAAGAGCAGTTCAGAAGCCCCTTATGAGACAGGGCTGGTTAGAACCATGAGGCCGTCCTTCTGTGGACCCACCACCTGCAGGAGGAGCCATAGGGCTGGTGCAATGTGATTTGGGCAGCTCCAACAGCTGCCCCCACGACCCGGCAATGGACAAGTGGAAGAAAATGGATGGATGGAAGGATGGATGGTTGTTTCTCATTTTTACAGACATTGATAAAGGTTTATATCAATGTCTGTAAAAATGAGAAACAACCAGCTAACAATGTGCAAATAGAAGAAAAAAGAATGGAGATGAAATAATCAGTTTAATTCTTCTATGACCAACTTTGCAATCACTATTCAGAGAAGTGTTGTGCTTTGCTGAAATCTGCCATTTAAGTATCCAACAGATCTCACTTGGTCAGCAGATTATTTTATCTTTAAGACCTTAACAAGTTGGCTACACAGTGGAAGACGTTGATGTTTCCCACAAGGACTGGAGGTTCTTCCATGATCCTATCTGCAGAGGGACTCCCATCAGCTCTGGGTCAATCTGGAGCCTGTCCGTGCATGGGAGTGGATTTATCCTCCTTGTGGTTCTCCCCTAGGTTTCTTTTTCTCCCACTGTGTTTTTGAGTATTTCCTTGCCGTATAGGGGATCTAAGGACGGGGTTTCCATCTGCTGCTGACTGCTTATTTAGACATAGCATTTGATTGGACATTACATTCACCTGGATATTACATTGGATATTGTTTCATTGTTTGGTGCAGCCTGTGAGGCAACTCCCGGGTGATATTGCACTATACAAAATAACAAAAACTTGATTTGATATGATGTTTGAGATGCAGCATTGTCCTGCATGAAATCTTGGTTCTTGACGGATTCAGACCACTGCTCGAAGAGTGTGTCTTCTAAAACCTGGAGGTCAGTTTTGCCGTTGAGTTTGAGTCCATCTTCAACCCAAAATGGCCTCCTGGTCCATCCCGAGCTACTGTCATCTAATCAACTTAAACATTTACATTCAATCTACATATATTTGGCCAGTCTTGGTATACAACTGCGTCTGCAACCACTACTACCAATACCGCTGTTACTAGGCCTATGACTATTACCATTCACACAGCGGACGTGTGGTGGCGGTCACAACATCATTTAAATGTGCCCTGTCAAGTGGATGGAGGAGAGACATCGTCCTTATCAGTGCATCCCTTGTCTGAGCCACTCACTGTCCAAACGGGTTAGCGCCGTGGCGGGTGATAGGAGGTGCGAGCGAGCGGGCCGGAGGTCAATCCACTCTTGATACAGCCTTGATACTGGCAGAGTGGTAGATAAGGCCCAAGTGGTGTTCTTAGGATAATGAGATAAGACAGTTTATTCAAAGCAGAGTATGAGACAAAAAATAAAATCATATGATGAAAAACTTGACTTGTCTGAGCTTTTAACCTTACTCTATCCTCTTCAAATCAAATAAAAAGCACATTTTCGAGACACTAAACCAGAACTGCATAAGAGGTTGATCCAACACTGCAGAGAAAGCTCTTGCGGCCCTCAGTTAGCAGTTCATCTCCATCTTACAGCCTTTGATGACAATGAGATTAAACTTTTAGCTAAAGAAAGGAGATGGTTTGAGTGAGAGGCAAAAGAAACAAAATCCTGTGTAAAATGTTGAACAAAGATCATTAGTGCTGCTTACGAAGCGTTACCACCAAGTACAGATGATGGCTTAAGAATCTTTGTCTGGCCAGCCATCCACTCCGCTTTTTGTTTCTGTTCATAACGCAGGGCCGTCTGGAACTTTCCAAACAGCCAATCAAATCTCAAAAACTTTTATATCAATCCAATCACAGACCACGCTGTCACGACAGGAACGAAATTAATCACTTGTAAAATATCAAATGTACATAACAAGAATGTACCTGCTTAGATGATGCTTCATCTTCTCTCAGAGGATTTTCTTCTTCTTGTTGCCATCTATTAAAGGCATCTTGTCCCATTCCAAACGCTGTTGCACATTCATGTTGACTCCTAGAGTTGATAATGCCTCCTTGTATCCTTTACCTTTTTGTAGCAAAAAGGACGTAGATCGTTCACATTTGTCTCCGCTCTTTTGGCCGATGCATTGTAAAACCACTGGTGCCATGCCATTGGTCCAAAAACCCATTAGCCCGGCGTCTCATTATTCCGAAAATTTACCATTGAGCAGAGGTGCGACATCTCTAACCCAGTTTTGTTGTGGATTAGAGAGCCATATACAACCATTGGCCCTAACCTTAAGGTCAGTGAATAATGAGTCGTCAGACTAATGGGCCGACCCCAAACCACTAACTTCCTTGTTTACAAAATGCATGAATGGGCTTTCTCTGATTGGTTAATACGCTTGTCTATCACAGCCATTGGGAATTTGACGAAATCACCCCTGATCCCAGAAAACACGTCTTTGAAAAGAATAGGAAAACCATGTAAATTCTGGCCGGCCAGGCTACATTTCTCTTATGAACGCATTTAAGTTCTTTGTGTATTACTGTATTACTTGAAGTTCTAACAAAAAATACAAAGGCAAATGGGTCCAAAGTGGGTTCAAAGCCCAAAGCACAAAGTTTGTCTGACAACATCAACCCAGCAAATACTGTTTTAGCAGCAGAGGGCCAGTCTTTAGTTGATGATCATGAAGGTATCTCATATTCACAATAATATTAGTCATAACTTGTGTCTGAAATAATTTCTTTGGCTCCAATGGCATCATTCTGAATGTGACCATTTGCATAGCCTCAACACAAATACTCAATGTCAATCTGTCCGTTCACGTCAATGTGGCCATGAGTTCCATGTCTTAACTTCCCCTTTTTGACACCTCACTGCAGCGAGAAGCTATACCTACAGCAATTGCTAAATAAAGTCGGTTGTTAATGGGTTTTACAAGAACAATAGCAGCAGAGTCCTGGGACAAAAACAATTGCGCACGAATGAAACCGTAGGTGGGCCTCAACCCTGCTGCGCCTATAGAAAACAATAAATTAGACTGAAATCTTCTAAAAAATAGCAATAAATCATCAACTGTGAGCCTGCCTGCACCAAATTCAGACAAAGCATTGCAACTTATATTTACCACGGCGATGTGCTTTTGGGGGACTAGCACGTGAATACAAAATTAGAGATAAGGAAACATTTCTAAGCTATGAAGCAGTTACAAGACCAAGTGAATCCTGAAGTAATGATAGACTAACGAACAAATAATGAGCCAGTGCTTTGTAAATATGCCTGTTGATAAAAAAAATTATGATCCCGACATACAACTCAAATATCGTTAACTCCTTCCCTACTAACCAACTAACTAACTTTGAAACACGCTCTTGGTTCAGGAAGTACATTTTCAACACATTTTTCACCTTTCAAAAAGTTGGATCTTTTCAGTAGGATCGAGAGCCTTTGCCCACAATGACCGTATTTCCAAGGGATTTTGAAAGGCAGCCTTAAGCTCGAAGCGCACAAATCAACAGAACTTTGTGAGAAAATGACCTATACCCTGAACCCGAGACCTCCTTGTTGCAGGTGGTAGTCATCGTACGAGGGAGAAGCATCATGTCCAAACACTTCCACCCCTTGCCAATTTATAACTAGCCTGACACTGCTTCTGTCTCTCTGAGTGAGCTGTCAATCACCCTCCGTACAGCCTCACCGTGACAGTAACACTATTAGCTAATGACGCCTGAAATCGCATTACCACTGCAAACATTTCCAAAGGGGCATGAAGACTCTGAGGGAATCCGATGGGGGAACTATAATGGCGTTGGCAAGCCTTCCCGGAATGGCATCCAAGATTTTTTATTTTGTTTTTCTTGTACCCGCACACAGCAGAGCACGGCTGCCAAAACGTGTCATCGACTTTTGGAGGTCATCCATATTTGAAGGAGAGACACTGCAGGCGAAACGCAATTTGATCATTTTTAGGTTTTGAGCCAGTTTGTTGTTTGTACATGTACCTTTACCTGGGAACAAAGGGACGACTAATGTAATCAGTGTTTTGTGATTTCACTGGTCATTGCTTCGCCGTTGATTTCTAAAGAAACTCTATCTTGTTTTCCCAATGTGTTTTCTTCTCACACTCAAGGGGAGGGGGTCCCAAACTTTTCTCGCAGCAAACAGCTCACAGCCCCTATGGCAAAAAGCGATTGTGTCTTGCAATATTTTCAAGCAGCAAACTTGACCCCAGTTCATATTCAATGTAATGCTACGCTATGATTAGAAGATGACTATTAAAAATACGTGGGCCTACTAGAATGAAATATATTTACGCTCACATCCACTCACACAAGACAGAAGATTTCGAAAATGAAGTGTCACGATCACAAGAGTACAAGGAGCAGATAACCCTAACCCTAACTATTGTCGGAATGGGGGTATCAAAAAGTCTAAATGGAGGTCCGTCGGAGTAAGGGTAGAAGCCCACCACTACGCTCCTGTCGAAATCCGGCTTTTGGGAACCTCTGCTCTCGTGAGATCCCCACTCAAAATTAGCCTGGCGAGTCCAGAATCAGTCTGGCGCAGGGGAGAGGGACAAGAACTTGTTTTCCATCAGAGGTAAATGACCAAAAACACATCGGCAGTAGGTGAGTTTCGAGATTGATGAGCCTGTTCCAATTGTAACGCAGAGCCGCTAATAACACTGCATCAACGACACACATCTGCTCTTCGCTGATGGGTTTGCTGCGCTTCCTGTTTGCTGGCTTATGTTCCGCTCTGGAAATGTATATAGTAATATAGTTTTGTCAGTAATATACAGTATATAGGGAATGTTTTTAAATTTATGTCTGTACATTTACATTTTCCCCATTCACCTTCAGTGTCTCGCCAGATCGCATAGATTTGTTTTTGCGCATTAAAAATTGCATCTCATTATCAGTGTCCTTTATCACATCTGCTCTCGATGTCCAAAGTGGGCTGAACCGCGGAGCATTGGGGTCATCTCGCCGGACCATTCATTATCAGATATCGTACGGAGCCGTAGGCGGGAGCGGGGCGCGCCGGACCTGGCTGCTCGTCAAACTCAGATTAAAACGGCATCGATCCCTGCTATAATTTATTTATCAATTCAACTAAAAATTAAACATTGACCCCCCTTTCCTTTGAAACCCTGCGCATTTAATCTTGTCGGACGTGCTGCCGGGAATACCAAGATAGTGGGTCAGGTTATTGCAGAAGTTGTACCCTGACATTCTTGCTTTGTATCCGAGGGACTTCGAACAAGAAAGAGAGGGCTGCTCAGTGTCATTAAAAAAGTTTCATATCTTAATGTGAGTCAAATGGCCCATCGATATCTATTATTTTTATGATGAGAGGAGAGATTGGAGATGTATGCCATGAAGCGCTGAACAATGAAATTAAGGCTTGAGACGATTAAAAGTGAAGTGAGACAATTGCGCTTGGAGTCTTGAGCTGATGGATCGTAAGGATTGTAATGTGTCAGCATGTCCACGAGTTTGTCAGGCGCCCATGTTGTCTCGTGCAAAGTTTTGTTTTGACGATGTCGTTTACAAAGCTGTGTAAGGGTGAGTAAGTCTTGGAGGGCAAAACCTGACCCCCGGCATTCATCTGTTTGTTGTGATTGCACACAACAGATGTCTAACCACCTAAAAACTCTACAAATAACTCTAAATATGGTCCATTCCTTCAGAACTAAGTTGGCGCTTGAGAGTGGATCCCAGGTCCACATGGGGCCACTTTGTGTGGAGTTTGCACATTCTCCCCGTGCCTGAGTTTAAAACATGTGCCCAACCATGCTTTAAGGAGGCTTCACACAAAAGAAGCAGCACAGTAACTGTCAGGCAGAACAGTGTTCTTTGCAGAGGTGGGTAGAGTAGCTAAAATATTTACATAAGTAAGAGTAACTTTACTTTGAAATCATTTTACTCAAGAAGAAGTAAAAAGTAGTGACCTAAATAATGACTTAAATAAAAGAAAAAAAGTATCTTGGCAAAATGCTGCCTGCAGTGTTTCAGCATAAAATTCTGATTTACGATTCAGTTGTGACAAATTATGAAAACACAACATGAAATGATGTAAAAATTCTAGTATTTCCAAAGGAAATGCCTGAACATTTTCTGAAGAATAAAGTCTGAAACACAAACTACTAAATCTATGTTATGTGTCAACATGAAGCTTTTGCCGCTTAAAGATTTAGTCACTGTGGAACGGGTAACTATTTTATGTACCAAGTAGGAGTACAGATACTGACATGCCGCTTCACAGGAAACTTGTCTGATTGGTCAGAGTAATGGGATTCTGATTAGTGTCTGAGATCAGCAAAGGGGAGGGACTTTGGAAAAAAATATAATCATTTGTTAAAGCGTGACTCATAAGTAACTTATCCCCTGGAGGCCATAAGCGCCACTGCAGGTGTCGAAAAGACAAAGGGACAGAGGGATATGTACATCCAATTACACAATCGAGATCATTTTTTTCACTCAAACTTGGCTGTAAATACTGTTTAAGTGGTGCAAGCCCACAGTTAGCTTTGCCCGTTAGCCTGTTAGCTTCTTCGTGATTCCATTAGTGTGTATTGGGTCTCTGGGTCGGAGCAGGGAAAGTTGCAATTGTGGTTTCTGGCCAGAGACACCAGGTGGAGATGAAAGACCCCCCCAATCATCCCATTAACACTTGTATTACCCCCAGAGGGACTACGAAAAGGATTTATTAAGGTAAACAAGTTACTTAGTCTGCCTTAATATTATGTTACAATAAATTGTACACAATCTATTTAATTTGCAAGACATTTAAACTTACAGACTTTCACTTTAAAGACCCCATGCCTGATTTTATATTTAAATACGTTTTTTCCTTCAGTTTATAGCTTTGAACTCTGTTGAACCCTGTGAAGAATTAAAGATGTGGTGGGAAAGTTCAGAGCAGGTTTACAGTAGACTACAACGTACAAAGAGACCAGTAAGCTAACGCTACACTGTTGCGAAAGCCCTGTTGATCTCCACCTCATTCAAAGTGCACTTCCGCCTTCATGGACAAACGCGCGAGTCATCGACCCTATGCCCCACGTCCCGTCGCCTCCTGTCCCGCCTCTGCACTCTCCTCCTCACCCCGTCCTGAACCCTCGCACCCGTCCCCTTCCATAATCCAATTAAAAACACATTAGGCCCCAAATGAATCCCGGCAGATTTAATTAGCCGTGTGACGGGAGTTGGCTGGACGTTGGATGCGGTGGGCGCGGGGTTCGCTGCCATGCCGGGTTAAAGGAGATATTAGACGACTATCCCGCGGCCGTTTTTGCATATGCCGCGATACTGTTGGGGAATGTAAGGTCATCCATCAAGTCACGTCTGATTATGATGGATTAGCGGAAGAGAATGATAAATAGCACCACATTACGATCAAGTGGGTAAGGCACACACTTCTTCAATATGTCAACGGAAGAGACCGGCCAAACGGAGGATGTAGGTTTTGCAAACTTAGCACATCTTTTGAAAGGACGCTCTCGTTAAAAAGAGTTCAAAGGTTTTAGATCAACTTTGCGGCCAGCTAATCTAGTTTCTTTGTAAAAAAATGCAGAGCAGGCTTGATCTCGAGAGAAGAATGGCTGAGTTCGTCATGACAACAGAACCAAAAGTCTCTAGCTTAGCGTTTTGCATTGCAGATAACATGGGGTTGTTATTTCGCCATAAGTGCACAGAAAGAGAAATAATAATGTTTGTTTTTTAGCACCGACGTCCAAAACGAACGGCCCAAACCAGCTCGTTCCATCAGTTCCATCGTATCTCCTTGAAAACACCAGGCGACATTACGCTACGAGCTCACGAAAATGGTGGATATTCTCTTCGGAAAAAAAAAGTGCCTCCCAAGCAGCTGAGTTTAAGGGCCCGTGGAGGAGCGGTAATGACCAGAGAAAACTGGAGATAACAGGGAGAAGCAGTGGGTTTGATGAATTCCTACTGCAGCGGGAGCCTTGGGGTGAGGTTGCACTCCGGAGCGTGAATACGGGACTCCATTTGAAGCGAGCACCCCAGAGGAAACAAACACTGGAAACGGAGCGCGGGCTTTATTTTTCCAAGTGTCCAAGCGGTTATGGTGTTTGTGCGATCGACTAGGCAAACAGTGCGCTTTCAAGGATAGTGCCTCGCAGAAAGTAATGATTGCATTTGTTGAGTTGAATGGTTGAAATGCTTAGATTATAGAAGCGTTTGGATTTTTCTTGTAGGCCTGATAGTAAAATATATTTCCTCCAAGGACACTGAAAGAAGGGTCAAAATATCCACAACGACACAGTACACCGTGGGATGAATTATCTTCTTAACCGTCATCATTACCTATTTTTTACACTAATGAAGATCCAAAATAAAACTATTCCTTTAAACCTCTATACATTATTAAGATTGAATTGCTGAAAATATCAGCAAATTTGGGACATTCTTATCTGTGTCAGTATTCTATAGCAAAAGTTATAAATTGATATCTGTAAATGTAGCTTTTCTCCTATCCAGCTGCAGTGTCTCCCCTTATTTGTACTTTCTTACTTTCTTTTATAATGTACTATAGAAATAATATAAAAGTTGATTGTCCACATCACTTTTCTTCACCTTTAAACCCAAAGTTCACGGCACAAAATCTGCAACTTCCCAAATGTTCGTTTCATGCGTCACTGCCAATTAGGTTTGTATTTAATGCCAAGAGCGTCACATTTCCTCCAATACCCCATTAAGCGGAGCCTCGCCTTTCCAAACAGCCAGCCTGTCTCGCTCAGTGAGAATACACGCCTGGTTACTTACTGGAACTCCGTCGCCGTGAAGTGCCGAATCAGCAGCAGCAGCAGCAGCGGCAGTCAGAGCGGTGGCATTTGCATCCACAGAGCGTGTGTGTGGGCTCCTAATGAAGGGACAGAGCCGGATAGAGAGGCTGCAACTTCTTAAGTAGGTTTGAAATATTAGGGTGGTATTATACAGTAGGCCGACAAAAATTGAGTCATTTGGTGCGACGCTACATGTTCAAAACTTTGTATGGATGCTTTGTCAAGCTATTTCTTATTAAGTCAAATCAGAGGTGATCAGCGACAAAGTGAATTTACTTTAGTAGAGTTTTTCAGGATTTATCCTTTACTTTGAGTAGTATTTTTTATCGAGAACTTTATCCACTACATTTGAACATGACAAATGGTCAGTCTGCCCCAGAGCAGCTGTGGCTACAATAGTAGCTAACCACCACCGAGTGTGGAGTGAATGAATAATGACTATAGCACTTTGAGAAACTTGTGACACAGGCTTGTAAAGTGTAATACAAGTGTAAGCTGTTATGATTTATTTGGCTGCAGGGCTTATGACTATTGCTGGAATAATTCTCTTCCTCCTCACGTTTCTTCAGCCCCACCCCCTGGTCAATGGCCAGTCATCGTGTATTTCCCATGTCTTGATGTTTCTACATATGTGCTTTGCCTTAACTTAACCTGATTGTAATTTCGCATTTCTTCTTTTGTAAGGTTCAGTTGCCTTGTGTACGAAATGCGCGGTATAAATAGTTGCCTTGCCTTGCCTTATGACCAAATCAGCACCATTTTAAAATCACAGCTCATTCATTTATTGACTATGTTTTCTCAATAGTATTTTCCTGTTTACATTATAAGTGGCCCGCGACCCGGCGTGGGGGCTGAATTTCGGCCCACGACCCAAAATGAGTTTGACATTCCTGATAGAAAATGAGCTCATATTGAAAGAACAATGTTCAGACCACTAAAGCAACATACATGTACACTTTTTATAGGGAGACAGAGGCAAATATGTGCTCAACGTTCATAGTCTCAAAGTATGCTGTATGAAGTATGCTGAGTATACTAAACTTACATTTTATTACGAGTTAAGTCCTACTTATATTAAATACAAAAAAGTTGTTCCAAATTGGCACACACAAACTTTTCTTCACCAAAATATACTCAAATATGCAAATAGACTGAAATTGAGAACCTACAGACACCAACATCATACCTTACAAAATGTTTTTTCTAAATGGATTTATTTTCAAACATATTTGTTTTTTTGGCTTCATCATTATGTCCACATACATATTTTAAGATTGCTAGACTTCAAGACATTTATGTTGGTCATCCATCCATCCATCCATTTTCTTCCGCTTTATCCGGGGCCGGGTCGCGGAGGCAGCAGTCTCAGCAGAGATGCCCAGACTTCCCGATCCACGCACACCTCCTCCAGCTGTTCTGGGGGACCCGAGGCGACACCAGGCCAGCTCGGAGACATAGTCCACCAGCGTGTCCTGGGCCTTCCACGGGGCCTCCTCCCAATAGGACATGCCTGGAACACCTCCCGAGGGAGGCGACCAGGAGGCATCCGGAACAGATGCCCTAGCCACCTCAGCTGGCTCCTTTCGACGTGAAGGAGCAGCGACTCTACCCGAGCTCCTCCCGGGTAACTGAGCTCCTCACCCGATCTCGGAGGGTGCGCCCAGCCACCCTGCGAAGGAAACTCATTTCGGCCGCTTGTATCCGCGATCTTGTCCTTTCGGTCATTACCCAGATCTCATGACCATAGGTGAGGGTGGGAACGTAGATCGATCGGTAAATCGAGAGCTTTGCCCCCTGACTCAGCTCCCTCTTCACCACAACAGTCCGATACAGCGACCGCATCACTGCTGACGCTGCACCGATCCGTCTATCGATCTCACGCTCCATCCGTCCCTCACTCGTGAACAAGACCCCGAGATACTTGAACTCCTCCACTTGAGGTAAGGACTCCCCACCGACCTGAAGCGGGGAAGCCACCTTTTTCCGGTGGAGAACCATGGCCTCAGATTTGGAGGTGCTGATCCTCATCCCGGCCGCTTCACACTCGGCTGCAAACCGTCCCAGTGCGCGCTGGAGGTCCTGATTTGATGAAGCCAACAGAACAACATCATCTGCAAACAGCAGAGATGAGATCCTGAGGTTCCCAAACCGGACACCCTCCGGCCCCTGGCTGCGCCTAGAAATTCTGTCCATAAAGGTAATGAACAGAACCGGTGACATAGGGCAGCCCTGGCGGAGACCAACACGCACCGGAAACAAGTCTGACTTACTGCCGGCAATGCGAACCAAGCTCCTGCTACGGTCATACAGGGAACGGACAGCCCTTAGCAGAGGGCCCCGGACCCCATACTCCCGGAGCACCCCCACAGGGCACCACGAGGGACACGGTCGAACGCTTTCTCCAAATCCACAAAGCACATGTGGACTGGTTGGGCGAACTCCCACGAACCCTCGAGCACCCGATGAAGGGTATAGAGCTGGTCCAGTGTGCCACGACCGGGACGAAAACCGCATTGTTCCTCCTGAATCCGAGGTTCGACTATCGGCCGGATCCTCCTCTCCAGCACCCTGGAGTAGACCTTACCCGGGAGGCTGAGAAGTGTGATCCCTCTGTAATTGGAGCACACCCTCCGATCCCCCTTCTTAAAGAGAGGGACCACCACCCCGGTCTGCCAATCCAGAGGCACTGTCCCCAACCGCCACGCGATGTTGCAGAGACGTGTCAGCCAAGACAGCCCTACAACATCCAGAGACTTAAGGTACTCGGGACGAATCTCATCCACCCCCGGGGCCTTGCCACCGAGGAGCTTTCTAACCACCTCAGTGACTTCAGCCTGGGTGATGGACGAACCCCCCTCCGAGTCCCCAGCCTCTGCCTCCTCATCGGAAGACGTGACAGTGGGATTGAGGAGATCCTCGAAGTACTCCTTCCACCGCCCGACCACATCCCCAGTCGAGGTCAACAGCTCCCCGCCCGCACTGTAAACAGTGTTGGTGAAGCACTGCTTCCCCCTCCTGAGGCGCCGGATGGTTTGCCAGAATCTCTTCGAGGCCGACCGATAGTCCTCCTCCATGGCTTCTCCGAACTCCTCCCAGACCTGAGTTTTTGCCTCTGTGACCGCTCGAGCTGCAGCACGCTTGGCCTGCCGGTACCTCTCAGCTGCCTCCGGAGTCCCACAAGCCAACAAGGCCAGGTAGGACTCCTTCTTCAGCTTGACGGCATCCTTTACTTCCGGGCGCCACCACCGGGTTCGGGGATTGCCGCCGCGACAGGCACCAGAGACCTTACGGCCACAACTACGAGCAGCCGCATCGACAATGGAGGAGGAGAACATGGTCCACTCGGACTCCATGTCCCCAACCTCCCTCGGAATCTGGTTGAAGCTCTTCCGGAGGTGGGAGTTGAAGACCCTACTGACAGAGGGATCCACCAAACGTTCCCAACAGACCCTCACAACACGTTTGGGCCTGCCAGGTCTGACCGGCTTCCTCCCCCCTGCCAGCGGATCCAGCTCACCACCAGGTGGTGATCGGTTGACAGCTCAGCCCCTCTCTTCACCCGAGTGTCCGAGACACGCGGCCGGAGATCAGATGACACAACTACAAAGTCGATCATCGACCTCCTGCCTAGGGTGTCCTGGTGCCACGTGCACTTATGGACACCCTTGTGCTCGAACATGGTGTTCGTTATGGACAAACTGTAACTAGCACAGAAGTCCAATAACAGAACACCACTCGGGTTCAGATCGGGGAGGCCGTTCTTCCCCATCACCCCCGTCCAGGTCTCACTGTCGTTACCCACGTGGGCGTTGAAGTCCCCCAGTAGAACAATGGAGTCCCCAGTCGGAGCACTATCTAGTACCCTCCCAGGGACTCCAAGAAGGCCGGGTACTCTGCACCGATGTTGGGCCCGTAGGCCGAGACAACGGTGAGAGACCTGTCCCCAACCCGAAGGCGTAGGGACGCGACCCTCTCGTTCACCGGGGTAAACTCCAACACGTGGCGGCTGAGCTGGGGGGCTATAAGCAAACCCACCCCAGCCCGCCGTCTCTCCCGCGGGCAACTCCAGAAAAATGGAGAGTCCAGCCTCTCTCCAGGAGTTGGGATCCGGAACCCAGGCTATGCGTGGAGGTGAGCCCGACTATATCTAGCCGGTATCTCTCAACCTCCCGCACAAGCTCAGGCTCCTTCCCCCCAGCGAAGTGACGTTCCATGTCCCGAACGCCAGAAGCTGCGCACGCGGACCAGGTCGTCTAGGCACCCGCCTTTGACTGCCACCTAGTCCTCTCTGCACCCGACCCCTACGGATCCCTCTGCGGGTGGTGGGTCCACAGGAGGGCGGGCCCACGTCGTCCCTTCGGGCTGTGCCCGGCCGGGCCCCGTGGGCAGAGGCCCGACCACCAGACGCTCGCATTCGAGCCCCAACCCCAGGCCTGGCTCCAGGGTGGGGCCCCGGCTGCGCCATACCGGGCGACGTCACGGTCCTTGATTTAAAATGATGATGTTGGTCATCTATAGAATAAAAGTCTAAATGTATTTATATTCCCTTATTTACCTGCAGAGTCTGAATCTCCCCTTCGGTTTCTGCTTGTACACAGGTGGCCATGCTTTCCCCCCCCAGCCCATTCCTCTCCTCCTCTCCTGGCTCACTCTCCCACCTCCGCAGTCCATCTTCATCATCATCCTTCGCTCTATTTGTTCTCCAAATTAAAATTTCCATATTCATTCACTCCCCTCAACCCCAGTGCTTGTTTTATTCCGCTCCTGGGCGCAATAAACCCCTTAAAAACCCATTGTCCAATCTCCCCTAAGTCAATGGAGAAAACAAATAGCATTCTGTCACTTGGTTGTTCCAGCATTTGGTCCGTGTCCAAAATGGCAGCGCTTCCATATTGGCTTTTTGCACTTCAGAATGTGTGTGGACATGCAGCAGTGGAGCCGTGGTCGTGATTGGTCAATTTGGGCTCGCGAGGGACCTCCGGAGACTCGGGTCGGGCCAAGATCCGACCCTGTCTGTCTGGCTAAATAAGATAAGGCCGTTATTGTATCCCCGGCACTCCGCGGGACCCCCTCGGTGCATCAAATATTCATGCCGTCTTTAGCAAAGCGGCCAATTTGTTGCGGAAGACGTGCATTAAGATCGGAGGGGGAGATAGGCGCAGGCTAGGCCGGAGTCCCCCTCGGGAAGGATGGTCCAGACAGTGGCGGGGCGTTTTTTGGCTCAATGGGGGCTTTTGTTTGGGGGATAGGGGCACGTGCTGGAGGGAGAGGGAGGCAGAGATAGCCACGGGTCAGCGGGCAACATTTGGGGATGGTCTGTAAATGGCAGAAGGGAATAGACTGAATGTCATGTTTAAACAATCAGGAGAGTTGAATTTTACGCTCCCATATTGCGTGTGTCTAATTATCATGTTTTACTGTTCCCTCGTCAGAAAATACTAGTTTCATTCAAGCAGATTTGAGTGACCACTAACCATGCCTGCTGGTTTTACAAAGAACTTCAGTTGATCATTACTTAGTAAAGCGTAACTCTAATCTGACTACTTTTGTTAGTAATGAGTAATCTAATCTGTTACTATTTGTGTTTCTATACGCCAATTCAATGTCCTGACCAATGGCCGCTGGCTGCTCTGCTTCGAGACCGCGACACTAAGGGCCTCCATTGGTCCGTCATTGCTGTTGTACCTTCATATAGCTGCTAGTCTCCCATTAGAAAGCATTGCACTTTAGACACGTTAAAAACAACTTTAAAGCCTGGTTTCTAATTTTCCTAAACTTTAAGATAAGATAGCTTTTATTGATCTCACAATGGAGAAATGTATTTGTTACATTCAGATCTTAGAAACAATCAGGGTGTGCAAATAGGCATGAAATGTGAAATAAAGAAGAAGAAGAAGGAGAAGAAGATCTTTATTTATATAACGCCTTTCACAGACATGGTCACAAAGTGCTTTACATGAGAGCATTTTACATTCACTCCATACTCAGTGGTGGTAAGCTACGTTAGTAGCTTCAGTTTCCCCAGGGGGAGACTGACAGAAGCGCTGTCGCAACTGCACACATCTGTGCCAACGGTCCCTCTGACCACCTCCATACATTCACACACATCATTCATCCTGCCCTATTGTACATGTTTTAGTGGCAGGGGAAACCGGCGTACCTGGTCTTCTTGCTATGAAGCGATAGCACTAACCGCTGCGCTACCGTGCCGGTATAAACAACAACAATTAAATAGTAAATAGTGGTATCTTACATACAATGACTACCAAGGACTTTGTGTGGACAAAAAGTGTAAACAGTAAATAATAATAAAGTAAACAGACAAAAAAAATGTTATTGTCAGTATTTCTACAGCTAGATTTTCCTCCTGTGATAATGCTGGGTTAGTTACAATTAAAGAAACCAGGCTGGTTTTCGTAAGAAACATTTTAGAAATCTCGTATACTAATGAGGGCCGGACTTTGATTGACAGGCCGTTAGCATTAGAGCTAATGGCGCGGGCACGATTAAGTACGTGCCCCGTGAGGGCCGAGTCTGCAGTGAAGATCCCATCCTTGTGCCCTTTTTAGGAACATGCTCCGTCACAGCAGGGCAGGAGGAGTCTGTATATCCGCCATGATTTCCCCTCGAACGTAGTTATTATGGCAAACGGGGAGGAGTGAGGAGGAGCTGTCTATTCTTTTTTACGGTCTATGGTCCTGACTGGCCCGTCCGTCACTGTTTACAGTCGTTTCTCGGCATTTACATTTTTCAATTTATAAAACGTAAAATATACTCGGGGTCCCAACACATTGTATCCAACAATTGCATGGACCTTAACTGCTCTAAATGGCAGGCCTTGAAATACACAATTAAGTATGTCGATAAAAGCATGTTAGTGTTGACAGCGTGGACTCTCTGTCGCTGAAGAAGGTTTAGACCGCTGGCCCCTTGGGTGTACTCTGCCATTTTCCGTGTCTCCTGTGTCTATTGTGGGGGGGGCGTGTCCGGGAAGGGGGGGGCGGGGTCTGGGGGGGCTGATGTGTGGTGACAGAGCTGACAGGAGAGACGGGGACATAAAAGGACGTCATGTCTCAACGACAACAAGAGATAAGGCTTTGTTCCTTCAGACAAAGCGTCAGAACGGAACGAGAAACAATTGTCAAATATTTGCGCGGAATGTGTCGGCTGTCAACTCCGTCAGCAGTCGTAAACAACACGAGCTTTTATTTGCATCGGATTGTTATTGATCAAGAACTGTTGTGCTTTAGATTACATAATACTCTATTGTCCTATTTCTTTATATTCTGATTGTTTTCTTTTATCTGCAGGTGTCTGTGGTGCGACAGTAGGATTATAATGTAAACGACCCGGCTGAAGATTACGTACATTTTTCTTTCAGAGACTTCTCAAGAAAGTTTTCCATAATCAATACAAGAACACTGGCCTCTGTTGAATCTGTGTCGCTTTCAAAACCACTTAACGACCCTTGTTCCATTTCATGATCGTCTTTGTTGATCGCTGGGCTGTACGGAACAATAGTAAATTGGTATAGGATATATTGATGTTTTGTTAGTGACTTGTTGTCCACATGGCAACAACTGTTCTGACATCTTACATCCCAGCCCAAGAGTATTCCAACGAGAAGGAGGGTGATGCAGACCTTGTTCTTAAAACGCTAACGGACAAAAAGTCATCTTCTAAGTCACCGTCTGCGGATATTTGATCCATCTCGTTTTCAGAATCAACCGGCCTGAAGATTGGCCAATTGTGCATGTTTTGAGGACAAACCAGAGCAACCCAGAGGAAACGGACAACTGGAGAACATGCAAAGTCCACCAACAACTCACCTACAACTCCTTGTTTGCGACGGTCCAGGGGTGGATCGATCACGCTTTGGGGTTGTATTGCAGCCAGTCGCACATGGAACATTTCACGGGTGGAAGGAGAGCGTGGATTCCGTTGAATTCCAACAGGTTCTTGGAGCGAAAAAGATGGCTTCAATAATTGGATATCGGTGCCACAGACATGTTTGTCAATGCCGGAATGAACACTTTGCAGGCCGGACAACGAACTTTGATGTACAGCTTTATGTGTTGACTGAACATGTCTGAAAATGAAACAATAGTGTCCGTCAAAAAATGGACTGCGGCACTTTATCAGTATGACTGTGGAGACATTGCTATGATTGTGTTTTAAAAATGTCACTTGCTAGACTGCTGCCTTTTGACGTTTAAGTCAGAAAGTGCAAAACTATCATCAATCTGCTCTAAACTTTCAAAAGAATATTTCAATTGTGATATTGAAATGGATAAGAAATGTAAAAAGCTGTGTGTGAGAAGGGGAATGTTATCAGGATTGTACAAAATGCCTATTAGTATAGATGATACTTTGAAAAACCAAACAGCCCAATGGGAACAGGATTTTGCCCATTAAATTAATTATTGGAAACAAATATGGCAGAATGCAATTAAAATATCCAAATCAGTAAGACTGAGGATGATACAGTTTAAAACGCTATGCAGGGCATAATGTAACTCCAGTCAAACTTAAATGAATAGACCCAAACTTCTCTGGTCTTTGCTGGGGGGGCTGTGGGCAAAGAGGAACTTTGATTCATATTCTATGACAATGTCCTGAAGTCCAAGGTTTCTGGACTCGAATAGTCAGGGTAGTTTCTAAAATATTAAATGTAAACCCTTCCTCTCTGTCCAGCCATGTGTTTAGTGTGTTACAGAGATGCTCAATTACATAATAAAAGAGACTATAAAATGGCCAATCTGGCCTTTATAGCCGCAAAAATAACTATTTTTGATTAATTGGGAAAAACGTAAATTTAATTGTTTCACAGTAGACAAATGGTTGTATGAATTTTCTGATCTTTTGGCCATGGAGCAAGTTATTAATGGAGATAATGTAACATTATACTTTTAGCAACTCTGTAACATAGTTAGGTATAGTATAGTATAGGATACCTCCTGAACACCTGGGAACCTACTCTTGGGCCACCTTCATAGAAACAGAGAAACATGTAACAAACTAACAAATATCAACAACCAAAAAGTCAGAAATTTCAATGTCTTTGTCTGGACTATGGACCAATTCTCTTCTCTGCAGGGTGCCCAAGAGTGGAGACAATATTCAAAACATGAGTACGATGTTGGTACAACATTTGTACATTTTGTTTTTTGGAGATCCCTTGAGGGAACTGTCTCTCTCCCGTGGAGTTGTGTTGGCCTTCCATCTGAGATGATGACATTATTGACCTGTAGAACATGTATGCAATCTATTAATCAATTATTGAACTGTACTGTAGCAACCCCCACCCCTACCCCGTCCACCCCGACTGTGTGGTGTGTCTTTGTGGTTTGTCTGTATTTTGTGTCTGTTCTGTGCAGTGTTTATTTTGATCAGCTATGGTCAAATTGACACTGAGTTGTCTGTTTATTTATTTGTTGTTTGTATTTACTTAATGTCCTGTCTTGTTAACTTAAAGGGAATATACAGAGTTTAAAAATGTTAAAACTAAGTATTTTCCTCCCCTACATGTTCCAGGCATGTCCTAATGTGTAGAATGAGCCCAGACCTGTTCACCACAACTGCCTCTAAAATCCTGCACTGTCACTCAAAAGGTGTTACTTCGGGTCCGAAGTGCCGTCATGCACGAGCTTAATATGGAGACTGCAGTTACGCGTAAGACCTGATGTGGCAGTAGTGAGCATAAAATGACCAACTTGCATCTAGAGTCTCTTTAAAAAGGAAATAAAATAAAAAATGTAAAAAAATAAATTAAAAAAAGGTACTTGAATTGTTTGTCTAGTCCTTTTATTTAATGTTTTAATGAACCACAAGTTGGATTGAATTGATAATGATCCTCAATGATCATGAAGGCTGAAGCTTTTGCCTTGGCCTTCACAGTCTCAGCCAAAAACCTGTGGATAGACCTAAAAAAAAACTCTCAAATCTCTCAAATCTAGACGACATTAATTTTGTCAGGAAGAACGGGCACTGTTCACAGTTATGATTCTAATACATTCATCAACATTTAAATTTGTGAGTGAGAATTGCCTAGCTTTTAACGTGTGTAAATGTCTTGAGAGACTTGTTATAAGCACAGGAGATACCATATAGCATGTGTCTGTAAAGAAACAATTCAATAGCTCCTGCACAGAGACGGAGCCGTATAGCTCGCACAGACGCACACTCCATCACACGCTTTTGAAAGATGGCTCTGGCTGCGTTTCCAAACAATACATTTCAAGGATAGACCATCTCTGCCACATTTCTCCCCAAGGACAGGGGCTGACAAATCGCTAAAGCACAGTTTTATTTTTCCGAATAGACACAAACTTTATGCTCGGAAAAACTCCCCACGGGGCATACAGCAATGAGGCTGAGAAAGCGGTCGGTGAGGGGGGGAGAAACATCCAACGCGAGACATAAGTAAACGACGCTTAGAAGTGGTTTAAAGTGAGATATCACATCCATGACTTAAAGGTCGCTTGGAACTTGTATAATGTTGTCTCATGAAAGAATGTTTTTTTGTTTGTTTCATTGATGCGTTTTGCTTTCTTTTCTTGAGCTCAAAACACTCTGTGGCACCTGATGATGTCATAAGGGGTGGAAGCGTTCCTCCGTGCTTTTTGTTTGCCTTCAGCCTTCACTAGCAACCAACTCCTGCTAATATCCAACTTTGACCCGAGCAGATATAGCCTTATTTAAACAGCTTTACTTGTAAATAGTTGCCAAAGAGTTGCTTTTTCTTGCAATGTAATCAGGGCTTTGGAATATTTTCCCAAACTTCTACATTATTTCAAGTTAAGAATGGTAAAATACCTAAGCCCAAAGCATCCAAAAGTATTTCTATAAGGGTAAGGGATATTTTAAGTGTGAAATGAAGATTGTGCGGTAGAATTCCTGATCAAAATGGCAGCAATAGGCCTCGTGTCGACATGAGGTCACTCCTGGGTGCTTGGAGAGTGCGACCGGTTTGCCGGGTGACCCCTGGCAGCCTGCTCGTCATCTGGCGCGACTGAACTCGGGGGACTGGGAAGGAGCTGGTTGTGCATATTAAACGTGACATTCCGCCTCGCGCTCACGAAAGGGCTGAGGGCAAATTAAGCAAAGTGGGCAAAAAAAAAAAGAAAAAAAAGGTTGATTTACGGCACAGAAAATGACCAAGACGGAAAAGCTCTCAAAGGTGGTTTTCATTCAGATTGGATGATTGAAAACCATTGGATAGGTGCATTGATATGTAACGTTATTAAGATTACGATAATATTTTAAAAGCAGTTATGGTGTGAGAAAAGTTCTAGACTTAACAAGGTGGAGCAATGGAAAGTCTAACTCCTGCCTGTTGTTAACTGAGGAAGCTTTTTGGATGAGAAAAACTGCAACTTGAATGGTTGTAGTTAGTAAATCGCAAAGACTGCATTCATCCCGGTAATGGAAAGCAACAAAATCATCGATTTGTTACGTATAAAACCTGTGAACCCTGTTGTTTTGACTTTGACAAATGCATTCTTAACCCCCACATGAACCGAGCACATTTTCTCCACTTTGGCATTACCCGAATCTAAAAGCAAAAAAAGTGGCAAAAGAGCAACAAAAATGAGTAACGAGTAAAGAAAAAGCAACCAAAAATCAACAAGAAAGCCACAAAGAGCGACAAAAAGGTTACAAAAATGCAATGAAAAAGTGACCAAAACACAACAAAAAAACTATGACAACACAACAAAAACACTTACAAAATGTGACAAACAAGCAGTGACAACGCGACAAAGAAGTTATGGTGTGTTGGTCTTCAAACGAGGCATCACACTGGCTCGGTTAAGACATTCCAGTTGTCCTCGGATAGGAATGCGAGCAGGGATAGCCAAGCTTTTTACTTGTAAACACTAACAAGGCAAGCAGGCAAGTTTATTTATACCGCACATTTCGTACACAAGGCAACTCAATGCGCCTTACAAAAGAAGATATGCGAAATTACAATCAGGTTAAGTTAAGGCAAAGCACAGGTTTAGCTCCGTGGCTTGGCCTTGAAGGGAAGTGTTGACAGTGTAGGAGAGATAAGAGTTCCAGCAGCTTCAAACCTCCTCTCTCAGAAGGGAATTATTCCAGCAGTAGTTCATAAATTTATAATGAATTAGCTTTTACTTGTCTCAGCATTAGTTCAGTTCTCCAGAGCAGGTAGTTCCCTAACAGCCATGTTGTTTTCTCGAACTTAGGCGTAACAGATCCAACCCGACCTTACGAGAGGAGATTCCAAATAGGAGGGGCGTTCCGTTTGAAATGTATAGGTCAAAGCTTGAAGAATCCGGCTTCCATGGACAACTGGAGCACGGCAACATTTCACCTTGAAAGAATAAAAATAAAATAAAATAAAATAGCGTAATTTAAAGGTAGCCCTCACTAATTTTAATTTTGCATGTCTGTGGATTATCATTGAAAATTTGGGATCGTGATGTCAAGCATATTGTGGGATTAGCAACTGACTTTTTCCCATAATAAACAATTCTGTTTGTTATTTTCTCTACTTCTTTTACTGTTTTACAGTCTATGGAAAACGTTTGCTAGTACCCACAAACATGGCGGATCTCCATGGTAACAGTGACTTCAAAGCATTCCATCCCGAACTCTATACAAAAGAAAGTTTAATAACTTTTTAAATCCCTGCGTTTTGTAGGGCTGAAAGATATATCGTTATCGTATCGATATCGAGATATGAACATTCAGGATATCAATATCGCAAAAGAAAACTATATCGTTATCGTATTGATATCGAGATATGAACATTCAAAATATAAAAATAAAAAAAGCAAGATATAAACGATATAGATTTTCATCAATAAAACTGCACTCTTTTGTATTTTGATTTCATTTTTCTGAAGAATGCTTAGTTTTCACCTAACCCATAGTTATATCGTACCGTATCGATATCGAGATATCTGGCATGATTATCGAGATATGAAATTTTGTCCATATCGTTCAGCCCTAGGGTTTTGTCAGAAAATCAGAATTAGCGATTTTCCCAAAAACATGCAGGCCTACATAACAGTGAATCTACCCAGTACAGGTGACAACTTGAAAAGCCTTGCTGCCATGGAGAACTCACATAGGACTAAAAACATACACAAACAGCAGAATATTGTGTTTACCAGCGCGCCATTTTTCCTCTTTAGTTATATTTTCCTCTATTTGGCCCTCATCATTGCGTGCTAATTTCGTTTCTTTGGCCAAGACGCTCCACCCAGGGCAAAAGCGTCCAAATCCCTACACAATTCACTGAAGATACGAGGGCTAACCACTCCGCCACCATCGTATTATTCCTAATCGGGTCCTTGTACGCCAAATTAGCATCGCCGTCAGCGCGGACCTAGCCAAAACATCGTTTGTGGACACTTAAACCCATTCTATTGGCACGCGTCTTCATTTCCCTCTTTGAAACTGGCGTCCATCCACAAATCCGCCGCTTTCCTTTGCCCCTTTGAATGTCGACGTCTTCCTCAATGCACCGGCTTTTTCCTGAAACGGGCACTATTTACATGCTAATATCCGCGCCGCGCTGCTTCCCTTATCACGTATGCTAATGAACACGTGCCTACCAGATCCGTGTTGGCCAAATACAAACAGTCAACAATGCACTGACGCCGTGTTAGCCGCGCACTTTATCCATTCATACGCTAATTAAACATGGCCGACGCGCACGATTTGCTGTCGATAGGCCCGTTAGCATTAATTACAGCTAATTACGAAAACCAATCACACCTACTTTTTTTGCCTTCTTTCTCTGAGAGCTTGCAGAATTTTGAAAAGTTGGATTTTCTGGCGATTTCCGTTGCTATAGCATATGGTAATGTGTATATAGGAGCGAGTGGGAGTTGGAAGAGCGATGCAGGGTAAAGTAAGTGCGCTGTAGGTGTGGGAGGTGGAGGTGCCATCTGTAAAAGACAAGGACGTGCCGAGGAGTGAAAGGGAAAGGGGAGACATAAAGTCAAGAGAATGCGTGATTAAGATGAGAATTTATATTAATATTAATATACAAGTAGGAGGAACTAGCGAGGCGCATAAGGTAGCCAATGTCAGTTCTTAAGCTCACAGGCGCACACGGTGATGTCTCAAGCTTTTCATTGTTATTGGATGAATACATGAAAACTGACTATGAAAATCTTGAGATATCATTGGATGAAAATAAGTCTACTCCACCTTTGGTTTATTTCGAAAACAAATTAAGTAGATCAATTTGTTTGGGGACAGAATTTACAATACATCAAATACAATAGAGTTTTTATTACAGTATTTTTTCATTCATTGTTTTTCTTTTAACTCTTAACTCTCTAACAGATACTTTAATTATAGTGTTAAAGTTTTTTACTGTCACTCATGGTGTCTGATTGTCTAACCTGAGGTACTGCGCTAAATTCCAAATGCTAATTGATACATTACAAATATTCAGACTCCCATCAAGTCACTGCATACTAAATCTGGCAAGGATCCGACTAAAGACGCCATTGTACACTCTTTGAAAGACAAGCCGGACAATGTAGTATGGCTCAACAACAATGATCTGGACTGGGCTTATTCGGCCGGCTTTCCTTCGACAGATAGGGCTATGTCAGCGGGAGATCAAAGGTCTATCACACAGGCTCTTCAGTCCTGGCTCAGGTAGAAGACTGGAGAGTCTCCAGCAATGACAGGTTCAACTTACTGAAGACCAACTTCATCCACCAGGCTGTCAGGAGGCTGAACTCTCCCCTTCCCGCCCTCTGCTGCCCCTATTGCATACAATGAATAATTTGCATGTGCTTTACATGTTGGTAAAAATTGGTTGCGTTCATGTTATAGAATTCTATTTCAGTTGGAACAGGTGCCAATATGGGAGATTGGATTCACAAACCTGCACATTATTCTTATGACTGAAAGTCCTTTCTACTAGCCAAACGTCACAAACATGTTTTTCGAATATTGTCACCCCCTCTGGACCCCTACGTTTTTGTTTCATGTGAATTGGACCTGGAATTACAGAGAAATAAACGCTATAAAGTAAATCAGAAATAATAAAGTATACTTACCAGTAAATATATTATGTGCTGAATTACTTGCCACTCTGCTCCAAGGTGTGAAACCTTATGTGTGGAACCCCATAGTTGGGCCCGACCCCCATTTGGGAACCACCGCTTTGTAGCAATATTTACACTCTCGTAAAGCACTGATGTTATCATAAGAAATGTATCCAATGTTGATTTATTGAAATAAGCCCCATTTAAAAGTCCATTACTATCGGGATTGTGCTTCGGAATGCCGTCCAATCAAAACAGCTATTTACGCCTGGTTTTTTATGGCCGGGATTTCCCACAAGATGGCCGCTTTCATGTCCTGTTCAATAATATGGATTCTTCAGTATCATTACCAGAGATACGGCCACCTCCGCTTTTAACTGCAGACATTCTGGCCATTCCTAATGACGCCATAACTCAGGCAAACCTGACGGAAATGACTCTTAGGATGGTACTTTTGTTCTATATAAAATGTAGAATTCTTTGACATCATTTCAAAAAGATGATAATAACTACAGCAATGTATTCTTAACTTTGGTAACAATTCAATTTATTCGCTCCCTCTTTCATTGTTTGTTAACAAAAAGTCTGGTATAGTGCCATTATGATATTGCAGCCAATATCATAATGTCAAATTCTCATTATAGTTCATTTCACCCATTCTCCTGCATTTCCCTTGTTTATATGCTATTTTTCCGACTCCCCTAGATGCCCTTTTATCTGTATGCTCATGTATTCTATATATCGAACCATACCACAGCCTTGGAGGTCATTCCCATAAAACACACCGGCGATGTCCAGGAGAAATCTTATTCGGCTCTGCTTCGGCCACAGTGGCATTTAACAAATTATCTCCCCATCCCTTCCTTCCTATCGTCTCCCCCACAACCAATATTAACTTATAGTCTTCCGTCTCCTATATGTCCGACCATGAGTTATGTTTCCATCGCTGACCGTGATGACGCCATTAGTCAAACCCCGTACTGTAATAATCAGTGCTTTTCATATTGTGTTTATAAATGTGCTATATATTCCAAGGCAGATACAAGGAAATCAATAAAAAGCAATAACAGTAGTGGTGACAGGGTGACCCCTTGACCAATGCCCAGGGTCGCAATATTATAACAAGTTAGTCCTGGAATTGCATCGCTGCGAGTTTGGGGAACTGGAGGAAACGTTGATTGCTAACATGATAGAAGTAATATGTGTAAGCTACAATTTCATAGGACTATATAGCCCCATTATCTGGAAGTTCAAGTTATATTAAGTGGTATTTAAAACGGCATGTAGCATTTGAAATCCAATTAAACATGCAATGAAATGATGAATATTTAATATCTTAACATTTAGGAAAGTGGGAGATTAGGTTTTATTGGTTATAAGTTACGATTGTCCTGGCAAGATACAGGCGCGGTCAATGGGCACTTACCTGAGGTCACTCTTGCACCAGTATGGAGAAGGTTTAGCACTTCGAGTAACAAATGCTTGTGAATGTACTGTATAGCTTAAACGGGGGAATATTAGAGCTTTCTATTATGTTACAATGCTGTTCCTCACCGGACACATGGAAGCTTGGCGACTTCAGAACAACATGCAGCAGCCCTGTCGGATGCTAGCACCAATGTCCGACAACACGCTACATCCACGCAGAGGCAGTGATGTTTGTTTGGAAACCAAGACCAGGGGAGCTTCGACTAAGCCGTTTTAGATCAGCTAAGCACTTTCTATCCAATAAAATCTAATCTAGTGATCAAGATGACTTTGAAATGATCAAGCTTCCATAAAAGCAAAATCCCCTGTTTTAAGAATGCACGTGGCACCACATGGAGCAATAGTGCAGAGATGGCCGTGTTAAAGTATTACGTTAATTATTGTTTTCAAGTAGCCTATTAAGTTTGATGCATGATACAATGATTTAAAAAAAAGAGATTTTTTTCTCAGCCAAACAGGTGGTGGCTAACTTTTTACTAGGACACATATCATTTCGTGGTAGTAGGATTTATCATAACTCATAGCCAGTGTAAAGAGGATCTGCAACATGATAATAGTATGAAAACCAATGGCCGCTGGTTGCTCTGCTTTGTGATCACGACGCTAGGGGCCGATATTGCCCACCATTGTTGTAGTACCTCCATATATGGGCAGCAAAGCTAGTTTTCTATTGGAAATCATTGCACTTTACACACATTCTAAGCAACTGTAAAACCTGGTTTCTAATTTTTTAAAACTTTCTACAGCTGGATATTGCTCCTGTGATAACGCTGGGTTACATTTAAAGGGACAAGGCTGGTTTTCGTAAGGAACATTTTAGAAATCTTGTATAGTAATGAGGGCCGGACTTTGATTGATAGGCCGTTAGCATTAGAGCTAATGGCGTGGTTACGACCGAACTACGCGCCCCGCGAAGACCGAGTCTACAGTAAAGATCCCGCCCTTATGCCCTTTTTAGGAACATGCTCGGTCAGGGCAGGGTAGGTGGAGTCTGTAAATCCACCATAGATTCCCATTCAAACATAATTATTACGGTAAATGGGAAGGAGTGAGACGATGTGATTATATTTTACAGTCTATGATGAAAACAGGACTTGTTAACCATAACACCATGCTATCTCCAGCCCATTACTACTGTATGATATAACGGTCCTGTAAAGTGCAGTGCAACCTTTTGTGTTTTTAAAGAACGTAAAAATCCCTAAAACAAACCTGAATCACCAAACACATACACGTCCCACTTCACAGAAACACTCGATACACTAACTCTGACCCTTTCCCAACATGGCGTCTCCCCAAAACCAGACCCCCTCCAGCCTGACGTCACGGTCCGGCACAGCGGCATCCACACCCTGCACCTCGCACCACCTCTCTCACCCCCTTCTCTCTCCTCTCACCAAAGATAATGAGCTCCCTTAGGCCTCGGGAGCATTTCTTAAACTTAAAAAAAGTCCGGCGTCTCCCCCTTGTTATTAAAGCACAGAGAGACACGGCCCGCGAATCTTTCAACTTCCCAACTTCAAATCGCCCCAGATTCCTCGCAAACCCCCGCCAGGATTTTCTCGCCGTAATGACTAGCGCTCAAGTCGCGCTTGGTGTTGCCCTCTTGTCAGTTCCCTCATTGGCTTTCCGCCGTTGATGCGCCAGACAACATATCGCCCCGTGGAGACCTACCCCCGGAAACGCCATCCATCAAGCTGACACCCGGACTCTTAAAAGTAGAAGAAAATATCATGTCCGTCTGGCTGATAAACTTCCTCCTTCAAGGTTTTTTTGTTTTTTTGTGGTAGGTGTCGGAAAGAGGTTGTAACACAAAACCGTCAGGAGGGGTCGAGAGTGCAACACCGTGTAAATCCCGAGTTTATCTGACAGGGTTAAAAGCTTTGGAAGGCAAGAGGAAAAAGGAGGTGATGCAAGAGGAGATAGTGATATGTCAGAAGGGCTGTATATGTCCTCATAAAAGTCCGAACACAAAGATGGTCAGCGCGGAGAAGGACGGGGAAACGGCGGAGATGTGCAGTACATGTCAACTGGACTGGAAAGCTTTCTGTTTCTGTTGAGCGAGATTGGGCAGGTCATGATTTCCAATTGGCCTGGAGCACCCTCTGCCGGTAGCAGGGGAATGGTGTTGTAAAGCAGTGAAAACAAACTCATTTTCATTTGACGGCACGCTGGCAAATCCATGGCACAGAGATAAACATACTTTGAGCGCAGAATGGGCCATTTGGTGGATTGTGGGCTTCAGAAAGTCCTCAGTCCTAACAAATGTCCCACTCACCCCCTCCCATCCTGAGCTGTCCTGCAAATAAAGCCAGGTGAAAATAATAATCCTTTGAAAAAAAAAGTAAGAACAGTTTTGTGTTTCCTCTGATACACATTTGGTAAGAGATACATATTGATCACTAACATATAGTTGGTTGAGAAATAAATAATTCAGTTTTGCTTGACCTATCTTCCAACAAGCTGGACATCATTTTTGTCCCTTGAAGACTCCCAAAGAAAACCCTCTGCTGGTTCTCACCAAAGGCTGCAGCATTTTGTTCTGGAGGAGCACTTTGATTAGTTTAACCAGAAGATTTAAAGATGACTCAAACGTGGATGAATGGCAGACATGTATCTGTCCTAATTTCTGAAGGAAGGCTAAAAACATACATTGTTACCAATGAGGATTTCCCCGGCGGGATGTTTTTTGCCCACCACACTTGCATCAATGCAAGAAACTCATGGGACCAGAACTTTGTGGAACCCCCCTTTTTATGAACAAACTGTATGAAAAATATAATGAACTAAAACGACTACAAAAGACGTCAAATACAACTCAGTACCTAATAATTTTCTAAGAAAAAGACAAAGTTGAGGAAGTTTGAATAGTTCCCAAACTAAAAGAATCCTAAAAGAATCACAAAGTGTGGGCGACATTCACTGCGGGTTTGAGTGGGCTGAATAGAGCAATGCAAGGAAGAATCCGAGATGGAGGACAAGTGTGTGACATTTTTGTGTTGGAAAAAGAGTTTTACGCCGCCAAGGCCGTGAGCGAGATTTATGACCCCACGACGCAAGTGTCTCCAACTCCTCCGCTGACCTCGCAGTACTTCTGAACACTGGCTCCCCAGAGCCGTGTCACTGGACAGTGGTGGAATAGTAATTAGGCGTACAGGGTTACACAGCATTTTAGCAAAGGTTTAGAAGACAAGTGGAAGTGCAGATACTCCAAAAGCAATCATTCACAAAATGTCATGGATAATTACACATTGATTTGGGAATCTCAGCATTGATATTTTACATTTTATAACTTGAAAATTATGTCTATGTTTGTAAAAGACAGTAAAGAGTGAGAGACTGAGTTGGTAGAAAATTGGGTAACGCTTTATAATAAGGGTACATGAATTCATGCATGAATTCATCATAATTCATGATGAATTCATGCATGAATTCATCATGACTTCATTAATCAATTCATTATGAATTCATGTGAGGTCATGATGATTCATGATGAAATAGTCATGAATTCACACCGTTAATTCAGGCAATGAACTCACTAATGATAATGATTAATTCATCATGATCATGATGAATTTTTTGCTTGTGAAGAAACCAACCCAACAAGGACCAACTTTGTATAAACTTGCAACTAAAATTATCTCATGGTTAGTTCATCATGACTTCATTATGAGTTCACTATGAATGTGCCCCTTAAAATGAAGCGTTGCAGCTTTGATAACTTAATAGATACAGAACTTGTTTTAGGAGAGCAATTACACACAGAAGAGAGCTTAAATCAACATTCAAGACTTTATTATTCATTTATGATTATACAATGGCAGTATGCTTGCAGAGGCTCTCAGTCGCCCAGGAAGTATTCATTTAGTGAAGCTCTAAAACGTTGACTGGCCTGAGTTGGTTGATTTGAGGATGTTTTGCTTCTATTTAAGGACGGGCCTGAGTGTTATTGGAGCCATGTCTAGTTTGGCTTTACTTATTACATTTTCTGACCACAAGAGCTAAGAAACTTCTGCGAATACAACGAAAAATCATCAATTCAACAAACAGTTCAGTCGTCGATTAAAAGCTTTGGGTGTTTAGGGCAGCAACAATTATCTCAACAGAACTGAAGTTGCAAGTTTTAACAATTACAATGTCACAAAGCCTGCAATTAATATTTCCTTACACAATTGTTTGTTGACATAGGAAATCAGTTTCAGTTTTTTGTGTGTCCATCGTCTGAAGTTGTACGCAGCTCATATTTGACACTTGTTTTGAATATAGGATCCAGGAAGTGCTCAAAATGTCCAAACTCAAATTAATTTACAAACATCCCAAATTACATTGCATTAACGTAATAACCATAATCAAGCATTTCATGAGTTACAGATCCAACTCCATGTTAATATCAACAATATCAAGAACAGTTAAACAGTGTGTACTGCCTGGTATCCTTAAAACATCTCTGTGTTGGTCAGGTCATAAGCAATATTATTTGAGCAAATTATATGGTTAAAAAAAATCATAAAATAGGACCTCAAAAGAAGTATAGTGCAGAAAACACTCATTCTGAACATGCGTTTGAAACAAATACTAATGGCAATAATATTATAACTTCTATCTTTTAATATTTGTGGTAGCCACGTTTTTTTGGTTTGGGTGTGTGGCCTGACTACAGCATGCAGAAGCTTTCAGTGTGTGATGTGGTAACTGTAACATACAGAAAAAAGGGGTCAATTACGAACCATATATTTTACACTTAACATGCTAAACACAATCTTGAGTTAGTCAATGCACATGTAAGGCAGCAGTGACAAACTTATCAAAAGTAACATTACAGAGACATTGGTGACTTCTAAACAGGAGCTTTGGACACACTAATACTTACAAAGACGAACATTTCCCAAGGCTCAAACATTTACAGCAGCACAGTGTGTTCATAAGTCATTTACAGGCCTGTTTCTGCCGTGCGCGCGTGTAACACCTGACTCACGTTAAGTAGGTAAGGCGAAATTAAAAGTATAGACCAGTTGCTAGGTTCAGCAGGATTACAATAGGAACTAAGGTGAGTGTGTACTGAAATGGCTGGAGGCAAAGAGTAAGTAAGAAAAGTATCATTTAGTAAACCAAATAAAAACAAAACAGTTCAAGATAAACAATATTTAACAATAAGCATAGCCGGCATATACAACAAAAAATATCCCCAGTCCCATTGAGCTCAGTTTCTCTTTTTTTTTAGTCGTGTGTCAAGTCAATTGTCTTTATTGTTCAGTTCTTTTTCCTTTAAGTGGTGTTTAAGGCGTTACCACTCAGCACTATTGGACAGAAGGTGGTCCTTCGAAGTTCAATCCAGTTCTGGGCCCAGGCTCGCCATCTCCATCCGGAGAGTATCCAGGAAATCCATCCAGGGTTTTCTTAACCATGTAATACTAGCCTGCACAACAATAATGGTATTATTGTTTACAGCTAAATAAAAGGTCTGTTATCCTATCTCTTCTCAATAACTATAGCTTTAGCTTTTCTCTTATAACCATATTACAAATATACAGTAATATTTTACATGCATGTTTTTAACTCAAATATCCTTTGTAATACATGTAGTTTTTAATCCATGTAAAACAAATGAATTTCTTTTTTTAAATTATTCAACCATAACATTATGATTAAATATTTGTAACCAATTTGCATATTAATTTTAAATGAATTAACTTTTGTAACTCATGAAATGAATTACACTAATGAAAACAGATATTTTCCTTCAAAATCAAAATTTCTATCAGAAGAATTACTGTACACTTTCATAATAAACCATCAAAATGTACAATCAACTTCAAAATAATAATTACATTAGACCAAAAATAGCACAAAAATAACCAAAAGTGCTTCTCAGTATTGTTATGAACTAAAATAGAATTTGGTAGAAACCATGTCTTAACCAAAAATAGCTTTACATTGCTTTCAAACAAAAAAACGGCACACGCGATTAGCGTTAGCATCGTGCTAATATTAGCATCGTGCTAGCATGTTTTTCTAATTCTCACATGGCATGGACTTACCAAGATGAGGTATCGTGAGGAACACAGCAAGGGGCACAACGACACAGCCTCTCCAGCCCGTGCTCCTTCCACTTAATACAACAAATATTGCAAATCAACGAAAAGACAATGTAAATATTTGTTTACATCATTCTTTTTAAAATAAAACTCACCAGACGACCCAAAGGTTTTTGCTCGGACCGTCAACAGCCTGTCTCGCTCATTCACAGAGTGCAAAAGGCCAAAAACTAGTGAGTGATCCAGTCCGCAGCTTGGGAGGCGGGACTAATACAATTTATAACAAATCAAAAGGTCATTATCACCCAATGTGACCGTGAAAACAGGAAAATAAAGTTTGAGCGAGGGGATCACACTTCCTCTTTTCAAAATAAATGTTTTTCAAAATAAAAGTGCATAAATATAAATACAACAAAATGGATTTTGTTGTATTTAGATTATAAAGATTGTCCATGTGCGAGAGGAGCACTCACTTGCAGCAAAAAAAAAGATCCTTTCTAGAGAAGATGCCTCGCTTTGTTTCTTTTTTCACCAAGCCTTCCACGTCTATACTGTAGAATAGTAGACGTTGAAAATGATGGCTAGCACAAATTAAATCAGCCTTGAAATATAACATACCTTGCATGCACCCGAGTGAGACATCTACTCTAGAAAGGATCGTTTTTTTGTTGCTGCAAAGTGAGTGCTCCTCTCGCGCATCGACAATCTTTGTCGTTTTTCTCTCGGTGTGAAAGTAAGCTAGCACGCAGAAACAGGCCTGTAAATGACTTATGAACACGCTGTGTTGCTCTAAATGTTTGAGCCTTGGGAAATGTTCGTCTTTGTAAGTATTAGTGTGTCCAAAGCTCCTGTTTAGAAGTCACCAATGTCTCTGTAATGTTACTTTGATAAGTTTGTCACTAGAGTTTTGGAGTTACTGCTGTCTTACATGTGGATTGACTAGCTCATTGTGTTTAGCATGTTACATGTGCAAAATATGGTTTGTAATTGACCCCTTTTTTCTGTATGTTACAGTTACCACATTACACACTGAAAGCTTCACTAAAACAAGAAAAGCAAGCCTTGTGTCCGGAGTTTTCTTTAATGGTTCGCTACGTAGCAGCACACTGACACGTGTTGTGAGGACAGACAGCAGTGGTTCTACACCTTGAAGCCCCTCCTGTGCATGCTGTAGTCAGGCCACACACCCAAACCAAAAAAACGTGGCTACCACAAATATTAAAAGATAGAAATTATAATATTATTGCCATTAAGTATTTGTTTCAAACGCATGTTCAGAAATGAGTGTTTTCTGCACTATACTTCTTTTGAGGTCCTATTTTATGATTTTTAACCATATAATTTCTCAAATAATATTGCTTATGACCTGACCAACACAGAGATGTTTTAAGGATACCAGGCAGTACACACTGTTTAACTGTTCTTGATATTGTTGATATTAACATGGAGTTGGATCTGTAACTCATGAAATGCTTGATTATGGTTATTACGTTAATGCAATGTAATTTGGGATGTTTGTAAATTAATTTTAAGTTTGGACATTTTGAGCACTTCCTGGATCCTATATTCGAAACAAGTGTCAAATATGAGCTGCGTACAACTTCAGACGATGGACACACAAAACAAAAAATACTGAAATTAGGGGATTTCCTATGTCAACAAACAATTGTGTAAGGAAATATTAATTGCAGGCTTTGTGACATTGTAATTGTTAAAACTTGCAACTTCAATTCTGTTGAGATAATTGTTGCTGCTCTAAACACCAGAAGCTTTTAATCGACGACTGAATTGTTTGTTGAATTGATGATTTTTCGTTGTATTCGCAGAAGCTTCTTGGCTCTTGTGGTCAGAAAATGTAACAAGTAAAATGAATAAAGTCTTGAATGTTGATTTAAGCTCTCTTCTGTGTGTAATTGCTCTCCTAAAACAAGTTCTGTATCTATTAAGTTATCAAAGCTGCAACGCTTCATTTTAAGGGCACATTCATAGTGAACTCATGATGAAGTCATGATGAACTAACCATGAGATAATTTTAGTTGCAAGTTTATACAAAGTTTGGTCCTTGTTGGGTTGGTTTCTTCACAAGCAAAAAATTCATCATGATCATGATGAATTAATCATTATCATTAGTGAGTTCATTGCCTGAATTAACGGTGTGAATTCATGACTATTTCATCATGAATCATCATGACCTCACATGAATTCATAATGAATTGATTAATGAAGTCATGATGAATTCATGCATGAATTCATCATGAATTATGATGAATTCATGCATGAATTCATGTACCCTTATTATAAAGCGTTACCAAAAATTGAATTGGCCTTGAAAGTCCTGTGCTGGCATCAGCAGTAACAGGTGATAAATCACTAAACAAGCTTCATTTTTAGCCAACACCATGCGAGCAAATCCATGGCGCAGTGATAAACACACCTTTAAGAGCACGCAACCAGTTTCAGAAAAAGCAAATCGGAGCACTATACTATACGAGGACATGATCAAATGAACTGATTCCTCGAACATGCGTCAATGAAGTCATAATAATACTGCAGGTATGTTTTGATGAGGGTAAGAAGCTCAAAACTGTTTTAACAGGAGTGGAATATACACTTTTTCAGCTTGAACACATCATCAATAATATACATCCTACTAAAATGACTTAAAATGCAGGTTTTAGAATTAAATTAGACAGAAAATGGTACCCCTTTGGACCACCTGTGGACACACTTTTACACACATTCTGCTGAATTGCTTTGTGCCCTCCTGTTGTGTGTTCTTTTGGGTAATTCTGTTTTGAACCATCAAACTAGAACTGCAGCTTGATTTCTTTGCACTTTTTCTTTCCATTTGCAGCTCTTTGACAATACAACACTATATTTTTTATTAAGGTACAGCATACCTTCAGATAGCGATGGAATTGAAGACTCCATTTGCCCGTCCATATCATAATAATAAGCCAGCACTAAAGAGCTGAGGGGAGGTGTGCGCTCACTGCTCAAAACGCTCATCATGACAGCGCTGCGCCAACCTTGAAACCGTAGGTGGGCGAGCGTTGCCGGGGGGACTTCATGCGTTAGCGAGAGGCATCACAGAGCCAGGATTGGAGCGCCAGGCAATCGGTAGATACTCTGCGCGGGACAAGGGCGTCAGTGCGCTGATACAAGGAAGGGGCCGTGGGACATCACCCCCGCTGCGCCCCTGAACACTAAGCGCGGATAGCGATTGTACGCTGTGTCATGGAGGATAAGTGACATAAGATGAATGGGATGAAGACAGGAAAGGTAGAGTTTAAGATACGTGTGTGGAGTGGCGGGTCATTAGTTAAGGTACCGTGAAAAAGAGGTTATGCCTTGCTAGTTTGGCATTCAAAATTATTCATTCGAAGGGATTTATAGCGAACATAGAATCAAAAACCTGGACAGACTGTGGTAACCAAGGAAGTCAGTGAGGGATCGCAATGTGAAGTGCATGCAGTCGGTTAGATTTCACATGAGAAGATGTGAATGAACGAAGAAAAATCCAGGTCCTATAACTGGAATATGAAACTCTCCCTGTTCTTTTTATTCCAAGTCAAAACATCAACAAACCAAAAACTACTTTAATATGCTTTAAAACAGGATTTTACGTGCATCAGTAAAATCATGGTTTAACCATGCATATTCCTGCAATTATATTCCTGTCACCTCTCCGCACTGGGATAAGGTGGCTCTTACAGAATGTGATGTTGAAGGGAAAAAAAGTAGCCTGGCCAGGTAGCCACTCCTGACCAGGCTACAATTTAGCAAGCAGGAGCGTCTGAGACTGTATTATCCAAAATGAACTGTGTAACTTCTCTCACCTGTGATTCGACTGTTGATTTGAAGAAGGAAAGTAGTGCGGTTTGTCAGACTTCAAGATTTTTTTCATTGACATTCTCAGATAAGTTGCCATGCTTGTTTGGGTACTGTCTGACCATGCATTTCTTATTTACAGAGCACCTTTCACACTCTTTCAGCTGTAACTGTGCATGAAAGGTGCTCTGTAGTTGAGTTCTCTGAGTGGTTAATCCACTCACGAAGATGACGGCGGGTCCCAAAGAAAAAAGTGTGTGGTCTGGATGGCCAGGCTATCAAAATGGGGGTTTCCACCAAAACCAAAAGTAAAGTTTGGATTTTTGTACAATTGCCATTTTGCCCTATACATTCACTCTTCGAAAACTTCACTTCTAACCAACCCTCACCATCCAAAACTTGCTCCAACCGACTCCATGTGCACCCTCATCTTTCACAGCTCTCCCCTTTAGCTCGGCGTCGACTGGATGAAAGCTTCTTCCCCCGCGCCCCCCGCCCCTTACCCCCTCTCACTTGTCAAACTTCAAACATGGGGGGGGGTGCAGTCTCCAGAAGGCTCGGAGCGGAGTGGTGCGTACTGTTTTTTTGGGAGGGGTTGGAAAGATGGAACATGCCCTGTGCACTCTCCTTGATATTTGGGCAGGACAGACCTTGGCTTATTAGCGGCAGAAAGTTGGAGGTGGGAAAGTCGAAGCCTACAGCAAAGCAACGCTCCAAAAAAGAAAAAAAAAAGAAAAAAAGTGTGAAGGAGATCTGCATTTGAAAAGAGTTGCACGGTACTTCTTTTGGTGTCGAGGGAAGACTTTGGAGTTGTTTTGGAGCGTGCGATTGAAGGTGGCAGGGCCCGCCGGATACACGAAAGTTCGTGATGAAATGCAAAGTTGATGTTGAAGACCGCGCAGTCCGTAGTGTATTCACGGCGTATTGTTGGGGCTTGCCTACATCGGAGGGAACGCTCTCTTGTACATACCGAAATGACATGGTACACAATTCATCTCAACAGGTTCCAAATACGGGCTTTTCACGGGCTCCTCCATGAAGCTCCTCTAACGCTAAGGATTTTACACTCCCATTCCCTGAGTGTTTCACCTGCGTATTCACAATTACCCACAGACTGAAATCCGTGATACATCTTTCTTCTTATTAGCAGCCTTTAGTGCATGCTTCGGAGGCCGGCCGCGGAATTGTGCAAGGATGAAGTCATCCCCATCGCCTCCTTTTGAGTTGGGTTTCTCTTTGAAGCCCCTCCCACACCTTGAACATTTGCACATTTTTGCACATTTTGTCATGTTTACCTATACATAAACATAACGATTTTATTTGAATTTTTTTTTGCTGAAAGTTCACACACAAGTAACAGACAACTGTCAAGTGAAAGCAAAATGATACATGATTCTGTTATTTTTCAAAAAATAGAAAAGTTAAAAGTGGGGCGTGCATAAGTATTCATACAGCATTTTTCTGAGTGCATTAAATTGCCTTTATAACATTCCTAATGACTGCAGAATGTTCACACCTTGCCCTAACTTAAATAGAAGCCACTTGTGCGTAATCTACTCTCAGTATAATTCCAGCTGTTCTGTGAGGGCCTCAGCGCTATGGTCGGAGTGTATTGGTCACTAAGGAACATCATGAAGGCCAAGGAGCACACCAGAGAGGTCAGGGATAAAGCTGTGGAGAAGTTTAAAGCAGCGTAAGTTATACAAAGATTTCCCAAGATTTGAACATCTCACGGAGCACTGTTCAATCCATCATTCGGAAATGGAAAGAGTATAGAACACTGCGAACTTACCAAGACACGGCCGTCCACCTAAACTAACAGACCGAGCAAGGAGAGCGCTGGTCAGAAATGTAACCAAGTGCCCCAAGACCGCGCAGTCCGTAGTGTATTCACGGCGTATTGTTGTGGCTTGCCTACATCGGAGGGAACGCTCTCTTGTTCATACCGAAATGACATGGTACACAATTCATCTCAACAGGTTCCAAATACGGCTTTTCACGGGCTGACGCCAGAATGTGGTACTCCATGAAGCTCCTCTGTGTTTAAAAGTCCAGACACCGTCATTAAGACTTGTTCCAATTGTTCGTACACTTTGTTTCTAGCTGGTTCCACATGGTTTTCCTTCACTATTTCATAACATGTCATTACCTCACTACCTCCTGCAGAGGGTGGTCCAGAGCAACTTGAAAACCCTGACCAGCCAAGACAGTCTTTTCTTCACAAAGACCATATTTCCAAATTCTCTGCAGAGGTACCCAAAAGAAGGGTTTAATCCTCGATAAAGCATGTGTTGAAAGTCGCTTACATAGCCTGAAATCTGTGGCAATCGATATATTTCTCTCTGACTCTCACAGCTTAAAACGGAAAGGAAATGGGTGGTGTAACGCTAAGAATTATACACTCCCATTCCCTGAGCGTTTCACCTGCGTATTCACAATTACCCACAGACTGAAATCCGTGATGCATCTTTCTTCTTATTAGCAGCCTTTAAGTGCGCGCTTTCGGAGGCCTGCCGCGGAATCGTGCAAGGATGAAGTCATCCCCATCGCCTCCTTTCGAGTTGGGTTTCTCTTTGAAGCCCCTCCCACACCTCGTCATTAGGAACACAGGGCCTGTCTCTCAGCCGGCAACAGACGTGTCAAACCGGCACAAAACAAAGATGGCACATTGCATCCCAATCTGCGCCCGCCCTCCGCGCTTTGTTCTGACATGCGTTTGTTTAGCGCACAATGGGAGTTTAACAATGCGCTCGTGTTTGCTGTACACGCGGCTAAGAGTGTTTTTTTTTTACATAATATCTCACCCCGCATTGCCCCGCAGACTGGATTAATCGAGGATGATTTTGCACTTCATGGCTGGTGGTTTGACTCCAGCTTCCACTACGAGTGTCTTGAGTTGTTGTGTCCTTGGGCAAGATCTCGCCCCCCTTTTCCGAGGTTTGAAATGTAATTTGTAGGAGAGGACTTTAGAGGCTTTAGGCTGTACAGTACAGGTACAGGCTTTTGTCCGTCCCAAGGGGGAAAGTAGCATACCGGTATAAGAGTGTTACTGAGGAGCCCCGGACCACCCGTTGAGAACCACTGCTCGAGGATGCTTTCTGTTTTTACACTGGCATCATTTCCTACCACAACTGGCCACATTACGGACTGAAACCGGAGTGTTCAGTTGAGGTGACCTTTCCCTTCCCCGGAATCAATTGTACAGCAACAATTATGGAATTTCAATCTCTCCTTGTGTCACAACCCGTGTCCTTGTTAGGGTGTCAACTGACCCGACCCTTATAATACAGAATCGTCTTATGTTTAGCCAAAAAACGTACATTGCAGATTCCCACTGAAGGCATTAATTTACGAATGAACACATATGGAATTATGTTTTGAACCAAAAAAATGTCTAAATAAATTCTTTGATTACTGCTTTGAATACTTTTGACATTTTCTCAGTAAGCGTCATGAACCACATTTATATTAGTGTAGGAATACTATAGTGTGTTTAAAACCTCACGTGAGACCTGATTTCTACAGTGCTCTCGAAAGTACTAATACACCTTGAACCTTTGCACATTTTTGCCCAGAATGGCCCAGTCAAAGTCCTGAGCTAAATCCTATCGAAAATCTGTGGAAAGACCTGAAAACTGCTTTTCACAAACACTCTCCTTCTAATTTGACAGAGCTTGAGTTGTTTTGTAAAGAGGAATGGGCTAAAATGTCAGTCTCTAAATGTGCAAATCTTGTAGTCATACCCCAGAAGACTTGCTGCTGTTATTGCAGTAAAAGGGGGTTCTACAAAGTATTAATTCATGCTGTATGAATACTTGTGCACGCCCCACTTTTCTATTTTTTGAAAAATCATTTGCTTTCACAGTTGTCTGTTACTTGTGTGTGAACTTTCAGTAAAAAATTAAAAATAAAATCTTTATGTTTATGATTGTAAACATGAAAAAAATGTACAAAAGTTCAAGGTGTATAAGTACTTTCGAGAGGCACTGTACTTTGGGAGAAATGTGTATTAATGGATGACATTATAAGGCTATATTGCTCAGTTGGTCGACAGTCACCTTGGTCGATGTGGTACTGCAGAAAGTGTCCCGTAAAACACATTTGTGACATGACATATTGTGGTTTTCAAAGCGTCCCCCATTTCATCTCCGTCACGGCAACCAAGAGCATGCGGTTATGCACACAGGCAGAAGAAGAGAGAGGAGACGATGAGCTCGTCTGAGACTTGCATGAGATTGGGATGAAGACGCCACAGAAGAAAGGTTTGAATAACACAAAAAATGATGAGTACTATCAAGTAGTGCTAGTAAATGACACACCATTGGAGACGTGCTTGAGAACTGAAGAAACATACCACAGCCACGCTTTGTTGAACAAATGTGCTTCACTTTTCTCCTGCACTTCAGTTAATAAAGATACAATTGAAATGGTGGACTGAACAAAACGTGCTACACCGAAATTATACGCTTTACCCACATGCACCATTACCCCCACTAGGTACACTGCTTACCAAACACACACGGGCAATGAGATGTCACTCTGTCTTACATAAGAAACACTATGTCAACGCCTGCATTCAGAAGCCATTTATAAACCTACGTCTATTTTGTGTAGCTTAGCATCGACCCCGCTACATTCACCCCCCTGTAATGCTATTCATGGCCTTTGGTGACTGACACATTAATCAAAGGTACAATCGCGTCTTATCGGGCATGATCGAGTGCGCGCTGGCATGTCACCAACCCTGACCGCCTAACGCACATTTTATAGTATAATGCCTCAGCCCGCGAGTAAACATGAAATCACTTATGAAGATGACAAGGTGCAAGGAGACAGGGAAAAAACCGCTTGCTCGAGCGAATGTTTCCCGCGACAAACGCTTATCGGGCCGTTTTACAAATTCACCCGGGCAAAGGACTGGTAAAACAATTTAACAAAAAGACAATATGAGAGAGTCAAGGGTGCACTTTCTCATGTAAAAACATCAACTATAGTGCGCAGAAAGAAGTCATTGTTGTTATAGATTAGACGTTGGTTTTTGCAACTTTGCAACCACCAAGAGTTTAAAGGGAAGTTTTCATGTAAAATCGCAGTACTAGAGCTTTCATTTTAAGGAGCACTGTTGTGACATTGGATTAAGGTCCTGCTATAGCTCCCATTTCAATTAATAAGTTTGGTTTAAAGATGATTTGGAGTATATTTTTTTATTCATATGTACAGTAAGTAGCCTACCGCATATAGCTTAACTATCAATATATCCTAATATCCTGAGATTTCTGGAAAGGAGATAATCTTATTTGTTATCCACATGTTATCCAAAGCGCTTCAACATTTTTGGTGGTAAGCTGAGGTTTATGTGAAAGGTCTATCTTGTCTATGTCTAGGTATTAGATACATGGTTACAGATAAACAATAATAATAAATCTGTCCATCCATTTTCTTCCGCTTTATCCGGGGCCGGGAGTCTCAGCAGAGATCCCCAGACTTCCCGATCCATGCACACCCTCCAGCTGTTCTGGGGGGACCCCGAGGTGACACCAGGCCAGCTCAGAGACATATCCCCTCCAGCGTGTCCTGGGTCTTCCACAAGGAGGATAATATTAAATAGAATTGAAAAACCAAGATCAATATGAAAAAAAATATTAACTTTGTCTGCCACGTGTCCTGCCCTAGAGTGGACTGACAGAAGCGCGGCTGCACACATCTGTGCGAACAGACCCTCCTTACTGAAACGTCTCATCCAAGCAGTAACCAGGCCTATAGTTTCAGGCATTCACAAGGTTGTATGGTCACCTTTTTAATCTAGAGGGACCTACTAAGTGGCAGTTTTTACCTCTGGAGTCGTGTAGGGCTGGGGTTCCTAAACTTTTGAGGTTGCAATGCCCAAATATTAATGCTAACAACTGGAGATTAGCATTAACACTATTTTCAAGTGTAAACACATTAAAAATATTAATCATACTAGTACATATACAATTACATAAAATAACTATGTGAACAACTAAGATGTGTGTTTTTAAAATTACAAATTAATTTGTTTTGAAAATTGTAGCTTGAAATAATCTCGCAGCTCCTAGCACGGTGCTTTGTGACCGCCTTGAGGGTCCCGCCCCCCTTTGGGAACCCTTGTTATAATGCTGCATTCATATATGTTTGTGCTTGAATCGTGTTCATAATGCCCACCCCCCACCTGCTGATGTCATGAGGTGGTGCTCACAGAGCTGGCATAGAGTTTATTTGGACTTCAGTCTCAAAATATGGTTGGCACTTTGTAAGATTATGGTACTAAAATCTTTACTGCAGGCCTGGACATTTTTATAGCACTGCCTTGGCTGAGGTCGGCAATATCTTTTCCACGTTTAATCCTCAAACACCCAGCACTTATCCGACCCCCACTCCTTCGAAATTACACTGTCTTGCGTTCCGTGTTTTCCAGGACGCTCGGGAATCCCTCGGCTAATATTGCATTTGCTTGCCGCTGTGTTTGCCTCCGCCTTATCCTGCTCGCGAGATGAAACGCGCGCCGTTGCTACCACCGCCGTCGACACCAAAGCGCGCAAAATGACAGACTCGGAGAGACACATTTCAGATTACACAGGAAACCACCTCTCTCTTCCCCAATTCCGGGTCTGACAGTGATGGAGAGGCCTCGCGTCACGCTCACGCCGGGCCCTGGCGTTTGCGGCGGCACGTTCAAAGACAATCGCGGGTCTGACAACATCATTAGTGCTACTGTGGATGTGTTTTTTTGTTCTTCTGCTACTGTCAGTTTTTGAAGCGGGCAGGTGGAGGAGAGGAGTAGGCGTCTTGGCGGTTTGCGTGGAGTTTTTTGAGGGAGCAGATCAATGGCGTCGGCAAGGGGGAAAGGAAATAGAATAAAGTCCCTCGATGGTGCTTAAAAGGGGTCTCCCTAAGCCCAGACTGACTTCGAATTCAACCTTAAACGATTTTTTTCTGATTCTAGATGCTGCCAATTGTGATGTTGACAGTTAAAAGTCCCTGTACGCGCAACTCTAGTGTAATTTCATGACATATAATGGTAAAACAATGCTGTTTTTGTCAGTAAAAAGAAATGTCGTTCTGGAGAGGCTGTGTGGAGGTATGGTATCTGCCCGGCTATCAATGAGAACCATAAGGACGTTAATAGTTAATCCAAGTCTTTCGTTGAGTGATTGTTAGGATAATCTTTAGTTCGTCAATCACAATTAAAGTTACCTTACACTTAGCAACAGATAGATTTCCATTTGAGTAGTACTATTGTTAATATTACAAATACTCTGCCCTCCTGGAACCTTCACCTTAACGTGGTGGAGGGGTTTGAGCGCCCAAATTATCCTGGGAGCTCTGTTGGGTAGGGTCTCCCATGACAAAAAGTCCTAGGTGACAGGTCAGACAAAGAGCGGTTCAGAAGCCCCTTATGAGAGACCAACAGGCCCGGTTAGAACCATGAGGCCGTCCTTCTGTGGACCCACCACCTGCAGGAGGAGCCATAGGAGGTGCTATGTGATTTGGGCAGATCCAACAGCTGCCCCCACGACCCGGCAACGGAAAAGTGGAAGAAAATGGATGGATGGATGTGATGGATGGACAAATACTCTGATGAACAGTACAGACACAACCAAGTTCTGCCTCCACTGAGCTATCTTCACTGTGGTTTCAGCAGCTCTCACAGTCTTCCGTCAAGGAGAGTAAAGGTCACTGGATAATGTCCTCTGATTGAACGGAGTGGCTCAATGTGTTGTTGTCGTCGTCTTGTCAAACTGGTCTAAAACTGGGACTTTCCCATTGCAACACTAACACAGCACTTATGAACTAAATCTAATCCTTTTACCACAAAACAAAGAACAAAGCCATAACATTATAGCATACAGTGCCTCACTTACTCAAACCCAGGCCATAAACTTAAGCAGTAGGTACATTTTTGATATTTTTCTATCAGTGATTCTCCAAGTAGCACTAGTGAAAAATATGAGTAGGGTCAGATCAAAAGTCAGTCTATAACAAGTCAAAATATCAGGCAGACAGACTAAACCAAGTCGAAATAGGACTAAACCATGACTGTAGTAGTTCTAAACAAGGATAAATTATAATGTGATGCTAGCTCAGTGGGCTGGTTTCGGAACCAAGGATAACGGCGACAGTCTACTTCTGATTTTTGTCTCTAATGTGCTCAAACAAAACAAGCCAAACAATAAATACATTCATCTAGTTGTGTATATGATCAATGAGGCGAAATCAGTGGGGGTGAAGCCAAGGAGGCGAGCCACTTCTCTCGCCGCCGTCTCCTCCGAGGGGGCCGTGATGAGGTGTTGATTGGCTGCGGGCTCGAGGGCCTTCTCCACACTCTCCACAAAGAGCCCTATCCCCTGATTAGACTGGAGTGTGCTGAAGGCAAACAGGCGCGGACACTTCACCGTACATTAGAGCACCATCAGACAGAGCGAATGGGAGAGGGGGTGTCCATTAAAAACAGAGCAAAGATCAAGACGGCGCTCCAAGGTCACGAGGAGACGAGTGGACTCATGCACCAAGGGGGCCACCTTTGTCAGGCCATTGGGGCACGGAAGGATGCGATGACATTCGGGTACAGCAGCATTAAAAGCCCTGTTCCTGATCTTTTCTTTTTGTAGAGTAAGATTATTTTAGCTTAATGTTAATCATAAGGAAAGAGGAAGGTGAAATGATCTCCAAAAGGCGAGACAGATGAGACATTCCCATGACATAAAAACATCAGGTTTTGTTGTCATCTTTTACATTTTTCAAAAATATATAAAAGAAACAAAGGCCACTGCAAAAGTGTGGGCACTTGCAGAGTCAGTGCCTTGTACTCCCCAGTATGGCAAATATCACAACTTTTCTAGGCAACAAGAGTCTTTCATTTCTAGCGTGAAGGGTTTCATCCTTACAAAGTCTTCAGGGACTAAGAGCTTTCTCAGTTGTCTTGCATTCACTGCTCTTTGGAGGTCCAAGGTCACGGGAAAATCTTCAGACTGCACCTCTTGATGTAATCCATCGTGGATCCACACGGAGTCAAGCTCAGGACTAAATGCATAAATATGTTTGCAATCCAGCTTATCATCCACACGAAACCGGCGTTTTTAGGGTGCTGTAGACGAACAGTCCCAGGGTTGAAAGATCTCAAAACACCGTTTTTGTGGTGCCATCGTTACTGCGCTTCTGCAACGTTTCCAAAAACGATGACGTCACAACACCAGTGTTTTTTTTTACGTTATTCATTATCTACTGACCTTATAATGAGTTTTACTCCGCTCCTCTGCTCCACGGTGAGCCACAAGTGACAAGGAGAACAACACCGCAGAGGTCGGCACCATTCAAGTCTCTGTTTTTCGGACTGACAATGTAACTTCGGTCACTGACAGTATTTCTGCTTTAGTCCCATTACGTCTGAAGAACTCAACTCCTTGCCTCTTCTGTACATCGTCAATCCATGGATCACTTTAAATTTCACTGCGTATTACTATATGCTATTCAAAAAGGTTACTGTACATTCGCCATCTACAGTCTTGTTCTATTATCTGTGGTAGTGTCACAGCGCCACACACAGGCCTGGCAGATGAATCGCACCATTTGTAGAAGCCTTCTGCTTTGTACCTTTAGCTTTTTCACAGGTGGTGTTTGCGTTTTCCTTCAGAATTTGTAGGAAATTAATTGAATCCATTCTTCATTCTAACCATTAAACAAAGAACAGTACTGCAATACAACCCAAAAAAATGATGGAGCCACAAAACAAAAAGGACACAGTACTGTTTTAAACGTGTTGTTCCAACTAAGTAACTTGTTTACCTTAATAAATCCTTTTCGTAGTCCCTCTGGGGGTAATACAAGTGTTAATGGAATGTGTCTCTGGCCAGAAAACCACCCTTTCAACTTTGCCTACACCGGGTCGGAGCCACCAATACACACTAATGGAATCACGAAAAGGAAGCTAACAGGCTAATGAGCAAAGCTAACTGTGGGCTAGCGCCACTTAAACAGTATTTACAGCCAAATTTGAGTGAAAAAAAATCATCTCCATTGTGTAATTGGATGTACAATATCCCTCTCTCCCTTTGTCTTTTCTGTCAGCGTAGTATTTACTCTCATGGACAATTAATGAGTAAAAAAAGGCAACATGCTACGTGCTTATGGCCTCTATGAGTTACTTATTTCTGCTTTAAGTCGGCCAAGACAGTGGTGATGTCACGGATCAAGTTCAGCTTTGTCAGCCACCAGACTTTTCCTCACATTTTTGTTTGGACACAGTTTGGATATAGCATGTAGCCGCCATTAGCCTAGCGTCCCTTCCTAATTTGTGACATGGGCTCTGCTGTCTGCCTCACACACGTCTCTGTCGTGCCCGCGGCTGTCGTTCAGAATTGGAACACATTTTTGGACATGTTTGTCAGGAAGACTCGGGCACCAAACTGACAGAATTACCAGTCACTATCACGGAGGACGCCCTGCCAAATCTGCAATCGCAAACTCCAACGTACGCTTGACATTTACGGGGAATCCATGTGGCAGACCGCCCGTTCCGTTAGCCAGGTCTGACCGTCTCCAAGCACAACTGTTACTACAATTGTGGGCCTGTTTGCAAGGGGTTTATTGTTTATTTCCCACCTTCATTCAACAAGGGACCCTATAGTAAATGTTTTTAGTACTTTAGGGGAAACAGGACAACACATGGAGAACATGTGAACCCCAGACAGAAACGCTCCACCTGGTCCGATTTTTAAGATGGTTGTGAGGCAAGAGGCCTAACCACTATGCCATCATCCTGCAAACCGCAATAAAAACATTATTTTGCCTTTGTGATTAAGTTGTAATTACGTTCAGCAAAAGGTCCGAGGCCTGTGGAACATTTCATGGGTAGAACGAATGAATTCAATTAAATTAAAACTAATTGTGGAGGAAATGTAACACAATTTGTGAAAAAGTCAGTGTCGGGGGGCAAAGCTCTCGATTTACTGATCGATCTACGTTCCCACCCTCACCTATGGTCATGAGATCTGGGTAATGACCGAAAGGACAAGATCGCGAATACAAGCGGCCGAAATGAGCTTTCTTTGCAGGGTGGCTGGGCGCACACTCCGAGATCGGGTGAGGAGCTCAGTTACCCGGGAGGAGCTCGGAGTAGAGTCGTTGCTCCTTCACGTCGAAAGGAGCCAGCTGAGTGGCTAGGGAATCTGTTCCGGATGCCTCCTGGTCGCCTCCCTCGGGAGGTGTTCCAGGCATGTCTTATTGGGAGGAGGCCTCGTGGAAGGCCCAGGACATGGTGGTGGGACTATGTCTCCGAGCTGGCCTGGTGTCACCTCGAGGTCCCCCCAGAACAGCTGGAGGAGGTGTGGGTGGATCGGGAAGTCTGGGCATCTCTGCTGAGACTGCTGCCTCCATGACCCGGCCCCGGATAAAGTGGAAGAAAATGGATGGATAAATGGAATTTGTGAAAAATTCACAATGGACGGACCTCAAGAGGACCAGGCTGAAGGTTTTTACGCGGCCTTCACCGTCTCCTGACCAAAATATCATTGAAGATCTGTGGATGAACCTCCAAAGAGCAGTGCATACAAGACAGCCCAGGAAGCTCTTAGTTCTGGAGGACTTTTGTGAGGAAGAAAGGGCAACAATCCCTCAAACTAGAATTGAAAGACTCTTGGCTGCCTGGAAACGCATTTAAAGCTGTGACATTTCCAAAACAGTACATTTTAAGTGAAGCTCAACATTTGCCTACAGGGCCCCAAAGTGACTTGCGGGGCCCCGTGTTTGCCCATAGTCTGCCTATAGTCACAAACGCCTCTGTCTCCAAGGCGTCACCGTCATCATGCTGCACTCAACACATCCCCAGCCGAGACACCGCATGAATATTTAAGAAGTTGCAGTCTGCATGCGCTCCATATTATGTCAGTGTCGGGAGGGCAGGGCGCTCACGGAGGTCCGGGTACATGTGTTTATGCGTTGTAGAAGGGGGGTGAAGGAGGGCAGGGGGCTCATGGAGGTTCGGATGCATGTTCTGTGTTACCCCGGGAGCTGAAGGAGGACGGGGGCTCACGGAGGTTCGGGTGCACGTTGGTGTGTGTTACCGTGGGGGTGGGGGTGGGGGGAGCTGGAGGGGAGGCTGTCTCAAAGCGGCCATCTTCATATATCATTGGATGCTGCTCGTGGCCTAGAGCGCTGGTTCTGTCAAGTGTGTGTGATGAGACCTCTCCACTTTGCAGCCCCCTGGCTCCCTCTCGCTATAGCCCCACCCCCATGTTGATGTGTGTGTGTGTGTGTGTGTGGTGTGTGTGTGTGTGTGTGTATGTGTGGAAGGAGGTAGGAGATGTCTTCTGAAAGCAGGTCAGTGGAGTAGGTTGAGGAGGAGGACGTTCGCCACTCGACTGCGGGTTGACCAATGAGCATGCGGCAACAGCAGCAGCATTTTTATGAGCGTTTTTGAAGTGTTTTGAAATTGGTGTCCTCGTCTTTGCTCTTTTCCTTAAGAGCATAAGGGGATAATAGAATGTTGCTTCACAGATAAAAAAGGGTAGGGACAGACAGTGGCAATTTCATTTGACAGAAATTATGTGCACATTTAGGGGGAAAAACATGTTCCTTGCTGAATACAGTTACTTTTCACAAATACATTTGTGGTGTTGAAGGACTGTTCACTAATCCTAATTTATAGTTTATAGAATGCTTTTACAGAGGTACTGATAGATAGAGAAAATCACTGGCGGTGGTTGCGTGGTAACTGTTAGGGAAATTAACAAATGATGACCAAGAGGATTGATGAAGAATAGGCAGCAGTCAGGATGTCTTATGCAGGAGAACTTTATTTACCATCGTTACGGGACCCGGAGACATGAACTCAAGACCTTGCGCTAGTCCTAACATTCCAGTCTGTCCATGCTTCCACAGAAGAGAGATAAATACCATCTAAGAGCGTCATCCTAATACGCACGCAAAACATTCAGTGGCTGATAGTGGGCGCCTGAGCCCATAAGAGCTATAACAGAGATAGTACGACTGTACAGCCTGACCCACGGGCAGTATGACATTACAGCTTGACCCAGTATGATAAATAGCGATTTAATGTTATCCTCTAACAGTAACTTTCTATAATATATGAGGCTGCTTGGAATACGGGGGGCCTCTTGGTACTCTGGTTTCCGCATAACCTCCCCAAAACAGCAACAATACAAACAAATATGCATAATAGGCTAAAACCTCCATGTTACTCCTGACAAGACCTACAGCTTAAGATTTGGAGTGGCAGCCTTTGCGTTAGTGTATGAATGTTACTGGTATGAAACATGATCACTGTGTTCATCCTTTGTCTATCTTGATACTACTTGGATATAGGTTTGGCTCCTCACACATTCACTCCATTGCTACCTGCTTTAAGCTCGTCAGAACCCTTCACTGAACCAGAACAACAAATTGGCGCCGCTACATTGCCTCCGACACTCATTTAGCCAGGGCCTGTTGCAACGCAGCCACACGTAAAGGGTTAACGACTCCGCCGGTGACGCCTGGCTTCTCCGAGGGCAATGCGTGATGGGTAGAAGCCACGCACCCCGCGGCGTTTGACAAGAGAGCATGTACGGTCGCCGCGGGAGACTGCCACGCTTCGTGCGAGGGTAGCAAGAAAACAAGGATGCATGGAGTTCAAGCATTTATTTAATGATACGATTGGGGGATAATGATGCAGTGGTTCCCAACCAGGGGTATGGGGACTTATATACACTGTATGCCCTGTGACTCTCCCAGATATAGTCGGACAAAATGGTAATGGCGAACTAACCGGACATTGTGGTGGTTGACAAAGAGCATAGAGACATAGCAATACCAAGCGACTTCAACATCAGGAAAAAGGAACACGAGAAACTAGAGAAATACCAGGGGCTCAGAGAAGAGCTGGAGAAGGTCTGGAGGGTGAAGGCATCAGTGGTGCCCGTGGTCGTTGGGGCACTCGGGACAGTGACCCCCAAACTCGAGGAGTGGCTCCAGCAGATCCCAGGAAACACATCAGACATCTCGGTCCAGAAAAGTTCAGTCCTAGGAACAGCAAAGATACTGTGCTTAACTCTCAAGCTCCCAGGCCTCTGGTAGAGGACCCATGCGGAGGATGAGGAAGAGTTTCTTTCTCTCTCTCTCTAAACTGCAGCACTCCACCAATCAGGCCTTTATGGTGGAGATGGTTGTCTGTCTGTAAGGTTCTCCCATTTCCTCAGAATAAAGCTGGAGCTCTTTCAGAGTGACCATACCTTTAACCCTAATTGCTCCGTTTGGACGGGCGGCCAGCTCTAGGAGTCCCGCTGGTTTTGAACTCCTTCCTTTTACAAATGATGGATGTCACTGTGCTCTTCGGGGCCTTCATTGTAGCAACCATTTTGTGTCCCCTTCCCCAGATCTGCGCCTCGATACAATCCTGTGTCAGAGGTCTACAGACAGTTCCTTTGACTTCAGGGCTTGGTTTCTGCTCGGACATGCTCTATCAGCTTTCTGACCTTATAGAGGTGTGTGCCTTTCAAATCAAGTCCGATCCATTTAATTTACTTCAGCTGGACTCTGGTCAAGTTGTAGAAATATCTCAAGGATGATCAGTGGAAAAAGCATTCTAAAAAAAAAACATTTTTCTCTTTGTCATTATGGGGTATTGTGTGTTGATTGATGATGGAATGAGGCTGTAAGAACAAAATGTGGGAGAAGTGTTTTGGTGTGTCAACACTTTCCGGATGCACTGTTTATCATCATCGTGTTTCTTACAAGTTCATGAATAGTGATCACGATAAGAAACTGGATACACGGTAAGGTATAAACGTGCACACGAAAGCTTTGGATAAATCATCAGATCCAATGTTAAAATCTATATATTTTCATTTTTTGTTTTGCAGCGTATGGTCTTTTCTTTATCCACCGAGATGCCACGCTCTCATTAAATATTGATTGTTTTCCATCTGTCGACAGTTCTCCTGGATATGCTTTTCATTTTTGTTGCCAAAGTTGTAGAAAAACAAAAAGAAGCCTTTCTAACTTAAAAGATGCACAAAGCAGGTTTGGTATAGCTTTTATTGATGAGAGGAAGAGTTTTTTTTTTTAAATATGCCAAGAGGTCAGCAGGGAGTTATCACAGACCCGCTGAACGCTCAGTGTTTTGGGGGAAACCAGTGCAGCACAGAAACAAAACAATTCATTTCATTTCATCTCTCTCAAAGTTCACTTTGAGAGAGATGAAAGTACGAGTTGGAAAGGAAGGAATTATGTGCGCTCTTTGCTGGACTTGCTCATTTCCGTCCTCAAATTGCCTTCATGAAATCATGTCTTGCTTCATTTAAACTTCACTCACTTTTCTACTGACAGAGGATGAGACCAGCTGCTTTGTGGTTTTAGACATTAGGATCAAAATACTTTCCTCCGCTTTCCGTATACACTTTATTATTTGTTCTTATTTGGTTTGGACGGTGAATGTAGCCACCCACTGTCGCACTCGGACACTGAATCATCCTGGCCTATTGTACATGTTTTTAGTGGGAGGGGACATTTCTATATACTAAGTTGCTAAATGCCCAACATCATATAAAATCCGGTATAAAACATGGGACATTTGCTTTCTAGAATGTTGCTCGCTCATCAAAAACATACTCGAAGTCAGGAGTGCTACATGTACGGCGATTTTTGACCACTTTGATCAATAGTAAAAAACGAAAAACAAAAACAAACATATGATAGTTTCAGACTGCCCAATTAAGTATGATTAAATGCATTGTCCAGTCTTTGCCGCGCTTTGCTGTAGGCCTGATCTTGAGTTAGACTGCATTCACTCACTGTAGGCTTCATTTCTGCGTGTCAAATCAACCATTATTTGTAGAGCGCTTTGCAACGGCACCTGCTGAACCATAAGTGCAATGTCATAAAATCAATTTAAACACAAAATATAAAAATATAAAATACATTTATAGGGACTATACATAAGTTTAAACACAAATAAATATATACAAATTAAAAATGTCTTCCTCATACATGCTCCAGCGATGCCCTGGTGAGTAGAATGAGCCCTGGCCTTTTCACCACGATTGCCTCTATATGCCTGTAAAGTCACTTAAATAGTCTATGCTCGGGTCGAACAAGCAAACAGCGTAATGCGTAATAACGTCATGCGCGTTCACGCTCAGCTGTAGCGTTAGCTGTAGCATTAGCTGTTTCTGCTCTATACTGACGCTGCAGCGCGAGTGGTAACTTCAGAAGGATGGATTTAGCGGAGAATAAGAGGAGACCGGCTTCAAGCACCATCGAAACTCCAGCCCAGACCCCAAATAACAAAAAGAAACAAAGAGTTTATTCGAGTGTGACAGAAAAGGCGAAAGTCGAGTCTGATCAGCGTAGGCAAAGAACCAGAGTAAACATCGGAAAATGTTGAGAGAATCTCTCAAAAGACCCGCAGCTTATTTTTGCTTGAAAGGTAAGAAATTATGACTAAATACGTGGGGGAAAAGTGTTGTTGATGCTTCAAAACAACGGTGTCCGACTGTCCGTGCATGTTGTACAAACTTCACTGAAACACGCCATAAAATAATCATATTTGGAAGTTACCAAAATAGTTGATCTAATAGTTTTATGCCTACAGAGAAGTTGTGTAGTATTAGTAGCAGACTAGTAGTGTCAGTAATAACAGTAATTGTGCTGTACCTACAAAACATTTGAGTAGTAACAGTGGTAATGGTGCTGTATTTACAATGGCAAAATAATGTTGCTAATGTTAGCTTTTCTTGGCCGCAAAATAAGACTACAAAAAGTGGACATGTGCCGTTTACAATATAGTTTACGAGTTAGCTACGCTAACTTTGGGCCCAGGAAATTGAAGAGACAATTTAGGCTTTTCCTAGTAGCATTTCTACCAGTGGAAATATTTTATTATTTCAATTAGGCCTATGTTTATGCATACAAAGTATACAAGTATTTTTTTTTTCTCCTTCAAACGTCATTCATTCGTTTATCTGTATTATTTGGCTTCTTCCCTGGATTCACTTTGCTGCATTTGCTCAAGTATTGCATCTTTGAAAACATTCACTCAAACTGATTTGGTCTAAATATCTTACAAAACAGTAACGTTTCTTACCTCAGTTTAAGTCACGCCTGCAAATTTGTAAATTGACCAGGACGGGACTGTTATTTCTGGTGCTCGTAAAGCCTGAGCGCCTCATGCACAAGCTTATCATCGAGGCTGCAGTTACGCGTTTGGCCTGAGGGGGCAATTGCGAGTACAAAACTGCCAAACTCTACAGAGCCCCTTTAAATTACTCGCGTGCAAGTAGCGTAGCTTTAACTTAACAACTCTTGGACCGATGGAACGGAGAAACAGTAAGTGAAAATGCAGCGGTGATAGTTCTGCTTGAAATGTAAGCGTTCTGAAGGTGAAATCTAATGTTATATATAGGCCTGGCTGAGTTCTAGCTAAGTCCTGATTGGTCCAAATACAATCTTTAGCATTGGTCTTGATGTAGTTTACTTTTTGTTAGACGCATTGGTTAGTCATATGGGGTCTTGATATGGCATTATCAGGCATTATTTCTGTTTCTAACTTTGACATTACAAACTTAAAGGAACAGGCCACCGTTTTTACACACTGAGATATGTTCTTACCTGAGCTTAGACGAGTTGATACGCACCTGTCTGGTCTTTCTGCGTGCCCTCAGTCACGCAAAACGACCAGAGATGTTGTTAGCGTTTGGCCTCTCCCAGTATATTCCTATGGCTCCAAACGGGGGTGAAGTTAGAAGCGACCAAGCTCTTCCACGGGCACGCACAAAGACCAGACAGGTGCGTATCAACAGACAGGTTGTTTTGGACTCAATTACCATGTTTGAGTATGAATCTTGAAACTATGACCGAAAAAGCAAAACACTGCCGCTTGAATGAGGAAAAACCGCGACAGTCTACGTAGAACCCTATCTCCGGCAAAAGTAATCCAACCCCATCTCGGCTCTTCCCCCGGACTTCCCCGCGCCGAAAGTCTTACTCATTATGTTGTGATCATAGATGAGAGCGGTGAGCTGCTCGGGTAAGTGCCCGCGGGCCCCGGCGGGAACGCTCGGCACTAGATTAAAACACTGGTTTCTAGAGAGCGGCTGGAGATCAGATTTGGAACGCAGTCTGTCTCCCCGATGAGCGACCGGCATGATGAGGCACGCTGGCCCGGGACCGCGGGGAGCGATGCCTGGGAAAATGAGAGATCCTTCAAGTGATACGAGGTGGAAAGTAAAAGTTAAGAGTAATGAAAAAGCGGTCAATAATACGAGGGCAATAACGCTTCGTATGTCCTGGGAAGCTAATGGAGTGGATGGATGCATTTTAAGGCGACACACTGCAGCCCAGAAACATTAGGGTATCAAAATGAAGCGTTTGCTGTGGATCACTGATAGAAATATGAGAATCGGAGTAGATTTATTGCCGTTGTCAGTGAACTCACAAACAAGGAATCTTCTTTGGTGCAAACGTGCAACATGAAACATAAACTATAAACTATAAAACTATAAGGGCATGCATAAACATAGATTAAGATCAACTATGATAAAAATGACAATTTATCACAGAACAGCGTGAATGGATTTACAAATGTACAGATGCGTCACGTATTAGCAGCAGTGTGGAAAATGTATTCGGGGTTTCCGTGACAAAAAAACTAAAATGTGACATGAAATACGCCAAAAAAAGCAACGAAAACGTAACAAAAACGGGACAAAATACGGCCAGAAATGTGACTATAAAGCAATGAAAACGTGATAACATGGGCAAGGAAGAACTGAGATCGATTTGCAGGTCTTAGCTTTCAAATGAGGCGTTACACTGGTCTACTTAGTCTCGAGAAGCTTTTTAGATATTTATTTTAGGGTAAAACTGGAGAAAATGTGCTTGGTGAAGGTGGGGGTTAAGGGGTTGTCATGATAAAGCTTTAAAGCAGTACTAAGTAACTTGTTTACCTTAATAAATCCTTTCCGTAGTCCCTGTGGGGGTAATACAAGTGTTAATGGGATGATTGGGGGGTCTTTCATCTCCCCCTGGTGTCTCTGGCCAGAAAACCACAATTGCAACTTGACTGCCACCGGGTTGGAGCAGGAAAACACACTAATGGAGTCACGAAGAAGACGCTAACAGGCTAACGGCAAAGCTAACTGCGGGCTAGCCCCACTTAAACAGTGTTTACAGCCAAGTTTGAGTGAAAAAAATGATCTCCATTGTGTAATTGGATGTACAATATCCCTCTGTCCCTTTGTCTTTTCTGTCAGCGTAGTATTTACTCTCACGGACAATTAAGAGTAAAAAAAAAACGCAACATGCTACGACACCTGCAGTGGCGCTTATGGCCACTAGGGGCATGAGTTACTTAGCTCTGCTTTAAATTGTATTCAAACTGGCATTAAATCTAATTTCTTTGAAAATATATTTTTCCTTTGACACAGAACCCACTACAATGATATTTTTATTGCATGCATTTGTCAAAAACACAAATCTTACAAATGAAATACGCCAAGATTATTTGTGTGCAAATGGTAGAGCGGGTCGTCTCATGATCGGAAGGTCGAGGGTTTGAATCCTAGCTCCCGCAGGTGCACACCTCATTGTGTCCTTGGGCAAGACACTTCACCCACCCTGCCTCCAGTGTCTGCGTACACTGGTGTATAATGCGAGTGTGAATGAGTGACTGGTTCTTGCTGTAAAGCGCTTTGAGTGCTTAATGTCACGGTGATACTGTTCGGTATGAAAAGGCTTTATAAATAAAGTTTGATTGATTGATTGATTATGTAGGTACAAAGCTCTATAAATTGAGACCATTTAGGCATTAAAATGGAATTTAAAAAAGCATTACATTTAACTTGCTGCCACCTGTAGAAACCTGAGTATTGCAAGTTTTCTGTCATTTTGTGTTTTCACATAATGCATGAACATTTAAAAATTGTCCATATTTTCAGCGTCAGAATCTAAATAATGGATCGAGCCAGGTTTAACCTCTTAACCCCCGCCTTAACCGAGCGCATTTTCCACCCAAATCGGAAAGCTTCTCGAATGGAGCTTACAACCTGTAGGCCAGAGTCACGCCTCATTTGAAAGCTACAAAACTGATCTAAACTGATATTTTCCTCATGTTGTCGACGTCACTTTTTTGACTTTATTATCATCACTTTTTTGTAGCATTTTCCTCACATTTGTTGTCACTTTTCCATCACTTTTTGTGTCCCATTTCTGTTGCTCTTTTGTCACTTTTTCATCGCGTTTTTTGTTGCATTTTCGTTGTGTTTTCATAATCAGAAATGACCATATCTCCATAGCATCGTAAAGGGTAAGTTTTGTCTTTTTTTTTTCCACTCTGACATTAAAACCAAGACGTTACGGGAGAAAACAAAAATCGATCTTTCCACCTCGCCTTAAGTTGAAAGATGATTGCTGGGGACGGCATGTAGCCCACGTCTTTGGGTCGGACCCGTGTAAAGGCGCGGGGGCGGGATGCGCTTTCAAATTCAAGGCCGGCCGTCGCTGGAGCTCGGAATCGATGCGTCCACTCATCTTTTGCCTTTTTGTAAGCCCGCTGAAAGACACCTCTGTTTTCTCTTCTGCAAAAGTGGCTCCAATAAGGCTTTTATGAGGAATTGTCCGGGGGAACGCGTCCTATAGACTTGGAGTGCATTTCCCAAACTGTTTTTGTGTGTGTTTGTTTTAAAAGTCCATATTCTTTCACTGTTTTAATCTGACTATTTAAACTTCTGCAGATCGGAGCGAGCTGGCCAGGCAACAAGATTCTTTCATAAGCCGAGGATGAGGGCTTAATTACACAGGATTTCCATACATTATAACAACGTGAAAGGGCTGTTGTGTCCAAAGCTTAAAAAAAAGGGAAGATGTGACCTTTTAAAGAGCAGAGGTCATGCTTCCTCCTCGACACTCACGCTGCTTCATTAGCGAGTCATGTTGCGTAGCCTTTTGAAGTTCTATTGAAAAAGAAGCATCATTAGTATTTCAAATATTATTTTAACATCAACAACTGTATAACATGTATGCCTGTATATGAAGGACACAGGAAACAGTTCCTTTTTGATTTTCTTCTTTGGTTTTTGTTAGGTTTGTTTCTGGTAGGTTTGGAGAGAACAAAAAGAAAGAAGCAAAACCAGGCCTGGCTGATTATAGGCAGTGTGGAGTGTTAAAGAAAAAGGCTATACAAAACATTGACGAATAATCCCACAAGATGGACTTAAATGACTATGGCATGACTAATATGTTTCCTCGATGTACTGTAAGGCGACTTGAGTGCTTTGAAAGGCGCCAAACAAATAAAATGTATTATTATTATGAAATTATTATTACACTTCCTGGTTTTTGCAATAACATTGGTGCATGTCAATATCCAGCCTCATTTCTTCATCATACACCAGTGCACAGACTTAGGGCGAGGTGGGTGAAGTGTCTTGCCCATATACAGTACACGCCAACAGTTGGCAACTGTACTCATACAAGGGACGTGTTTATTAACCTCTTAACCCCCACATAAAGCGAGCACATTTTCTCACACTTTGACATTACCATAGACCGTTAAAAAGAATAGACAACTCCTCCTCACTCCTCCCCGTTTACCACAATGACCACGTTCGAGGGGGAAATCATGGCGGATTTACAGACTCCTCCTCCCCAGCTCTGACGAAGCATGTTCCTAATAAGGGCATAAGGGCGGGATCTTCACTGTAGACTCGGCCCTTGCGTGACGTGTAGCTCGCGCAGCTCCAATGCCAACAGTCCGACCTCCATTAAGTAGGAGATTAAAAAAAACATTATTTCGAAAACCAGCCTGGTTTCTTTTTTGTGAGTAACCCAGCGTTATCTCAGGAGGAATATGTAGCCATAGAAAGTGTTAAAAAAATTGAAACCAGGCGTTAAAGTTGTTTTTAACGTGTCTAAAGTCCAATGTTTTCAATGGGGCCTAGCAATGATATGGAGGTACTACAGCAATGGCGGCCTCCACTGTTGCGGTCATAAAGCAGAGCAGCTAGCGGCCATTGGGCATTACCCAAATCTGAAAGATGATTGAAAGAAAAGAACCGTCAACATAGCTACAAAAACGAAACAAAGATGAAAAACGCAACAAACAGGCGACAAAAACGTGACAAAAAAAGCGATAAAATGTGACGAAAGAGCAACAAAAAAGTGGCATGAAAAGCAATGAAAAAAAAGAATAAAAAAGTGACGACAACACGGCCAGAAAAAACAAACACATTTAGATCAGTTTTGTAAATTAGGCATTACACTGGCCTATGGCTGTAAGCGCCAGTCATTTTAGATTTGGGTAAAACCGAACTGGAGAAAAATGTGCTTGGTTAAAGAATTTGGTTTTGCTATATTTATGTCATTTATTTTGATTTGAGCATTTTTCATTGATACATATTTTGATATGATTACTATTATTGTTTTTATTTATTTATTATATAGCATGTACTGTATCTATAAATACTGTATTTCTTTATTTTTTCATTTTCAACCACATTGGATTCTCTCTTGTCGATACTTCACATGTTGAGGCTTGATACTTTATACTTGGAGGTTGTAACACTTTCCCATCCGTGTTTATCAGCAGCACGCTAGCCTCCGATTAGCTTTGATTCCCTCCTCTTCCGTGATGCCACACTTTCTCTTCCCCCTCGTGACGCCCGTGGTCCTTTCGAGATAAGCAAAGGGAGGGGGCGGGGGCATGACCGCGGGGTGTGGGGCGGGTGGAGCGGTAAGTCCGCCGCCACGCAGTCAAAAGCGGTCACGCTCGGCTAGCTCCTGCCACGTTAGCCGCGCTATCTCCAAACGGCAACCGCGACCCGCCGCGCGCTAACCGGCGAGCTAGCCTTATCGGGGGGCCGCCCTCTGCTTTTTTTTCCCCCCCCCGCTCCTATCCCCTTTCGGAGGGAAGCACGCGGGGCGAGAAACACAGCGGCGCCAGATACGGGTCGGGTCACAGAGCGGCACTATCAGTGTCGGACACTGTCGGCCTCGCGGTCATTAGGTGCATGACTTTTTTTTTTTTTTTTTTTAAAGGTATAGGATTGGACTTTCCCCTGAAGCGTTTCTTAAAGTCATAGGAAAACAGGAGATTAAGGTCCTACCTCTCACACTAACCGGGACGTTGAAGTACTTTGGACCAGAGTCGATATCAAAGAGCCGATACTTTTGACCCGATTTCAGAATCAACACCCCTGAGAAAGAATGGATGAGTAGGCTTAGTAGAATAACATTTTTCCCCAGTTTGGCTTTATCCAAATTATGTTTTGGATGTTTTTTTGGGTCTGTTTTTGTTGCTTTTTCATTGTTTTTTCCGTTACTTTTTGTCAGGGTTTCGTCACCTTTTCGTTGTATTATTGTTACTTTCGGACATGTTTTTGTGCTTCTTTGTCTTTCCTTGTGTCTTATTTATTGTGCTTTTGTCACTTTTTCAACGCTCTTTTGTCACATTGTTGCTTTTTCATCCTCCTTTAGCTTTTAGATTTGTATAAAGCCGAACAGGCGCGGGTTAAGAGGTTAAAGGGATATTCGGGATTGTCCAGACTGTTGATGTCTGGAGATATTTTTTTCTTAAATTCATGCAGTTCTTATATTTGAAGAGTCTAGTGGCGCTAGGCTAAAGCAAGTCTAAAGCATTTCTATGGTATCAGTTAGCCTGCATTAAAAACAGTCTGACCCACTCCACAGTGCACCTGAGGTAAATCACTTATAACGCCAGACTAACCATATAAATGTCTGTGTCAATAGAGTAATTTTTGAAATATAACGGACCTTGTATCACATGAATTACTGCATTTGAGGGACTATTTTCTCGCAGATCACTCCTCTGCTGCGTTAGCTTACAGCAAATGCAAAATGGTTAAAATTATTCTATTAACACAGACATTTATATGGTTAGTCTGGCGTTATAAGTGATTTACCTCAGGTGCACTGTGGAGTGGGTCAGACTGTTTTAATGCAGGCTAACTGATACCATAGAAATGCTTTAGCCTTGCCCTAGCCTAGCGCCACTAGACTCTTCAAATATAAGAACTGCATGAATTTAAGAAAAAAATATCTCCAGATATACTGTATCTCCTAGTTATCCAGATCAACAACACTCTGGATAACTAGGAAATGAGGCCCTATGTCAAAAATCCTGAACTATCCCTTTAAAGGTACATTAGGTAAGTTTTAATGCGAAGAGAAAAATAAAGTTGATATGAGTCTGCTCAGGTGCTTAAATGCATTTTCTCTGCTGGATGTGTGCGTAACCATGGCGATTGTTTCGTCAGCAGTGAAAACCTACCAGAAACCCCAAGAACGATTGGTTCTGGAGCACCATAGAGGCAGCTGTGATGGAAAGCAAAGGCGCCGTGCGGACCACTCATACAGCCGCTGCGTCACGGAACGTTCAAACACAAATACATTTTTTTTTCCCTCTGCGCATTAAAACGTATATAATGCGTCTTTAAAGCCACACTGTGTGACATTTCACAAAATGAATACAACAAAATACATGCATTTATTTTTAGATGACTTTTTACACTGATTCCAACTGTCTGGAATATCTCCTTTGTGTAAAATGAGAAGTAGGAAGAAGAAGAAGTAAGAAGAAACAAAGTGTAAACATGACCAAAATTGCCCGTGTTTGTAGCAACAAAATCTAAATGATGAACAGAGCGGGTTTAAAATTTAATCCTTATTTTGTTAACTTATTTGTTGCAAAGATGATTTAGAGGGAAAACGGCTTAAAAGTAATACACCCTCTATTTATGAGCGTGCAGGAAGTATAGAATCTTGATTGGGCATAAAATGATGAGAGTAGTCGCAGGTTTAAAGTGGCTCATTTCTATACAAACAGATGCCGGGCCACAAAAGCTATAATACTTACTGAAGGCGACCGGAGCCTTATCCGGCTAATCCAAATTTACATGCGGCACTTCCGTTCGGGATCCCAACAATGGCATTAGCCTTCTGTCTGGCTTTTACCATGCAAATAACTTCAGCATTTAGAGCGCAGTCCAGGGAAAAGCGGGAGTAAAAAGTCAAATGCAGAATGACAGATTACAGGGCAGGTTGTGTAATAGGGCAGCGCCTCGTCCTCGTTCAGAATGAGGGAAAAAACAAAGCCCTATAGCGGAAAACTCAACTGTAGTTATTGTTGCTATACTCTCATTATATCAGAAAGACATTTTTAGAAGGGAGTTTAAAGGTGCACTATGTAACTTTTTATGTGAAAAAACCCTTGATGTTTGTGCATATTTGACCTTTTAGCGACTCAGTGTCTTTATGGGTGCAGCATGGCACCTTTGGTTTCCCTCACAGTGGCTTCTATGATGCTCCAGGGTCAATTGTTTTGGGGTTTCTGGCCAGTTTCTGGTACGAACCCTAAAAATAATTGATCCTGGAGCATCATAAAGGCCACTGTGAGGGAAAGCAAAGGTGCCATGCTGCACCCATGAAGACACTGAGTCACTAAAAGGTGAAATATGTAAGGGATAATGCACGACGAGGTGTGCATTATCAGAAATAACTGGACGATGCGGAGGCTTCGCGTCGGACGGTTGCTTCTGCGGAGTCCAGTTATTCTGATAATGGACACCTCGGAGTGCATTATCCCGCTTATACCATGGTCCGGCTAACTGAAACTGTTCATTGGGACCTGTTTACTTATTTTTTAAGTCCCGGGCAGGAGTTATTTCACTTTTTAATCAGTTTTACCTGAAAGTAGTTCCATCTCAATTGTTTACCGTTACTATGGAAACAGCTGCAGTGGAGTGATATAGAACGTGATTTAACTGTTTTTTAAAACTGGTGTACATTATCACTTTTAATGGACACCTTCCAGCCAATCAGAATCGAGTATCACCCAGACCATGGTATAAGCACAAATATTACGATTTGTTTCACTTAAAAAGCTACATCGTGCACCTTTAAGGCCGGGGAATGGGGGAAATTAAATGTCATGATATCAATTTGAAACTTTTCAAATTGCAGATAGTTTCAGCAGCAAAATCTAAATAATGGATTAAGCCAGGTTTAAATGTTCGGTTTCATTTTGTTGATAAATTAGTAAGTAAATTACAAAGTTTTCAAATCTTTTATTCTTAGTGAAAAATCTGTGCGGCACAATGTTGTAGTTACTTCCTAGAGATCTCTGGCTCGGTAGCGACAGAATACTGTAAATTAAGCATCGTAAAAGGGCACGTTTTGTCTTTTTTCATACTCTGACATTCAAACTAAGATGTTAAGGGAGAAAACTAGTTAAAAATGTCAACTGTGACCACTGCATGAAAAATCCATGTCATCTCGCCTTAATTAAACTAGTTATTACTGGGAAAAAAAGTTCCCTCATCAAATACAGTCCTGAAGTAGTGTTTTTTTGAAATCCTGTTCATTTCCTGAATTTTAGGGAAAACAAAACTGTCCTCCGGGTTTTCAAAGCCCATAATCCTTCACCAGACTCGTCTTGAGCAGTTCTGCGCTGTTCACCGTGGCGCTATTGATTAACCAGCATGCCATTTTGACTGTTTTATCACATGTTATTCCCGCTGCTGCCTGCAGAGGGCGGACCAGGCCAAATCCAACACTTGACCAGCCCAGTCTCTCACTCCTTACTGCCTTTTCTTTCTTCATAGACATCATTTCAAATTGTAAATACATGAAATGCCATTATTGAGGTACCGCAAAATATATTCTTTACAATATTGCACAGCCATATTCCAAACATCCCCAATACATCTTCATATATTAGCCCCAAATCTCTTACATAACAGTGACTTTTCTGCTCAGCTCGCCCATAACTCTAATGCTCTCAGGCTGTTAGCGCTAACTAATGCAATTTGTGCTTTTAAAACCGTCGCCGGACGCTTTGTTCCCTCTCCGTCATTAACATGGATCTTGGCATGAATAATTTGGCGGTCCTCCATAGAGCTCTCGCCGGGACGCGCGCGGAGGGGGTGGGGGTTTGTGTGTGTGTGTGTGTGTGTGAGAGTGTGTGTGCGCGCGCTGCAGAATCAATAGCCATAAGCAGTCTGGCTCCCTGTTAGCTTTCAAGATATACAGCCAAAAAGGAGCCGGTCATCAAAAGTTAATGAGGTATTTAGACCACGCTGCTTTCCTCCCCATCGCTGTGGCCCGGGCCAGGGGGGGGGGCAGGAAAAGCCCCTGTATTCCGGTCCACGCGGGCTTCCGTACGCGACAGAGATTGGCAGGTGAAAAAGGCCAGCGGAGTGGAATGGTTATCATGCGTGTGCAGCGGCGGCGGTATTGTTTGATACAATGGGGGGAACATAGGTCGCAACCTTCTTTCTGGCCTTTACAGGAAAAGACAAAGGCGCGATGGGGACGGGGTTTGCGCGCGGAGACGGCGGCACAGGCGAGTTTTCAGGCGTGATCGGGACAACGCGTTTAGAAAGAAAGAGCGTTTAGGTGTTGGGAGATAATCTGAATCCATTCACCTTCGACACGGTAGAACGAGTTCAGCCTGGAGAGACATATTCATCCCCGGAGCGAGCACTACATACGGCTTAATTAGTATATACCAGTATTCATTTATGTCGGAGAGGCCACACACACACACACACTGAGGCTGTGTGTACTATACGGATTTCCTTGAAAAGATGCTGAATCTTAGTAGGACTAAAAGTTCTTTTGCAGAAGCAGATACAAACCATTACAATTAAATCAACAAGCCTCATTTCCTAGTTATCCAAAGTGTTGTTGATGTCTGGAGACATTTTTTTTTCTTAAATTCATGCAGTTGTTATATTTGAAGAGTCTAGTGGCGCTAGGCTAGGGCAAGGCTAAAGCATTTCTATGGTATCAGTTAGCCTGCATTAAAAACAGTCTGACCCACTCCACAGTGCACCTGAGGTAAATCACTTATAACGCCAGACTAACCATATAAATGTCTGTGTTAATAGAATAATTTGAACCATTTGCATTTAAAATAACTTATATTGAGCAGCATCAGCTTCGTGGCTGTAAGCTAACGCAGCGGTGGAGTGATCTGCGAGAAAATAGTCCCTCAAAATGCGGTAATTCATGTGATACAAGGTCAGTTATATTTCAAAAATTATTCTATTAACACAGACATTTATATCATTAGTCTGGTGTATAGTCAGACTGTTTTTAATGCGGGCTAACTGATACCATAGAAATGCTTTAGCCTGGTCCTAGCATAGCGCCACTAGACTCTTCAAATATAAGAACTGCATGAATTTAAGAAAAAAATATCTCCAGACATCAACAACACTCTGGATAACTAGGAAATGAGGCCCTATGTCAAAAATCCTGAAATATCCCTTTAAGTTTTAAACAACAGGGACATAAAACGTCCAAGTTCATTGAGTTAAAAGCCCAATCAATCGAACCAGCTGTTTTTTGTGTGTGTCAAAGTCAAGAAGCTACATTTCAAGCGAAACATCCCCCTGAAATGAAGAAAATCAAGTTGGTTCGATTGATTGGACTTGTAAGTAGGTTTTATTTTTCATTAAATGTTTTCAACCGCCGAATCTATTACATTAGAGTACAAAACGTTAAGCTTTTCTTTAGGTACAATATCTTATTAATGTAAACATCATGCGATATTCTTGTTACTACTGTAAGTTAAGGTCGTAACCGCAGGTCTATGATTGCAGCTCTTGGCCCTTTTATTAAACGGAATTGGCCCCTGTCCTCTTCCGTACCGGTCAGGCCACATATCACCCTTCTGAAAATAGCCACGTTGGGAGCGAGGTTAATTCTTAATGATCATGTCTGTTTCGCCGCGCGTTCATGTAGCCCCCCCTTGTGCAATAAAGCGTCCTTCCCCTACATACCCCCCGCAACCCCAGTGGCATCATGGGAATTAAGATGGCTGTAACTTGTTGTCGCGTTTATGTGCTCTCGCCATAATAACAAGGCCAAAGAGAGAGAGAGGGTATAGGGGAGCAGGTCGGGGTCCTTGGTGACATGTCGGCCGCAGGCATCGTTAGGCCAGTCAAGGCCGGGCGGCGGGGCGGGGCGGGGGCAGGGTAAATAAAACACAAAGACAGGGGGACAAAGAGCAGAGGTGGAGGTGTGTGTGTGAGGAATATGTGAAAGATATGGAGGATTTCTACATGTGCAGTGGGAGAAAATTGTAATGGAGCTCACGATCGCTATAGGTTTCTTCAAGGCACAAAGGTTTCCATGGTCAATCAAAAACATGCACAATAACACACTTGTCGCATACAGATGGCTCCTTTAGGAATGTCATATGTTGCTTATGGGACGCAAAATATGAAGATACAGCAGCAACTTGAGAAAAAAAATGAAGATACAAGCCTGCATTTTTAGCTAACGGCATGCTAACAACATCAATGGTGCCATGATGAACGCAGATAGCGAGCAAAATGGTTCAAGACAGGCCCGGTGATGCATTCAAGGTGCGTTATGGAACTTTTATGTGAAAACCAAAACTTTTTATCTGTGCGTATTTGACCCAGGATCAATATTTTTTGAGAGTTTCTGGTAGGTTTTCACTGCGGATGGACCCTCTCACCAGAAAACCTACGAAGCGATCAATCTTGGAGCGCTGTGGAGGACACTGTGATGAAAACTCAAAGCAATTATGCATCAAGTTTGTTTTTTCACTTACAAAGTTCCATAGTGCGCCTTTAAGGTCAGTCGAGCATATATCTTCTGGCCCACATGATGATTGTGAGAAATATAACGACACTATAAATTGATCTAAACCAGACATGTCAAGCTCTCGAGATGATTTCTGTTGGCCCCCGAGATGATTTCTTACCTGTACCATAACCGGCATGCCCATAAATGGCATTAAACATGTTAGAAATACATTTCCCATAAGCCCCAGGGCAGCGGTGGTGCCGATGATGGATAAGCAAACAACTTCAGACAAAGGGAAAAGGAGAGATGTGGAACTTTCCATGTTGATTTCTTTTCTACAAAGAGACAAAGGGCCGGCGGATTGAGAGAGGAGCTTCTGAAACAGGTGGGAAACTGAACATAGCTGCTTTCCCTCCTCGCGTTCTGCCAGTCAGTTAGGTGTTGGTAAAGTTACAACCGCATGGCATTGGCAAAGCGAACATCGCAAGTGTAAGCCCTGTCTCATAATGTGTACAATCATCAAATGTAGTAGTAGTAGTAGTTTATTTTCTTCGGTCATTATGAACATTTAGATCTTAGGTCACATGCTTTTCAAAGATCTTATACGTACATTATACAATAAGAAAAAAATGTTTACATTCAGAATTTAAGTGCTAGATGATGCCTGACCGAAAGGGGTTTAGGCTGAAGTCAAGACTTATTTTGCCTAACCCCTTTTACAACTGAGACACTATATCCAAAGATGACACATTATACAGTTTGTATCCAGGAAGGGGAGTTGCGCGTCTTCAAATGTTCCGAGTGCTAAACCCCAAAAAAGTATAATTTTAGAAAAAATGTAAAGGGTAGCACATCAATGTAATTCATATATCCAGACAGAGGTACTCACATAGTTTTTTATTTGATTACAGCATTAAAAAAACGCTAACGCGTTTTGGCATTCGCCTTCATCAACGCTCTGATGAAGGCGAATGCCAAAACGCGTTAGCGTTTTTTAATGCTGTAATCAAATAAAAAACTATGTGAGTACCTCTGTCTGGATATATGAATTACATTATACAGTTTCTCTTATACCAACGATGGTAACATGTGAGCACAAAACTTAAACTTCAACAATCAAAATTATATTATACATCCTCGATCAACTTCTTTTCTAATGATCTTCATTCAAGTGTTCTATACTTCTCCATAATGTTTAACTTATACATTTTCTTAAATGCATTAATAGTTTTGGAGCCCTTAAGTTGAATAGGTAGTTCCATAGATCAACTCCTTTGACTGATAGACACCTCCTCTTAGTATTGCTCTTCCCATGGTTTTTGTAGCAGATCAGTTCCTCTGAGGTTGTAACTAGATTCTCTAGTTTGAAACATCTCTTGTAAACAGTGAGGAAGCATGAGATTGTGAGCCTTGTACATCACAACTGCTGTGTAAACATCAACAAGATCATGCAATTTTAAGATATTTAGTCTAATAAAAAGTGGAATTGTTGGGTCAAGGTATTCTGCATGGCTGATCACTCTAACTGCTTTCTTTGTAATAAGAAGATGGGTTGTACATTAGTTTTATAGGTATTCCCCCATATTTCCACACAATAGCAAAGGTACAGTATGGAAGGATGAGGGAATTGTACAGTATAATGCATTTAGATTCACAGAGGCTTTTATTTCACACAGTATGGCAATAAGTTTAGAAATTTTAGTCTTTAGTGTATTTATGTGCACTTTCCAATTTAACTTATCATCAGTATTGATTCCCAAAAACTTTGTTACATACACCCTTTCAATTTCTACCTCCCCAATTTTAATTTAACATGGTTTGTTTACTTCCTTGTTTCCAAATACAATATATTTAGTTTTATGCAGACTTATGGAAAGTTTATTTACATCAAACCACTTTTTTTAAAGTTCAGTTCCTACTGTATTCAAAAGCAGCTCAAGATCTTTTCCCTAACAGTGCAAACTGGTATCATCAGCAAATAGGATGCATTGTAATTTGTTGAGGACTTCACTGATTTCATTAATGTACATAATAAATAGTTTAGGTACCAAAACGGAGCCCTGAGGAACACCATGGGTTATTTTTTGCCTCCATTGAGTTAATATTGTTAACATGTACATAGTGATTTCGGTCACTTAGATAACTTTGTAACCAAGCGTGTGCTAATGTATGAATGAATGTAAGACTAACTGCCTTTTGAGTGAATTTTCACTTCATGGTTCTTGATCTAAGAAAAGGCAACAGAAATTACAAATGCGAATGTTGGACTGTTACATTTTGTAAGACCTCGGTTGTCAACCCAACACAGACAGACAAACTTTTGGGTGAAATTAATTTGAACTTTATGTCAATGTTCTTATCTTTCTCTCTAAGAAGAAAGTTAAGCACACAATGTGAGAAAAAGTCATTTCTCAAAATCTCTGTCGAACGTCACTCAAACCGACACAGACCAGAACCCAACTTTAGAAATTTATTTCCGAGCAATCCCTATGGAAGATGTCTTGTCGTAACTCGGCGCAGAAGCCCGTTAACCTGCACCTCTCGGGCCCCAGGGGGAACAGACCGGACCGATCCCAGACCAAACCAGGCCAGCGCGGACTAATTGGTCATCCCTGTGTCATAGTGTCAGGCGCCTGTTTCTCTCCGCCTGTCAGCTTTGATGCCTTACCCCTGTCCGGAGGCTTCTTCTTCCCACATAACATCCCAATCCCGCGGTGTGGGGGAAAGGCAGAAGGCGCCCAGGAGGCTCGGACGTGATGCAGCAGGTGAAGTGAAGCTGGGCGCTGGGATTTAGAACAAGTTTAGTTGAGGCCTTAGGGAGAAGCAAGAAGACCGTCCTGGTTGTAAAGTGAGCAAGGCCATGTGTGGAACAGAACCAGGACTTTCAAAGACTATTAGTTTTCACATAACGACAATATCAAAAAGGCTGATGGGTCGCTAAAAGCTTCTTTAAAAGGCCCATTTCTTTTGAGAGTTTGTGCTCTTGACTAGGACATAATTGAGGCTTAAATCTCCTAATCTCCAGGTTGATGATTTACTTACAATTTAAGTTACTCTTATATGAAGGAAAGAGAAGTGAGAGTCTGGTCTAGTTATGAATGGCGAGTTGACACGTTGTAAAATGGTGATATCTTTACAGAGCAGGTAATCTGCTTTGGTATTTGATAATAATGTCAAACACATCTTTATATGTATGTTACCCTTAAACAGCTGAAACCGATATCAAATAGTTTAACTTCCAGATTTGATTTCCTCTTAAGCCCCTCCCACCCTCTTGTTCCCCTTTGCTGCGCAGCTGTTTCGATAAAGAGAAAGAAGGATGCTGAAATTGTCCATACTGTGGCTAGTGAAGCTGTGATGAGTGTTTTTACTTTGGGATGAAAGGATTATGGAGAGGTGAGGAAAGCATTTCTCGTATACGTACAGGCCCACCCTTGGAGCTGCCACCGCAGTGCTAAGAAAAGCCGTGAGATGTGCAAGTGGGTTGAAACACAGCTTCAAGAAATGTTTTGTGAGAGAATAATACTGTAACATGGTAAAAAGCAAAAAAAAAAAAAAAAACACTTTAACTTTCATTTCAAAGCATACTAGTAAATCCATGGTGCCGTGATTAACTGAGTTTGAGGACAGAACTGCTCAGAATGAGTCGGCATTTCCTCCATAATACGTTACACAAAAAAACTGTTAAGGTATTGCTTGTATTGTAATAATAATAATAAACAAATGTAATCAAAAGGTGGTACTGATAAACATTATTCTTTCACTAGCAAGTTTTGATGCCTGTTGAGGTCTGAGACAGCACCAGAGAACATTACTTTGTTGTTGCAGCTCAGATAAATAATAAAAAATGAAAATACAATTTTATTTATGGTTCTAAAGAATAATGTTGAATATCGATCATGTAGCAGTATTGCAAAACAAGTACTGATAAAGTGCTGATATTGAGCAAGGTACCAGCAGAAAAATACCACTCCAGGTATGTTTTGGATGAGGGAACAATGTTATAACCTTGTGACATTATTGGACCAATTCCAAACAAACTGAGTGTGTGTTTTTTTTTTTTTTTGGTGGCGGTGACTTTTGTGGCCGGGGAGTGTTTGTCCATATGTTCATCTACAGACATCCGCAAACAGACTCAAATAATGCCAAACCATCCGAGCTTTTCACTCCACAAACTCCCAGATAATTACCCATTCCTCGTACATCTCCACCTCTTCCCCCCCCCCCCATCCTCTCCGCACACCTCAGCTGGGACGTTTCATCGGTCACTCCCTCCTCTCTCCCCAGGACTGAGGCAACATCCCCTGAATTATTGAACGCGGCGCGGGTCCCTCCGGTGGGAAGACGCCGCGTGGAAGTCTTCTGTCTCCACCGGCCTGACAAAGGAGGGAGCCTGCTTTGATGGAACATGCTGGTGTGCTTACGAGCAATCCGTCACGCTGCCTCCGCCGCCGATCTGAGCAGCCATATTGGATTCGGCAGGGGGACGGTGAGGATGTGAGGTATATACCAAAAATGAGACTGCATGCTGCGATGTACACACCTTTGTTTCTACAATTCATGGGCTCCAGTCACATGACATTTTCCCAGCTCACCTAATTTTACATAAATTTACATAACATACCATTACCGATTGTTGGAGCGCTTTGTGGGTAGACCTGAGACGGATCCGGTTTCAATTGTATTTACTTCAAAGTCAGGTCAGTTGCATTCACAGGCTCTCGCTCCTAAAGCCGCACCAACGATCAGTTGTTCGCCACAGGTGGCCTCTAGGTAATGGTTAGGGCAAGGTGTGAACATTCTGCAGTCATTAGGAATGTTATAAAGGCAATTTAATGCACTCCGAAAATGCTGTATGAATACTTATGCACGCCCCACTTTTCACTTTTCTATTTTTGTAAAATAACAGAATCAAGTATCATTTTGCTTTCACTTCACAGTTGTCTGTTACTTGTGTGTGAACTTTCAGTAAAAAATCAAAATCAAATCTTTACGTTTAGGGTTGTAAACATGACCAAATGTGCAAAAGTTCAAGGTGTATTAGTACTTTCGCAAGGCACTGGAAATACAGTGAGGCTGATGGATACAGGGACTGGACAACTACTGAAGCTCCAACAAGGACTGGACGTTCTTCATCGGTCTCGGCCCTGTCTGCAGAGGGACTCCCATCAGCCTTGGGTCTATCTATAGCCTGTCCGTCCATGGGAGTGGATCTCTTCTTCTGTGGTTCTCCCGAGGTTTCTCTAAGAACAGGAGCTCATCACCATTTGTTGCTGACACTAAATTTGACATTATCTCTGTTGGACATTATGTTTGCCTGGACACTACATTTGCCTGAACTCTATATTGTCTTGTTTATTGCTTTGTTTCACTGTCTAAATGTTTGTACAGTCCTGAGAACTGTTTCGAGACACCTGTTTCAGTCTCGGAGCGACTGTTTAGTTCAGACTGAATTCACACTGACCCAAAAGCACCGCTCTCGGGTCGAGTGCCCCTTTAGGTCAACCTAACCAGAGCCAGAGTGAAAACCCCCTTAAACACATTAGGTCCTCTTCCAGTTGCTTCATTTTGATAATTGACTGCGATGGTGACATTGTCCAAAACTACAGCATCTGCTAATACATTCTTAATAACATCCTTAAAAAGCAACAAAACAGTTGATTGTTTGCTGAAGGTGAACAAACAGGTAAGTGTAGGAGACAGTGATAAGTAAGTAAACAAAAATAGAGCGTCAGAGATGTAGTACTTTCCGGAAATTGTGACTTGACCAGACTGAAGACTTGGGACTCAACTCGGACTGTTGAGTTTCTAAAGCTGGGTACATCTAAGACTAAGGAGGTTTTAACCATAAACTCTGAAAAGCCAGAAGGCCACCAAAAGTTATTCTGAGAGCCGCTTTGACTCCTGGGCCACACTTTGGGCACCCTGTTCTAGAGGCTTCTTTCTTTCCTCATGATATAAGATTCCAAAACATAAACCAAAGCCATTTGGGAAACTGTAAATCGATTTCTGTCCAAAATGCGTCTGGGATATCATTCGGGGACATTGGAGTTATGAGAAAATGGATGATATTACATGCACAGGTTGGAGGCGCATATAGAACAGCGCTCAAGGCTAGATTTAGCTCCGACGATAATAGAATGTTTTATTTGCTAGCCACGGTGATGTGAAATAATGTGCTTGGAAACAGCCACTGGGTTTGGAAATGGATGACAGCGTGTTGTCAAATGAAAGTGCACTTTTCCATTTTTCTTTGAGACGACTGGATCTCGCCACATGTAACAAACAGCAGCATTCAAACACTTGTCGTTATTTCATTATATTGGATGGATTTTATGTCAAAGGTAATAAAAGGGCTTACATTCATTACATTGTCAAACACAGTGCATCCCTTAATTTTAAATCTACCTAAGTTTAAATGTGCTAGTTTATACAAATCTAATGGGAAAAAGGATACAAGTAACTGTTGAAGCAAAAACCCCTTTGCTGATCCCTGCTTCACTCTCATACAGTTTCTCAGCTTGTTCGGTTGCGTTTGTTTAAAACAGCATGAAACCCAGACAGGAAAAGATCGTTCTCATGTCGAAATGGAGAAACAGTCGGAGCTGTTCAAAAGAGTGAACGTCACATCAGTAAGATGTGGGAAGGCAAAACTTACACTCTTCCATTGAACAAAGCAATGTACAGAAATGCTATGAATTCTGATAACAGGTGATTCAAGATTAAAAACATTCCAAAGACATTCATCCCATGACTTTGTTTGAGGACCGACACACCCAAGCACATTGTATGTCCACAAACCTGTGTCCAATGTCCCTGCAGCTAAAAGTGGACATATTCTGCATATGGGCCTTAAAAACATTAGTTTGGTGTCCCAGCATTGATATTTTGTGTTTTATCATTTGAAAGGCTGTCTCTGTAAGAATTGAATAGTAACAATGAAAACTTTCAGTTTCGATTTACGGTGTGGTTTACAGATAAACATACTTTGAGCAGAACGGCTCTGAACTGATATAATGTTGGATTATGGGCTTTAAAAATGTGGAGGACGGTTTTGGGTTTTCACAGTGAGTATCAAGAACACCGTAGAACAGGGGTAGGCAATGTCAGGCCCGGGGGCCAAATCCGCCCCTCGAACATAGAAGCTGTGGCCCTCAAGATGATTTTGAGGAATGACTTTACATAAGTTTAGAGATCAAAGACATGTTATCTCTTAACCCCCACCTGAACCGAGCACATTTTCTCAGGTTTGGCTTTACCCAAATCTAAAAGCTTGAAAAAAGTGTCAAAAGGCAACATTTTGTTGTGTTTTCAACGAAAACAAGGATGAAAACGCAACAAAAACATGACAAAAAGCAACGAAAAAAATCCACTAATAAGTGACAAACAAAGCAACAAAAGAGCGACAAAAACGTGCCGAAACCAAGAGAAAAAAGCGACAACAAAAAAACGATAGAAAATCAACAAAACCTGAACAAAACAAATACGAAAACGCAACAAAAATGTGAAAAAATCGCGGCTTCTTAGCTTTCTAATGAGGCTGTAAGCTCCAGTCCAGAAGCTTTTAGTTTTGGGTAAAGCCAAACTGGAGGAAATGCGCTTGGTTAAGGCAGGGGGTAAAAGAGATTAAAGTACTCAAAAATGTGAAACATACAGTAAATTCCTTTAAATTTCTGAGCAGAACACCACTTAAATCATATATGATGTACAACTGCCATTTGTTAAAAGAGATGCTTTACTTCGGGCGACAATTGGGTTCGACCCTCGGTCTTTTGACGATGAAGAAAATCGGCCATCCACCAAACAAACCTGCCCGCCCCTGCCGTAGAAGAAGAATCAGCTAAATTAAACAAGAGGATAACTCAAAGCTGAAGTGAAATACAACTCCAGGTCTGTCTTTAACGAAGAAACAACATTACAGCATGGTTTAAAGCTCAACATTACAGCATGGTTAAAGCTCAAACAGTACAGCATGGTTTAAAGCTCAAACAGTACAGCATGGTTTAAAGCTCATAACCTCGACTTTAAGGCACCCCAGGCAGACTTGTAATTGCGGTACCTACAAACCACTACAAGCACTTGCTACATACACTTAATATTGTTGGTAAAAAGAATCATTGAAGAGTTTGCAAAAAAAACATTGAACACAAAAGATCCATTATAAAATATAATAAAATAGACTAGAATTACATGTACAAAATGTCACAAATGTCTCCTAGTACAATATACTGAAGAACAAAAGGAATTCTACTCCATTACGTGCAAAAGAAATCGTGTATTCCATGCGTTCCCACTCTTCCAAACAATCTTCATCAAATGTTTGTCGCCTGCCGCGTCGCCTTTTACAATTTACAACGCGGCATTACTTTTAACCGGCTGCGAAATTTACGCCACGGCACATTATGGCAACAACTTTACGGCACTTGTAAAACACCGCTGGAAATGGCTTTGTATCGCCAAAAGAAAAAAAGCCCGTGTGTGTGCAAAAATCACGGCACCCTCAGGCCTCAATTCCGCCGCATGCGCCCTCTTTCTCCTCCGCCTTATGTTTTTCATATTTACAACCGTGTCTAATTTCGTATTCCGCCATTCGCGTTATTCCAGGGCCTATTTGAGTAAGTTATGCGTCCGAACCTGCGAGCCTAGTAATAGAGGTCTCCCGTGGACCGGCTATTTTACGACATTACCTCGCCCGCGATCCTCTGGTTGCATATGAAACGCGATAACAAGCGCTGACTTTGATTTAGCTCGGCGAGGCGTAGCCGCAGCGGAACTCGATTGCGAAACGTAGAAATGGAGCCGTGATTATGGGTCGCGGTGCGAGATGGGCTTTGCTTTGAAGGGTGAGTGCCTGTTTTGGGTAGAGGCATTTTGAGACCATTGTGCGCGTAATGGCACTGAAAATGACACAGACATCGCGGCCGAAACAAGTGGGAAACAAGATGGTAAGGTGTTGATGCAAAGTAGTGAATACAGTTTAAGAAGCAATGGCAAAGCAGTAAAGAGGGTTCTGGATTATGTTTTGAGAGGATTAAAACAGGAAGAGTATCAGGAGTTGTAAAGTAGGGGCGATGAAGGTGATGAACATGTAAAAAAGCATAATACTGACAGTCAGAGATGCAGTCCTTTATTATTTCCGGAAATTGTGACTTTACTTCTTGACTTGACTGAAGACTTGAGACTCAACTCAGACCGGTGAGTTTCTAAAGCTGAGAACATGCGACGTAATATCTTTGCCCGATTTGACATCAATTTTCAGTCACGCCAAATCGTCCCGAATCATGAGACAAGTGGAAGGCTCTTCTCTCATAGCGTGGCAGGTCAACAACTCGACTCGCACTCGAATTGTGTAATGTGGGCGTCAGAAAGAAGACACAACTAGATCCCAGTCGCAGCAAATCAAAAATGAATTTTAAAGACGATTTTGGACGCGCAGGAGAAGCGCGGGGTGACTTCTATGATTCTATAATTTTACCAAAAGCTCACGTGTTATGTGTGGACCCCTGGACCCCAAGTGGTTCTATAAACGCGCCAAGTTCAGTCGTGCAGTGTGGACCCCCGAGTCTTTTCAAAATTTCTTGAAATGAAAAGATTCTTGGATGAAAAAACTGTGTAGCTTAAGGGGAAGTGACTTGAGTTTTTATGGACAAAAGACTAAACTGACTAAAGCACTACAACTAGTGTTGTAGTGCTTTAGAGTACTCAGATTACTTTTTTCAAGTAACTTGTATGTTTTGCCAGCCAAGTAACATAGAACTATGTCAGACACATTAAAACATCTCAAAAGCCTCTCAATTATAAATAAAGCAAAATTATACCTTGATGGAAATGCACTCCGTACTCTATACTGCACCTTGGTACTCCCATACCTTACGTATTGTGTTGAAGTGTGGGGGAATACAAGAACACAATTAATCCTCTGATCATATTACAGAAAAGAGCAATGCGGATCATTCACAAGGTTGGTTTCCTAGACCATACTCATAATCTGTTTATGCAGTCAAAGTTGTTAAAATTTGATGACCTTGTAAAATATAGTACAGCAATAGTCTTATAAAAAGCATTCAACAATTTATTACCGCCTAACCTACAACGTTTTTTATAACTCCAGTGCGAGCTTATGACTTGAGAGGTTTTGGATATTTTCATTACCGAGAGCTCAAAACACTCGTGGAAGTGGATTGTTTTGTTTGTTTGTTGTTGTTTTGTTTTTGTTTTGTTTTCTGCTGTATATTCTTCTTTGTTGCCCTCTGCCTGAAATAAATAAATAAATGGAAAAAAAAAACTAGTTTTAAGGTTAACAGATAAAAACACAGTCACAAAACACAAAAAAGATTCAAAAGTATTGAAGAGATTGCTTGGAGGCAGACTAGTTGTGGTGAAAATTGTCATTGTAATCATTAAGGGGGTCAGCCCTATGTTCCCCGCTACCTATGTTCCCCCATTGTATTGATTAAGATTAGGCACCAGCCCACTATCCTTAAGGTTAGTGGCTAGGGCAGGGTCAGGGTTAAGCTGCTCGATATACTGTATGTATGACATTTCACTCTCATGACTTGTGATTGGTTTAAGTACCAACTCACCTACAGAACATACTCGGGGAACATAGGACCTGGGGAACATAGATATGCACCCTCATTAAGAATAAGAAACATTCTAGTCCTGATCGGGGACCAGTTCTACATGGAGACTGTTGAGAAGTGGTTGCATAGGGAACACGTCTCAGCAGATTTAAACGGTTCTAGCTCAGGGGAGGACTAGGGGCAGCTCAGTAGGTGGAGCCTAGTCAAGTCTGCTGGCGGCTCTTTGTCAGTGGGCTGTGCCTTTGGTTCATCCCAGGCTCTGCTCAGGGTCACTGCTGTGGTGTAGGTACAAAAATGAAACTTAAAGGAAATCGAAAGGTATCTGTTGCATTTCACAGAAATAGAAACCAATCTGAGTGCATTTATTATTGTTGCTTAAGAACTTAGAAGGTACTGGTATTCAGGGTGATGTGCTGGTACTGTGAATTTATAATACTGCAATATACAGTATGTGTTTATAGAAGAAGCGTTAGTGCTCGGGTCATCTCTTCTCCTTACCATTACCCTGCTCTCAGAGTGCGTTTACGTCATTAAAGTGGGGCATTCACCTTATTTTGCTTGTAATGTGTTGCTTGCCTGCTACAAAGTCTAGAAACCTAAACGTGTAAGGCAGCTTGTGTAAAGTCTTCTGTAAAGTGTATTTAATCCATGCGGTCACTCCATTAACAAGTGAAAAGATAAGGTTCAGTGGCCACAAAATGAGTCCCAGAGCAATATCCAAAAAATTAAAGGCAAACAATGAAAGAGGAAGCAAATATATTTTGAATACATATCTAACATCCCCATTTTAAAATAAAACCTTTCTCAACTCGCTGCTAGATCTTGATAAATAAAAATGCTTATTAGTTGATGCACTGATGCTAATACAAAGGTCTATTCTATTTTCTCTGCTTTTACAATATACTGAAGGACAAAACAAATGTTATTCCACATATACAGTATGTCAAAAGTCTTTTACAGTAACAGTGTGCATGTTTGCCTATTCCATTCTACCACTCACAGTACTTTCAACAAATGTTAGTCCAATGCTCTTCACAACCCTCTTATCTGTGAGGACAGATCTAGTGCACACTTATGGCTCACATAAAACTTATTTGAGATAGCGCATTGTGCCGATAATACATTTTCATAAAAATATTACCCTTTACTTCTTATCTAAAACGATAAAGCTCCATAGTATGCCATAATCTATCTCGAGGGCCCCAAAATTCCTCATGTTGATCATGATTAAAAGTGCTTTCTGTTTTGAATGTCGTTTGCGCGGCGCCAGGTCCCCCTCTTGGTTTTCCTCTGACGATGCAGTGTTGCTAGGTGATTTAATTGCGGTTGATAAAATGCTCTCCAAAAAAAGCGATCGGGTCAAGGACTGTTTGTATCTCGGTTGAACACCTGTAGAAAGCAGCTGGTCGGAATGGGGGGGAGGCGGGGGATGGGACGGGGTGGTGGTGGTTCGAATCCAGTGGGGTTACACGGATGTTTCGCTCCATGACAACAGGAGCCTGCGTCCATGCCAAAAGGCCACATGGGACTAAACAAGAGGAGACAGACTGCCAGGTTTGAAAATGGAAAAGCAAAGATTGATTTTTTTTTTTTAAAAGAAGAAAGCCCAGCAGGTTGTACGTACGAGTAATATTTAACAATTTAAGAAGCATGAATTGTTAGAAAAAAGTTCTTGGGAGCTAAGTCTGTGCTAGCTTCTCGTAATGAAAATTTGGTGGTAATTGCAGTAATTAATTAGCTTTTTGTTCCCTAATTTGCGATCTTGTTGTTAAGTCGATATGACTGACAGACGAGAAGAATATTGATTGGTTCCAGTTCATTTCAGTCTTCACTGTCGACTTTCTTGAAAACGTGCAACTTCACCAAGACAGTATGAATAAATATAGATTGTTATGGCTGCACTACCTGAATAAAACCGTATAAAACGTAGGTAACTGAATAACATCTCTCTAGCTCTCACAGACTCCTGCACATTCCTATTGTTCAGAGTCGGAGTTTGCGTTAATTAGAAGCACGTCTCAGGCATATGTTAACACTGTGCTAATTTAGCCTCTGGTTTCCTAATTGGAGGAAAATGCACTATATTTTGACACACAATAGTGCACATGGTTGGTTTTCCTTGACAAATGTTGCGTTTACAATGTAGATTTCTGGTGCCAAATGAAGTTTACTATGCTACAAGAAATTAATTTGGGTACCACATCTTCAAGGGGAGACGCTGGAGGTGAATAGGGAAACAAAATACATCTTAGAGATATCAATTTTAAACTTTTGCTGTAGTTTACTGATATAAATAATTTAAAAAATCCTTCTAAAACCTTAAACAACGTTTAAAAAAAAGGCTGGTGCAGTGTGATGTTGCAGTTGCTCCCTGGAAAATCTCTGGCTCAACATTAAAACTAAGATGTTAAGGGAGAAACTAGCAAAAAAAAAAATTGACCATTGCATGAAAATGTATGTTTCCACTTGCAGCGTCTCGCCTTAAAAGTAAAATAAATGAATAATAAGTTGTTATTTATGTATTTATTTTCACACAAATAACTACAGAAATTTTGAACATGAAAAACTATTTGAAGTCATTTTGCTTGTAATTTTGTATGTGCTAACTAAACTTATCATCACATTTGGAAAACGGACCAATTTATTGAAAATAACACTGGGGCAAAGACGTCCCCTTGTGGGACATCCATTTCTTGTGTATTGGTACGGAAATATTTGTAAAGCCTGGGCTCATACTCTGGTGGCACAGAGAGCCTAGCAGTTTGAATAATGCTTAACACTGACAAATATTAGAGATTCATGGTGCAACGCCTCATGACATCAGCAGGTTAGGCCGAGCATTTAGAGGTCAGAAGAAGGAAGATGATGAAATAACGCACATGAAAACAAAACTTGCTGTCTCTCAAGGGAATATGTATTAAAGTATTTATACACTGTATATAAAAACACAAACATAATTCTGCATAATGTGCTTTGATTTTTTCCCCTCAGACTAACAGACTTAGAATTAGCTTCACTAGACACAAGTTAGATGACGAAGCCTGCAGAACAAATAGCCTCATAGCAGTAAAAATGGACTTCCAATAGCAGACCCACATTTCATTGCGCTGGCTACAATTGTCTGCTAGATCATCTGTTGTCCATTGACTCTCTCCCTATCGAGCGGAAAGCGTCTGTCGGAGTGGAGAGACTGCTGCATGCACAAACGTAGAGGAGGTAGAGACAGTGTCGCTACATGGACTTGAGCTAATGCTTCTAAATGGGCCCAGGCTGCTTCCTGAATTGTTAATAAAGATAGCGCGCAGCCTGATGAGGGAGATTGATTGGGAGCGGGTGGTAACAAAGCGACTCTATCCAGTGCATTAGTCATTTACCTGGGTGTCACAATTATGATTCACGTTTAGGCTCAAGCCTTTCACACCAAGAACCACCTCATTCAACATTTGAACTCCCAAGTGTGACCAACCCGAGATCAAGATCGAATCAGGACTGATCTGTGTTTATGAGTGGTGTCTAAACCAGAAAAAAAACTTAGCTGCATTACTAAAGGATAAATAAAATGATCTCTGATTACGATGAATAAATAAGTTTAAAATTGCAGATGAAACAGTACCACAGGGGTGCCACCAGTGGGACACGTACCACGGTTGATTAATAGGAAATGTTTATTTTCAAGAGATATCAGTTTGAAGCCTTTCTAAAGTATAAAGTATGGATCAAATGTATAAGGGATGGGTCAAATGCAAAGGACAAATGTATACAGGGACAATAAAGTACACCTTAACCTTACAAACATTTAAGAGGGAAAACATTTTTGCTCATCTTTCATAATGTTTTCATAATTTACAATTATTGTGGGAGCTGGTAGGGCATGGCAAAGAGGTCCTGGGTGACGAGCCAGACCAGGGCAGTTCATAAAACCCCTTTGGACAATGTTACATCGAGGACAGTGTGGTGCATCCGGGGCATGTATGTGGGTGCTGGTAGCCGTGAGTTTGCCCACGGGACCCGGCCAAATGATGCCCGAATGGATGATGTGGGCCCACCCTTGTGTGGGTTCAGTACCCGCAGAGGAAGTCATATGAGGTCAGTACACCTAGGACTGGTGGGAACTCTTCGGGATCCGCCCAGAAGAGCTAGAGAAGTCTGGACATATTTTAAAGTGGAGGAAAATGGATGGATAATTCATTTTGGGCAACGTAAGAATCCAAATTTAACATGCTGGTATTATTGTATTATAAAAAAGGTGATTCTGGATGTCTTTGGGTGTTTGTGTTGCAAGTAAAGAAATGTTCTACCTTTTCTAGTCACAGCGGTTACATAACTCAGTCTCCTGAACTAATCGCCTTCATTGCTGTAAAAAAAAAAACCAAAAAACGGTCCTCCGATACCAGACCCATAATTCACTGCTACAGTCGTCAGCGGGATCATCTTTACAATTGCTAATCAGGCGAGCGTGCGGCGGGAGATTGATTGGGAGCAGATTGTAACAAAGCCAGTCTCTTCGCCTCTCCAGTCATTTACCTGGGCGCCCAGAGGCTTTGTGGAGCTCATCTGAGGCCATTCACAATACGGCATTGTGCTAAATATGATAGAGATCGCTAACCGCATTCCTCATTATTGTCATTATGAAGGGCATTGATTAGCCATTCAGCGCTATGGATTTGACATTAGTGGCTTACAAAAAAAGGGCCAGTTTTAGTTCAACAATTGAAGCTCAAATCAAGTCTGCTCACGTGATGACGGCGGAGGTATACATACAACATAAAGCAATCGAAAGAACATTGTAATATCATTTAAATCCCTCAAGAAGAGAACAAACAGCATCCATTTAGTAAGAGTCGCTTCCCCATGTTCCCACCTGGCAGCTCTGACCGTTTGTTCTGTATCTATGGGACATTTAAACACCTCATAGAGCCCTAACACTTTAGTGTCCAGTGGCTCGTATTTGCTGGCGATAACATCCGTGTGTCCACTCTGTTCTTTATTACTGCCGATAACCATCAGTTTGTACTGGCCGATAGCATCCCCAGCGCGTGTATTCGTTTTGATGTGACACGCCAGGTAAAGCCTCCCTCCTGATAGCTGTTCTCTCATCTTAGCTAAGCCTTCCAGATCGCTTTTTTGACAAGCGCCCATCATCTCCGTGTTTCGCCGTTGCACCAGACATGCCGTCGCCGATGATGGGACCAAATCTGATTAGGAAGGAGACGGGAGAGAGGGAAGAGGGAGAGAGCGAGGGAGGAATGAAAATAAGAGGCTCAGGTAACGCCGGAGAGAGCGAGACGGAGCAGTTTCAACACATTGGTAAGACCTAAGTTAGCACATTTTCAACTAACTGTAATAGCATGCTGTTCCAAAGATTAAAGTGGACATATCGTGCGTAATTATGCCTAACACACCTGCTTTTGAGCTCCTCAGTGTTGATATTTCTTTTTTATAATCATCATGCTCTGCTGGCAGGAGGGGTATTACAAATGGTCAAAAACAAAAACCCTTGCAGTGTGGGACGCCCTTCTCCATATCTTGAAACCACATCATGAACAGGAGTAAGCTGGAGGATGAGACTGTTTTCTTGGACGTGTTCCTGGGACGAAACCAGAGTCCCCAGATGAAACGCGAACAAACGCAGCCAGAATCAAAGCCTGGACCGTGTTGCTATGAGGCTGAGAATGCCCCTCATTCAGCCACCACAGTGCCCATCCGTCATTATGGGCACTGTCTAAGAGAGTAAACAGCAGAGAATCTCTTTATCGTATCTGTCAACGGCCAGTCCACGTCATGTGTTGGTTGGTTTAAAAAAAGTGAAAATAGTTGAACAATGTAATGAAAAATTGTACTTTTGATTCAATGCAAGTTTGAAACCGATTTGAATGACTGTTAATGCTTTTTTGTCTGCGGCAGACTGATGGAAGCGAGGCTGCTCTGACCGCCACACACTCACAGGCAAACACACCGTTGAATCAGGAAGCAAGGCTATCGCACAGGGTTGTGTGCACGTTCTAGAATGTGATGTCATAATCTCAGATGGAGGCCAGGGACTGTTATAACTCTATGGTTCGAGAAACAGTTTGCCAAATGTTAAAATCGATCATTATTTGATTGGATTCACAAACCTGATACATTCATTTTATGGCTGAAATTCCTTTCATCTGACCAAAATCAGGCACCTGTTTTTCAGAGATTTTTATTCAGAGATTTTTTTTAATTTGTTGATTAATTTCACAATTAATCGAAATAGCTCATTCTTTCGTTGTTGTGGAACGAGCGGTGGGGAGAGAGGGGTGGGGGGCATAGGGAGGGAGTTCAGCTTCCTGATAGCCTGGTGTATGATACTGTTCATCAGCCAACTGGAACTGGCCCGTCTCCTCCCTGAAGGTGTCACGGGCATGGGCAGACTGGTTTTAAGTTGTTTTTAGTGTGTTTTATTGTGCATGTTTTTAAGGTTGCTTTTATGCATGTTTTAACCACCCAAGCTTGTGCCCCTGGTAGCCCCGCCCAGGTTTTAACTGGTTAACTGGGCACACCTGCGACAAAAGGTTTTTAAGAAGAGACACTGAGGAGGACAAAGGAGAGGCTGAGAACACCGAGGCAGAGGTGGTGTGGCGGAGGGGCCACGGGCCACCGGCCACGGGCCACCAGCCACCATGGGCCGCCTGGCGGAGGAGACGCACGCACGGACGGACGAACGAACGGACGAACGAGGACACGCAACGGGGAGGCACGGCCCGCTACGGGCGGAGGACGCAGTCAACGCGGGGGAGAGGCTGAACGCGAGAGCAAGGACGGGCTGGCTGGCGGAGGAGGGCGCCGGACATAGACGAGACACGGGTCGGGATGCGTGAAGGCGGCGAGGGAGCGTTCGGGTGAGGGATGTCCCCCGGACAGGCGCGGCGGGGTCGAGCAGCGGCGGCAGGCTCCCCAGCTCACGTGCCCCGAGGTGGACCCCTGGACCCGGGGTACAGCTCCCAGAGCCGGCCGGACCCCCTTCCTGGGACACCGTACGATATGGCACCTTCGAGCACGCACACCAGCTCCTTGCTTTTACCGCTTTTAGACTTTCCTTTTAGTATTTTTAGTCCTTCTTAATGTTTTACTATGACTTTTATACAGGCCCTTTTAATAAATTGTTTAATTCCTTTTTAACCCGACCTTGTTTCATTGATTGCACCACCATGTAGGCTCCCATTGCCATTTTAAACCTGTGACAAAGGCATTACCTTGAAGAGACTGTGTGATGGGTGCATAGGGTCCCTGGTGATTCTGACTGCTTTGCGGGTGAGACGGGTGGAGTACATGTCCTTAATGGTGGGGAGAGGGGCTCCACAGATCTTCTCCGCTGCTCTCACGATGCGCTGGAGGCTCCTTCGGCAGGAGGCAGTGCTGGCGCCGTGCCACACAGTGATGGAGCTGGTCAGGATGCTCTCTATAGTCCCTTTGTAGAAGAACCACACAGTGATGGAGCTGGTCAGGATGCTCTCTATAGTCCCTCTGTAGAAGAACCACACATGATGGAGCTGGTCAGGATGCTCTCTATAGTCCTCTGTAGAAAAACACAGTGAGGAGCTGGTCAGGATGCTCTCTATAGTCCCTCTGTAGAAGAACCACACAGTGATGGAGCTGGTCAGGATGCTCTCTATAGTCCCTCTGTAGAAGAACCACACAGTGATGGAGCTGGTCAGGATGCTCTCTATAGTCCCTCTGTAGAAGAACCACACAGTGATGGAGCTGGTCAGGATGCTCTCTATAGTCCCTCTGTAGAAGAACCACACAGTGATGGAGCTGGTCAGGATGCTCTCTATAGTCCCTCTGTAGAAGAACACAGTGATGGCGTCAGGTGATCTTGTCTGTGAGTTGTATAACGGAGGCTGGGACTCTGGCTCTTCTTAACTTGTGGAGAAAGTAGAGACGCTGATTACTTTTCTTGACCAGTGATGTAGTGTGCATAGTCCAGGAAAGGTTCTCTGTGATGTGCACACTCAGGAACTTAGTGCTGGTCACCCTCTCCACTGCAGCACCGTTGATTGTTAGAGGAGCATGCTGGACCCGCGCTCTTCGAAAGTCAACAACAATCTCTTTTGTCTTCTTCACATTTAGAGAGAGATTGTTCTGTGTGCACCAAAATGGCCAGACTGCTCACCTCACTCCTGTAGTTTGACTCGTCTCTGTTGCTGATGAGACCCACCACTGTTGTATCGTCTGGAAACTTGACAAAGAGGTTTGAGTCGTACTTAGGAGTGCAGTCATGGGTCAGCAGAGTGAAGAGGAGGGGGCTCAGCACACAGCCTTGGGGAGCCCCCGTGTTCAGTGTGATGGTTCTGGAGGACTTTCCGCCGACACGTACAGCCTGTGGTCTCCCCGTCAGAAAGTCCAGCAGCCAGTTGCACAATGATGTGTTGATCCCCAGGTGGAGCAGTTTGTGTATTAGCTGCTGTGGGATTATAGTGTTGAATGCTGAGCTAAAGTCTAAAAACAGCATTCTAACGTAAGAGTCCTTTGTTTCAAGGTTAAACCTGGCATTAATCTCCAATTACATCTTTAAAAGTCAGATTAACGACGTAGTAATTCTTTTTTAGATATACTTTGTCCTATCAATTGTTCTTTTTCCTTTGGTAACTTCTGCAAACATCTGTAACAAATGTACCAAGCTGCTGTGTTATGCATTTAAATGCTCTTCATGGAAAATTTTGCTATGTCTGAAGCTGATGATTGTATTGTTATAAATCTGTATCTGTTGTATCTAAAGTTGATGTAATTTAGAACTTACAATTTATTATGCTATGTAAATGTATACTGAGTTGAACACGGGGTAGGCACTTATAAGCTTATTGCTTCAGCCTACTCCATTTTGAGCATCCAGAATTGTATAAATTTTGAAAGACAAAATGAATGTAAAATTGCTCAAACTAAACTAAACTAAACTAAAAAAAAACTAAACTAAGGTGAGTGAGGGCTGTATTAAGTGCAGTGGAGATGGAATCTTCAGTCCAGACTTGATGTGGTCCATGACTAGCCGCTCGAAGCACTTCATAAGAATTGGAGTGAGTGCTACTGGGCGGTAGTCATTAAAGCAGGAGGGCGGTGACTTCTTTGGTACCGGAATGATGGTAGTTGCTTTGAGGCACGTTGGGAAAACAGCCTGCTGCAGAGATGTGTTAAAAATGTCTGTGAAGACTTCAGTGAGTTTTTAACTATTGTCACCACTTTTGGACACGTTTATGAGAAAATAATTGGGACCATAGTTTACATTTGTTGAGAGGGAGAAGATGATGAACTTTGTGACAATTTTTCATGTGGATTATCCCAGTACTGACAGAGATATTATTCAATCGCCAAGACAATGGCGGTTTCCTTAGCTACAATGCAATCCTTATCTGCCCTGTTGTGATGTCATGAGAACGCAACCTATAAGCTGTTTTACATTATGATACTTACCTGCTAAAAGCTCAATATCCCGTCTTCAAGTTGTAGCATACACATATTCAGAAGAGTAAACAGTCCTGCCGTAAGCATAGGTGATTTCAATCTGACGCTTTTCATTGATTAGTTCTCAGATAAAATAAGTTTTCAGTCTGGTGTCTTTCAACCAAACTCAGCCAGTGTTTGGAAGAGCCGTTAAACCCCGCCCCCAGCCTCGTATTTACACCTGCTTCAAATACCGCACTCACACCTGTTTCAAATCGTGCTTTGCCAAACGCCGAGAGAAAACACGGCCGTGTGTTTGCCAGCTCATATATCTCCTTCCTGAGATGCAGATAAGATTGCGCGATGTCCGCTGCCGCTAACGCCGTTTCCAGGGAGCCCGCGCTTATTATCTGCCAGGAACACTCTGTACGCACAGGTGAGGAAATGAAACGCGCCTCTCTTTCTTTTGTAATAACTTCGCGATTCATTCTGCCGGAGCTGTGCAGGGATAAAAAGAAAGAAAATCTGACATAAGAGACATGAAATTTCTGCCATTGTGCCAGAAGATGGATCATATTTGAAGGGGGGGAAAGTAGTTTCACTCAATTTGAAAATGTCTGACAAAATTTGCGAATAATGTTACAATACGTGGAACTGGGGACGAATGGTATGAGAAAGTGGAGGTGTTAGTCATCGGACGACACTTGGAGGTTTCTTGGTTAAAGTGGTTCTCTTAAGATCGACTGCCTCCTCTCTGAGTCACTGCACTGACACTTGTTAAGTAAAGAAAGGCCTGTTTAAAGTGGACAGGATTCACGTTCCATTATTGTTGCTTTATTGCCACTGGTATTTTATGTTTTATACATTTCAATACTGTATTGAAAACAGGTCAAAGCAATTCAGCCCTAACTTTGTAATGGCTCAGTGGTACAGGATTTTGTATTTTTTCCATTGTAGACAAGTTCTACAAGTTCTTTAAACTGTCATCAGTTCTGGGTTGTTGAGGATGTTTCGCCTTTAACCTCATCTTCAGCGACCACCAATCGTTTAGTAGCCCGAACAGTCACTAGATGAATAGGGTTCAGAAGACGTCATAACGTTCTAAAGAGTGTTTGTTAAGTGCGACGCCACACACCAAAATAAGCTACTTCCGGGTCCAAGCTGTTGAGAGTTTCATCAACAAACACAGCAAGAAACGCAACCAGTTCTGTGGCTTATTAGGTAAGAGGTTGAAATAAGCCTTCATTTTGTATATGGACAAAACAATTTGATAATTAATGCCAGAAAAGTATCACTAAAGAAAATCCAGAGTAAATGTAATATTTCTTTGTGATCAGATGTTTAAAATGAGCCTCGTCAGAAAAAAATCCCATTATAGTGAATAGGGCTACGGTTCCATTGGACCCGGAAGTGGAGCGATGACATCATCACTTAACAAACTGAGGCCGTGGGCAGCTGAGAATTCCGTGCTGGTAACTATGGTAACAGTGACAATGCTGATGTTTTTGACTTGGTTTATGGTTAATATCTCTGCAATTCTTGGACCTATCCACGTGAAACAAAAACTGGCACAAAGTTCAACTGTCCACACAGATGACTAAAGTTAAATTGTGCTCTCATGAAGGTGTTCAAAAGTGGAGATGTTGGTCAGTATAGACAGTTGAGGGTGTCAGGTTTGTGAATCCAATCACTTCCAAGTAATGATCAGGTTCAACATTTGTACATTTTCATTCGGAAAACTTGTCCTCCATCATAGGCTGTGTCCGAATGTCCACCCCACATTTATTTTGGAAAGTAATGATACTACAAAAATGATGGTCTAAAATTATTTTCACTCACTGCATTACTGACATAAACATAAGATAAAATGGTGACGGTATCTGGATAGAGCCAAGGATTTGTTGATATATTAGATACAAATACAAATCTATGGAGCGATGTTGAATCAGTGCAGTTGTGTAGATTGGGTAATGTCTTTCCCAGGCCTGAAAATGTTGAAAGTTTTAATTCTTCGTGCATGTTTCCCTTTTTTGTGATTGTCTGCGCGCCCCGTCTGCGCGCCAGTATCTCCTACAGTTATTAATTACGAGTCATCCGGCTCGGGTCGTCTGCCCATCAGAAGTGACGCGATAAACCGGCCGCCCCAAATGACTCCGACTGATGAGCCCCGTCTTTGAGCAGCCGACATGCCGATTCCTCACCGACTCCATCCCGGGAACGGGCGTCTCCAAGTCCAGCCGCCGTGGCTAAACAACAGAGCCAGATAGAGGAGTGAATTAAATCGTTTTTTTCACCCCCCCCCCCCACCCAGCCCAATCGCGAGGTGGTAGCCCGGTCCAATCAGTGCTTTCCAGCTGTGGAGGCCTGCCTTGATGGAAGAGAAGCATTAGCCGAGGACACTCAGACGCTCTGGCGAGGAAACAATTTGCGGGAGCGCGCTATTTTCTCCGGCGCTCGAGGGGAGGGGGTCTGGGGGGATCCAGGTGTCGAGACGGGGACCGCTCTGGCCACCTGTGATACGGTTGTTGCGCTCGCTCCTCCTTTGGTCGGCATTGACAGGGCCAGACTAAAGGCACTTGTCCATAACGCGGCGGCTGAAGAGGGCCCCACAATCCAGGGCTTTGGCAGCCGCCGCATTTTGGATCGGTGAAAAGGAATTTGTAAACGAATCTAGCTGGATTACAGCAGAAAACGGATTCGGAAATGTGTGCGCCTTTTGTTGGGCGAGTTGGCAGGTTGGTTTGAATTCGAAACTATACTTGAGATATGTAACAGTCAGCGTAAATACATCTACTGCTGCCTGTGAGAATCAAAATAAGCCAAATATAATGTTGAATTAGCCATTTATTAGTGAAAAATCTGTATAAATTCAGATTCCGCCTTGTTGTTTTGGCTAACAAGTTCGATAAATGAGGCAGGTATTGGACACCAAAAAAGAAAATGGATATCTTGTAATCAGCTACTAATCCCTGATGTTGTGATGGTCCGTTCGGCTCCACTCTGCTCCAGACGCCTCCAAATGACAGCGACATTAACGCCCACTACCTCCACTTCAGTACGCCCTGGTCCTCTCCGCCGGATCGACTCAGAAGAGTTTGTGAAATAAAACTCCTAATAAAAGAATGACTGACTATTTAGGAGCAGACGAACTGTACACTCCTGTCTCAGAGGAGATTGGTATGAAGCTAGCCTCTTTCTCTTTCACTTTCATAAGTTTCTCAAGGGGCAGAGGCAGAGAGAAGTAACGAGAATAAGTCCAAGGAAAGCTTAATCATGTTGTGTGATTGTTTTTGTAATAACAGAATCCGACATTGTGGGCGTATTAAGGTTAAATCGTGTAGAATAGTGACATTTTGGTTTATGTTGAAAATACGGATGTTGATGGCGTTCTCTTTCCTGTTGGTGTGATCTGAACTGTTGAGCCTGATCCGGCCGGACTCTGATGGAAATGAAAATGGAGTTGATCCATATTTTTGTCGGAGTGGAACAGAGTGGCGGGCCGGCCATGGAGGGCCAGATTCCACGTTCCCCATCTTTTTAATTATTGAGGAACATTCCACATCCTCTCTCTCCACTCCGAGGGCCTCCGTTCTGTCACTCTGTTCTGTTGTTTTTTTCCGTTGCATAAATGGCGTACAGATGTGTAAGATGACAATGATTAAATGTACAAATGGCATCCACAAATGGCATCCTTGATACCAAGCGGTGTTTTGTTACATGACTCGATCAGAATCGATGGACATTTACCATTTGGACAGTCTCACAAACAATATCTTTGAATGTACAGAAAGGCAATACTGATAAACCAATGTAAAAACAAATACACTGTATCTGACCCTTTAGTCAGTGCTGTATCTTTGCGGTAAATTGCCAAACCCCATCTTTTCACCAAAAACTATCTTCCACGAACCACTTCAGTAAATCCACCTTTTACCTTCAACCCACTGATCGACCAAAACTACCACTATCTCCCACGCCTCCTCCGTGACTTCTCCATCACCAGATAACGTCGTCTAGAGCTAGATCTTTCTCGGCGATTATGAAGCGCAGCCTCACGCGGACATTACTTACTGTGAAGGGGAACATGCCGGCTTGGGGCTGCGAGGAGAAATAGGATCACAGCGAGGAGAGCTGATGAGATGGGTGAGTGGCTGACGGCAGATTGGTTCAGGCTTAGGAGGAGGGAGACCAGATAGAGATGGCACGTCAGCCGTGGAAGAAGTTAAGTTGAGGAGAGGGTCTTTTGGAAAAAACTCCAGGCGAGGCGCGGAGATTGGATATTCGGGGTTAAGCACACTGTCGGGTCAAATGGATTGTGGAGGAGATAGGTGAAGGTTTAATAGAAAGTGGTAGGCTAGACTAGGCTCTGGAAGAAGATACTGTAGGTGTAGTAATTACAGAGAGATGAGACAAAAACACCAAATAACTGTGTTCGACAAATTCGGCAAATTCTATTAAAGAATCCTGTAGGAACCGATAACGTAACAACAGCCAATAACATAATAATGGCAGATAACGTAATAACAGTGTTGAGCCAATAACGTAATAATGGTTTAATTAATGTAATGTAATAATGCAATAATAAGCCAATAACGTAATAATTATTACATTGTCAGCTGGTTAATTGTTATAACATTATGGGCTCAGCAGTGTTATTCTGTTGTTGCCCGTTATTCCGTTATTAGCTCAACAATGTTATTCTGTTATTAGCTCAACAGTGCTATTCCGTTATTGGCTCAACAATGTTATTCTGTTATTAGCTCAACAATGTTATTCTGTTATTAGCTCAACAGTGCTATTCCGTTATTGGCTCAACAATGTTATTCTGTTATTAGCTCAACAATGTTATTCTGTTATTAGCTCAACAGTGCTATTCCGTTATTGGCTCAACAATGTTATTCTGTTATTAGCTCAACAATGTTATTCTGTTATTAGCTCAACAGTGCTATTCCGTTATTGGCTCAACAATGTTATTCTGTTATTAGCTCAACAATGTTATTCTGTTATTAGCTCAACAATGTTATTCTGTTATTAGCTCAACAGTGCTATTCCGTTATTGGCTCAACAGTGTTATTCCGTTATTAGCTCAACAATGTTATTCTGTTATTAGCTCAACAATGTTATTCTGTTATTAGCTCAACAATGTTATTCCGTTATTAGCTCAACAATGTTATTCTGTTATTAGCTCAACAGTGCTATTCCGTTATTAGCTCAACAATGTTATTCTGTTATTAGCTCAACAGTGCTATTCCGTTATTAGCTCAACAATGTTATTCTGTTATTAGCTCAACAGTGCTATTCCGTTATTAGCTCAACAATGTTATTCTGTTATTAGCTCAACAGTGCTATTCCGTTATTAGCTCAACAATGTTATTCTGTTATTAGCTCAACAATGTTATTCTGTTATTAGCTCAACAGTGCTATTCCGTTATTAGCTCAACATTCTGTTATTAGCTCAACAGTGCTATTCCGTTATTAGCTCAACAATGTTATTCCGTTATTAGCTCAACAATGTTATTCTGTTATTAGCTCAACAGTGCTATTCCGTTATTAGCTCAACAATGTTATTCTGTTATTAGCTCAACAATGTTATTCCGTTATTAGCTCAACAATGTTATTCTGTTATTAGCTCAACAGTGTTATTCCGTTATTGTCTCAACAGTAGAATTCCGTTAATGGCCTGTTATTACATATTCGGCCAAATGTATTACGTTATTGACCGTTAATACGTGATCGGTTCCGACAAATCCTTATCAGTCCATCAAGTCAATATGAAAGTAAGCTCGGACAACATTTTTTAACTCACTAAGTGGACCTGTTCTGATGCGCTCACACGTCTGTCATTGTCTATGAAAGTAAGCTCTTTGAAAAAGGATATCACATGAACTCAACATATTGGGATGGAGGACAGACAAGAAACTGTCAATATACAAATGTCTGCACCTGATTTATCATTAACACCTTAGTCATTACTGAAACAAAAACTGGTATAAAGGATACAGTACCATTCAAAAGTTTGGAAACACTTTTTATGTAATGGCTTTTCTTTGTTTACAGCCCAGTTTACATTGTGTGATTCTCATTGATGGCATTAAACTATGAATGAACACATGGATTATGTGGGAAACAAAAAAAAGGTGAAATAACTCAAAATATGTTTTATATTTTAAATTCTTCAAAATGGCCGCACTTCATTCTTGGATTTTCTCAATGAGCTTCTTCAGGGTCGTCCCTGAAATAGTTTAATAGTACGTCTTTTCCGTCAACAAAAATTAAACGAGGAGATATAATTTCTTCAATATCGATTTAAAGTGGTGGCATTATTCAGTCACTTGAGACTGAAAAAACCTTTAAGACATAAGAGTAATATGTTCCTCTGCGTAGCTAGCTAAACACAATATAACATTTTACTAGAGTAGACGTCATCCAGTTTTATTATCTATAAAACGCTCAATCTATAAGACACTCAACCAACTACTGAGGTGCCAAATTAAAGAATGGTGTCTTACTGTCGTGTACAATCGTGACTTTATATCTCGTTGAACCAAGTGAAATATTTGCAGATTCTTACCAAACAATTTCTTGCAAGCGACTGACCACAAACCAAGCCGTCTTAATGACCCACAAATCCTCTCTTTTTAGTGCTCTAGCCTACTCCAAAGATCCAAATTGCAGGCGAGTTCCTTCTCCTCCCTGTCATCTCCGATCACGTCCTCTGCAGACCGATCTCCTCACGCCCGGGCTGCTGTCAGAGCGGTCTAAACGGGGCAGAGAACACGTAGCAGGGGCCCACTGTGGGAACGTGGACTGTATTTCACACCTGTCAAGTGAGTATTGATTGGGAGCGCTGGATGAAGAGGCTACACTGTTGTGAGGGAGTGCTTATATATATGGGGCCTTGTAAAAATAGCTTATGGGGTCATTTTCAACATGACCAAAGTCTCCTTTTCATGGGTAATTCTTTTGTTTGCCAATAAAACGTCTCAATGTTTGAAAATCTTTGTCATCCCTGCATATTTTGCACCAAACTCCTTCGAAACTAGACTGAGTTCTTACAACAGAGTATGATCTTGTAATTGTCTGATGTCTTACTATGAAAAGGAAATAAAACAATTATTATCAGAATTGGACATTTGGTGTATTTACTAAAATGGAGTCAGTGGAAACCCTCTTGAAAAATGACAGCCACATTGATTTTTGTGCGTGTGGCTAACGGGGGTTGTCTGCAACTCAAGGGCATTGGCAAATTGTATGCTAAATCCGACATCTGTATCACAAAATGGGCTTAATCTGCACGACTAATTCCTCACTTCCGAAATATGTGCTAGGGCAACATGAGAGAGAGACCAGACATTGGGACTATAACATCAATGTAAATGTGCCACAACTGTAGAAATATTAGTGGAACAGAGAAAGCAAATGTCGGCCTGTTTGTTGGTTAGCATGTAACGTTATGTCACTGTGACTGTCAGTATCACTCAGTCACTTATTTACATCACTATTTATCATATTGGCTCATGCTGCATGGCCATACCATCTCTGTAGTACAGCCATAACCTTGGTTCCATCATAAATAAAGAGGCTAATGCTAATGCAGCTGTTTTCAGCTGTTGTCAACCCATCGACCTCATTTAGATGAAGTCAAAGCCTAGTTAGAAATCATTCCTGAAATAGTTAATAATAAAATCAACATATAAGAGTGGCTTCTAATACAAAATGTTTAAACATTTTCAATTTTTTCTGCTAATTCTCTGCACTCTTGCCTTTTACTGTAATTTATTATTGACTTTATGTTGATGTTTTATTGATTGATTTGATCTGTTTTCTTGTAATTTTATACAACTGTGAAGCACTTTGAATTCCCTTGTGTATGAATTGTGCTCTACAAATAAACTTGCCTTGCCTAATTGTGGGTCGGGTTCACGTCTAACGGCCACTAAACATCATCTAATAATTTGTTTATTATGCAGAAACCTCTGAAATTATATAAATGCCATGAAATGGACATTCTTAACTTGCCATAGTAGGCAATGGCTTCACCATTCCAGACCATGTAGTGAGAAAAAGTTCTATTTACAGGTCCGTGAAGCCGCTTAAATCATAAGTGCGCATTTGTAGGAACAGGCTCAGTAATCAGGGCTAGCTGCTAGTCCTCACACAAATGTATTCATATTGCAAATGTGATTTACTCCATATGCCAATGGAGTCCATGCCAAAGCTAACCAGGTGTGGACCATGAATCCAACATGAATCCTTCTCGAGTCACAAATCTCACCTTTTTATTTATCTTCCGTTTCAAATGGCTAGCATGTCTGCGCCGCGGCACCACGCTCGCTCCGAGAGGATGTGGATTCTAATAGTCTTTTTACAGCGGAGGGCTAATGCTTCCTTTGGGGAAAGTAACCGCGCCATAACCACACAGTCCAGCTAACATATGCAGACGCTATGAGCCCATCTGTCACATTCAAACGGGACACGAGACATATGTACCACTGGTCCACTGAGGAGGACAGGGGGTGGAGTACCCCCTGAGTGTAGTGCAGGGGTGGATGTACTGGTATATTGTGACTCAATGGATGCTAGTAATATTATAATTATTAGAAGTAATAGTAGTCAATAAAATCACTCAAGTAACTACTTTACTACTTTATTTTATCACCATCTTATGCTTTCTTCATTTTTTACAGTCATGGTGACTGGTTGTGTGACAGCTTTTGGTTTGGTTTGTGAGACATTTTAGCTTTGACGCTGTGTTTTGGTGACGACTATAGTGACATTTTGCGGGTTTAGCCGGGAATTGGATGACTCATTTCTACTTTCAAATTGTTTTCAATTTTGTCTCATTTAAGAAAACAATTTTACTAGAGGTAAATTCTATCTTCCTATCATGACAACGCGGTCCGTAATAGGATGAATTTAAAACTTTTCAAGATTTGATGGGCTGTTCCAGATGGTCCTGCTTTTGAACAGACCGAAAAAGCAGAAGTAGACAGCTGGCCAGACAAAATTCTAACCTAAGCATAACCGATCCTTTGGATGACAGGCAAAACATCTTCAATTCAAAATGCAACCCTTTCATGTCAGACAACTCATGTTCCACAAACAGCTTCCACAGCCCTTTTTCTATTTACTCGTGGGGCGAAAGTGGCTCAGGTGGAACAATGGGCTTCCTAAAGGGCTCAATCTCACTCTCTATTGTTCCCATGCCCTTGAGCAAGACACTAGGCAAGGCGCTGTTCGAACAAAGTAATTCAAAGCGCCTTGCAAATGACGTCAGATCTTTAGACACCGGTAAGTCATACTGTACAAGTAAGTACAGTTAGCTCTAAGTAAATGATCCTCTATCTCACTTCTCGGCTTCTCCAAATGATTGACCTCTAACAGCCTCTGAACAGACCTGGCCGAGCCCTGATGAAAGCACGTATACGCACGGACATCGGGAGTGCAGAAAGAGAAGCTATTACCCGCGCGCCCCTGCCCCATCAGTCTCTGTCCACCGCGGCTGTGGCCGTAATGGCGCGGTCCCCGGGGTAACGGCGCTACAGTGTACGCCTCTCCCGAATCATTTACCGGGGGCCTCTTTCAGACCAACGCAACAGGACGATGAAACGACTGGAGCGCTAAGAACGGGCCAGTCACATAGGACGTGGAGATCAGGGGGTCTGTGGTCAGGTGATGGCAACACAGACACTGACAATGCAGAGGGTGTAAACATTTCACCGCAGGATACTTAAACATAGTGTGTAAATAGTGGTGCAGTCTTCCACAAATACGGATTTATGCTCCAAATGCTAACGCTGTATGAGCAGTAGTGCAATGAGACCCGCTCTCACATGAAAAGAGTCTATGATGACACCTTTACCACAAATTACAACGGCAGACATTAACACTACTTCACTGTAATAGCATGGAAATAGGCTAGAAAGAAAATGTGACTAATCTTCACATCAGTTTTTGCGTTGTTGTATCTTTACACTTCAAGCAACAAACTCAAGTTGCCCCTAATAAAGTAGTGCAACACTTAGGCTACTACTTTTACTATACTGCTGCTACTAATACCTAGAGATCTTCCACAATTCTAAATAATATACAGATGCAGGGAATTACTACTACTACTACAACTACTACTACTACTGTTACTGCTACTTTTAGGTGACCCAAATCCAGATTTTGGCGACCCACTTGCCGCTTGTAACCCAGTATTTGTCACTGCCACTGCACAGCCACTTTAAGACAGCGGCTCGACCAATCATTGCACCCGATTGGCCCTCTGTTATAGCTGCAGATTTTGGACCAAGAAGCACCAACAATACCCATGAATCCTCCAATACTCCTAAATCAGCCGACGTGAACCACGGCGCGTCATTATCATCAGCGATTCGGAACACCTGCTGCCTGCCCACGGTTCTAAACCCGGCTGATTTTTTTCCGCGAGACGTCTTTTCTGGAGCGCAACGGGCGGCGAGAGCCAAATTCGACATCTGGGTACTCTCCAAAAACCAGGTCAGCGGAGGAGACGTAACAATCTGGCGGCGCCACTGCATGGGGCTTGATGAAAATGGTCGGGATGGTTCATTTTCAGAAACGTGACAAAACAGATGTCTGACAATGGCACCATCACAAACAACACATGTTTTGTTCTGTATGTTCAGTATGAGATCAACAGACGACCTGAACATCCTGAATGACCAGGTAATTGAATGAATGGCAAATGGTGCTGTAATCAGAGCTAAAGGCGCTACAACAAGTACTTCATTTGTATGGATAAAGGTTCTCAAGATTTCCTCAACTTTGTTCAAAGGCCTCTTTTGTTTAATAACTTTTTCAACAGGATGAACATACTTGGGATTTTTCCAGATTTACCAAAAGACCAAACATCATGGTCTCGTGTTGGAATTCTCATTCATGAATGCTTAATTGAATCTTACAAACTTAAAGCAGAACTAAGTAACTCGTGCCCCTAGAGGCCATAAGCGCCACTGCAGGTGTCGTAGCATGTTGCATTTTATTTTACTCCATTAATTGTCCGTGAAACTAAATACTATGCTGACAGAAAAGACAAAGGGAGAGAGGGATATTGTACAGTACATTGTGCCACAACACAATGGAGATATTTTTTGTCACTTAAACCTGTCTGTAAACACTGCTAAAGTGGCGCTAGCCCGCAGTTAGCTTTGCCCCTTTAGCCTGTTAGCTTCTTCTTTGTGATTCTATTAGAGTATATAGACCCGGAGACAGGGAAGTTGCATTTGTGGCTTTCTGGCCAGAGACACCAGGGGGAGATGAAAGACCCCCAATCATCCCATTAGGATTGACTAAGGTAAACAAGTTACTTAGTTCTTCTTTAAAGCAAGACAATTGGACTTGCATCTGTCAATGATTGAACCAAATAAACAGAGAAAATGAATTTTAAACCAGTCTCTATCCATTGTATGTTTCCCCCAAACGTATGCAAATATCAGGCAATTTTACTTGGGCTGGGACGATCCACTTTTGTCACGATCCGATACGTATCACGATACTCAGGGCCGATCTGATACATATTGCGATACAGTAAGTAATACCTTTAAAATGTGTCAAAAGTCATGTGTTCAAAGTTTATAAACAAAATGCAATTTGACATTTATTGAAGTGTTAAGATTGACAAGTTAACACAAAGTATTGTGTAACTGTTCCTGGAAAACAAAGGGGTGCAGGATAAAAATGCCTCCAAACACAAGTATCGTGAGACTTGTTAAAGTTACGATACTTGGTATTGAAGCAAAAAGTATTGCGATCCAAATCTGATCCGGTATTGTCCCAGCCCTAAATTTTACACATATAGGAGTTTTTATTGTTGTTATTGTTGTTGTAATGTCAGCATTCTACATAAGTTTAAAAGTATTGGTGTTCTAAATTTTCCACAGCTCACCTGCAGTATCTTGCCAAAAGCTTTTCTTTGTATAGTAGAATTTTAGAAACTTAAAAAAATGTCCTAAATACTAAAATCAGATTTACAAATATAAATCCAGTTCAGCGTTACCCTCTCCAGCCCAATCCATCTCCGGGACCGGGCCTGTGTAATCTGTGGTAGTCATCCTTGATTAACCCCGACTGAATGACTCCAATTAGCGCCAATTAGCCGCGCGCAATGAGACGCACTCCACCGGCTCTGGAGAGAGGGATGAAGGGACCGGGGCGAGGAGGAGAGGTCTGCAGAGGAGATGGGAGGGGTGAGGAGAGCCAAATTATGGGACGGAAAGATGTGGTTATCCGATGGAGCATTGAAGTGGCTTTAGGCGTAAACACTTGTAAGGGATGGCAATTGGTTGAAATGTTGGTGTGGAAATTGAAATGTGACCTAAAATTGCAGAGAAAACGAAACAAAATGAACGAGTGTGCCATTGAATATATATATACCACATATACCATAATGACAAGTATGTGAGTAAAAATGGTGTCCTATAGAGGATGCGATACCAAAGCACTTAGTCTAAAGACAAGACACTTTCAAGGTGAGCTAAACCTGTTAAACTGTTAAAGTAATAACATTGACAACAGAATTTCTTCAGGTGCAAGAGTCACAATTTTCGAGACATGAGACTTACCTGACCAACTTGAAGACTTGAAGTGACAAGCTGTAGTGTGTTGCAGGTTGAGGTGCAAGAGTCACAATTATACTTAAGAATTTGCGACAAATGTCATCCAGTTTTTGTTAGCTTGACAATTTTTGTGATGTTTATAGTTTCACTTCCTTATTGTACACTGACAGGAAGTGACATACAGTATGTAGGGGTAAACTTTTTACTGTGCCGTGCCAACCATGCTATATTAATGAGAAATGAGGAACTTTCCATCTATGTGACGAACTTTTCTTCCCAACTTTTCTTCATTAAATTGAATCTTTACTGTTATAAACTAAGTCCTAATTACAAAAGGATTAAAACCTGTCTTATGCACTTTAAACAATGGCAGTTACAATATGCAAAATTCAAACCCCTGTCTATCTCAGCTGAGCATTTTAATTACCGGAGTCTACCTTGAGCAGGGGCGAATCCGAGCATACAGGGGCTGGGGCATTGTAGGGGAACCACTGACAAAAAAAAAAAAAATAGTCAGAATAAAAAGAATTAAAACATGATTTTATATTTATTTTTCGGACTGCATGCAAAAGCAGCACATGTTTAAAAGAGACCTGTTTACATTTTTGTGAAGCAGCCCTAAAATACTGTCCCTGTATGTTAACCACTTTGATACACAGACTACTGCATACAATTCTGAAAATCTGTGACTATTGGATATTGATTCAACTTCATTTTGGTATTTACAACTACTTTAGACAGCTTAGTCTTGGTATTGTAGTAAAACGTTAAATAATGTTTGTGAATAGAAAATACCCCAATTTACACAAATGTGCAGTTATGGAAAACGCCAGCAGATGGGGCACATTTTACCAGAGCAGAAAAAACAAACAAAAATTAAATGTAGAACACGATCAGGAATAAGTTTAGTGAAGGTGTCTAGACCAAAAAACTCAAGAGGAACATCATGGAATAATCTCTGTGTGATGTGTATCAGAGGGTGGGCTGGCGTTTTCAGTGCGGCAGAGAGAAAGCGACTCAATATTTAGGATTACTGAAACAAAACCCCACTCTTTTTTATACTAGACGTTACATTTTCAATTAGTCGGAATCATACTATGATTCCGACTAATTGAAAATGTAACCTTTATTACATAATATTTTAGTACACAGATAAAATATTATGCAGCCACTACAGTTTGTACTTAAGTAAATGCCTGTTCAGTGCCTATAAGAGTAACTCAAGCTCAATGCATGTCATGAAAAATGAACAGCAAATCCTTCAGACTCAAGTTCCCTTTTTCACAAATTTCCTTGCATGGCCTTGAATTTATCTTTTTGTAAAACATTGTAAATGTTCATGATAACCACATCCCCCATATTACCTATTTATAACATTTGGTCCGAATAAAAGCAGTTACACACAATACAGCCACGGGGAATCACATTAAGTGAATGATACATTTTCTTACATATCTCATTCTCTCTTGATATGAGAGTCCCATTTTTAAATATGTTCATGAATAAGGTCATTATCTTAAACGGACATCTAATCAGCAGTTTCCTCATGTCCCCGAGAACAGTTCAGCACATGTCAGAACAATGGCCGACTTGTTCAAAATAACACTATTGTCATTGTGGCATAAATAAGGAAACTCAGCCAAGCATTTTGAATCAGCATCGATGAACAAGGCGAGCAATGGGCTCAATAAAATAGGATTACATTACAAGTCTAGGGACGGACATTGCAAATTAGCCTTGGCTATAAATGTTGTAGTGTGGTACATGTTTATTGTTCACACGTGTCCCTATGAAATAAATAAATAAATAAGTTGATAACGAATTAGTAATGTACCAGTGCTAGACCTATAATGAACTATAATAACATTTGTTCATAATTAGTCCATTCTTTTATGATGACGAACTTGCATTTGTGGTTGTTTTACAGGTATGCCTTAAGTGCGTGAGTAAAATAGTGGTGAATTTTTTCTGAAAGTGCTTTGACTAATATACCCCATTGGTATAAATGAGCAAAATGTTTTACATGTGAATGATAAAAGATTTCACAAATGGGGAAAAACAAAAAAACAAATGCCATTGTAAAAAAATATTTGGAATTTTATGTGGACTGGATGTCCCATGGTCTCATTATGAATAAGTCTAATCTTTTTGTTTAGACTTCTGTGTGTGTTGGAGACTTTCTGACCCAGCAGTGTATCCAATCAAAGTATTGTTTTCTGATTTGCTTTATATCTATGAACAAATGTGACGCATGATGAAAAACGTGTTGATTTGCAACATTTTTATCATAAATAGTGTATGCTTATAGCTTATGCCGGTTGCCCCGTTAACTTATTTACTACTAATTAGGAACGCAATAAAGCACTTCGCAAATGCACAGCAGGAACGCAAGAGATCACCAAAGTTTCCCTCAGTTGTTTGATTTTTTTTGAAAGTTACAGTACTGAAGTACAGTTACTCCCCATCACTTCAAACTGAAAATTGTGCAGAAATGGGCAGACTAGCCAAAATAGAACCTTTATTCAAGTAGAAGTACCCCAAATAATTAATCAGTTTCACCCACCCACAGCCTGAACAAATAAGACTTACGTAGCATGGCTGACACTGTTTGCCCTTTTTTTTTTCTGCATTACTGGCTTATTAACTTTTAAAACTGGCCGTAATTAGATTGCCGACAATGCTATTACGAATTCTATGGACAAAACTGCTCCAAAAAGTACAGGTTCTTCCAAAAGAACAAGTACTTGAGTAAATGTGAATGAGTACAGACCGTCCCCGGCCCGTGTGCCAGTATAAATGATAGACTGTATTTTGCAGTTATCTCTTTGGGGAAGGCAGTCCGGACCCTCATAGTCTATTTCCATCCATCCTGTGCCAGATGTCTGTTGGAACCCTCCTCTGCTATCGCCTCCCCCCCCAACAAAGGTGGAGAGGCCGGCTTGAAGCACCCACTCCGCCTGCCCGCCTGATTGCCCCGCTCTATCATCAACCCACAAGATTTCTATTATTGCCCGCGGATGATTGGCCTGGCGAGCTGCCTGCCTTGCGCTCGGGCCTTGGCGCCGCCCGCACTCGTTTTCCGGGAAGAGCTTGAAGTGGCGCCGTCGACGGGGAGGGGCCCGGGGAGGCGGCTCGGTTCGGACTGCGGAGTTTGCCGTCGAAATAATGGTCGGTAATGACAAAGCTAACGCATTACGCTGCGCTAATGCTGACCGGGCCTATGTTCAGAAGGCAATTTGACGCCGTTAAACAAATCGGCGCCTCGGGTTTTGTTTACCGTCGGGAAGGGGTCCATGGCAAATCCGCCGCATCTGTGCCAGTGTCGTAATTTTCAATATTTCGGCGATGGGATAAGGGAGTGTGTAAGGGGCTGTTTTTCAAAGTAAATAACGTTGAGAGAGATTAGCAGGCCGCGCGGGAAAACAAAGGCGCCTCTGTTCCGCAGCGTGATTGAGGAGAATCGGACTATCATATGATCGTCACATGAGTACAGCAGCATGCTTCTCGTCGTGCTGTGCGGAAAATCGATTTATCATGACAAATTTGGATACCTATTCTGCACAGCTACGGCTTTGGAAGGTTGCGTTCTGGCTTTGGGGCAGCATGGAGTTTATAGACTCTACTCCAAGTAGACATTGCAGCACAGCGGGTTCAGGAAGTATTCAGTTTGTGGAAAAACGACTCAATTCTACACTCAATCATCAACACAACTACTGTATGACTGAGAGCAGTGGAATGGGTCTGCAGTGGTTGTATCTGCTGATAGTTTATCCACTCAGTAAACAATTATATGCATCTTACTCATTTATCTCTCTTTGTGTCTCTCCATGTTGTTTGGGCATTAGCAGTGAGGAGACTGGGATTTGTTTTCCGTGGCTCGAGTGCAGAGTCGGAGAAAAACTTTTTTTTCATCCTACATAAAAATCATAACTCAGATACCAACTGAACATTTAGTAACATTTTATTATAGACATCTTTAATCAGTGTAAGGTTTATTCATGTTTCACTCAACAATTGTAATACATTTATTGTAACAATAAGGGGGATCCAAGGGCTCTCCCCAAGCAACATTTTAGCTCCTGTAAATTCCTGTAAACAGGTGCATTGCAGGCCTTATATTTTCTGCACACTTGTATGACCACTGTCTGCACATCAGCTGCCTATTTCTGCTCAAATATTTAAAAGTTGAAACATATATTTCTACTCAGTGTGCCAATCAAAAACCCTCACACAAGCAGCACCTCCAGTTGAACTAACCAGTGGCTGAGTGGTTAGTTCAATGCAAATTCTGTGTGGTATGTTGTTTGTATGTTTCTTTCCTTGTGTCTAGATGGGTTTCCTCCAGGTGCTCCGGTTTCCCCCATAAACCAAAACCATACACAATATGGTGATCCTGACCATCAGCCTGTCTCCACATCTGGAGATGATGCACTGTAGTCGACCACAGCACCTAATGGGTCGCCCCCAGTGGTATTGAACGATGGGTCAAATGCCCATATGGGGACAGTAAAGCTCCACTTATCACCTTCTTGCCACATACATGGCACTTTGTAAAGCGCCTTTAGTGCCTAATGTACAGTAAGTGGAAAAGGGCTTTATAAATTGAGACCATTTACCATTACCATGGCGGATCATTTCAAACATTTGAAATGAGACAGAAAAGTTGAAAGCAGGTGACAATATTATTTCAAGATGATCAAAATCTTCTTAAAATCTTTCTCAAAAGCATGGATTCTTTCAATTCATACACTTTTATGACCATTGTTTTTTCTAGTGAATATGAAAAGGATCATCCCCTCCAGTAGATAGTGCCCTTGGCAATTGCCTTGCTTCCTGATTTTGCCCATTGCCTCAAGTTTCAAATATCTATTAGCAATAGTGTAATTAGTAACAGTATTACTAACTCTACTACCTAACAACAATGTAAACTAATATATAGCTAACATTGTCTTTAACCTGCAGTACATAGTTGTGAGACACATTTGTTCTTGATGAGACTGCATTTTCGCGCTTGGCTAACCAGTGCTTTGACTCCATTCCGCTGACAAAAGCCTCTTGTGCTGCCCGCTGTATATTTAGCCCTGTTTTGTAACACAGGGCTGGACATTGCGATCGATGGCGTATAAAAAGCGTGTAGTGTAGCATTTCCCCTGTACGGAGCAGAGGCCGCGGAGCCATGAGCTGCATATTCCCCCGGTGCCATCGATCCACCGGGCGGGTCGTCGAGTCGAGCCTGGACAAGATGCAAGCTGACCCCCCGGGCCAACAATACATGCGGCAACAACTGCTTACAAGGGCCGAAGTGGAGTCAGGGCGGTCTGTGCTCAGAGATGTCTTTCCAGTGTGTGAAGATGGACGCACTTTACTTTACAGCAGTTATAGCCAGGTTATTGGATGAAAAGTGCTGAGAAAACGTACATATTTACCCCAAAATAAACTATAATGACAATGATATAAGACAGTATGGGTTTAGCCTGATGTCAGCTTCCCCCACAGGTTTGCGTAGGGCTGCTCCATTATAGAAAAAAATATATAATTATATAATCATCTGCCTTAAAAAAGTCCATCTATATTTTATTTATTCATTAATCATAAGACTATGCAAAATATTTTCTCACGCTCATGTTTCTAAACTAATCCTCGATTGAGGAGAGGTCACACCTGCCCCGTGGCCTGATGACATCATCACACAGCACTGTTTGTTTTTATGTCAGACCAAAGCATTAGCCATTAGCACGTGACATATGAGGGGAATCCCAGTGGCATGAAATAATTTGAGTTTGCTTTGAGCTGTGTTTGTGAGATCTGCTCCTGTGATGAGCTTTAGACTCTGATACACACAACCAGCTGTTGGGTCTTCCCCTTTCAGCAAAAGGTGAGCACTTCTCAATGTTGTCATCACAAGAGCTATTAACATTTTTACCACAACAAATACAACAGGTCCGTCACACAGCACTTGTAGATCAGATGTGCTCACACTAACAAACCACGCTTCGGTGGACAACCATGATATAAAGACATAGACAGGTCATAGGCAAGGCAAGTTTATTTGTAGAGCACAATTCATACACAAGGCAATTCAAAGTGCTTCACAGTTGCATAAAATTACAAGAAAACAGATAAAAATCAATCAATAAAACATCAACATAAAGTTAATCAGTTATAGCAAAAGGCAAGAGTGCAGATAAAATACTTTCAGTTTTCATATGCACGGGTAAAAAGAGTTTTTCAGCCTGGATTTGAACATTGTCAGAGTTGAGGCCTGTCTCACATCCTCATGAAGACTGTTCCAGATTTTAGCTGCATGAAACTGAAACGCAGCCTCACCGTGTTTATTATTGACTCTGGGAACCACCAGGAGACCCCTCCCTGAAGTTCTCAGGGCCTGAGATGGTTCATACGGCTCTAACATGTCAAAGATGTACTTTGGTGCTAAACCATGAAAAGACTTGTACACAAGCAGAGCTGTTTTAAATTCTATTCTCGTATTGGTCGTATTTCCTGGTTCTTGTCAGGACTCGAGCAGCAGCGTTCTGGATGTTCTGCAGCTCTAACAGCTCGTTTAGAAAGGCCAGTGAGCAGCCGTTACAGTAGTCTAACCTGCTGGAGACAAATGCATGGATGAGTCTCTCTAAGTCTGGTTTTGACACTATTCCTCTGATCTTAGCAATGTTCTTCAGATGGTAAAAAGCTGATGATGTTATTGCTTTGATGTGGCTGTTTAAGTTCAGGTCTGAGTCCATGATTACTCCTAGATTAACCTGATTTTTTGGTTTCAGAGCGAGAGACTCAAGGTGACTGATAACACTTTGTCTTTGTGTCTGTGGGCCAAAGACAATGATCTCAGTTTTGTCTGAGTTTAGTTGGAGAAAGTTGTTTTGCATCCATTCAGAATTTTCAAGCCCTATCAATGCAGTGGTAGACGAAACTACTTTGTGTTTGAATTTCCCCACTCTGCCCCACTGTACCATATCCAACTCCTCATGCAATGTTATGGATGCCACTAGTGTTAGATGCTTTCTGAAAACCACTGTTTTGGGGCATGCTTTCAGACCTGATTTGACAGCACACTTGGAAATAAAAGTATTTCACGTGTCCAAAGTCCTGTTCACGATCATCGTTCTTGTGTGATAAGGCGGACGAGACAGGTTTTCATTTTGGCCGATAACTTCTCTAGCCACTTAGATTGGTGGACCTTCTTCTTTCTCACTTCCGTGCACTTCTGCGTGCTTTCTCTGGTGCCATGTGGACAAAACTCCCTTCTCAGTTTATCAACCTCTGCATCGGCGCGTTGAGCAGCAGCTGGCCCAAACCCCCAATGACCCTCGCCTTCTCGAGGTCAAACGTTTGCACCGTGCTAGCTCCTCTTTCATCCAGTTTCCCCCATATCTTTAGCTATAGTGTGGTGCACTTTCCAAACCAACTTTCACCATTTGAACGACACAACCCTCCGCTAGACTCTGCCGTTCTTGCTTGCCGGCGCCGTACTTTAAATGGAACGGTCGATTCGCTAGGTTGCGCGGCTGGCGTTTAGCGGGTAAGGTAGCGCGCGTGGTTAGCGGGTGACGGGAGCGGTTCAAAGCACAGGCAGATGAGACGGAGAGGAAGGCAGTGAGGTAATGGCTGACTGGCTTTGAGATACACACAGAGTTGCTTGAAAGGACTTGAAAAGGAGAGCGTACAGGGTTTGAATGAATGGTCAAAAAGTTCTCGTTTGAGAGCTGACGAGAAAGTGACATCTGTTCAGTGAAGTTAAGGTCCGTAAATGTGTTCGGTTGGTCTCTATGTTCACGTTCAAAACCGCAAACGCACTGCATGTAAACAGGCTACTCTGACACTGGGTGCATGTATTTAGAATTTTTGTTATTGGAGTCACTCTGATGGATTATTATTATTTTTTTTGGTGGGATAGGACATTTCACTTCCATCTTCCAAAAAATGTCCTCAGCTCAATCGACCCAATCCAGTTGACAGCATTTGAACTGTGATGGAAAATTCCTGGAGCCTACACAAACATTTTTTTCTCTGTTATACCAAACTCAGTCATCCCCAACCTTTGGCTCAGGATCTAGATTGATCTTCCAGTAATGTAACAGGCTGATATAATTCTAATCTCATACTGGTATTTATACGATTACTATACTAGAGCATCATAAATAATCCCAACAAAGATTGATATAATCCAGGGTGTGCGCTTGGATTATGTCACCACCCAATCTACCATCTGATAGGACTTTACATCTTTGGCAAGTTGAATTGATTAACTTCTGTGTATCATAAACAGTCATTTTACTTAATAGGAAATACTTTCTATTCTTTCATTCTTTCTCTCCATCCATCCATCCATCCATCCATCCATCCATTTTCTTCCACTTGGGTCGTGGGGGCAGCTGTTGGAGCTGCCCAAATCTGGCTCCTCCTGCAGGTGGTGGGTCCACAGAAGGACGGCCTCATGGTTCTAACCGGGCCTGTTGGTCTCTCATGAGGGGCTTCTGAACCGCTCTTTGTCTGACCCGTCACCTTGGACCTGTTTGCCATGGGAGACCCTACCACGTTAAAGTGGCGGTTCCAGGAGGGTAATTCTTTCTCTCATCCATTTATTCTTTCTTTCACCCATCTTTCTTTCTTTCTTTCTGTTAAATATAATGCAAAATTGTGTTTTCCCCCGCTGACTATACTGTTCCAAGATAATCAACAATTTATTTGAATAGATTCAGGCAGTGTTTCTTACCTTTTCAGTAATTGAGAAAGAAATGTTCTCTGGGAAAGCCTTGAGAACGCCTATTTGGCCTTCCAAGTACAAAGAAAGGATTAGCAAAAAACTAAAAACTTAATAAACAATTAACTAGTTTATTCAAAGACTAAATTACCTCAAATCCAAATCTTCAATGATAAGAACCTTTTCATTACTTCCACCAACAGCAAACGTGTCCACCACCGCATTTCCAAACCCCCACTGTGGCCTGTCTTTCTTTGGGCACACTTCTGCTTCTTCCAACAGCCCTAATGTTTATTCCTTTCACAATAAGAGCCCTCGAAGCCACTTGATCTCCTCCCCTCCACACTTCCTCTGCCGCGCCAGCTGTCGGCATTAAGTCCATCTAAAGGCGGATTAGGGGAAGGATCAGGAGGTCAAGTGAAGAACAAAAGGCTGCGGTGGATGGCTAATGTTATCGGGCCGTCGCAGAGTTCTCTTCAGGAACAAGCGGGGACGAGGAATAATGCTAATAAATGTACGAGGCGAGGCAGGGGTGAAGGGTGGAAGGTCAGGAGGGGGCTTTTGTTTAGCTTCACTTTAGAGATTGTTACCGGGAGGGGGATGACTTAATCTATCAAAGAGAATCCAATTTCATTTAGGAATATTTCGAAATGGGTGACAAGTATTTGCGTCACCGGCGTTTGATAATGTCAGTATCAAAGTGAGTTGTTTTGTAGTTTGACTCGTTTCGGTCTCTCTTTGAGGGGGTTGACCTTGCTCCCGGGACAGATGACGCCGCTATGTAAACTTTCACACCTGGCACGCCGTTGTGTGCTGCTGCGTCGGATGCAAGGGCACGCTCCTCCTGTCACACAGTGGTGCAGAGAAAGATTCAAGGTCTTTCCATACAAGACATGGCAACCCTTCTGGACCACTTGTAATTGGGTCTGGTTTTTGGATGATGATGCTGGGCTGGATTTATCGCAGGTATTTAGTAACAATGTCAAACACATCTTTCTCACTGCCTTACACTTTATTGGAAGCTATTCACTTCGCGGTGAGAGGATGCATAAGACTCAGGAGGAGCTTTTTGGCAGATGCCGCCACTGGTGAAGATGTAAAGATGACTCTAAGATACACTAGCAGTTCGAAACATAACTCCAGGTAAATTTTTGATGAGAGAACAGTGTCGTAATATGGTAAAAGCTCTAAAAACTCAATTTTGCGTAATACATCCCTCTTTAACCTCTTAACCCCCACCTTAACTGAGAAATTCTTTTCCAGTTTGGCATAACGCAAATCTAAAAGCATCTGTAAAATAAAGCGTCAAAATAACAAGGATGAAAACGCAACATAAACATGACGAAAACATGACAACAAAAAACAACAAAAATACGCTTCAAATATGTGACAAAAACCCGGCGACAGCGCAACAAAAAAGTTAGGATCATTTTTTTGGGCCTTAGTTTTCAAATGAGACATTACATTGTCTCACGTCTATGTTTAAGTCCAGGCTGAAAACATGCCTATTTACTGTTGCCTATGGCAATTGATGGTATTTTAACCACTTTTAATATGTATTTTTAATTTTTGTTTTGATTGATTTGTTTTATTGTGTTTTATTGTGTATTTGGTGTTGCTGTGAGGCACATTGAGTAGCCTTGTGCATGAAATGTGCTGTATAAATAAATTTGCCTTGCCTTGCCTTGCCTTGTTGCTCTCCAGTCAAGAAGCTTTTTGATTTGGGTAAAGTCAAATATAGATATATAGATATAATACGCTCAGTTAAAGTGGGGGTTAAGAGGTTCAAAATGTATGAAATGTTGTTTAAAAAAAACAAAAAACTTTTACTTTTATTTACTTCTATTTATTTTATTTTTTTTGCCCTTCAGGAAGTGGCATAACATTAGTTCTCAAGCTCCCTCAGAGTTGTGAAACATGTTCATCACTAGGGCTGGGTACTGTTAAACGATACCAGCATAGTATTGATTTTTGTGTGTGACTATTTCATTGGTATCGACAAAATTAAAGTATCCAAAGCAGCTACCGAAATAAATATTATATCTTTAGATCCAAGTTTTGATGCTGTTGGTCCAGGGACAGTATTAAAGGAAGTTTCTTGGTTGTTTCAGCTCAAATAAATGATACAAGTTAAAAGAATTCATGTTTTATGGAATAAATTAACATTACTGTTACTGTTACTGTTTTCTGGATCTACAGTAGACGACAATATTTTAACGAGTATCGGAAAAGTATCATTCTTGAAAAACAAGTATTGTTAATTATTTAAAACTATTTATAGCTCATAGTAATTCCTTGTTTGGATGTTGGAAATGCGTTTAGAAAGTTAGCAATGAGTTTAGACAGCAGCTAAATCAGGTATAGGGCCTTTAAGTTGAAAGTGGACAGACACTTTGCTTCAGTGGAAGTTTTATGTAATACTGTACTGTGTAATTTTGCTTCTGTCCCTGTGCTTTTAGTGTAGAACTATATAAATCGAGTACATGCTGCACAAAAGGAAGACTTAACTCGAGAAAGTCAAGAAATATTTTTCGATTTCAAGGTTATAAATAGGTCCTTTCAATATAGCGCCAATCATCTGAATAATCTCCAAAATCCTCCAAAGTCAAAAGTTTGCCGTTTGCACACTCAAACGGCGGCTAACACCACTCGAGCCGCTCCTCTTCTTTGTCCCGTCTAAATCGAGTAAACGGCGGATTAAGAGCACAAGTCGCCGTCTTATCGCCGTGTTGACAATCTGCGCCCGGCATCGAGCATTTGCATGGATTCCCCGTAAGCATTGTTTCCCGTTCACAGCCACCGCCTCATTGAGCTAAGCTAGGGGCGCCCGCGACTCCGCTAAGCCCCGCGCACGCTGATCACTGACGCGGCGATCGCCCTGTCAATATTGGCCCGCGCGCCGCCACCGAGCAAATCTCTGCTTGACACGGCCAGCCATGCGAGTAATAGCTAGGATTAAGACGGGAAGGTACACGCATGAATATACAAAAGAGGAAACGGCCGGAGAGGAGAGAGAAAGAATGGGGGAATAATGTCAGACGTGAAGGGGGGGGGGGGGGGGAGAGAAAGACTGAGCGCAAGTTCGGACTGAAAGATCCGTTAATCATCCAAATCCATTTTTTGATTACTCACTGCAAAAAAATCGAAATTCTGTGTTGGGCTGCTCATTAAGGATGATGTTTGTATTGGCAACAGTGGGATCCAAAATGTTACGCAGTGGTGCCTTTAACCTGTTACTTGTAATCCCCCCGAATCAGTGGGTTAGGTTTATGATTTCACTCACACAGATCTTACACATAGTTTTAGAAACTAGAAGGTCTTAGGGTTTCAAATGAGGTATCACACTGGCATATAGGCTGTAAGGTCTCAAGTTGGATATGCACAATTGCTAACCCTTACTCTAACCTTACACCCTAACCCTAAGGTGGCAGGTAACAGGTTAAATTCACAGAAAACAATATATTTTTAAACTGAGTACTTTGAAGGACTGTGATGACAATGAGATAGTTGACTATAGGCAGATGGTTTCTATTTCTACATGGTTATACAGAGCTTGTACATATGGGTATATTTGGTATAGCAGGGCCGAGCGATATTGAAGTGTATATATTTTTGTATGATCAGAATGAAAGAGAGATGTGCCCTGGTATACAGTAAGTCTTAAGTACCATATGGTGTATTTATTTTGTACGACCGTAAATTATAAATCCTTTATTTATTTTTGTATGACTGTAAATGATAAGTCCTTTATGACACTTTGTACGATCATAAACGATTTATATGAATACATAAGCACAGACTCGTGCATTAGTTTCTTGCATGAGTGTAGCTGAAAGTTTATGTGATGTTACTTGAATGAGAGATAAGGGGTATATTATAAGTTCCTACTCCTTTTGAGCACAAAGTCTTGAAATACTTTTCTGCTCAAATGAATAAATAAATGAAATGAAATGAGATCAGACTTTGTCACAGTTATAATATCCTGATGTTCTCAGGATAATAATAATTATTATGGTGCGATGGTGCCGCAGTTGGTAGAGCGGGTCGTCTCATTATCAGAAGGTCGGGGTTTGAATCCCAGCTCCTGAAGATGCACACTGTCATTGTGTCCTTGGGCAAGACACTTCACCCACCTTTCCTCCAGTGTCTGCGTACATTGGTGTATGAATGGGTGACTAGTTCCTTACTGTAAAGCGCTTTGGGCTTGATGAAGGTAGAAAAGCGCTATATAAGTTGAGACTATTTACCATTATAGCATTTAGTGATGTGACGTTCATGACCGACCGACTCTTTTGAACGGCTCTTTATGGTGAACGGTTCAAACCAGATCTCAACTATTCTATCAATTTTACCCAGAACTCCCCGAACAAACACAAGACTCAGCCCAAGAATGGAGCAGGCGACACAAGTGAGAGGTTTTTGCACTGTTGCAGCCTCTTTAAATGAGTTGTGGCACAAGATTTGATTCAAACAAACAGGTTTTTCAAAGCGTAAATATCAATCCCATTGTAATTTCAGATGATTTAAATTGGAAAAAGTGTGCCTTTTATTGATCGGTCTTAGATATTGTGAGTTATCTGACTGGCGTTATTCAAATGTTACATTAAAAAGAGCCAGTCTTTTGAACGGCTCTTTGAAATGAGTAAAGACTTGGCTCCCAGTAAAGAGCCGTAAATCCCATCACTAATAGCATTATTGGGTCTGAGGGATTTTCCAATATTAGACATGTTAGCAGCAATAAAAGAATAGAAAATTTGACCATTCAATTAAAATCCTATTGAATTTTAGTCATGGTGAATTGTCTGAGACCATTCATACCAATCGTGATGCTGGCATTACAAAGATTTATGCAATAAAAGATACTGGCCATCTTAAAAAATATAAAAATAGACAAAAATACCAATTATTACAGTCAGGAATAGCGTGTACCACATCTTCCCCAATCACAAATGTCCTCTTCCCTCGCCGTTCCCCCGTCTTATCATTTTCGCCGATGTGACCACTGTACGTTAGCCGACTGGCGTTAATTGGATGCCTGACACGAGGGCATTGTCCTTTGGTCGCGAAGTGACAGGAGCGGGACAAAGCGCTCTTTTCTCTGGTCGTCTGGAACCGACGGGGCGCAGACAGGAGCGCACCCAACGCCGAATCATAAGCCATCCCTTCACTGGCGGGAGGTCGGCGAGTGCAGCCAGCGGAGAACTGACAGGAATTAGGCCGTATTTGTTTCGTTTCTGTCTCCGTGCCTGTGGCCTTTTGGAATAACATCGGATAGGCATTTCCTTGGCATCTACTTGGCACTTTCTTGTCTCCAAAGTTGTAGGTGTTACAGTATGGAAAAGGGATTGGTAGCAGGTTGACAACAGTGCAGTATCCTATGCTGTAAAAAATTCATAACCTTCAAAAGTTAATGTCAAAGTCTGGAAACAAAGCACAGAAGAGAGGAAATAGCAAAGATCTCAAGCAGCAGTATATACAGTCTTGAACTCTTTGGAGGAAGCTTCCAGCTCGAGTTTAAAGGAATACAAGAAGTTTGCACTGAAGATTGTGTCAATTTTGCGATGATTTTGGAATCTTTAGGTGAGATTTTGGACTAAACTGAATGAAACGAAGAGCTTGCTGAAAAGTTAGAGAAGAGAACATCCCGGATATCAAAGAAGTTAATCCACAGTTTCAGTCCAAGACACCAACACACACTTCAGATGTCCAGTTCGTCTCAGTGGACCAGGTGTTTTTTTGTTTATGGAGACATGGCTCATCAACAATGACCAGGACCGTGCCCATTCGACCGGCTTTCCTGCCGCAAAGTGAGATCCACGCACACAGCCTCTTCAGTCGCGGCTTCAGGGAGAAAACCGAAGACCGCAGAGTCTCAATCTATGGCAGTTTCATCCACCAGACAGACAGAAGGCTGAACTCTCCTCTTCCCTCACCTCCCTTTACGGCTTAGTGTTAATGTCAGAGTATTGAAAAGCCGACACTAACCCTTTCCGATGTTGAGTCGCCAGCGAGCCAGAGATAACAGCATCACGGTGCAGCGGCTGGTTTCCCACGCAGTTCATTCACAAATATTGACATATTATTTTCTATCCACGCGTACTGCGGAAGGGCGACCGAGATAACACTGTAATCCAAATATGGTCATTTCCTTTGTGGGAGACAGCTGTGACAAAGGAGAAATATACAGGCACATGTACTGACGTTACAATACTGTTCAGGGCTTCCTTTACTCTCTTGCAACAACATCTCCACTTTAGTAGCTCCTACAGACGCCAAACCTCACAGACTTTGACTTAATAATGTTTTGAGTTTTTTTTGAGGGAACCACAGTTCAATGGTCATTGCTCAATAATTACACAGTGAACTTCAGTAAAAAAAAAGAAGACGGCAACTACGGTACAAATGACCAGAAATCTTCCCGTAAAGCCTCGCAAGTCCGTCTTTGGTAACTGAACTTGAGGAAGCACTACCTCCTCCACTCGCTCCCCAGCTGTGAGGGCACCCTGGATCCCCAACCCCCACCGCTCTTTACCTCTCCCCAGCCGCTTCCGCTCTCCCTCGCAGTCATCTCTCAGGGGTAAAAGAAGCTCGCTCCCCAGACAGCCCCGGGTGCTCATTATCTCTTCCACTCCGTTGGCCTGTCGCTCTCGCAGTCCAACCTTCAACCCCCACCTTTACACTTCCGACCGCCTTCCTCCCTCCCTTACAACCTACAGCGGTATAGTAAAGACGTCAAGGGTTTGGAGAGCCATCAGTGGGCTGCAATCGCGTAACATAACATTCTAGTTTAAAGTTGAGGCGGTGGAGCTACGATTTCTATTGTGGTAACTATGGTACTGAGATGTATCGGCCCTCGCAACCAACTCAAACTGTGGCATGCTTTCTAGAATGTTGTGAATGTAACCTATTCTATGGTAGTAACCGAGGAAACTGTCAAAATACAGTTTGTTTTTTGTGTTTTGTCTTTTACCTGGTTTACCGTATCATATCACTTGGTCAATGTTGAGGCGAGCTGACATTGCGCAAACACAAGAGCGAGCGCGCAAGTTGGAACAAACACATCAGTGTAAATGTCCCAGAACTGTAGAAAATCTTTGTGGGACAGGGTAAATCCACAGTCTAAAAGCAAAGGAAAGTAGAATTGAAAAAGAAACATGCCTTGAGGAACACTCCCACAATGCGGAGAAGAAACAGAAACATAATAGAATAATTTAGGTTTATTGCCATTGTTTGAGAACAGGTTCACAAACTGGGAATTTAAAGTTAATTTAAATTTACTAGGAAAGTATACCTTTGCAGCGCTTCCATGTCACTTTAGACAGAGAGTCAGAACTCTGGTAGAATCAGTCAAACAGCTGTAATCGGAGGAGGCTGTCGTCCAACAGAAAACGACACGAGTGGTTGTTTGTTGTAATCGGAGCTACGGTACATCCTTTTGTTGACGTATATTAAGTAGCCATTTACTCGTTAATCAAAGTATAGGACACAAACCCCAAAATTACCAGGTGAGCCAATTGGAAATAACAAGACATGGGGGTGAGGGAGAGTAGGGTAACTTATATTATTCTCACATAAATATCCGGGTCACGGCACCAATTAGTTAATCAGGCCTTCAAAGTAATACAATAATACATCTGCTGCTGATGTGGTGTTTAAAATGCTGGAAATACTTTGTTTATGTCCCAGCTTGCGCTTTTTCTCACGTTTTTGCGTGACTTGACTCAACATTGACCAAGCCCGTATTTCGGAAGTCGGACATTATGGAACAAAAACAGTCACAAATGAACTAAGGTCAACCAAAGATGGTCGGAATAGTGGGAAACGTACATCTCCCGTAGCATTATACCGAGATTACGACATCGTCAAATCCTGGCACCCTGAACCCGAGCCCTTCCGGAATGGGGCCAATATTTGCGGTTCCTATCTTTATTCCACCGGGGTCTATCAATCATCGGCGGAGACTTTTTCGCGATTCCGAATGGTGCACGGGTCGGGCCAGATGTTTACGAGACGAGCCCCATTTAGGCTGCAAAAGGTTATCAGGGATTTCCACGGCGACGGGTTTGGAAAGCGGAAGGAATATGGCAGTTAATGGCACGCCGGAACGCATCGGGCCATGCGGTTTGTCATATTACGGCAAATGGGGTAAAACGGAGCCGGCGTGCGGGAAGAGGCGGCGGCGGAGCGCGAGGCTCCCCAGATGCGGGGGACTAATGAAAGGGAAGGAGCGGGGGTGGAGAGGAGTGCGCCGGGGCCTCGAAAAGCAGGTGGTCGTGTCAAATTGGAGTGAAATTTAAGGGCTCAGATGTGCGCTGTCTGAGGGGTAAGCTGCTTGTCTTAGAAATGGAGGAATCACACTCAGAAGCTTAGTTAATTTGTAGGGGAAAAGGTAAGGGAATTCTGACTGCGAGAGTGATTCAATACAATTAACACGTTAGTAATGGCCAAAGATAAAGTGCTGACCGCAGTGCGAGCTCCAGATCTTGAGCTAGATTTGATCAGGAGTTCCTAGGTTGGTTTATATGTTTTGGGATGTTGTGTGAGACCGGAGCATACGGAGAAAACTTACAAAGACAAAGGGAGAGCTTGCAAACTTCATACATAAAGCCCCCAACGCAATTGACAATCAGGATGTTCATGCTGTGAGAGTGCTAACCACTAAGCCACTGTGTTACCACTGGCGATACCTATGTCCCGTCGACCCGTTCAAACCGTCTACCAGCTTTCCATCCCCATAATTGAGGAATAACCAATCTGTATGTGATGTGATGTAAAAATATTAAAAGGTGCATTATGTCAGTTTTTTAATGCACACCATCCTGGTGGCCTCTAGGATGCTCCAGGATCTCCGCTAAATGTATGCGTAACCATGGAGATGGTTCCATCAGCCGTGAAAACCTAAACCAATTGATCCTGGAGCGTTTAGAGGCGTCAGGGATGGAGGGTAACCATCCATACAGCCGCGGGGGTCACTGAAAGGTAAAACACGCGCTGATATCAACTTTTTTCTTCTTTTCTGCATGAAAAGTTCTATAATGCACCTTTAATAAAATTAATATTAAAGCTGTTGCCAGTGTGCATACATCCCATTGACATGAAGCAAAAAGTGATGCAGTGCCTATAATATCCAATGTAGTGTCAATTTGCTTTGAACTATAGCTCAGTGTCTCTATTCAATCTTTTTCCACCCTGAAAGGTTTAGTCAGTAGCAAATGCTCTTCCAGCTGTTTTCTATGACAACCACTTACTTTTTTATGGTCAATCTGTTCTCAATCAGTGCTACGGAAGATATAAATTTGCTCACCCCTATTTTGCCTTACCCAGCTAACGTCAACAACAGACTGCTTTGACAAATACAATCCCCTAATTACATATTCATATACACCAGTGTCATGGAGTTTAAACCCCGGCAACGTCAGCGATCTGTTTGCATTCCCACTTAAACATACTGGGTCACTACCTACCGAGTTGCTTTCTACGGTTTCGCTCAAAAAGCAATTACTCAGCTGTAGAAATGAAAGTCCCCAGTCCGGAAATGACAAAATCAAACTCTATGAACACAGCCTATCCATGGACCCGTCTCATGTGATTTCAAAACAAAAATTTCAGTCATTTGAATTGTCAAAGAGCTCATAATAGCATAATGTGTGACTGAAACCCATGAACCGTAGGGGGAAACAGTACCGTTCAAAAGCCCAATCTTATCTGTCATTGCGCTTCCTCTTTCCACATATTTTTCCTGCCGCATTTGGTCGGTTTGCAGGGAGGAGCTGACGTGATTAGCAGCCTCATATCCCTAAAGACAGATAGTGCCTGTTCCATTATTAATATAGTAAAAAGCAGCCAGCGCCAGGTAAAAGCCATGTCAGCATCCACAATATAACGCAATGTGCTAGCGGATAATGGCCAGCACTTACTTTTTATCTGCGATATGCACGGGGCCTTTTTCGGACGCGGGGAAAAGGTACGCCGCCCGGACGGACATGACGGTTTGGCTAATTTCGGCTGATGGAGGCAGCGACCGGAATAAACGATTTTAAAAACGTCACAGCCGGTAATGCAGTTTCCTCTCGCTGCACGGAGTTGTTTTAATTTGAATCCCAAAGCACAGTGCCTGGCCGCTTTCAATTATTAGGCCATATGCAGAAGTGTACCTACTGCCGAGTGGATCGGCGGGAGGCAATGTTTGGTTAAGAGGCTGTTTTTGCGCCAATGACGGAAATGTTTCTTAGCAAAAGTGTTGGTAATATCTATAGCTAACCAAGAAGCCTTGAAACCTTTCTGCTAAAAGTTGATTTCAGTATTGTATAATGACATTTGGTTGCAATTTCTAGTACTAAGTTCATACTGTGTGTGCGTCATAAAGTGTGACGTTTACAATGTTTTTCAAAAACCTGCAATGAAAAGGTTTTCTGAGAGATCCTAAGTTTAGAATGGTCTTGGAATGAGCAATTAGATTTCATTTCCTTTTCTTTGACTTGTTCTCTTGGTTTTCAAGGAGCCCTCTTCCCACCAAATCCTTCCCACTGTCCAAATCCAGATGGTAAAGTCATGCTGCGTTCATGGCATGGGGTCGAAGTTGATGTTCCCACTTGGTTTGTATTCATTGGCTTTGGTCTTGGAAAGTAGAGATTTTGATGTCACCAAACCAAAACTATCTTTTACAAGTTATAAGCATTTTAAGCTGCACTACTATGAAAGTTTGAGGTAGTTTTGTAAAATCTCTCAGCTCTCACAGACTCCTGGACATCCCATTGTTCACTACACAGAGTTGACACGTGGGCTCTGTTGAATGTCCACACTATTCCCTATAGTGCACTATCATTTATCGTGGTCACACCATATTGTAATGGTGTCCAAAAGTAGTGCACTCAAAGTTTTCCACATTGCATTCTGAAAAGTATCGTGTAGTGATGGTCACTAGACGGGTCAATATAGACCACGATGCATTGCAGGAGTTGGAGTTTGAACTAAACACAACATGAATGAATGAAAACAGCTGTTTCAATCATGCATGTTTTTCATGAATAAACTACATTAATATAAATCGTTACGGTGAAAATTGGCTAACGTTAGCAGCTGACCTTTAGCTTGAGTTGTTAAGGCTACAATCCGGTGTGGCTTGTTCATTAACATGCACTGTCCCACTAATACACATAAACAAACATCAATAGCTTCCCCCTCAGACAAAAAGGTAATAATCCAAGCTGTAAAATCATGTTGAATAAAACTGATCTAATATTTATCCATACATTTTCTACTGTCTGTTCAGTGAACTTGCACTCACTCTGCGCCGTTTCGGACACGTGGCTCTGTGACACTCGGCGAGGAGAAAGTAGTGGGCTACGTGTTCGAATCGCCAACAGAATCAGTGCACTGTATGGTCGACTATATAGTGCGGGCCTTTATAGTGAATGAGGGGTTAGGGACTAGGGTGGACATTTGGACACAGCAATGAACAAGGCGGACCGCTAATGCTAACACTGTGCTAATTTAGCCTCTGACTTCCTGGTTTGTGCTAGAGGAAAATGCACTATATTAAGAGCGCACACGATGTGTTTTCTTTCACAAATGCTGTGTTTACAATGTAGATTGATGGTGACAAAAGAAGTTTATTCTACTATAGGAAAATCATTTGATTACCACAGTTTTATCATTAAGATTTTCCTGATAGAAGTCATGTCCTGTACTTAACAACGTTTCAGGATTTTTTTTTACATATTTCTATTTGTTCCTCATAGTACAGCAAAAGTTTCAAATTATAAATTCGCCCTACTATTCACCTGCAAAAGTTGCTTTTACGTTTTGCACTTTAGGCAAGGTTTCACAGGGTGCACTTTTGGCTTCGACCCATCTTTGACAATGGAAATTCCTGCAAGCTGTATTTCATTTGTGTATAATGCAGTAGCTTTTGGAAATGTAGTCAATTCTTTTCACCTGACATTAGCATTTCCACCACACGCCGTACAGTGAACACTTTGAATAGCAGCATTGTTATGGAAGATGACACCGTACAACATGTCTCAATGTCAGCATGCCTTTTAGCGAGAAATTGTGCTTCATTTCTGAAAAAAGTGTTCCTTTGATTACAAAATTTCAACAGAGAGAGCGATACATGCGAAGGTTTCTCTCACCGCGAAAGAGAAAATTAGATTTGGCGAAAAAGCTTTGGGATTTAACCTGGACTGGCACAAATCATTAAATTTTCAGCTGGCTGATTTTTGGGACTTGGAACAAAGGACAGCTCCTGGTTGGGACTGAAGCACATAAAGAATGCATTAAAACAACAGGACATATCAACTAAATAATTCAGATTTGCCAGCCGTGTGGAGCCACAGTGATGTGAAGCAGCCCAGCCACGCGGATGTGTCAGGAAAGTTTAGTCATGTGCAAAGCAGCGGTCCAACGGGGAAATCGCTTAGACAAAGGGGCTTCGGAAATGTCCGTGCGAGCTCTCAGTCCTCCTGCATGTTCCAAAGAGCTCCTCTGGACAAGGCTATCCTTATTTGAATTTATTTCACTTTTAATCCACGGCTTAACCAAGGCATTTGTTTAGCTTTACCCAAATCTAAAAAGGTTACAGCCTATAGAGCCAGTGCAGAGGCCATTTAAAAGCTAAGACCAACAAAACAGATCTTTTCACTTTTGGACATTTGTGTTTTGTCACATTTTTGTCACATTTTCATCACTTTTCGTCACTTTCTGTTACTCTTTGTGGCATTTTGTTGTGTTTCATCACGCATTTTCGTCACTCTATTATCGCTTTTTTTGGTCACGTTTTTGTTGCATTTCATCCTCGTTTCGTCTCATTTTGTCGCTATTTGACACTTTTACAAGAAGCTTTTAGATTGGGTAAAGCCAGACTGGAGAAAATGTGCTCGTTCAGGTGGGGTTAAGAGGTTAAAGGTGTATTTACTCTAATTGCATATCACCAATAATAATGAAAAATTCGGGGGGGGAAACAACTTCTTTGCATCGCGCGTCTTTTTCACCGCATGCGTGTTTACAGTGGAAATGGAATTACAATATTAATGGGTCGTGTTGACTATGTATTACTTATTATAACTAAATCAATAGTCAATTAATAGAATGGTGACTGGTGTTTATAAGTAATGATTGGATATGGTTATTAAGTGAATGGGAAAGAGAAAGTACAAATTGTAAATAAAAAATAAAATGTTTATATATATATTGGTAATCAGCATACACTTCTATCTCCATGTTATGTCTTTCTTACTTTGGAAATCTTGTAAACATCCTGTGATTTTCTTTTTGTAAAACATGAAATGTTTTTCTTTAACAATGTTGTTATATGTAAAGTTAACGCGGACAAATGTAATTATACAATTTAGGAATTTGTAAAGTGTTATATTGTAAGTAAACATGTGCTGTTGTATTACTGTATCCGGAATGTAAATTAATTTTGAATATGGCGGTAGGCACTTATAAGCTTTCTTGCTTCTGCCTACTCTTGCACTGTAATAATATTAATGTAAATAATCACAATCACAATAAACCCAATCAATCAAAAGTACAAATGCAATCCAGGGTTGTCTGGTCCAAAGTCCAGCTATTATCAGTGTGAGCTAAACCTTCAACTGTCCATTGCTTTTAATACAATCAGAAAAATGACTCTGACTATAGCTAGACCAAAAGCTAAAACCAATGGGCGAAGAAAGCACTTCTCTTTCGTCCTCATGGCGTTGTGCTGACTTTTCTGAGATAATGCCCCCTAGTGGCGACTCTAGAAAGTTCCCTGTAATACAAAACAACTGGCAAAAACAACTTAAAAGCCTGGCTCGAAGACTTTGATTGTTTCTAAAAGCTCTTTGATTTGAGCCGATCTTGTTGGTGAAAAGAAGTGGATCTTTTCATTCCTGTTATTTGCGCTAACGTAACTGGACAAACACTTTTTCTCTATTTGGCATAGGTAGTGGTAGCCGTCATAGCAGTCTCATCATATTTTCTTATTTTTTTCCTTCCACATCTTTAGAGCCTTTCTCTCTCCTCTTGGATTCCCCCTCTCGCTCTCCTCCACAAACCACAGCGCGCCGTCTGTGTTTGCATTTACGTGTCTGTCAGCTGCTTCTGTCCTGTCAGATCCTCGCCGAGCCGTTTCCCCGAGCGAGCGGCACGCGCCATACGAGATTGTTGTGGGGAGGGGAGAGCCATTGAGGAAACCATCAAATATACTTCCCAGATATAAAAGTGATGGAAGGCTATGGGGGGAAACCGCTGTCGGGGAGCGCTCGGGCATATGTCACGGCAAAAAATTATTAGAGGAATCTTTGTAAGTCCGTCTTGATTTCAATTTCAGGATATTTAAAGAAAAGACACTGTAACAAATAAATATGTGGTAAACATCTAAAACAACAACAAAAATTCTTACTGTTTGAATATTCATGACATACATATAAGCACCCCGTACGTATGTGAAATGGATGGATGTCAGTGGGAGCGCCGCGCACTCTCATTCCCAAATGCCAAGCGTAAATTTCTCGGGCCCATATCCCGCCTCCCTCCTCAGCAGAATACGATTACAGGCGGAGATGGAGCCCGCGGCCCGAGATTCCAGGGGCTCCTTACACCGAGCGGCGGAGTTAAGCATGCATTTCTCACGCGGCCCGGACAAGACGGATCGAGAAAAGATTCGGATGTGCATTTTTCACTCGCAAACGCGCCGTGGACTGACTTCACCTCTGGGACCTAGATAAACATAATAAAGTGCAAAGGAGGGGATTGTGGGAGATGAAGTTTTTTTTTTGAAGAACAGTTGTAGACAATGGGACAAACGAGTGGCGCGACTTTGAAGAATGGGTCAAATAGGAAATAAGGCCCTTCGTTCGATTTCCTGCTGGATCGTTATACTGTATTCGGCTGAAAAAAGACTTTCTGTTTGGAGTTTGTATGTTTCTGGATGGGTTTCCTCCAGGTGCCCCAAGTTTCCCAACCAAAAACATGCACAATAAGTGTCACCTCTAGCCATTAGCCTGGCTCCACGGCGCTGTACGCAGCTGCTCCCCTGCTCCTGACGGGTTACACCAGAGGAACTGAAGGATGGGTCGAATTCAGAGGACAAAGTTTGCTGTACAGTCTACAAAACTCAACTACAACTACAACTTAAACCATCAGATGAAAAATAGAACCAGACAATACAACCATACTAGTCTGACGTGTTAGACCTTTATGAACCATCTCAGCTCTGAAAAACCTCAGGGAGTGGTCTCCTGCAAGGACCCAGAGTCAGGACTAAATACAGTGCCTTGCGAAAGTACTAATACACCTTGAACTTTTGCACGTTTTGTCATGTTTACAACCCTAAACGTAAAGATTTTATTTTGAATTTTTTACTGAAAGTTCACACACAAGTAACAGACAACTGTGAAGTGAAAGCAAAATGATACATGATTCTGTTATTTTACAAAAAATAGAAAAGTGAAAAGTGGGGCGTGCATAAGTATTCATACAGCATTTTCGGAGTGCATTAAATTGCCTTTATAACATTCCTAATGACTGCAGAATGTTCACACTTTGCCCTAACCATTAAATAGAGGCCACCTGTGTGTAATCTACTCAGTATAATTCCAGCTGTTCTGTGAGGCCTCAGAGCTATGGTCAGAGTGTATTGGTCACTAAACAACATCATGAAGGCAAGGAGCACACCAGAGAGGTCAGGGATTCAGTGTCTTATCTTGTGGTATCAATATTGGCCTTTGTATATGTTGTACCAATACTGATCCTTGTAATATACTGTACATAGTGCTTTTTCTCTTTATGTACATAGATCTACATTCTTCTCTATGCTGTGGTCTCTATTCTATTCTAATTGTGGTTTCTGTCATCACTTTTCAGTGGCTATCCATCGCAGATCCTTTTATTGACCTGCCCATGGGTGTATTGCCCTATTTGTTTGGTCTCATTCAAAGGTCATGTGATGCATGTCATGTGATCTACTCATTATGGACTATATATACACAGTGTGTAGCCAACATGTCACTGTCTGACGTTACTTTGTGGTGCCTAAATAAATTCCTTGGGAACGCAACAGCGGTGCAGAGTTTTTATTCTTCTACAATCCACAAGCACACATGAAGAGGAGGAAGCACTTCTTGGACATATTTTTTTTTGTTTCTTCTAAGCAAAACAATAAAGCAACATTAGGGTAAGGTATATAGAAAGACGCGACAAAACCTCAGTCGCAGTAAGTCAGATTATGTTTGAATTTTGGATGCACAGGAGCAGCGGCCATTGACACTATAGAGAACTATAAACAAGTTTTACTGTCAGAAGGCGCAGATTGGCCTTCTCGCTCCTGTCAGTCTGTCCCGGGCAGCTGTGGCTCGACCTAAACGATGCTTTTTCTGTAGCACTATGAGAAGCTTGTAGACTTTTTATCTTTCTTCCTTACTTTCTTTGTATTTGGAAATATGGACATCGAATTCACAATGACACATTTTCAGCTTATGTTGTTTTTGCAGTAAGATCTTTGTTATTCATATTATGAGTACACTTTGTTTTTCATTTTGTTGATATTTCCCATTAGCATTCTATAAAGCAAATTCCCAAAGTTTCAAAGCACCGCCGCGGCGCCAGGAACAGTGCGGTGTCTTTAATATTCTTAAGGAAAATTCCATCTTTTAATAATTAATTGGGGAACATCTGCGCGGGCGAATAAGCCGCACTTCATAATTCTTGTTAGCTGAGCTTTCTTGCAAAACAACCGGGGCACAGCTGTCTGTCAGGAGAAAGAGAGAGAGAGAGAAAAATCAATGCGCAGAAGTTTGGTCGCGTCGGAACCATCGCCGTCAATCAACACTTCAAAGTCCGCTAAAGCCCACCAATCATTAGCGCTCAAATCTTATTAAGGGATTTGCACAGGGACCGGGCAGACACGGATATTTCAAACTTTGTCCTGGTTTAGGCTAGTTTTAGTGAGGATTTTGGAGATTATGTGGGGGATTTCTCCAACTTCAAGCTTTCAAAGCGGTGGAGAAGTTTATCAGGAGAGTTAGGTGTCCATTGTTGATCAGGATTGTGATCAATAATTAAAGGACATGCAAATAAAGAATAAACTGGGGGTATGATGGAGCAAAATATAGTCAGCTACACTCTAAATGTACACAATATTCATGTTGTGCCAAAACAAGGTTATGTGAGTTGGTGGATTTACACATGTCTGATATAACAGCAGGTGCGAAATGGATATGACGATATGTGATTCTTTATATGCAAATTGTGTTGAAGATTCAAAATGAAAATGAACAAATCCAGCTGTGCAATTTATTGAAAGAGTGATGGCTTGTTTGTGAACAATCCGGCTCTTAAAGTGCATATGACTCGTTTTAATCCTTTTGTAATTATGACGTAATTAGATGCATAACATCTGTTGTAAGTAATAATCACATTTATTTTTTTCAGTGAAATTTAATTATGAAAAGTTGCGAAGAATTGTTATTTCTATTTATTTCTTTAATAGATAAACAGTTCAGTGGGTTCTGACTAATTTCTCATTGATATAACATGGTTAACACGACAACAGTTTAAAAATGTTTGCCTCTATCTATGTCACTTCCCGTCAGTGGCAGTAAATATTTTCCTTATACTATGTCAGTGATCAATCAAAGGTTTCAATGTGACATATTTTCCAACACACCAGCACTGTCTCACCTCTCAGTCACCAGCAGGTGTGATGAGAATTTTTTTTCTCCGTGGGTTTGTCCCAAACGGTATGCTCTGGTTTATGGTGACAATATGTTGCTTTAAGCAGAATAACAAAATATTAAAGTTTGATATATTGAGGCCTATAAACAATATTATTGAAGTCCTTCTAATGCCACAGAAACTTGCGCTAAAGCTTAAAAATGACAGAAAAAGTTATCTTCTAAAAGTACTGAATCCTAAAATATTCCACAATGAACATGACTGGCGCTGCTGCGGGGGAAGCTGGAGGACACGGGAGTGGACGGACATTAATGTTTTATTTATTGGTTTATTTGGTCAGACCAGTGCATGTTAATGAACAAGCCACACCGGATTGTAGCCTTGGGCTAATTTCCACCTGTCGTCCCCCATGCACACTCTCAAACACACTCTCATTCATCCTGGCCTATTGTACATGTTTTTAGTGGTAGGGGAAACTGGAGTACCCGAGGAAACCTACGCAGACACGGGGAGAACATGCAAACTCCACACAGAAAGGCCCCGTCCAGGTAGGACAGGGTCCAGGACCTTCTAGCTGTGAGGCACAAGCGCTAACCGCTGTACTACCATGCCGCCCTACCATGAACATCTCACTGAATGGACCGTCGCCTACCTCACGGACCGACCACAGTATGTGTGGCTGCGCAGCTGTGAGTCTGAGGTGGTAGTCTGCAGCACTGGGCCCCTCAGGGCACCGTCCTTTCACCATTTCTATTCACCATCTACACATCGGACTTCACATACAACACGGACAGCTGTCACTGCAGAAGTTCACCGACGACTCCCCCATCGTGGGCTGTGTGTCTGAGGGGAACGAACTGGAGTACCGGTCGGTTATCATGGACATTGTGGACTGGTGTGAGCGCAACCACCTGTGCTTGAACAGGGTCTCCCATGGCAAACAGGTCCTAGGTGACGGGTCAGACAAAGAGCGGTTCAGAAGCCCCTTATGAGAGACCAACAGGCCCGGTTAGAACCATGAGGCCGTCCTTCTGTGGACCCACCACCTGCAGGAGGAGACATAGGGGGCTGGTGCAATGTGATTTGAGCTGCCCCCACGACCCGGCAACGAACAAGTGGAAGAAAATGGATGGATGGATGGATGGATGTATATAAGATACCTTTATTTACTATCAAATTGATTGCACATTTCCTGTCTTTTTTTGCACAGTGTTTCTTGATAGTTGATTTAACAAGTGAATTTCTCCCTTGTGAGATCAATAAAGGATTATGTTATCTTATGAAATACAATGGAGACACAACTTTGGGTAAAAAAAATAATGTAATCATTAGAAAGTTGGGGGAAAATCCAAATAAATGTACAGACGATTGTTTATCTGCCATTTATTGAACGATAAGTCGATATAGTAATTATGCATATCATTGGAGGCAATTTGAGCGCTAAAATAATGAGACGGAACCTGCTAAAGGTGCGTTGGACATTCAATGTGGGATAACCTATCTCCCCACTGTGTCTTGTTTTCCCCCTTGTCTCACCATGTTCAGCAATAGGTTGTTTTTGTTTTAGTTTATTTTTGCTCTCTAGTCCCTGTGCCCCATGTGCCTATATGACACACAATCTTTATATTGACTTTCCCTTCTATCCTCTTGTGGACTCTCCCCGTGTGTACTCCGCGGCTTCTCCTTTCGGACTGGCCCCACGAACCTCCGAACCAAATCTAATATACCAGTCCATAAATAGCGCACCTATCTCGCCCGCATTCGGCGTGAGTGACGAGGCGACAGAGCCAACCGCGCAACCGTGGACGCTCCAAAACCCGGCCCCTTTCGCGCTTCGCCGGGGCCCCTAATCGCCCTGTCCCCGCCCCCTTTCTCCGTATACGGTCGGGCTAGGCGGGGTTGATTGGGCACCCCCCCCTCCTCCTCCTCCTCCGAAAACCACGCCTCCCCTTCCCCATTACGCGACTCCTCCTCCTCGCCCCCTCCCCTTCCCCTGGCTGCCCCCAGTATCACTGTCTATTTTGGCAACAGTGGATACGCATGGAGCCCGCATCACCTCCTCGCACCGCTCCCCGATAATGCGCGCTGCTGCCCGCCGGACGTCCACCGCATCCCGCTCCTCGCCTCTCCTCTTGTGGATCATTTCCTAACAGATATTACACACATATATATTGATATTTTGGTTGTTGTTGCTGTTTTGTCGTCGTCTCGCCGCGATTTCCCCCCAAAAGCGATTCGAGCCATGGATGTGTTGGCGAACCATAGTATCTTTCAGGAGCTCCAACTCGTCCACGACACCGGCTACTTCAACGCCATGCCGTCGCTGGAGGAGAACTGGCAGCAGGTACGTGCGTAAAGTCAACCCCACCCCCCCTTCCTCTCCTCCCTCCTCTCCTCTCCCTCCTCTCGCCCGGTCGATTCCAATCAACTTTTACGCAAACCTGCCTGTATATACCCCGTGCTCCGTCTAATTAAAGCTTGTTTTAATCACGCGCTGTAGTTGTAATTGCCATTGTCCACCTGTCCGCCAGTACTTTCCAACCCCTTTCCACCGACTTTGGCAATAAAACAGGAGTGGAGTGGTATAGAGACGTCTCTCCATCCGGGTGACAGTCTTCCGTGCGCTCGGCAAAAGTGGATAAGACGAGGAGCAGACGCGTAATAAAGATGTCAAATGCGATTGGGGATGATGGAGCGCCGTGGATTCCCCCCACCACCCGTAATAGGGACCGAACTGAATCGTGAATAATACATCCACTTCCCTCTGATTACTGAGCTGTGCGGACAACGCGGAGAGAGAAAGGGGGGGGGGGAAAGAAAAAAACTCCCCACGCTTATCCATAATATATATTGGAACACAGCTCCTGTCATTCGCAAAAAAGACGAATGGGGAAGAAATTTGGGTTTCTGGTTATAGTGCTGGTTTGGAGGAGGATGGTTGGATGGATGGATGGATGGATGGATGGATGGAGGTGCACTGGGGGAGCCACGCGGGCACATGGTGGAGGATGCGTGGGCAGCCGGCACATTTTTTTTTCCACGGCCATTATGCGCTTTCTAATTGCCCCCAAAAAGATCGCTTTGTAACATGTATTGCGCAAGAGAACTGCTTAGTATGATGTGGAATCTGATGCGTGGACATGTCTTTGGCACTTTGGTGATTGCTTGCACTTGCAGTAGTTGAGGAAAAAAAAAAAAAAGCATGTGTGGTGCCAGTAAACGTGGTTTAAGTGATGCGCAGTTGCTATAGTAGCCAAAAGGAACCCACTCAAATGTTTATTGGAAGCGCAGAACGTTCCTAATTAGGACTGTGTGGACGGTTACCTACAATTTCTGAACATCGGTGGAAGAAAGTAAATGTCTATTGCAGCTTTATAATGTATGGATGAATACATATCACAAGACATCTTAGGCATATTTCATTCATTTCCAAGATACTGACATTGATGTGCTTGTGTTATAGTTTTCTCAATGCATTTTTCTTCCAAATAAGGGTGACATTATGCCAATCGTCTTTTTTTAAGCTTTTGCCCATGTCATGTTCCCTCGTTAAAAAAAAAGTTGCTGGAGCACCGTAATTTGTTTCATTCATGAAGTTTTGTGCAATCCTGTTCACAATGGTGTGTTCACAAAGTATGTTCATCACAGTGCAATTGATTTGTTAGCATGCCGTAATGTGAAAGCTTGTTTCCGCCGTTTGTACCGTGCAATTCCCACTACTGACTGCAGAGGGCGCTTCGGCCAATTTGAAATCCTGACCTTCCCGAGAGTATAATGCCGAGGTACTCAAGCTATAGGAAACTTTAATGGGGCAAAGTTGGAGCCTTGAAGTACTCCTTTACCAAAAAAGAAATGTCATGCCAAAACCTCGGTACGTGGTTAAGCCTTACAAAGTAAAAGTGAAATTGTTGCCTTCAAAATCCAGCTCCGTAGGTGCAGAATGCCATTGTGTCCTTGGGCAAGACACTTCACCCCCTTGCTTGAGTCTGTCAATTATGTGGTGTGTAAGTGGTTGTTGGCGGTCGGAGGTTCCGTGGATGTGTATTATGTACTTGACTGGCAGAAAAAAAGGGGTGGAGGGGGGGAATCACTGCTTAGGAATATGATGCCGGTATAACGCATGAAATAAGAGCCCTCTTCTCTGCGAGGAAGGAGGAGGCATGGCAGGAAGCAAGGAGAGGAGGTAGTGAAGGAGCGAGGGGGGGGGGTGACAGGCGAGAGAGAGAGAGAAAGCCGTGCGTGACCATGGATGCATTCGTCTCGGCCAAGCATCCTAATTGGCATCCTACTGTTAGCCACCAACGCATCCTCTCATAACAAGTCTCAAAAAAAATCCTCGCCTTTCCCTGTCAGTGGCTATGTATTTTATTTTATTTTTCCTGTTCAAATTGCGCCACGTCGACATAGAGCTTCTCCAGCCCAGGCGGCACGTCTCCCTTCTCACCCTCCGCCTCGCATAACAAAATCAATACCTAATGCAAATGGAACAGGGCCGCGCGCTCCAAAATGTCAGGTTTTCTTTGAGCGGAGTGGCTGCAGTCTCGCGAAGATTCACCGACGGATGTTTTATGGGGGGAACGGTGTTATCAGGCTCTTAATTTAGAGAGCAAAGGGTTATTTTTCAGCTTGGAGTGTGGTGCAGCTGGCAAAGAGGCCGTGGAATGTTGAGAATGACTTGCTATTGGCTAAAATTTGGGCTAATGGTTCCAAAACATACGGCTTTAACAAGATGCATGTACAAATGAAGTGCCTATATTACTCGAAATGGAATTGGTTGAGCTTTTAGCCGTACTATAATGTCATAACCCCATCAAAAATGCCTTGTCATTCCAACGTGTTTCAGAAATCCTGTGTATTCAGTCTCTGCTCTCCCACTCGCCGGCCCACAATCTTGATAAACGTCTTACGCTGAAACACCTACGCCAGCTTGTCGAAAGCATACCTGGACTAGAACTGAGCTTCGTTCACACAGTTTGGGATTATGTCGCGTTATAGATTGAATTCGAAAGAGTCATTCTGCGCTCAAATTAGGCTGAAAGATATATCGTTATCATATCGATATCGAGATATGAACATTCAAGATATCAATATCGCAAAAGAAAAACATATCGTTATCGTATTTATATCGAGATATGGACATTCAAAATATTAATATCGAAAAAGCAAGATATAAACGATATAGATTTTCATCAATAAAACTGCACTCTTTTGTATTATGATTTTATTTTTCTGAAAAATGCTTAGTTTTCACCTAACCCGTAGTTACATTGTATCGTATCGATATCGAGATATCTGGCACAAAGACAAAGGAAGGATACACATGGGTAAGGTATTAGATTGATACACATTTGATTCATTCTTGGGTTGTACACATGGATCAGTTATAATAATCGGTTGAACATAATAAATAAGAATTAAAACATGGAAATTATGATGGTAACAAGTAACAGTAAAGAAACAATAATAATCGAGGTCGAGGTAAAGGTAAACTTTACCTCGTAGTGAACATGAGGAAGGCTAAACATTAAAGATTGACATCAAACAGACAATTATGTTTAGGAAGAAGAAACAAACAAGAAACAACAGTAAAAATAAATAAATAAATAAATAGATAAATATAAAATTGAAAAATAAGAAAACATTATATAGTCGTAATAATAACAGTCGTAATAGTATCATTCGCTTGTAATATAATTCTAATATACATATTTATACAATTTCATAATATAATTTCATAGAGTCGGGGATTCTGAGGTCAGATATCTGGCATGTATATCGAGATATGAAATTTTGTCCATATCGTCACCTAGTCAAATTGCATTCATCGCTGCACCGTGGATTTGTCAGCATGCTGTTCGGTAAAAATCGACTCTTGCATACTGTTTTTAGCATGTTTATATGCAACTGCTTCCAGTGGAGGGCGCTCCAGCTAAACTTTGAGACACAAGCTCTGGTGATGAAGTCTCCTTTCCATACAAAGGAATTATTATCAACAGTAGAGCGTCCAAAAGTATTTCCGTTTTTTTTCTAGTTTCCCAAAAAAACCTTGATATATTATTTAGGGCGTTTTGCTATATGCCAGGGATAATGTACATCACTCTCTGCGAAATAACGGCAACTTTTCACAGAGCAATTTTGATTCTATTGCGATCAATTGCGCACGACTATATTTTTGGAACATTTTATCTGCCCCTAAATTTGTACAGAGAGCTTTCTTTCTCTCTTCGACAAGTGCGGTTCGGCTGAAGCAAACCGACCGTGAAATGTCAAGAATTACCCTCTATCCGAGCAATTTTAAGGCCAAGCAAAAAAGACACAGTTGTTCCAGTGTCAAAGACGGCGCGGAGAGAACGCCGCTTTGTTATTTCCCCCTTTTTAGCTTTTTGCTTCCTAAATGCCTGGATTATAACCGGCCACACTTGCCGCTTGTTGGCGACTGTTCGTCAACTGCCAACAAGAATTACTATGTGTTGCTCGATAGTAAAAAAAAAGAAAAAAAAAGAAAGAAAGAAGTCCGGGCACAATTTGGAGTTTGATACTTTTATGCGGCGAGATAGGGGGACGTTGTAACCCCGGAAAGAGTGACGACTATGTCCCCCTTGTGTCTTGGAGGCGTGATTGAGTTCCTTTTTTTCAATAAAGGGTGGGAAGGGGGTTGGGCAGAGAGACTGTTCTTCTTCGTGGGTAGGTCCGCACACATGGCACACGCGAGGCTTCTGGTATTGTTCCATTATTGCCACTAATAATGCCAGAGCCGAAAATGCCGCTGTCTGGGCTGCCAAATCCCCCAATGCAGTTGCTTGTTCCGACTTGGAAACAAACAGTAGGAAAGCTGGATTTAGAACAGGGAGATAGGGAGAGATGGAGGGAGAGAGAGAGAGAGAGCAGGGGAGAGATGTAGGGAGAGAAGGGAGCAAGAGATATGCATTTGTGAATGGAGAGAGAGAGAGAGAGTGGTGAGGGGGAAAAGAGAGGAAGATGATGATTGTGGATGGAGGGAGAAAAGGGACAAGTAGTGAGTGAAAAAAGAGAGGACGAGGAGAGAGAGAGAGAGAGAGAGAGAGAGAGAGAGAGAGGGATATAGGACAAAGATAGAAAGAGCATGGAAAGAGGTGCAGGGAGTGAAAGGAGAAAAAGAAAGAAAGAAAGAAAGAAAGAAAGAAAGTTGAGGAAGAGAGGAGGCAGTCAATATTTGTGGATGGATGGGGAAAAACAGGGGGGAGAGAGAAAAGGGATAGTAAGGAACAGAGTAGGGCTGGGGAAAAAATCGATTCGATTTAAAATCGAGTTGGTAGGTCAAATCGATTCATATTATTAAAAAAAAAAATCGATTTTTTTTCAGCTCTAGAAGAGAGTGATTATTTGTGGATGGATGGGTGGATGGATAGAAATGAAAGGGGGAGAGAGAGGATGAAGAGAGAAAGAGCATGGACAGAGGTGCAGGGAGTAAAAGGAGAAGGAGAGTGATTATTTGTGGATGGAGAGAGAGAGAGAGAGAGATGGGGAGAGAGAGAGTGAGAGAAGAGGGAGAGAAAGACAGTGTGTGGAGGAAGAGAAGTGGCGAGAAAGAGAAGAGCCAGTCAATATTGTGGATGGATGGGACAAAGAAGGGGTAGAGAGAGAGAGAGAAAAGGGATAGTAGGGAGGGAGAAAGGAGGAGAGAAGGGAGAGTGTCATTATTTGTGGATGGATGGATGGAGGGAGAGAAGAGAAAGGGAAGAGAGAAGACGAAGAGAGTAAAGACTAAAGAGACAGTCAAAAGAAAGGAGAAAGAGAGTGTGTGGAGGAAGAGAAGTGGAGAGAGAAAGAGTCAATATTTGCGGATGAATGGGGGAAAGAAGGGGAGAGGGAAAAGGGAGAGTAGGGAGGGAGAGAGTCATTATTTGTGGATGGATGGATGGATGGATGGAGAGAGAGAAGAGAAAGGGAGGGATAGGACAAAGATAGAAAGAAAGAGGTGCAGGGAGTGAAAGGAGAAAGAAAAGGAAGTAAGGAGGAAAGAAGTGGAGAGATGAGAGGGAGTCAATATGTGGATGGATGGGGAAACAAGGGGAGAGAGAAAGGATAGTAGGGAGGAAGGGGGAAGGAGAGAGTGATTATTTATGGATGGATGGATGGATGGATGGATGGAGGATAGAAGTGAAAGGGGGAGAGAGAGGATGAAGAGAGAAAGAGCATGGACAGAGGTGGATGGAGAGAGAGATGGGGAGAGAGAGAGTGAGAGAAGGGAGAGAGAAAGACTAAAAGGACAGTGAGAAAGAAAGAAGAAAGACAGAGTGTGGAGGAAGAGAAGTGGCGAGAAAGAGAAGAGCCAGTCAATATTTGTGGATGGATGGGGAAAAAGAAGGGGAGAGAGAGAGAGAAACGGGATAGTAGGGAGGGAGAAAGGAGGAGAGAAGGGAGAGTTCATTATTTGTGGATGGATGGATGGAGGGAGGGAGAGAAGAGAAAGGAGGAGAGAGAATTATTTGAGAGGTAGATAGACTAAAGAGAGAGTCAGAAAGAAAAGAGAAAGCAAGAGTGTGGAGGAAGAGAAGTGGAGAGAGAAAGAGTCAATATTTGTGGATGAATGGGGGAAAGAAGGGGGAGAGAGAACAGGGAGAGTAGGGAGAGGGAGAGAGTCATTATTTGTGGATGTAGCGAGAGGGACGGACGAGAGAGAGTGAGAGTAACAGAAAGATCGAGGCAGAGAGAAAAAGAGAGAGCGAGAGAGAGGAGGCAGAGATCATTATTTGTGGAAGCCGTTGCCTAAATCAAATGTTACGTTTCGCGGAGGAGAAGTTGCTCGTTATCTTGGCGGCTTTTCCCCACTGGTTGTTGTGCGTTTTTTTGTAAACTGGCAGTCGCGCTCGCACAGACTCATTTGCCTCTCAGACAAGCGTTTTGTTCACGCGCGAGAACTTACATTATTCATTATTTTTACAAGAATAAACAGGGGGGGGGGGGGAATGCATTATTTGATAGTCGCTAAAACAATTTTAAAACACTACGTTCCACAAATATAAACACACATCTTAGTAATAGAGTTGTTTGCGGTTATATTTATTAGATAGATTTAGATTGTCACTTCAATTGCACAAGCGCCATAGAGTATCCCGCTAAAGAGGGCGAAACCATTTATTTATCTGTATGACCATTTCAAAACACCATTCGTTATCATTAGCCGCGGTCTATGGGAAAGTGTACTGTATTTCCCGTAGGTCAAGCTGTTAACCTTTGAAAAGATTAGCTTAGCCGTAGCCTTGCGGTACCGTTTTTGTCTTCATAAATCCTCAAATGGTTCTAATGTGTGTTCTGGAAGTAAATCAGAGGCGATTGTAAAAAAAAAAAAAAACAAGGCGGAAAAGAATGATCAGAATTGAGTTGAAATTGCAAAAGCTGCCGAGAAGCTAACCTGGCAACCATGTCATTTAAACCTCTCCAAACGTATTCCGAAAAGCATCTGATTCTTCAAACAAAAGGCTTTTTTTCCCAACGTTTCTCAAATGCTCCGACATTTTTCAATTGGCACTTTGGAACTGGATCTTTATTTCCATTTTGGACCACGTTTAGACACCTTTACATTTGAGGGGAAGACTGAAAATGAACCGTTTGAATGAGAGACTGAGAGCATCCCTTTGAGTGCTTTGCTATAGATGACTAAACCTTGAATAAACCTATGAAGCTGAAATTAGGACCAAAACGAGAGTTTTTTTTTTTACAGATTCAGATCTTTCTATGCTTTTATAGGAGATAAACAGTGAAAGAAACGTACCCTGAAAAACGTTCAAGACCTGCTGGAAATGGTTGCTACGTTCAAAGGTTGGTTTTATTGACATATTGACACATTGGCATAAGATCTTGTCAGAGGGAATATTGGATATCTTGTTTTGTCTTTGAACAAGCATAGACTTTGACTCAAACTTCTGACTTTGTTTGGGCTGTTCAAAGCGCGATATATCAGGCTAGGAATTAGATAATGATGAATCGTTCTTCAAAAATACGAGAAAAGTACAAAAGAGTCAAATGTGGAATCGGTAGGAGTTCCCATAAAATCTAGGGAGAAACATTGAACAAGTGCAGTGAATATAAGGTGATGTATTTGTTTCCAGGGGGAGGTTTTGCCTGCAGAGTCTCCCCTTAGAAGACTTAATTAAATACAGTTGAAGCATACCCACGCTCTATATTTAGTAACGCAGTCCCGTATGTGCTACCTATAGTGACCATAGCGTGCAGAGTGTCCTCCTACAGCCCTCTCGCCTGGCTGGCCTTCATCATGCGCGGCTGGGCCAGGTCCCTGTGGGCTGAGGAGGTTGTGGACCATCCCGGGCCTAAGGGAGGGGATTTATGGCAGTCCGCCGGAAGCCGGATCTTTGGAATCTGTTCATTTCATTACTCAGTCGCATTGTCGTGACACTGCAATTCCAAATGGGATTTCATCATTCCTCGATAGCGGTTTATTACCACGTGGGGGGGAAAAAAGGCCATTAGTGGGATCTTCTGGTGCTAGGAAACATGAAAGTGATGTGACAACAAAATGAACAGACAAAGTGCAAAAAGTAGCTGAATATTTTTTTTGATGGCAAGAACAAAAGTCTGTCTAAGTGTGACTCTGGACCCAACCTTAACTTTCAAAAATCAGTGAAGAAACACTTGAATCAATGTAGTAATATGAGCTCGAGATCCATGATAAGAAATCCATTCAGTATCACCATTGTCAAACACTAAGAATGGGATTCTCATATGCTAATGTTTGCTTACTTCTTAAAATTATTCATGTCCTGAGAAAATGTATAACTTTATGCACTGATAAAATGGCTCGATCTACTTCTATAGAAGAACGCAGCGTCCCAAAATGTAGAACTGCTCTCAGTAAATCAGCCTTCTCTGTAATTGCAATGAGTCAGTGGAACACTCTGCTAACTAAAACATGGCTCCTAGAATATCAAATTCTGTACTCATGATCAATAACTGCATGATGAGAGAGTGCCTCGTGGAAAAAGGATTTGTGAAAAATGGTGAGAATAAATCGTATTGAACACGGCAATGTTTCAATCTCATTTGAATTAAAGGTATGTAATTGATGATGTTAAAATGTATAAATACATGGCCATGTACTCATCCACATTTAGAATCAGTTTTGTACTGTAACATCAACCTGCCGAAGGAAATCAGCATTTTTCCTATAACCTGGTACAATGGATCTTTCCTTTTGTTCCCTATTTAAATAAAAAATAACATACCATAACATAGAAACAGCTATTATATCCACACAACCACCCAAACATGTCATCTTTATTTCCACCTTTATCATTTTGCAAATCAGACTGCTGTCATTCCAAATCTTAGCATCCTAGCATCTCTATGCACAGCGCTCGGTAACGCATCCTCCATGTTCAGTCACGGATGGGGATGTCGGCGCTGGGAGGAGGTGGGCTAAGTTGCACGGCACGCACTTTCCGTCCGCTGTGGGGTTTAGTGTTGCACAGTCCGGTTAGCTCCAGCCTCCTCAGGACTGTAGTTGGACGGGATGAGTTTGAGTTGATGTTTACAAAATGTCAGTGCACGACAACAACAAAAAGTAGTGATTTGTAAATTGTGACCGAATTAGATCTTTTGAATGGCTATATATATATATTGGTTGCTTATGTAAACCAATGGAGAAAATGATGTAGCAACTGTGCAACTATTGCAGCCAACTTTATTTGTTGCATTTTGACTTGGTGCTAGCATGTCAGACCATCTCGCCCCATAAAAATCATAGAAATGCCTTTAGCTATCTGAGCCCGTTCCTACAAATGCATACATTTTGTTAGCCGGGCCTGTTGAAATGGATTGTTCTATCCCCACTAATATATGATGAGGTATGTTTAGTCCTTTTCATGACATTTATATAATTTCTGTGGTTTCTTTATCATTAAGATAGTATGAGATGATGTTTAGTGGCCCAAAAAAATGCAAAAACTTACCTGAATTTGCTTTAGCATTTAGCTCATTTAGCTTCCCCCCCCCCACACTTATTGTATCTAGTAAAATCTTCAAAGGTCTGTACATTCATTAATGATTTCTTTGACCTCACCTACATGTGGCTGACAACAGCTGAAAACATCTGGATCGTTCCTAATTTGCAATGTTTGATGGCTAATGCTAACGACTATAGCAAAAATACATTGAGCAGGCTAACGAACTCTGCAAAGTTGCCCGGACTCGCCGACTTCCATAATCTTGCCACCAAAATTGAAACAAGCTGTGCTAAATTAAAGAAAGACGGAGAAGAAAGCCTCTGAAACACACACATCACACTCAATTCAATGATTCACTACATAAAGTTGTTGCAAGAGGTGATATTCATGCTGTTAGCTTAACATTAGCCACGTTCGCTTACCTTCACAGTTCGTCTTAGCTACTTCTTTCCTCTAGTGTTCGGCTTGGTATTTTCTGAATCATTTCATAAACTCCATCAACAGGTGGTTCGTCCACAGTGAGGGACACCATAAAACGTGAAAATAGCTCTGTATTTGGATTAAAATATGAATCTTTAGCACCCGTGATAACATAGCGCACTATAAATCGCCTTCAAGCAACTGAAAAATAGAGTGTGGAACGTACCGCGTGTGTGGTAGTGCTGTTCAAAATCATTGTCCTTTTTAGGTTACCTGACGGTTTTATGACGTGGATTTTTATCAAAGTCAGCACACTGTAAATCAGAGTAAAGCTGCTGGACGCAAGTGTGCCGTTTCCAACTGTGCGTTATAATTTATAGAGCACTGTGAAAGGAAGGAACATCACAAATTGTGTTTCTATGTTCTCATATCTTGTCAAGTGCATGAACCATAACTTAACTTTGTCAAAGCAGAATTATGCCGGTGTCACAATATTTAACAATTGTATTTTTTTATGCCTAATACTAGTGAACCACTACCTTAAGAGCTTTGATGAAAATAATGCTAAATGAAGGTTCTTGAGTCGGTTGATGAAATAAGTACAACCATAATGTGTCTTTATAGTGTGAAAATCTGCAATAGTAGACCACAGTTTAAAAGACTGTACATACTTACTGTTAATTCATTTATTCATCATGGTACTATCAATGAAAAGATGTGTATGTCTCGCGGATTATAATACTATTGTGGCTCTTTCAGACTTTCTTTAAAACTGACCAAAGTGTCTCTTTTGATATTGATGATTGCAGACCCTGCTATAGAACGCCGCACCGACTCTCATACCTGCACAGTGCACATTTTATATATAGCCCGGCGTGTCGCGGGGGCACTTGCACGCTAACGTACGCGCGTCTAGGTCCGTTATGTAATCTTCGGTGGGCCCCAGCTGCTTTCTCGCATAAAGCAGTCCTGCTCGCCCACCACCCCCCACAGCCCCACATCATCACCTCCTCCTCCCCCAGCCTCCCCCATCCTGTCTGCCGCCGCTTGCTACTCTCCCAGCCAGTGTCTATTCCTCTTATAGAACGCACTGGCTATGGATTTTTCATCTCCCCTCGCGGGTTGTTGAAAGGGCCTTGTTTGGAGACTATAGGCACGCAACGCTCTGCTCACTTAGGAGCTCCAGAGCGACGGCTGGTAGTTTGGGGGTTGGTGGAGTAGCAAGCGATCATTTTTGGAATGCAATGCTACGCAAAGGGGTTATATCACGCCAAATCAGCTTTTTTAAACTTTCAACCATATTATGATTCCTTATCCTCATCAAAAGCTGTTTAATTCGCGTATCGTCCTCAAATCGCCAGGCCTCACTCCGATAAACGTCACACATTTATAGTTTAGATTTCTTCACCGAACTTGTTCTGATCATATTCATGGTCATACTCTCTTCCCCTGCGCGGATTTGCACGTCGCTGATTCCGATGGCTATTTTCCAAGCAAGTACTTTATTTTAAAACCTGGCAAAAGGCAGATTCATTGTACAAAGCACAGTCATTTCACTCTGGAAAGGCTTTGAAGGGCTGGTGTATGAGCAGCTGATTGGATCTAAGGCATCTCGTTTTAGCCAAATCTTAAAACGTCACTGAAAATGTAGTCTTCACAAATAAAATGTTTGCTTCTGAGACTGTAACAACATTGCCTTTCTGTTTATACATGCTTTTCAGTCATGTGACTTTGTTGTTATGGTGGCCATTTTGAATACAAAAGTAGAATTATGCAGTACTACAACAACATGTAACAATATCTCAACACAGGATGAAAATGAAAGACAACTGATTGACAGTGGCATTTTTATGTACTCGTAATCATTGCTCAAGAAGATAACAGTTAAAACAAGGCTGTTGCTCAAGAAGATAACAGTTAAAACAAGGCCCCAGAGACGCACATTTATGTGAAGAAACCAGTAAGTCAGTGTTTAAGCTGCTCAAGATGTAAGCATGCTACCAGTTAGCATTTAGCTTCAACAGCTCAGCTCCAACCTCTCCAAGGGAAAGCCCTGAACCACAGACGTCTAGCCTTGGATACAACATGTGACAGAGGTCAGAGCTGAGTGTTACTGTAGTATTTCCTCAGTGTTCGTAGATGTGAGCCACACATGTGTTTATCATGTTGAAGCCATTGACAGTTGGTTGACAGTTGCTAACCGGTAGCATGCTAACGTCTTAAGCAGCTTAAACACTGACTCAGACTGAGACTCTATTGACATGACAAACTGTAGAAATCCCAGAGAAAGATTTTCTGTTTCCTCTTTGATGAGTTAATTTAGTCTGAGGAGTGAAGCAGATCTTTAGTAAATCCTGCTGTAGCTCGACAGACAGAGCTGCTACGTCTGTGCCACATTTGCTGGTTATATCACATAAACATGTGCTCTCTGGTTCTGTGTTTTAACTGTTATCTTCTTGAGCAATGACTACGAGTACATAAAAATACCACTGTCAATCAGTTGTCTTTCATTTTCATCCTGAGTTGAGATATTGTTACATGTTGTAGTACTGCATAATTCTACTTTTGTGCTCAAAATGGCCGCCAGAACTATGTGTGATGTCATTGGAAATGCATGTATAACTGCCAGTTATTGTTGGCAATTGTAAAACCCGCTGACGCATGTGAGCCTGAATGTATCAGCCCGAGACTCTCAAGATGGATTTTTTTCCCCCATGAGAATGTAGATCTCATCACAAAATACCAAAGCTAAGGTATCTGGAATAGTCGTGAAAACCTTAATTACATAACTACCTTTGAAGCCACACTAAACATTCCAGTTTATAAGATGAGTAACTAAAGTATACCAAGATTTCCTGGGAGGCGAGATGGTGATGTCTCGCTCCAAGCAAAGTTACGCGTCAGGTCTAAAGACAGGCTGGTTTTGGGGGTAACATATCTTATTTTGCATTATTTTGACTTCCAATGTGCAAGCTAAGGTTAGTAATGGAGGCAATTTGAGCGCTGGAATGACCAGAAAGAGCCAGGCAAGGCTTTCTTTACTTTAAAATGAAAGAAGAAACCTCCTCCGCTTGACTGAAGGATGACTCAACATTTAAAGGACAGCTTCGAGACTTCGAAATGGGAACTTCTTTTACGGCCAACTTTTCTACACGAAACGCCGCCGTAGTAAATCATAATTATCTTTTGACAAGAAAGACTTCCAAATGACAATTAGAGCTGTCAATCCCGAGCGAGAATGAACAATTTTTCCAACAAAAGTCAAACTCGGCGGGCAATTAGGCGCGCAATTTCACGTCAGTCAGTGCCTACACGTTCCCGACAACAAGGCCGACGCTGCAGGTGGAGAGGATAAGAAGGGGAACTCAAAGATATCGATTTATAACCTTTGCTGTAGAAGACTAACATGACCTCGATACGCCTAATTGTGCAGTAACAATACTATGATTGATTGATTATCTTATTAGTGATGAATATCAATCAAAACATCTGGACATGCCTGAAACGTCAGCCGATCCATCCGGAATCCTTTCTTCAGAGCCCAGGGTGCGTGACGGAGGATTCCCACCAGGTTCGGAAAGTGCGCGGTTTACAAATTGCTCCCAGTCACTATGACAACGCCGCCCCAAATTCTGATTTAATTACATTTCTTGTTAAGTCATGCCCAGCTGCTATGCTTCACCGGACTATTATTTGGGAAAAAGTAATTGTGGTATTACTAAAATATTCAAATTATGCCCTGGTCTTTTGGGTGTGTTTAAACTAGGAATTCAGCAACAACAGACCCTGGAGAGAGAGAGAGAGGGGGGGAAATTGGTAAAAGTGGTGTCTTTGATGTGGATATGTTGAAGAAAGTTGATTCAGTGGTTACGTTTACATGGTCAGGAAAATCAGATAACTGGAGAAATCAGATATAATCAGATCTGATGCGTTAATATTCAATCCAAAACTCCAAAGGGTTCTACATGTGCCAGTGCAGATGTGGATTTTTAGAGCAACTGAAATATAATGCCTCTCCCTTCCATATTTGGATTTGGACTCAAAGTGCTGTACATGTGGCATTCGTGTCACATTTCTGTATTTCCTGAATGTGATGGACGGGACAAAACTATGGGTCAAAACAGAACTAACATTAAATCATCGAGTCTGAACCAGGACTATCTGGAACTAAGCCTGACCTGTAGAATGGAAGATTTCATTTGATACAAAGCACACAACAACAGCCCTACAACAGCCCCAAAACAGCAGTCACCTGTCTACAAAGGGGAATCTGACACAACTGTCGATAAAACATCAACTATAAGCTTCAAATATCACACATTACATTTTAACACAGAGTGAAACCGCTGCATATCGATTAAATCAGGCACTTACTGTGTTCCTGTCAGGATTCAAAGTCAAAGTGGTGAAGCTGCTCCTTCAGCGTCTGCACAAGTTTTCCTCTGAAAAATACAATCCGCAGATAGAGGGTCCAACTTTTCCACGTCTGTTGCAATGTTAAATATTCATTTTGAGACGTGTAAACAGCATAAGCGCTCTGGGTGCACATGTTGCAGCAGACCAAACTCCAGGCACATGGCAGTTTGAGTGACGCATCACTAACTCCCGCCTCCCGTGCTGTGATTGGTCCGGCCAAATTTAGCTGGAGATTTGATCCAGCTCAACCAAGGCGGTCCAGACTGACTTCCCGTGTATCTAATACGTAAAGGAAGTCAGGCGGGTGTGGCCAGGCTAAGTGTTTGGTAGTGGATGGGCACAGGTAACTCAAAGGTCTAGGGTTCAATCTCAGCCAGTCAGCCAGGCCAATGTCTTATTTTCTTTAGTAATTGTAGTAGTAAAGTGAAATACAAATAGCACAAACTGTGAAGGGAGAAGGGAGCTATGACTTAACCAGTAAATATCAGAGCTGGGACTGAATCACAATGCTGAGGATAGAAGATTTATTTCATGGATGCATTTTGTGTTTTTTAATTTCATTTAAAAAAACAAAAAACGTTTTTATTATATTTCTGATCTTTGTTTTTGTGAATTAGTGTGTCTTTGCTGTATTTTCCTGGTTAGTTTATGCCCAGTGTGAAGATCAGAAATAAATCAGAATATATGAATATCAGATAATCAGATTATGTTTACATGCCACGTCCATAATCTGAGAACTGTCATTTTGCAGCCAAACGTGTCAACAATGCCATTTAAAACAATTCAAAACAATCCGGTGTCAGTGATATTGGCAAATATATGGTTATCATGATATTTCTCTTTTATGTGGTGATATACATTTTAGGCTGTATCGTCCTGCCTGAGTTGTAGACTATTTATTGTTTTCAGGTGAAAGCACATGTTAAACGATACCCAAAACCTCAAAAAAAAAAAAAAAAAGCCTGTCCCCCTTTAACAATACGTTCACCTCAATTTTATTTCCGGATCTTGCGTTTAGCTCGATGTCAGATCTCAAAGCTGCCATCTGTGGACCCCGCTCGCTCCCGTCTCCCTGACCTTTCTCCTCCCGACGCTGTTTGATGTAATTTTATGCAAATTCAAATTCAATCAGGGGCCGTAACGTGTGCTTTCCGTATCGCTCAGCCACAGGAGACAGAAGGACAAACACGGCCCCGTAATGTGATTTGTACCAAAAGAGCTCCCGTAGCGTCTCGCCTGCGCGCCCGCGGCTATATTAAACTGTCACGTCAACTGTAAGTATGAGCGGCGGAGTGTGCGGCGAATCAAGTTCGGAGACTCTCCCAAGTAAAACCAGACTTAATTTGGTTTCGGCTCAGACTGACATCGCGTCCGGTCCTTGCAAAAAGCTATTACGACGCAGTGGAGGGAGAGGAGTATTAGTGCCCTCTCGTGTGATTTGTAATAATTTGAATTTTTTTTGTAGTTTTCCGTGGGCATGCGAGATGTCAGCGACTCAAAGAAGCTGCTGTCTTATGCAAAGCAAACCATTTATTGACTCAATTTTTGCTCCAAGAGATTTCAAATTTCTGACAATCTTGTGAATGCTGTCAGTCAGGGTTGTGCAGTTTAGAAAATTGAAATGAAATTCTTAAACAAAATGTGGTCAGAGAGGATCGCAGGCTCATTATGTGGAGTCTGGACTTAGGAATAAATGGGCCCTCAGTGGAAGACATTAATTTCTTCTTTAAGCTAAAGTCGGTTTGGAAATGTCGAGCTCATGAACCAAATTAACGAAAGCCACATTTTCTTTGTTCTTGTCTTTGTTGGCACTGGGTTGAAGGGGGTAAAGAGCGACAAATTCAGCAGACTGTTGGAGCCGGGACTGGAGCACAAGGCTGGGGACAGAACAGTGTTCCACCATATGTGCAGCAGCCTCCACCACTAGACCAGATATTCCCAAAGTTCAGTGTGTCCCACAGCCCCATTCGTAGATCCAAAGATCCCATGGGGCCCCCACAATCCGCAGTCACTCTTTTCAAAGCATTTGTTTTTGACTACAGCTATTTCTACTAGTGCCACTGCTACTACTGTACTATTGCCATCGCATGAACTACTACTATTTATTTATGTATTTATAATATAATCAAAATCAAATGTGATTGAGTTAAAAAGAAACACTTTAATCGATGATCGCCCAGTGCTTATGAACTGCTCCACAGTTAATACATCAGGTGCACCAGACAGAATTGGATACATGGCATAAAGTTAGTCTGAACATGTTCAATGATTTGGAATTAACCATGGAAATGTCCTAGTGGCTTGTTTATGCATTTGGAATTGAGAGAACCAGGATAAACAGGCCACACTTTGCTATCTTTCCATTTCCAGCTTCACTGTAGTGCCTTGCCAAATCTACAAGGATACTCAAGATTTCTCAGTACATTTTCAATAAATATTGAATAAAAAAACATCTAATCGTGTCGGCTACTTGTACTCAACTTCTTTCAGTTTAGTTAGTTTCAATATGACAACTCTAACTCTCAGGCATCCAGTCCACAGCCTCATGACAGTCACAAGCCTGGTATCCAATTGGTTCCTCTGCCTTCGCTCAGCCGCCGCTCGCAGTCAGAAGACCCGCCACGCTCCTCTCTGTATTGGACACGGCTTCAGCTGGCCGATGAAAAAGCCACTTCATACCGTTCTTTAGCCATTTCCCCGAACATGAATCCCATTCGTGAAAAGAGGTCTCAGTGCAGAGCAATTCAGAGCAAATCCAGTGACGGTCTATATAGACTTAAAAAATGCAGACAGTTCCTTCTTTTGCACAACACAATTTAGGAAAAACAAAGCAAAGCGCAGTCAGTAACAGAATAATGTGAAAATAATGACTCAAGCTTGCATGAATGAATTCAAATAGTCTACTCTTCCTAGTTTCTCCTAGGAGGGAACAACGTTATAATAGCATGGTTTAAAGCTCAGAAAGTTGCATCTGTACTGCAGTGGGTCAGGTCTAGGTTCAGAATGAGGACGACCTGAACATCCTGAATGACCAGATTATTCCTTATTGCAAATGTGTGCTGTAATCCTGTCTTCTCTGTTTGCCTCTGCTCCTGGATGTGTTTAGAATGTGACTCGGCTCCGGGCTAAGAGCCGTAAATCCCATTGCCACCTACAGGCACAAGGTCATTAGGCGACGCATCGATTCGGGGAAGACGCATGATCTGTTTACGAGGAGGGAGAGAAAAATATTGTAATGAAAAGAGCTACACATTTATCCAATTAGTACAAACAGATAGATGAGGTGGAACGGCGAAAACTCAATTTAGCTCGGGAGCGGCGACCGTTTATGCTAACGAGGGGGCTGCTTGGAGACTTCGACGTGCAGTTCTTGCTTGGGCGCGAGGAAACCGCCGCCTCATTTCGAGTTTATTTCCAGTCTGCGCGGTACAATTAGCGAAAGCACTTGTAGTTTTCTTATTAGCAAGATTATCCTGCATGTCTCAAAAGCTCAAAACGCTCCTGCTAATGTCATAAGGTGTGGTCGTTATTGCGCCGAATTCCCTTTCCCTTCTGAACATGGCTAGGAAGAACATATCCTAACGTCTGTGCATTGTAATTCCAGGCATTTTTTTGACCCGCAAATAACTGGAATCTGCTCAAGCTCCAACGATGATGCAAAACCTGGCAACTTTTTCAACGCAACGCCTACAATAACCTTCCAGTGCGACTGAAAGGCACAGACAGTATATTGGATTGAAATGAGATGAGAGCGAAATCACGTCAAGTCGTTTTTGAGAGCAAAACTACTCGGGCCTGGCGATGGTTTATGGACTTCGGACTTGAATAACAAAATCCAGGAAGTGCTAATCGAAGTGCTTTAACAGTTGAAGAAACGATCAGAGGAATCAGGATGTGCGAATAGTTAACAGCCCCCAAGAAAGACATTTTTTGCATGAGGAGTGCTCCATACCACTGACCTCTCCCCTCTCCCATGTCAGCCTCTCGGTGTTGATTAGGCGATAAATCTGTCCGCTCACGGAGAGGTGTGAGGCCGTGATCAGAGTGGACGAGGAGGAAGCGTTCAATTGTCTGGGGCTTGTGGCTTGACTGGCAGAATTGGGGTGAGGGGTGTTCGGTGTAGCCCTACAGTCAGTAAATATTAGCCAGATCAGTTTCATTTAACATTACTGAAGAAAGACAGCTCGGATTTTTACCATTCTTTGCCAAAGAGGGGGAATCATCGATCATTTATGAAGCTAACATTAGGGAGTTTTCGCCGTAACCATTTATTTGACTGGTTTATTCATGAACAATATATCAGCACACGATTAAAAGAGCGTTCGTGATGTTTTCATTCAGTCGTGTTGAGTTCGTCAGCTCTTCCGTTCTTTATGAGTTCTCTATAAAATGCGGGGAATGCTAGTGTGGACATTTGGACACAGCCAAGGTCTTGGGTTGCGATCCTGAGGCAGAATGGGTTTGTCTTTGCGGAGACAGCATGGGCATCTTCCCATTTCTGGGTGCTCAGGTTTTTCTTCCTGGCGGATGATCTGGAAAATGGTTACAGGGGTGCTGGTAAACCTCACACTCAAATCGCAAGGTAATATGTAGACTCTGTATGTGCTCAAGTCCACACAACTCTCCAAGTGTGATTAAGATCCAGTAACAACAGGCTGTTTGAATCCCATTTCTTTTCCCCTTTAAACATCGCTCTCATAGCGGCGCACACACGTAGCTCGGCAGAGACTTTCACATCATTTGAAATTGGGAAGCTGCTTCAGTACCTTAAAGTCATCCGACATGCTCCAGTGGCACCATCCGGCTTTTGAAACCGCGGGGGAGGCGAGACAGGAGCAGTCAGCGCCGGTCGCTTTGTATGCGTTCGGAATCACAAGTCCTCTCTCGCGCTCTTTCTCTCTCTCTGTATCGTATGGCTCTTTCATTCGAAAAGATGACTTGTCCTTCCGTAACCCGTGTTTATCTGCTGGAAGCTTGGCCGTATGTCTCTAAATTTGGTACAACACTAAATGAAAGTGCAAATGGGTCGACGGTTTGTATAAAGTTATGGAGCTTGTGTTTTTATGTAGAGCACTTTGGTCTGCAAACTGTTGCTGTAAACTGCTCTAGAAATAAACTTTGGTTGATTGATTAAAGAGGGGGTATTATGCTTTTTTCAATCACATAGCACCAGTCTATAGCATACTACAATGATGACGTAACCTTCTGTTGGTCTGTATATGCAGTAAATTAAAATAACTGCCTTGAATAAAATTGCTCTCTCAAAATGGCTGTACTGAACGTCTTGAAATAGGCCTCTGTCTCTTTAAGAAGCTTTCCGACACGCCCCTTCAGCACACTGCTGTGGCATCTAAACAACACTACTGTGCGGGGAGGGGGCTCTGCTGAGCTGAGGAGCAGTGGTTGGTGGCTTGGCTGGTGACGAAAGGTCCAGAGGCGTCTCCAGGAGGTGGGGGCGTTCCTAGGAGGACTGAGGCATAGCTACACCTAAAATGGCTGCCGTCTAAGTTTTTACTGATTACTCAAAAATATGTGAATGAGCCAAGGCAACACTCCAGGCATGTGTTTAATGAGGGAATGACATAATAACATGATATAAAGCTTGAAAAAGTCGATTTTACATAATACCCCCCTTTAATTGATTGATTAATGAACTTAAATATGAAATACACACACTATAGATTAAAGATTAGATTATTAACATGAACTAACAGGCCTTAGCATTATCTTCTTCGCTTTGTGAGAGATTTCAGAATTGCAACATAACCTGTTGACCTATGCAATCTCGATTTACGAATATGGAGATATCATTGTCAGATTAAAGAGGACATCGACCATAGCGTAGCTGCAGGTGTCTAATCCCTCGCAGACAATGACGGAGGGATCTTTCCGGACGGCTGTGTCAACACGTCTCTGCGCCTTGGCGGAGGTCCAAGTGTGCTCCAGAGCATGCACCTGAACATACAACAGACCGAAGGCGTCTCTAAAGTGCCTATAAACGCACTGTTCTGGCCTCGGGTAAAGATAGAAGAGCGTTGAGGGAATTGACTGGATGTATAATTCCGATTTATTCACTGTCATGTTTGCCTGATGTTATGAAATACAGTGTATATGCAATGTGCAATCAAAACTGTATTCGCTGGATGTGATCTAAATGTGTCATAGAGCAAACACAAAACTGTTATCCGTATTTGTAAAGCCCATAATCCATCCCAGGACCCGCGAAGTACCCAAGACAATGATTTCAAGCCTCAATTGTGTATCATATAAAAATGACAGTAACAAAACCTTTTTTATTATGCTCTCATGCTGACATCCTTGCGGCTTTGCGTGAAATTCCTTATTCATTCGGCACGTTTAATTGCAAAATCTTCTGGCTTTGATTGCAGCCCAGTCCCAGCATGCCAGCCATTTAAACAGACCCTCCATCGCTCTCGGTGTCATAGCGCGCGCTATCATGTCGTCTCTACCTGTTGCTAGGCAGCCTTGGCCGGCGCCGCACATTTGCTTTGGCCTATTTGTTTGGATAGCTGTGAGTCTGGGCCGGCTAATCTCACCTCCAGGGATTCAGAGCTGTCCAGAAAGCCACGGGATCCTGCAATCACAACGGCGGGAGTGGGCGACACTGAAATGTAAAAATAATCTTAGGGTATAAAAATAAAAAGAGTATATTCAAAGGGTCAACCTCCACATACAAATAAGCGAGATAAAGTATTTAATTCCATTATCTAAATCTAAATCTGAATCTGAATAATTAAGTTTAAAGTGGATGCTAGCAAATCCACAGTTATGAACACACTTTGAGCAAGGATGTGCTCAAAGCTGGTCGGGTGATAGATAATCGGGCTTTAAAAATGTGGATGACAGTTTTGTGTTCCATTTGTGACACAATGAAATCCAGGACACTTGGATCGGCGCACGTCTGCTGTAGAAGAAGAAAGGACATAAGTGAACCGGATTAGTCAAACCTGCGTGAACGAAGTAACTTTAAAATACTTGATTTTGCGTTTGATGCTTTTTTTTTTCAATTTTCGAGCAATATTTATCCTTTTGATGATGTTGACGAATACATATGTGTACCTTTCTTTTCTACTTCAGTTTTGATGATATATCTTCCATCCGAACATGTTTGTCCTAAAGATCGAATGGGGGGGAAAATGGGGTCACAGAAATACAAGGGCAATTTGGAGTGCGTAAACACCCACGCTTGTCTGTGTCATCTGTACCCATCAATCACGCGCTAAGCTCCGGGCGCTGACAGTACCAAGGGCGCCCTGTGCTCTGCGGAGGCGGTGACTAGTTTATGGAGTGTTTGGCGGGGATTGCGTCGGATTTGCACTCTTGACCTTGAACGTGGTCGAAGCCGTTCGTACGGGTCATCAGGAGACGCCGAGCGCTTGCGAGGCCATCGGTTCTCGCGGGGGTTTGCGTAGAGTTTAGGTAAAGACAGGCCGTCACATGGTTTGGATTTGCGTAAAAAAAAACATTTGAAGGTGTGATCTGTGTGGAGTTTGCATCTCTTCTCCAGGTCTCGGTGGATTTCCCCTTCCCGTCAACATAAACAGCGTCAATTAATCCGAAACAAAAATAATATTGTGCAAAGTTCCTGACTCGAACCAGGTCTAGAAAATCATCTTTTTAAATGAGTCACGTACAGGTCTAACATAATGCCATATTAAAAGTCATCTTACGTACAGTTGCATGAACCGATAAGTCACTGTATTACTTTCTAAGCAACATAATGTAAGACAGTGATCAAGATGAGTTTTAAATGTTGTGCACAACTATATTTATAACCAATATAATTCTGATAAAAGGCCGATATCTGGGAGGGCAACTTCCTAGATGCTTCCAGATATCGGCCTTTTATCGGCTTCCTAGGCCTCAGGGGAGCTGAGACAAATTGTGCTGAAATTTGGTCACAAGTTCGGATCGGATTTCATGTATTTTATGTTGCAGACCTTTGCTCATAATTTCGGAACCATGAGATAAGAGAAGTCTTTCAAATGAGCCCCATCTGAAGCAATTACTAAACATGAGACTCCTGAATAAATCATACCTATGCCACAGTTCAACACTGACACATGTTACAGTTACACAGGATTGTAGAAAAGACATTTGGAATAATGTGCCAAAAATATTGGCGGTGGATATTGGCATCGGCCAATAGAAACCCCCCAAAATCGACATCTAATACTGTAATAGCCCCACTTAAAAAACAAAACAAAAACAAAGCTTGAATCCTTGAAGTCATGACCCAGTGCTGTTGTTTAAAGTAAAAGCACTGACTCGCCATATAACGATCTGTCCAAAAGGATTTTCTTTTTTATCACCCTTACCCTAATGTGTGTCATGCAGGTCCTTGTCACCCTAACCTTGCGTAGCGGCGATGTCTTCCAGGCCTTAAATACTACTTGAACAGGGATTATCCCCAGTATATGTCAAAAGCAGCCATTTTTCACTCCTCGACAAGCGCCCTTAAATTTTCCACCGTTCATTCTGCATAGACACAGCTCGCGAGACGATTCTGCTTAACCATCCAAGTGTTCCCGGGAAGTGCACCCCCTCCCAAGTGATTAAACAAGCACCAGTGGGAGAAGTCATTTATCTGGGTGACAGGCTACTGCTCTTCCCCATTGTTCCGCGCTTGTTTTAGCCGTAATGGTGGGCCGGCAACCTTTTGATTAGCCCAATCTCTTGGCGGTAATTAAGACCCGGGCTGCCAGGGAACATATGTGGGTTTGCTGATGCGCCGGGGAAGGGCTAAATTGGGAAGCTGGGTGACGTACTGTAGGCGTACTGTACCTAGAAATGGGATGCTTTGACAACTTGTACTTGGTGGTGGTAGCAAAATGGGGAGATTTAGCGAGAAAATGTGCGTTTCTCGATGTTAAGGCAGTGGAAATGTTGGCCAGGAGGGTAATGTATTAAAGGCTAGAGAACTGGGAGTGTAAGGATTTTTGAGAGTTTGATTGGGGCTAAATTATAAAAAGGTGCTTTGTTTAGGTAAAAGAATGTCACAATAAGAGTGCTCATAAACCTGCTAACTTGGTCATTTGTTTTGAAATGCTTGTGTCTGTTGTATTAGTTCAACCAAATGTTGCAGAATCAAGATTACGTCAAAGAAAGCGTAAATCTAATGTCAGCACTTTTAGGAAGAAAGGTCATTTGATAGAGGTTTGACAACAAAACAATTAACCTGTTATCTACCATCTTAGGGTTAGGTTTAGGGTTACGGCACCAAGTAACAGGTTAGGTTTCAGGAGCTTTATTGACATCGTCCAAATCGCCTTTGATGGAGTGCCTGGGGACCCATGTCCAGATCTGGAGTCAGGCTAATGGTCAGAATCACCTGGTTGGAGGATTCACCAATTGTGCACGTTATAGGGTGATACGGGAAACCGGAGCAAGGAGAACCCGGAGGAAACCCATCCAGACACCGGGAGAGAAACATGAGAGATTCCCAAGCAATTCGGAAATTGAACCCAGGATTTCTGCCTGTGATGCAAGAGCACTAACCACTGAAAAGGCAACCAGCGACAAAAAATGTGTTTGGTCATGATCTGAAACGGCGTATCGAAAATCTCCCATAGCCATTCTTTCTCGTTGAACAAGAGAAATATGGCTCTTTCTTCTTTATCGCTCCATAACAACTCCTCAGCCACCAGTGTAGGCGTCGCGGTTAAAGCAGGTCACTGGCACACACTCTCACCAGGCCAATTCGCTTTGGCCCGAGGTCCGCTGTTCCGTTCTCCACTCCCCGCTAGACTACGTGGAGCAGGAGGGCGGGACTTTGTCATTCCCTCAAATTCACTTATTTATTTATTTTTTTCCCCCACGGCACCCCTTTCAAAACAAACCTGAGCGCGGCAGATTAGCCCAAGCCGCTTAAAATATTGAAAGACGTTCTTCCTTCTCGCCGCCGCACGCTTCCTCCGCCTCTCCGAAAAGATAGGGCCAGGGAGGGAAAAAAAATAAAAAATTCTGAACTTGCTCACCCCACAGCAGCTGGTTGGTGCGGAGACGTGTGCCAAGACGATTCACCCCAATTTCATGCAGACAATGTAGAGCTGGGGAGGAGATAGCAGACAGGGGGCTTTGGAACTCGTCGACTTTGGCCTTTACCTGTAACACGCCGGTGGCATCCAAGTAGGAGGGGAAAAAAACAAGTAATTACGGGGCAAAATGAGAGCGGAGTGCGAGGGTTTTGGGTCGGAGGTTAAAAAGTCTGACAAATGAGTGTGTTTGGGGTGAGCGGAGGTCAAGACACTTTTTAATAACGCTTTCGTGAAGTGGTAAAGAGTAGTTTGAATAGTTCGTTTGGGAGCCTGTTCGGGGCAGCTACAGGAGGTTTGCTGCTATACCGTGATGTACTTGGACAAATGAGTTTGGTCGCCGGTGAAGCCAATAGTCTAGTGCAGCCATTCCCAAAACTCAATGGGAATTATGGGTGGATCCCGGGTCCACCCATAATAACGTTTCACTCTACCGAAAATAATTAGTAATGTTGTATTACTTAAAATTGCATAGAACATAAAATCTGATCTAAAGTAGTATGACACTTTTACACTTCCTTTCATATTCATACATTCAGATTTGATTTGGAAACGCTGGTCTAGTGGCTGCTGCACATTGGTGGAACAGTCTGTCTGATAATAGAATTTCAAGTTTGATAGAAGCCACACAAATATTGTCTATAATGACATTTTAATGCCACAGAAACTAACTCTGAAGCTTAAAAAATGACTTCTTAAAATATCCCACTATAAACATGAAATACAATGTAATACAAACAAACAAACAAACAATACAACAAAATATAGTATTACATAAGAAAATCGTGACATAAAATGCAAAAAAATGTCCAGACGATAAATATTGAGCCATACGTCGATTTAGACAGCTGTGGTGTTCTGCAGTGCGGCTTTAAAATGTTCATAGTTTACTTTCTGTATTTACTTATTTATTGTTTTTAGGGCAAGAAAAGTTTCATATTTGTTCCTCATTTAAACCAACCACTTTATTTTTTTCTCCAAACCACCGGCACTCTTGCAGATACAAACACATGCATAAACTCGATAAACTCTCTCTCTCTCTCTGTCTCTCTCTCTCTCTTACATTGCCTTTCTTCCAGTGGCTGCACGGATGAAAATTATTGATGTGCTCTCTTATAAAACAGTGGCTTCTCCCTCATGTATTCCTGGCAACATCACCGGCTCAAAATAGCTGCCGACCCAAATAACTCCCACCCCCTTCTGGAACGTGGCGAGCTAGCCAGGACACAGCCACTGCGCCCGCGACAGGCTTTGGCTAATTGGCATCGTTTTGCTACGAGAGTAAATCTGGGACAACAACACATAAGAGGAGAGACGGGCTGTCATCCTTTACTCAAATACAATTACTTTAGGTACTTTTTTTGTGACCTGTCAGAGAAGTTTCATAACATGGTACTTTTTTACGTCTACTTCAATATTCTTTATTGAAGTATACATTTTGTAGTAACAGTGTCTAATTTGTTTATTTTTCCAATCTCATTTATGTTTGTTTTTGGTTTATTCTTTGGAAATACATGTATTTTCAAGTTAGTTTATGTTTTTTCCGCCCATTCGCAATATACAGTAAGACCTATGCTCAAACAGTTGCTCATACTTAGGTATTTTTACTCCAAGTAAGTGTGTAATTTGTTTGGTTCATACTTTTAACTTCTACTTGAGGAAAGAGATTATAATGTAATTTTACTCTTGCTTGAGTGAATAGTTAGGTTACTTGGGTACATTTGCCTGAATAACCTTTTGGTGAAATTGTACTTTTAACACTAGTGTTATAACAGCTAATTTTTTACTTACTAATCTAAATATTCAAGCGCTTAAAGTTTCGGTAACACTTTATGATAACTACACCTTATTTTGTCGTAATAAATGATTAATTAACACTTAATTCATGAACAAATCATTACTTGAAGTGTGTGAAGAACTACTCATTATGAGTTTGGCATTAACTGTAGTTAAGTAGTTGCATTACTCCTCTTATTTGTTTGTGCTCTTGCCTGTCAATGAGAAGATTATGGACCTTTCCTGTCTGGAGTTCCGGTCAGGTTGGAGTCACAGTGGCTCTGGACTAACCCTCCGTCAATGTAATTGCATGATGCAATGGTATGTATTTGGACATTTAAAGCACTTCACCTTATGTCACCGTCTATTTTCATCCCTAAATCGCTTGCAGTGTCTAGTTTAGCTCTGCATATTAGAGTATGACGACAAAAACACAGTTGTTGGTGTCTTTTACTTGTAACGTCGCCTTTCCCTTGTAAACATGCGTATGGGAATTGCACAGTGAAAGATTTATTCGACAGCAGGAGTTTAGCTAAAAGATGAGGGGAAAACAGATCCAGCGGGGTGTTGTCACTGATTTTAAGCTCAAATTGCATGCCGTGTTTTGAATAATGGATCCGGGTGGAATTTTGATTTATGTTGCTCTGAAAAGAGCGAAGGAACGGGGATGAAACATGCGTCGGAGTAGTAGTGGCACATTTGGGGAAATGCGCTTAACAAGAGCAGTTTGTTAAAAGATTTTACAACTTGGCATTGTTCATCCGCGCTCGGCGGTTGTAAGCCCCCGGGGGCAGGGTGATGGATATGTGGCTGCCAGTCTGCACCAAAGCCATCTTCGACTGGCTGCCACTTATGTACTTAACACTTGCGACATGGGTGAAAAGTCTTGCTCAAAGATAGGATGAAAGCATGAACTAATGAGTGGGATTTGCATTTTCCAGTTTTATTGGACTTATTAAAAGACCTGGATGTTTTGTCTTTCCATTGTTTGATTGAATCAGAAATTGAGATTGTGAACTGTGGAAATCTCAAACACATGTGTATCTGCCCAAAGTGGGAATAAGTCACTTGCACAAATCTCAAGTAAGCATCAAGCTGTGACGTTCAAGTCCCAAGGAAGTCTGAGTCAACTTTTCATGAGGTTCAAGCAAGTCAAGTCAGGTCATGATTTAGTCAGAGAGTCACCTCAAGACGTGCACAAGTGGTTTAAACATTGGGGCAGTATTTGATGCTCTCATTCATGCCTTTGTCACTTCTCGTCTCGACTACTGCAATAGCCTAGGTTTACCCTCCAAACTCCTCAACAAACTCCAGAACATTTAGAACTCTCCTGCGCACTCTCCTCCTTACACACACCTCCTCCTGCAAACACAAAAGCTCCTGTCCTGAAAGAGTTCCACTGGCTCCCCATCCCTCAGCACATTCAGTTCAAACTCATTACCATTGTTTAGAAGTCCCTCCGTAACCTTGCCCCCGCTTCACTCTCTGAGCTACTGCACCACCGCACACCCAGCCGAGCTCTCCGTTCAGCCGATGCCAACCTCCTGTCACAAAACTGAGACCCTGCTGCTGGAACTCCCTGACCAAGCACATCAAAGACTCATCGTCACTCTCTTCCTTCTAACCATCCCTCATCTACCAGTTCCTTCCTTGTGGAACGCCATTTGTTGTCGTGAAAAGTACTATAAGGGAGATGGAACCCCCTGAGAAAAAAATCACAACAAATGTTATCATAAAAATAGCTAATTATTATTGTAAGATTCTGTTTTCTGACTTGTTTTTGTTGTTGTTCTCAGTGGTTCCCCTACAATGCCCCAGCCCCCTTATGCTTGGATTCGCCTCTGCTGAAAGTACATCCAGCACAGTCTTCCAGTTTACTGTCATTGCGCTCTCTTAATCTTAATCTTAATAAAATCAATGTTTTTGTTGAGGATTGAACTTCTAGTGAAGAAGCTGTACGTTATTGGGTGAAACATTGGCATTTAAGATAATTAAGTTGGTTCGATATATTGGACTAATAAAGTGCATGTTGAGAAAACAATCTTTGAAGTGACAAGCTACTAAATAAATCTACAGAGGATAAGCGAGAAATGTTTCCTTGCCTGGTTGAATAAGCCCAAACTGTAAAGTTCTCATGCCAAATTTGCGATATTGACATCCTTATTTCCTCATTTTTCTCCACCGCTGCAACTCATTAGCATTTCACAGTTATGTCACCGTGTGTCGTTCCTTCCAAGTCTTATAAAGCCCTCATTCCAAAAGCTTTAGTCAAGCACAAAAAGACACACAAAAAACAAAACAAAAACGCGTGTTTTTGCCACCATTTGGAAACGTTCGGGCTCTTATCAGTATGGGCGCCACTCCACACTCGCGGCGGACGTGACCGGTTTGCCAAAATATACCCTTACTACTACCAAGGAAGCTGAATTTTCACACTCCACTGTTCGCTTTATCTTTTCTATGTTATTTTCGCCCCCCCCCCCTCCGCCCGCTCCCCAACCCAACCCACCTCCCTCTCTCGCCGCTTTTGTTTCGCCGTGCCTTTTCCAGCCAAGTCGGCCCATTCTCCTGACCCGTCATTGTGTGCCGCGATGAAGATTAGCCAGCCTGCCGCGCACAATGAGGTCCGAGCATCCGGCGAGCCGCATCAGCGCAGACCCCCTCCTATCCCCGTGCCCCCCCCCGCGCGCAGCCCAAAATCCGGGTGCAAGCTGCTAACCGCGCCGCAGAACCGCTGTCGACGCCAACCTTTGCACAAAAACTAGATTAAGCATAACGTAAGTACTGGATAGGCTACTGGCAATTGTTTTTTAATGCAGGGTACATTTTCAACTGTGGATAAAAGTGTTAAAAGCGTGTTAGTGGCAGCACCAACTAACCTCTCACTAGCTCTCTACGTGCTTGTGTTTCAATGATTGAAATGTTATTCAGTATGGTTATAAAAGGCCTAATTAAAAAAAAAAAAAAAATTCAAAACGCCTGGAGTTGCTCGACGTTGGCAATGATTGGAGTGAATGCGTTTAAAGAACTGGCAAATGGTAGTAGGAAATACTTTAAGCCAATACATATTTTCATGAATAACTTGTGAGGGTGTGCAGTTTGAACTCTTGAGTCAAGCGCTTTGTTTTCCATTTCCTAACAAATTTCGCCAGGTGGAATTGAACCCACAAACCCACACCCTTCTTGCTTTGAGGCAAAGGCACTAACCAGTACGCCATCATGCTGCCAAGGAGAGAAGAGGACCGCCTGAATGGCTGTCACTCAAACACGCATGAAAGAAATAGAATACAATGATGGAACAGCACTGAAAACAAAAGCTGCGAAAAGTGAGTTTAGCAGCAGTTCAGTTTTGCTCTTAGTTGTTTTGCAAGCTGTCAACTGTACTGGGGTTGTTTTAGTGTGGAGGGCGTTCTGTCACATCTCAAGGCGTTTTGCGCATTGCAGGTGTTTTGATCACGTTTTGCCCCGCACTCTTTAATACTGGTACTAGAGCGGGACCCGAGACGGACAGTGTTTAACTCACAGTGGGAGAAATAGTTTGTAGTTTATCCTGCGATGCACGAGGCTGCACGCAATGTTACTGTGAAGAAGGGGAAGTAGCAAGCGCCTCAGCCGATACCCTTTGTCCCTCTGATGATTTTGACAATTTGATCAATCCATCACTTATCAAACTTGCGAGGCTGTTGAACGAGTAAATAGTAGCTTTTTAGCAACAGCAAAGTAAACCCCTCCCTACCAGATCACTATATATCCAACCTGTTGCCAAAAAACAAGCTGATTTGCTTACAAAGCCTCTTGGGGTGAGAGGCGAGACTTCCTAAACAACCAGATGACAGCAGAACTTTTTGGCTTCAATCCTTTCTAACTGTACATTTTCTGTACCGCCTGTGGCTAAACACCCACTCGCCAGGTCCCCCACTTGTCCGTCCCTCCCTCCTCACTCTCCCTCCACGTGTTGAAAGCTACCCTCCGATTAGATTAGGATGCTTTTGACAGGCGAGAGGAGCAACTAGCCACTCACTCTCCCTCCCGACACACAGCCCAGCTCAGCCAAATCCAGTTATACGGAGACAGACTTCCCCTCCCCGCGAGTGCTACACGGATAATCCCTTATACCCACTTCCATTCCAAACACCTCTCCAACCCCCCCTCCCCAGGAAAAAAAAATCCATCCCAAAATCTCAAATCCCGTATCCCTTTCCCACCTTCACCCTTGCGATTCAACGGCAAATACCAGAACAACGGACGATTTCCCCCGTTTGCCATGCCATGTCACGACTCTTGAAAGTTGACGTCTTCATGGGGAAACCTTACAAACCCTGTGCCTCTCGGTGAGGAACTCGCAAGGAAAGCGAGTTTGTAATCATGTCGAGTGGTGTTAAGCGCGGAGGAGATGACTGTGTTGTCGGAAGAGTCTTTTTTTCTTCTTCTCTTCTCCGTTTCCCGGGAGCAGATGTTTACTGTTTGTACAACTGGATATGTCATCATCCGTCAGAAGCGCTCCGTGTGGCGCGCGGATGAGCGGCAGCCAAAGGGAAAACATTTACATTTGAATTGATTTGAATACAAGTGGTTAATGGGGGGATAATGACGCTAGGTCTTAATAGCGGAGGTTGGCAATTGAACAGTGTCTTCAATACGGCAATAACCGTCATTGAGGGGCGGTTTTGATGACTAAGAATGCTCATGAAAATGACGGAATTCAGGAAAATCAAAAGTACGCGTGAGCTTAGTCATGCGTCTTAAAGCTTCCAGATTTGTGGCTGAGCTGGGAATGGCTCGATACGCTCGACAACTGGCTTTGATACAGTCAAACGTGAACCTAATGAACTTGTTTTTGACCTTTTTTCGATTGGCACTAAGCTGAGGGAAGCATGTGTTCGAAAAGACAGCTTGATAAGGCTATAGAGACATAGTTGGACTCATTGGGCACATTGAACTGGCAAGATAAAAAACAACACGGCGTTTCTCTCGGTTCTATCATTTCATTCAAAAAATTATTGCCACAGATGGACGTTTCTAGTCTAATACGGTTGATGTTCCGAGAAGTTCTCTTGAAAACAGGACAACGATTTTGAGTCCAACCAAAGTCAGCGTTGACACAAACACCAGCGCAAAGAGACGCAATGCTAAACTCTTGTGACACAGCTGGACATTTCTAGTCACTCCACATCCTGGTATTTTGTACGGAATTTCATTATGTTATGCAAATCCAAATAGAGGTTCTTGAGCGAGTTTGAATAAAACATTAGAATCTTGTAATGAGCGGAGGTAAACTTTCACCAGGAATAATATGTAAAAAAGGAAACTAAAATAAGATAAATGGTGTTTGATTCTAGGCCTGTTTACTGTAAGCTTTTGTATCACTGGAAACCCTCTTTAAAAGTGGTGCCTGTTGAATTTTTAGGGTTGTGTCCGCCAAGAGTCCAAGGCAACGTTTGGCGCTTCAGTCATAAAACTAATTGGAATGATTGTCCATGGAAAACGTCTGTTGGGTAATTATATTGTTTTTTGTGTTGACGATCTCGACAATCAAGAGAAACAATTCATGTATTGAGAAGAATCGTCATCGAATATTACAATTAGGGACAAAGCTTGGACACGTTTTGTACTTTTCTACTAAATCAAGTCATTGTACGAAATAAATCATGTCTACATTTACTTGACTTACCAAACCTCAACAACTTCCATTCCTTCCCCTGAGCCACGTCCCCTTGTTAGCCCCTGTTCGAAGACAGGGAGGTCCTCCCGTGTCAGGCTGATCAGTGGACTGTTGTGTTTGGTTGGGAGGGGAAAGCGTTGGGAGATGGAGACTTTCTGCTCCATTAGGCAGGGGGTCAGCGGCTCCAACCCCGGGCCGCTCCATCAGTGTGGGCCGGCGAGAGATGAAAGCTGCTTTAGAAGATCCTCACAACACAAACACGTGTCGGGCGGCACTAGCAGGAGGGTCAACAGTGAGCATGGGCCTGGCAAAAAGTAATGCCTTTCTGTTTTGAGTTAGGTGAAGAAGAAGCAGTGGAATACGTTTCTATTCCTGCAGTGTTGGTACATCCTCTTGTGCAGAGACAGTTTAGTTTCACCAATATAAGACTCCTTGAATTGCGTGCATTCGATTTCTCTGTATGTGGCTGAGACTTTCATTTCTTAAATATTGCTGCAACTGTTGGTTAGTGATTTTTCTACTGTACAGCTAAGAAACTCGACGTTGATTACCATCTATTCTTATTCACAATTTCAAAACCAATGCTCTCTTTTACTTGAATCTTTAGCTGCTCTCACAAAATCTACACAAAAATCGATACAAAAGGAGCAGTATTTGTTTTTGATGGATTCCGCATGAAGCGAGTTACACAAGAGAACAGACTCAAATGTATTGTCATGTGAAATAAGTCAGCTCTGACGGACAGTGAACAGCGAGTGAACGCGGAGGCTGTGAATAAGATTGGCTTATTTCTTGTCATTATATTAAAAGAAAGAAAAGAGAAAAGCGTGTTTACTACCACAATATTTACAATACTCCATAAATAACTTGATTGTAGTGATAACAGGCTTCATATAGGTTGCAGCAAGTCCAATTTAATGTAAGTAAATACCTATACAAATCTATGCATTTATATTTTCTAAAGATCTGTATCCATTCTAAACCGAGGAATGATGGAATTTTTTGCTATCTAAAAGCAAATCTGACACAACGTGAACTTTTAAGCAATAGTGTGAAGAAATTTTGGGTCATAATTTGGTATGGCACTGTCACTCTTTCAAAAGAAATTACAGCTAATGCTTGTTGGAATCTGATTTAATGCTTTTGAAATGACATTTAAGGCCTTCATTTGATTAATGTGTTTTAATGCCCTGCAGAAACCCTAGATAATAGTTTAGATTTAGTAGTACCTCCATATAGCCGCTAGACCCCCATTGGAATGCATTGCACTTTAGACACGTTAAAAACAACTTTAAAGCCTAATTTTTTGGAACTGTCTACAGCTAGATATTCCTCCTGTGATTACGCTGGGTTAGACACAATCAGAGGCACCGGGCTGGTTATCGTAGGATACATTTTAGAAATCTTGTACTTAATGAGGGTCGGACTGTTAGCATTGGAGCTGCGCGAGCTACACGTCACGCAAGGGCCGAGTCTACAGTGAAGATCCCGCCCTTATGCCCTTATTAGGAACATGCTTCGTCAGAGCTGGGGAGGAGGAGTCTGTAAATCTGCCATGATTTCCCCCTCGAACGTGGTCATTATGGTTAACGGGGAGGAGTGAGGAGGAGTTGTCTATTATTTGTACAGCCTATGGTGTTGTCAAGAGTCAGAGGTGGGTATACATTTACTAAAAGTACAAGCTTTAGATGGGGTGGGAGGCCAGAATCCTCAAAGGAAACCTATCCAGACAGGAACAACATGCTGACTCCACACAGAGACACCCCGACCTGCCTGGGAATGGAACTCGGGTCCTTCTTGATGCTAACCGAGCAGCCCCAGACACCCTTTAGGCACGTAACAATATCCTGTATACCGATTCGAATCCCAAACAAAAGGCATTTCCACCCCGTTCCGTTTACTATCTCGCCCACCCATCCAAACAAAACCAGGCTTTCATCACCCCACCTTTCACTCCGCAGCGGGACGTTAGTCTCCCATCGGCTGTCAGCCATTCGAGATTTAGTCACCGCCGCCGCGTTTGCCTTATCAGCTCCGACTCCTCCGTGTGTAAAACTACCGGAGGCGCCGCGTTGCCAGGTCTGCGACTGCGATCGGGATTATTACCGCGGGCTTCACGTTGCCAGATAAGAGCGTGCGTGTGTGCGTGAGAGTGTGTGTGTGTAATTAAGCCGTTTTCCGTTATCTCGAGGCAGGGGAAGGCTGATGTGTAAAGAATGGGGTTTCGTATCTGCTTATGACGCCAGACGCCAGTTTTTTTGCATCCTCAGCGCGCACCTTTTTGACTCGTGGATGGAGCGAGCAGAGGTTACGAGGCGGCGGTTTACTCATCACAGTTAAGAAAGAAGAACACTTAGACAGAAATGAGACAACTGTTTGAGGTTGGAGCCTGAATTGCCTAAACATTTGAGTGAATACCGAAATCGGAACAGATAAACTAAAACAAGAATGTCATGCCGAACATTTTATAAAGGCACTACCTGCTTTTTCTTTCTAGTGGAACAGAATTTGTTTTCTCTTCCTATAGTACAGTGCCTTGCGAAAGTACTGATACACCATGAACTTTTGCAAATTTTGTCATGTTTACAACCCTAAACGTAAAGATTTGATTTTTGATTTTTTACTGAAAGTTCACACACAAGTAACAGACAACTGTGAAGTGAAAGCAAAATGATACATGATTCTGTTATTTTTCAAAAAATAGAAAAGTGAAAAGTGGGGCGTGCATAAGTATTCATACAGCATGACTTAATACTTTGTGGAACCCCCTTTTTTCTGCAATAACAGCAGCAAGTCTTCTGAGGTATGACTACAAGGTTTGCACATCTAGAGAAAGAGATTTTAGCCCATTCCTCTTTACAAAACAACTCAAGCTCTGTCAAATTAGAAGGAGAGCGTTTGTGAACAGCAGTTTTCAGGTCTTTCCACAGATTATCAATAGGATTTAGGTCAGGACTTTGACTGGGCCATTCTAACACATTAATATGTTTGTTTTTAAACCATTCCATTGTAGATTTAGCTTTGTGTTTAGGGTCATTGTCCTGCTGGAAGGTGAATCTCCGCCCCAGCCTCAGTTCTCCTGCTGACTCCAGCAGGTTTTCCTCTAAAATGTCTCTGTATTTGGCTCCATCCATCTTCCCATCTATTCTTACAATCTTCCCAGTCCCCGCTGAGGAAAAGCAGCCCCATAGCATGATGCTCCCCCCACCATATTTGACACTGGGGATGGTGCACTCAGGACGATGAGCAGTGTTAGGTTTGCTCCATACATAACGTTTTGCATTTGGGCCAAAAAGTTAAATTTTGTCTCATCTGACCAAAGCACCTTCTTCCACATGGTAGCTGTGTCCTCCATATGACTTCTAGCAAACTTCAAACAGGATTTCTTATGGCCTCCTTTCAATAATGGCTTTCTTCTTGCCACTCGTCCATGAAGGCCAGATTTGTGTAGAGTACGACTTATAGTTGTCCCATGTACAGATTCCCCCAGCTCAGCGGCAGTACGTCGCAGCTCCTCCAGAGTTATCTTGGGGCACTTGGTTGCATTTCTTACCAGTGCTCTCCTTGTTCGGTCTGTTAGTTTAGGTGGACGGCCGTGTCTTGGTAAGTTCACAGTGGTGCTATACTCTTTCCATTTCCGAATGATGGATTGAACAGTGCTCCGTGAGATGTTAAAATCTTGGGAAATCTTTGTATAACTTAACGCTGCTTTAAACTTCTCCATAACTTTATCCCTGACCTCTCTGGTGTGCTCCTTGGCCTTCATGATGTTGTTTAGTGACCAATACACTCTGACCATAGCTCTGAGGCCCTCACAGAACAGCTGGAATTATACTGAGAGTAGATTACACACAGGTTGCCTCTATTTAATGGTTAGGGCAAGGTGTGAACTTTCTGCCGTCATTAGGAATGTTATAAAGGCAATTTAATGCACTCAGAAAATGCTGTATGAATACTCATGCACGCCCCAGTTTTCACTTTTCTATTTTTTGTAAAATAACAGAATCATGTATCATTTTGCTTTCACTTCACAGTTGTCTGTTACTTGTGCGTGAACTTTCAGTAAAAAATTCAAAATAAAATCTCAAGGGTTGTAAACATGACAAAATGTGCAAAAGTTCAAGGTGTATTAGTACTTTCGCAAGGCACTCTATATTGTAAACTCAGATATTTGTGGGGAAAACATCTCTAATTATAAAGCATTTGTATCAGTTTCATGAATTTGCAGGCTAGTATACCAGCATTTCTGTGAAAGTGACCTTGAAAGGTGACCATTCCAGTTGTGAATGTGCTTTTAAATTCGTCTATGTGAAGAATTGGGATGCTGCAAATATAGGAAAGTTAGGAATGAGTTTGGACCACAACTAACTAACTAACTGTTTGTAATAAACGGTATAGGGCCCTTTTCTTACCAGCAGTTTAGCCTGACTTATTTGTGTCACTGTCATTAAACTTTCCAACATGAGTAAACATCTTTCCCAGCTCATATATCCGACCTCTGAGGACATCTGGAACGCAGCATAAGCTACAAGGTTTTATATGCAATAAGCGCCATGGAGACAAGATATGGTGTTGTAAAAAGACAGTCCCAGAGAATTTGCGTTTTAACAACTTACAACTTAGCGCTTGCCACGAGCATGTCTTTCTCGCTAGACAGATAAATGAGCTTGGTTTGTCGCCTCTAGCTTCTTCCTTTTGTGTCTTGGCTGTCCTTCTGTCACTCCCCTCTGGTGCTTTTGGTTTCCATAAGACACCCCCCCCCCCACCATCGCCCTGGCCCCCAAAGCTTCTCCTCCCCTGCTGATATCACCCCATTGAGACTACCCGGTCATCCCCTCGCTTTCTATCCCATGTTTTCCCCGCTAACTTGGTCCCTTAGGCAGGTTCGGGCGCCATTCGGGGATTCACTGACGCCGTGCTGCTCTCCGAGGAGTCTGGAAGATGCGAATAAACAGAGCGCTCAAGGGGCAGTTGAGATTTGATCGGGCAAAGATATAGATTTGGTTTATGTTGTGGGTTTGATCTCCGAATCTCACTATATTCATCTTGTGACATGGTTCTGTTAATGATGGTACCATGTCAGTGCTAAGGCCATGACTGTTTACTAGTTGTTATTTTGTCACTAACATCTCCTGATGTTCCAACTTTGCTATTTGTTAAACTTGTTAAAAAAAAAATATATATTTGGGATCGGTTGGTTATGTGACCAGTCTTTGCCCTGGGCTGGTGTTGGCATTTGTAGAGTTAATGTATTTGTATTAATACATAGATATCTAAAAAATTATTACTCAATTGAAAACAAAAATATATCTTTTTTTGATATGGTTCATGTACTGTGATACATGTGCAAAGGAGCTCTACAGTGCAGAGGAGCTACAGGAGATTTGTTTAAAAAATAAAATAAAAAAAATCACTAACAACCTGTTTATGTGTTCAGCTTCTCTGCTTGTCTGCTTAACACTGGCTGTCGCAAGGGGAATTAGTCAAATGAGCGTTTTAGAGAAATCGGTGTCTCCTGCTCGTCTGAAATAAACATTTCAGCTTTAAATCCCCTTAATTTAATAATCCGTTTACAATAGCTTTTTTTAAATGCTTTGTATGATGATGTTTATGTCAGAGTAGCTCAGATTTTTGTCAAAATAAGAGAAATAATCAATGGCATTGATATCGATAATATCTTATCAATTCCCATCCCTACTTTAGTGTCATGAGAAATGTTTGTTGAAAGTTGAATGGAGATTGACCACAGTTGAGATAACAATATCACTTCAAAGTTGATTAGTCAGGAGCTGAAAAGGCCAGATCAGTGCATCTTTGATTTGTTGCTAACAGATAAGATTTCAAAGCTTTTGGAAATTTTAGTTTTATGGGGATAGACCACATAAGTACCACGATATTAACATAAACCAAGACAAAACCGCAGTCTACAAAAGCAACAAAAGACTTCTCCATCTCAATTTGAAACCACTCATTTTTACGGAGTCATGCCTATAGATTACCATCTCTGTCAGCTAAAATGGCGGCCGCTGATGGGGTGCAGGCGTGGTATCATTTGTTATTGATTTAGCCTAGCGGTGGAGCTAAAGCTAACAGGGCAAGGTGGTGAATGCCTGGGGCCACCGGTCATTTAGCTGTCAACCTCAAAGTGATGGCCCCGGCCCGGCGCATTAGATCAATGAGACGCGCCTATATACAAGGCCTGGGGCGAAGCTGCACACCGGGGAGGAGCGAGGCGTGATTTAGGCAGCCTCGGTGGAAAGGCACTCTGGGAGACTCTGAACTTGCTTGTCCAAAATAAAATAAAAATTAAAACTTTGAGTCTAAATGTATATATCAGTATTGTACTTATGGGGCTTTGAGTTTTGAGTTTGAGTTTGTCAAAGTGCTGCACTGTAGTCTTTATTCTTTTGTTGCTATTGAAGCGAGGCTGCCAATCTTCGCCATCACCAACCACTCACTCACACACTACATTCACTCAGGACGGGAGTGAATGTAGCAGGGATTCAAACGGCCAAACTCGCGGTTCTTAGACGACTTGGATGACTACTTTGACTTGAACTTACTACTATTTAGACTCGTTTCAACCGGACCTTCTAACTCAGGGTCTGCACTTTACTTCAGCAGTATTAGTAGTTGAGAACATATTAATTTTACTCCATTGCATTTGTAATATGAATGCAATACTTTATACTCCACTACATTTCCGAAAGACTGTTGACATTTCTAGAATTAGACATGTTTTGCAATGAACCAAATCGCTTCACCCAGGGGCCAGGGTTGTCCACTGAGTCCCCACAAGTTTGCAAAGTGGGCGATGGCAACACTTTTTCGAACTGATTTGTATGTTGTACTTTCTATTTAAATATTTTCTACAGCACAGTCACTAAAGTAAAAACAACTAAAATTTAAAAAATGACCGAACAACTTTTACTTACAGTAGATTGGAGTAATATTTGATCTGTTGGAGGCGAGCTGTACTTTTACTTAAGAGATTAAATCAAGTACTTTGACCATAACTGGGCCTGGACAAAATGATGGATCGTAGAAACCATCTCAGTGGGCAAACATATTTTCTGAGTGATTTGAGAATATGCATTTATCAGTATAGCAGTTGCCTTTGCTCCTAACCTGACCAACCAGACTAGAGATACTTTCCACAATCTATGTGTAGTCCGGGATCTGGTGGTATCTCACTGAGTTCCAATGGAGTTCTGGAACATGGCGGCGTACCCGAGTGTGAAGAAATCAAAAATAACTTTAAAAATCACGATCAAGATTGAGAAACATCGCCATCTTGTGCCAAATCGAGAGGCGAACCACTGAACTTTTAATTGCAGGTGAGAAGTTATAAAGTTTGTTCTGAATGATACAAGATTTGAGAGTCTTCCACATTTAAATGGCACCTCACGAATTTGTATCTGTGATTGGATTGACAAGGCAATTACAATTATTATAACGTTACATTTCTTGTTGAAGCTCAAGAAACACAGCACTAACATTACACTAATTGGTCTATTGTATTTCTCCCCATACTTTTAGAAAAAACTTGTCATTAATTTCAGACACTGTCATTATTGTATCTTGTATGCGATGGCTGCGGACACAGCAGTGCCCGCGATATGTAATCAACATGTCACATCGGCCCCAAAAATGCAATCTTTTTCCAATTTTGGGGAAGATAATTGCCGCCCAAAAAACCAATGTGAAGTATGTTTTCCAAACACCTGACCAGGCACAATGCAATTTAACGGTAGGTAGTCATTTGGAGAACTGAAATTCGCTAATATTGATCTCATCTCTCGGGGTTATACAAAACTAATAAAAGAAGTGGCACCATTTTACAGCAAAAACTACATCAAAAGTCTCGATCTCCAAAGAATAAAGAGATGATTCGGCCGACTCAATATTAGCTGCAGAAAAGCCGCCTTTTTACTTCTCGCCAGTCGATACTTTGCCTTACACTCCACTAAATCTTTCTTTCTTTAAACCGCAATAACTGGTTGGTTAGATGGTGATTTTCTAAGTCCTTAAGAGATTATTGGAAGGTTATAAAACATACCTCCCCATATGTTAGTATTGCGTTTGACTTCCCTATTTGTAAGGGGGCAGAACGTTCGACTTAAAACTGGTCCGGGATTGGACGGCTCACAAAATGCTAGGCTCAGACAGCTAAAGGCATTTCTATGGTTGCAATGCTGTGACATCACTCACATTTCCTTTATAAACAATACGTTTGTTAAGTGATGATGTAATCGCTCCACTTACGGGTCCAACGGAACTTTAGCCTTATTCACGACAATGGGATTTTGCCGATTTTGATGAAGGCTTATTTTAAGTACAAAAATATCTTCATTTTGCCTGGACAAATGGTGACATATGTTATTCGAATTAGGTGTACGTTTTTTGGCCTTATATGTATTTCAGCAGGAGATTCAGATAAAGTTGTGTTTTTTGCTGTGTTTGTCTATGAACCTCTCAACAGTTTGGACCCGGAAGTAGCTTATTATGATGTGTGACGTCACAATTAACAAACGCATTGCCTACCTCGAGTATTTGATGTTTCAAAATATACAGAACTGTCATGACACAACTCCAGTTTTATGCACTCTTCACAGTTTCATCAAAACACATACACGCACTTGAGTATTTGCAAGGGAATACCACAAAGGCCTACTGCCCGAACAGCCCAATTATCCATTAGCCCTAATTCTTTTGAACGTAGCACATACATCTTTTAATTTCTCCAGGAAGAGCTTTGGGGAATCATTAGTGATTTGAACCCACCCCCTGTGTATTCAGTGCCCCTTCTATGCCCCCTTTTTTGCAGCTAACCTTTTCACCTCACTCCTCAATTCATCCACGTTGCATCTTTTCTCCATTTGGGCATCGGCGCTTTCGCTAAACATCGGCAAATTAATGAGGCGTGTCCTCCCCTTACCGCTTTAGAGCTGTTTTGGGGTTTTCCTTCAGGGCACCGAGACACGCTCCTCTCTTCATATTTATAAGCCAGGCCTTTTTTCTTTTTTATTAGCGACCTAGCGGGGTGCTAACAGTTGGGAGGCAATGGGGGCTTTGATGGCCCATGGCAGGAGTCTCCGAGCTGGGCCAAATCTGTCGGAGAGGAGAGAGGGGTAAGGAAGATCAGCTGGTGCAGAGAGACGATTCTTCTTTAAATATAGACGTAAATACAGTAGAAATGTTTTTTTTCTGTTATAAGCATAAGGTTCTACAGACATACTCCAAATTACCGCCCGTATGACTGCAGGATGTTCACAGTAACAACACTGACCGATGATTGCTAGTCCAATACTCATGCTAAAAGCTGTCTTATATGATGTATTGACCATTTCCACTCAATCTAAGCACTTCCTGTATGCGGGGATTTCAGCTGTTGTCAATCACAGGGAGTGCCGAAACTGAAACGGGAATGAACGGAAATCTGGTGAAGACGATCAAAGGAAAAAACAGTTTGGCTGATCACAGAGCGGGAAAAGAGCCATGAAAAGTGACCTCAGATTATTTTTTGCCACATTTTCACGTGTTTGGGTTGCACTGATGGCTTGGCTGTAAAGATCTGAAGTCAAACAATATATTTACACAGCGGAGTGGCAGAAATGTCACATATCATAAATTAAAGCCTTTGTTTTTGACGATTAACATAAAATGGCGTCACCCACTGCCACTTTCTAAATGAGGTGAAGAGCTTATAGCCCTCCTCTAAAACGGTGCAGCGCCTCCTGAGTTTGTCCCTGTTTCAGAGCGTGGTGTCCTGCACTGGTCAGCTCATCCTTCCTCTTCCTCCTGCACAGCTCCCTCCGCTCTACAACAGACTTTCACCATCTTCTGGGAGAGCTTAGCAGATAATCTGTTTTATTCTCCAGTCCATTCGCTGGAACGTCCATTAGGTGGTACAATAGAAGGCATGTGTGGCTTCGCTGGGAGTCTTGCCTGGATACCTCCCCGTTTGTCCCTCCCCTGTTTCCTGTAGCTCCTCTTGTGTCGCCTCCACTGTGCTGCAGGTGTGGGGGGGCTGCTTGGCGGTCTCAGAAGTTGTAGGTCTCAAATAGGTTTAGCTGATAAGCTCGCTTTTTGTTTTAAAAAGATCATGGACAAAAAGCCAATCCGCTACCATCACTGCAATATCCTTGAGAAGCATAAACTGCTAGACTTTGAGCCACTCAGTTCATTTATACAGAGACTACACAGTAACGAGTCACCAGAGGCTCCATCAATAACAACTGTACGATTCCACACCGCAAGACTTCATTTTGTGAGAGTTCCTTTTTGTACTGTTGATTGTATCGTCCCTGATAGATATATACATCAATCAATCAATAAATTGTGTTGGGTCTGAAGTTCCAGGGGTTGTTATACTGGGAATCACCACTCTCAGTCAACACCAAAAAAATCCCTTTTAGTCCGAGAATCAAACCCATGACCTTCTTGCCGTGAGACGAGAGCAATGGCCACTCAACCACCATTGGATGTAGGCTAAGAATGTTATATCGCCAACATATGGCAATGCAATGTTTCAACCAAACCTTTCACCTATACTGCGCGTATGTTTTTGTTTTCTTAAGAAAGTGCAAATGAACCCAACAATGCGGAACATTAATCATATGCTATGGGCTCACAGAGACAAAATACCGCAGTTTCAAATTCCTTTACGCACTCACCATTTGAACATCCCACACAGGCATTCTTTAGAAACCGGCCCCCACATTAGCAACCGACACTGTTACTGCAGCTACAAGGCCACGCGAAGCTCTGGGAACAGCCTCTCTTTAAAACGACTTCATCTGACGGCTCACCGAACGCCGTACATTATCAGCCTTATTGGATTTCTATGTATACAAATGCCCACGTAATCTGAAGACAAGCTTCTCTACGGTCATGCCCACCAGTGCACGAAATCGCCCGCTGTGCAACGGCGATAAAGGATAATGCGACTAGAATAGACGGAAAGCATTATTTTTACAGTATGAAAGAAACAGCAGAGAGATTAAGCACATTCCCATTGAAATTGCAATTTGAAAGGTCGCGATTAGTCCTTTTCAAAGGCGCAATTGTAACAAAAATAATGTAACTTCTATGCGAAGAACAAAATCGCCAAGTGTTATGCTGTTAACCGACAGTGAAGGCAATCCCCAATCCTGACCAGTCCAGTCCAGCCTCTCACCTCCCACTGTCTTTTCTTTACGGAGATCCTTAACTTTTTCAACAGCTCTAGGTCATTCAAATATGTGGAAGATACTAACCACAAAAGTCTGCGGGAAATCTGTTGTAATAACTTGAAAACCCGTTTTGATTTATTGAGTTTTAAACCAAAAAACAACAACAACAAAACAAGGTAGAATGTGAATTTTTATAGATTTTTCTTTAATAAGGAGCTTCATCAAACTAAACTAAATCTTTGTAACAAACATGTCAACAAAATGGAACCTTAAATTTAAACCTGGCGCTATCCTTTTACATTTTGTGTCAGAAAATATAAGCAATTTTAGCTATTTCGATACATAAAATCCCATTAGAAAAAAATTACAGAGAACTCATGACAGAACAGTCTTTTCTCAGAAGTAAATGATTGCGGATGTGTTTAAAACATGAACTGAATCTTCATTTTCAAACAAAACATCCGAAAATGCGTCTGTCCCATTGAGACAAGCGTCCACTATAGGCTCTGGATGAAGGACGGCTGCCATTGTCGCCGCTTCGCTCCGCTAAAGTGATTTCCTCCAATTTGAGAAATGCGGCGAGGGTCTTGTGCGGCGGCCAATGGATTGTCCCAGCTTATCCCTGTTCCTCTGAAGGAATCATCCACCGAAAGCCTTTTAGGAAACGGACCCTGGCTTTGTGCACAGCCAAATGATGCCGGGGTTTCCACCAAAAAAAACAACAACATCCAAAAAACATCGCCCCGTGTGCTTGGTTGTACTGCGCAACGGGATCTGAGACACTGTTGGTGCTAGTCATATGACGGTTATGACTGTATAAAGTCTTCTGAACTTTTAACATGAGCTGTTTGAGCGGATCTTCATTGGGATCTTCAACAGCAGAAACGTGATAGAAGCGAAAGGAATGTGTGTAGTCTGGCTGGCTTGTAAAAGTAAAAATCGGATTTTAATCAAAAACGTTGAACCTTAGGAAGGGCAATTTTGCTATACAAAGACTCTGAAGTGACAGAAATTGTACAGCCATACATAGATAATTAAAGTATTCATCTGGCCTTAGACAAAAACAAAACACTTTGGAAATGAACGGATTCTCAAGCCTCGATCGTGACTCCTTTTAAATATTCCAAATGAGTCTTTCTGTTGTCTCCTGTTCCTCTGCATCTGGCCGCCGTTGCCCACACAGGCAGAGATACTGGTCTGGCTGCGGCATGTGTAGGTGGGAGACTGTGAAGAGACGCCTGATTGCGCAGTTCGAAGCATAATGAGGCTTGGAAAGTGACAGGATTGTAGAAAGAAGCGAACCAATGCATGACCTTCTCGCGCAAAACGCTAATGTCACCACCTGGGGAGGACGGCACACGGAGGAGGGGTGTGATGAAGCGATGGAGGAGAGGAAATAGAAAGACGGAAAGTAAGGCGGCAAAAGTAATCGCAATCGTATAGTAATCACACTGTGAATGGTTACTCTTTTTGATTTGATAAAGGCTGCAATTAAAGAGTTTCCTATGCCACCATTGGACTCATTAGTTTGCACAAAAGTTATGGATTTTGTGTGAGCTAGAATCAAGTTGGGTCAGCAGCCTTTCACATCTAATGACATGAATGTGTCTCTTCTTGCGACATTGAGGTTTTTTTTACGACACGCAGACAGGCCCTTCACTATTTTCACTCATAGGGGCCATTTAGAGTCATCTTGAAATCTTTGTTCACAGCAATAATATGACCGTACTGGTAATAGTTGTAATATTAGTTTTCTCGCTAATGTTGCTCTTGGACATGTTTGGAACGTGCAAGATGAACTGAATCTCGATTTTAAAACATGAATCGCCATTGGAGTAAATAAAAGTAGCTTCTAGAATAAACTTTGATTTCAGCAGAGATTTATTTCAAACATATGTCTCTTAACCGAACAGAACAAAAAACAAAGACTTATTTGCAATACAACGTGATTATAAATAGCATCAGCATTTTGATTAAGAGGCCATGTTCAAAAAGGAGTGGGATAAAGCGCAACCTTGTGTATTTCCCACCCCGTTCATTCCTTAATAGAACACAACAGTTTCCTGTTTCTTAAGCCTGTACCAGATAGCAATCAACAGAATCATATTTCACTGTTGTTGCTATCAAGCAATACAACCACTGCAACCAATATTTACATGCCACAGATCCAACAATCAAAAGCAACACACTAGAGAACAGTAGTAAGTCCTTCTTCCGATCTGTGTCCATTAACGACATCCTTTTGAAAAGTGTTTCAAAGTGACGAAAGAAACAAAACACCACTCCAGCTAGATTTTGATGATGGAAGTAACAACATTATGACATGGTAAAAAAAAAAAAAAAAAAAATAGAGTCAATTTTGCATAACACAAGCCGTTAAATGTCTGGACCTGATTCGGCAAAACGCTGAGGTACGCCAAACCAGGATGTGTGCTCACGGGAGATAGTTGGAGGGAGCAGAAAAGAGGATAGAGCGGGATAAGGCAGGGGGCGTGAAGGGAGAGGGTGGCGGGGGGCAAGGTGAAGTAGTCAAGGCGACAGGGAGAGGATCTTTCACTTTATTTTCGCAGAGGGGGGTGATCCTTTTGGGGGGAAGGGGAGGGAGTGTGACATTTGCCGGAACGAGATTGTGTCAGCAGGGCAAGTGTGAAGAGAGGTTGGCGCACGCTAAATGTTAGGTTAGGACCCACAGGGAGAGGGCTACAATAAGGTCTTACTGTACAGTGCAACAGTCGGAAGATACTGTACATTGATGGTAGAGAAACAGGAGCCAGTTTGAAACATAGTCTGTGGACACAGGATATTTGGTTGTTTTTTGAAGACAGTATTACAAGCGCAACTATTAAAGGCAAGATGAAAACATAAATTCCTCATGTAGTGGTCAATGTTTTGGGATTATTATTTCTCCTATAATTCTCCCCAAGACCACACTCTCCCTTTACAATGCTTATTTTATGACTTTTCCTTTAGTTTTTCCAGGAAAAAACTAAAGAAAGTGCAGCTCTTCCTCGTCTTTCCTACGTGTATTCATTCACACATAGACATGTTTGGTATTGTGTAGCACAAAAGACGACGCTGCAATCCAAATACTGTAATTTCCTTTCAGGAAAGCAGCAGCGGCATAAAAAGCAAAGATATACATGTGCACATGTTACAAAACTTTAGGCCCCATTTTCTCAAATTAGGTTTTCTTTACATTCTTGCAACATCTCCACTCCTCCTGTAGACTCCAAACTTTCCCGGTTTGTACTTAAGAATATTTAGAAGGTTTTTACTTTTTTTCACTAACAACTAACTTATTCAAAAGCTAAACAAGATATCCAAAATCACCTCGGGCAAAAATCTTAAAATGTATATGTAAAAATATGCAGTATCAACAAATAAAACCATACATTCAAAGCTTGCTTAATTATTTAGATTTCGTTGCTAAAATTATGGACAATTTGGGTCATTTTTATGCATAAAGTAGGGATGGTCCGATATATCGGCGGCGCCAATATATCGGCCATCCCTAGCATAAAGTGCCGTATTTTTATATGAGTAATTTAGTAATTTACAGCAAAAGTTTCAATTAGAGATCTTCATTTTTCCCTCCTGCGGTCTCACCTTAATTTTTAATTTTTCAGTCTTTTTGACGGCAGCTACCATAAATAGCTTGTGTCTGCACTGGAGGAGGAGGAGGATGTAAGTGTGATGCCGAGGATACGGTGTAAATGAGGGGAGAACGTGGGTGTCATGAGCAGCACGTGACAGGAGTCACACAGCCAAAGGCCATGTTGTGATTGCATTTTCTGCATAGGCTGTATGACTTATTGTTTCATGAAGTTTCAATCTCAGTTGTGCCATCGGATCTGGGCGGTGGTTTGAGCTCATCATGTCCAGTCAGTGCACGCTGTTGTTGTGTCCTTGAGCAAGGCAGGTCATTTACACTGAGCGTGGAGAGTGAATTAATGATGGTGGGATGTAGCCCTTTGAGAAGCTCGTGCAACATAAACCATTGCCTTTATCATTCCTATTAGAGTTCACATTGCCCACTGAAAAACACAACTTTTTAACCGCAAAGGTAAAAAATATAGATCTTTTTAGGTTAAATGCCTAATTTACTTGGAAATCTTTTTTTTTTTCTACAGTCAACCACATCCACAGTACAATGTCAATGAGATGCGATGTAGTCTAACTCTATTCAAACACTGTCAGTGCACAACGGGGAATTAAGCAGCAGCAAAGCAAACAATCAAATCTGCGCAAGGGAGAGAGTTCGACCATGGACAAGATGAGATAAAGATCGGTGAAAGAGTTTTGTCTGCAGTGTTTCCCCTTAAAACTAGAAAGGTCTCGGACACTGAAAAAAATCACCGTAGAAAAAATCCTTAAAGGTTTTAAGCCCCAATAACTATCTTTTGCATCCTTCAAATAATAAATAGCCAATGTCGATATCCTAAGCTTCTCTTTGGTGTGCATTTCCCAGTGTCAAATCAAGGTGGTGTGCGCTTGTATGCATTAAATATTAAAATCAAGCACATGAATGAATCCGCCTATTGCCGACACCCTTTCTGCCCTTGCTCTGATACTTATTTACTCCTTTGGCCATCCATCAATATGACGCCGCGGCCTCAGATTCCTCGCGATTAGAGTTATTATTATTATTACAGCCTTCAACGCATGCGGCGCAAGCGGGTGTCTCTTCTCCTCTCGTCTCTCCTCTTCCGCAGACACAGCCTCGACTTGATTTTTAATTTGGTGTCAGTATGCGAATGCCGTAAACACTCCCACCCCTCAAAAAATAAATAAAAAAAATCAACAATTTCTGTTTGTTCCTGGAAGACTTCGAGGAGAAGCAGCTACCGCCTTAGCAACAGCCGCTTCCCCTGCTCTTTTCACGTCCCGATACAGACGGGAAAAAGAATAAATCAAACGAAGTGTCGATGTATTTTTAGAAGGTGCAAACAAGGAAGGAAAAAAAAGTCCGGGGTGGCGGCGCGCGCACCGAGGAGTCTATGCAGCCTTATTTGCGATAATGGAACAAGCCGGCTCGTCTGTCAGCTGGCATTTACACACAAATGAAGTTCACAGGGCCCAGCGGACAGCCCTGTCTCGTCCCCCGCCTGTCAGAACAGGTTAGCGGCTACAAGCTAAAACGGCAGGCATCCACAAACCCGGTGGATCAACCTTGGCGCTTGTCCTTAATAGCTTCATCCGCGGACACCTCTCCCCCAACCTTTTGCCAAGCGCCCGTGTTGGGTAATAGACTTCTCAGGAGCGGACAAATAGGAGATGCAGACTTTTATTTGGTCCTATCCCGAACGGGGGCCGGGGAGAAGCCGGGGAGAAGCGCGGCGTAATAGGGATGAAGCCGACCATAACTACAGCTGAATAAATCTTGCTATCTTGGCGCGCTCGGCTTGTCGGGAGGGGGCTGTAAAATGTTGTTTGATAGGAGCGTAGCGTTTAAGCAGACTTGGGAGCTATCCACGGACTTGGCTCGGGCCCCGTGCTCGTCCAAGTATCTATCGGGGTGGAATTATTTTGTTGTCGCTTGCCAGGTAATGCATGATGAGTTTGAGAATCTGTTTAAAGCTACCGCCGGAGTATTGCCCAGTCATATGTAGCAGTTATTGGAATGAAAGGAAGTAAGTAGCGACCTTCTCTTAGAATAGATACATATCCTGTTAGGCTGAAATGGAATTAAATGAGAAACGTCATGACTGAAATGGAACTTTTGCACATTTTTGTCTTCTTTCTATGTTATCAGAAATGTGTTTTTCGACATACACTGCCAGACCAAAAAATAAAACGTGGCCACCTGGAAAGAATGAGATCAGCTGATGATCTGAGCATCCAGAACAACCAGGTTATTCCATCTTCTTCCCTGATGGCATCGGCATATTCCAAGATGACAATGCCAGGATTCATCAGGCTCACATTGTGAAAGAGTGGTTCAGGGAGCGCGAGATGGATTGACCACCGCAGAGTCCAGATCTTTACCCCAATGGCTTTGTCCATCATCAATGCAAGATCCTGAGGAAAATGACAAAAACACTGGATCTTTTGACACTGAAGAAGCTTATTGGAACAGCGAATGGCATGTTTTGTTTTTTTTGGTCAGGCAGTGTTATGTGGCTTCTTACAATGTGGACTTTGCTGGTATTTTGATGACAATTTAGTGCTGAATCGTGCAGCTTTAGTGTTGAGGTTTGCACTTTGTTATTATGGCATCAATTTACATGTTTACTGTATAAATGATTAACAATCGTTAAGAAATCAGTGAAAAGGTTTTCATAACAGATGCATGAAGTATAGTTACTTTGTTTATTTGGTAGGGACAGTGCAAGTTAATGAACAAGCCACACCGGATTGTAGCCTTGGGGCTAATTTCCATCCGTCGTCCCCATATGCACTCTCATTCAACCTGGCCTATTGTGCATGTTTTTAGTGGTAGGGGAAACCGGAGTACCCGGAGGAAACCTACTCAGACAAGGGGAGAACATGCAAACTCCACACAGAAATGCCCCGTCTCTGGTGGGAATCGAACCCGACCTTCTCACTGTGAAGCACCAGCGCTAACCGCGTACTACTGTGCCGCCGACTTAGTTTTTAGTTTATTTCCAGTGCACAATGAAAGGATGAACAATATGCACAGCATTAAAGAATAATCCAAAGAACACAGGCAAATCACCACTGCTCGAAAAGGAGTGGGATGAAGTTTAACATTTATTAATTCCCACCCCCTCTTTTAAAGTCTTAATCCATGAGCATACTTTCCTTGGTTTTATCTCATTCTCATTCAACCACCTTGATATTTAACTCGTGAGTAAAATCTCAACAAATCGACTCTATGAGCCAAGAAGTCTATTTTCTCTCCACATGCAGGTAGAAACAGCTTGCTCCGTTCTCCAAAAATATCTTTTCCAGTCTATTGAGCACCTGGACCACCAATCGCTCCCATTAGCCACACTTGTTTGCAAGGCTGCTTGTTTCACTCCCGGTAACATTTCAAGGCAGTGGAAAAGGGAGGGAAATCTTGACACTAACTTGTGGCTTCTCCAAAAAAGAAATCCCATTTGACACATTGAGCAGTCATTAGATCGGAGGATATGCGTTTAACAGTGAGGGGGTGTGAGGGAGTGTGTGGGGGGGGCTGTGTGCCATCAGCTCTCCGAGGCAGGCAACTTAGCATCCTGCCAGCTGCCACACGATCGCGAGCGCAGATAGGCAGCGAGGCGGGCGAGATTACCTGATTACCGACTGATTGATTACACACGCCGGAGCAAGGCAAGTGGGGGAGACACGGCAAGTCGCTGGGACTGGTGATGGTGAAACTATGACGACACAAGGTTTGAAGAATGAGCTTCGAGATCAAGTTGTCTGTTCACTGATGTTGCTGAAATACATGTCAGAGGGGTACACAGAATACCAGGTAGTTTCTTTGGCTGAATTTTATTATGGTATACAGTTCCTAAGCTGACAGACTTCTCAAGTGCGACCGTGTAGTAATTAGTCATGTACATTCGGCACTCAGCGATGGTAACCTAATATTTTAGTCACAGATGATGGTAGCAAGGCACCTCTTTCTCTGACTAGAACAATTTTCCATCCTATCGTACAGCCCAACCAACACACAAACCTTCAGTCAAAGGTTTCTCTAACACCCATCTCTTTCTTCCCACAGACTTGCCTGGAACTGGAACGCTACCTTCAGACGGAACCCAAGCGACTTTCCGAACTTTTCGACCAGGACTTGGACGGCCTCCTCACCCCTGCCTACATGAAGGAAGACAGCGAAGAAGACCTCTCGGACGACCTTGTTCCTGACTTACCCATCCTTCCAGAACCTCCGAGCCCGCCCCCTGTCCTCCTTTGCCCCAACCGCAAAAACCTGACCCCCAAAAGGGACCTCAAACCCAAGAATCACGGTATGGAGAATGTCGATGGCCTGGAAGGCGTCCACCAAGCCCAACTTAGCGCCGTCACTTCGTTGACGCCGCCGTCTTCTCCGGAACTCGGCAGGCATCTCGTCAAACCCAACCAGACTTTGACAGCTTCGGCGGACGGGACCTTAACGTTGAAATTGGTCGCCAGGAAGGTCGGCCTGAGCGCGGCGCGGTTAGTGGCCGCACAGGCGCTCCCGTGAGGATAAAGGACGAGGATGACGGCGGCGCTTGCGTGATTGGCGTGGGAGATTTACCGGAGAACAAGAAGAGGATTCACCGCTGTCAGTTCAACGGGTGCCGGAAGGTGTACACCAAGAGCTCCACCTAAAGGCGCACCAGCGGACGCACACGGGTAAGACTTTTTTTTCCTTTCGCAATGGACGATTTTTGAAGATCTGTGTGGAATACGGTTTGGTCAATTAATAGATGCAGCGGGCAATGTTTTATTTGGTGCTAATAGCATGTATCCGGTCATCCAGGAAGTAAAGTAACTCAACGGTGCCATGCCATTGGACCGACAACCCATTAGTCCGATGTCTCATTATTCCAAAAACGTACCATTGAGCAGAGGTTCCATTAGTCTAACCCAGTTGTGTTGTGGATTAGAGAGCCATGTATAACCATTGGCCCTAACCTTAATGTCAGTGGACTCTTGCCTGAATTTTATTTTTCAACCTCTACTCAATGGGACATTTTCGGAATAATGAGACGTCGGACTAATGGGCCGACCCCACTCAAACATCTTTAATTTAGTAAACCAAATTTGTACTTTTTGTGACATAACATAAAATAAATTCACCAAAGAGGACATTATGTCATGCAAAAATGTAATCGGAAATTAATGTCAAAGCATCAGAACTTGTACATTGTAGTCGGGATGTTGCAATTCAGAATTTTTTTAATCGCAATAATTCTGATGAAAAATATTGTGATTTTACGCTGATTCGCGATTATCGAAATGAAGAAGAAAAACACAGATCATTTCTCAAAACCTTTACAGTACTGCCTAAGTGTACAACAAAAAGAAGCAAAGCATTTATTAAAAAGAAAAAAGAAATACAATGATAATTTTGAAATAATGAATTATAAGACTGTAGAGTATTATTACGAGCCACATCTAAAGAAAGCAAATTGGTGCAAATGTTTCCGAAGGATATTCAATAGTAAGATTTTCTCTCTGATCTGTGTCTGATGAATTTAGCTGATTTCAATGCGCTTGCACAATTTCACTTTTGTTTTTACTCTGACATAACAAAACACCATGGTTCTTTTGGGACTCTTCCTTTGGCAAAGTTATGCAATCATCAAGAAAATGCATAAGATTTGTTCTGCACTTTGGATGATTGAACCCACCACTGACTTTGGGTAGGTTTTAACACTGGGCTGTTTCTTTAGCGATTACCGGTGAGTGGTACGCTACGGCTCATGAGACGAGACAGCGGTTTACCGTGGGTCAGAGAAGTCATTTCCCCTGCTACCACTGGACATACCACATCCTTAAAAGAACAGTCTTTTCTCATCATGCCTAAATGCCCATCACACATTTATTTATGCTGAAGCCCAAAAGCAGGTTTATAAGCCACAACAATATGTCCGCTTTAATACTCAAATCAAACCTTAATTCGACATTGGTCACATGAGTAGTTTTGGAACATTTTGGCTGTACTGTATTGCACAATCAAAAGAGGGAAGATTGGGAAAAGATACTGAAAATATGGTCAGAACTGCATGTAAATTGGCTCTTGCAGTGCACCTTTTTTCCATCTAAAATATAATAAGACGTATGACCACCTCTTACTGTTTTGATGATGCATATGCGCAATAAATTACTCAAATTACCTCACCCGTGTCATATGGGAAGCTGGAAAATATGTGGTGCAATATGCACCTTTCACCTTCCATCATAACAGGCTTTGTATTCCTCCAAAGCATTACCAGACTCATTAAAAGCTGCTTCTCCACATGGGCTCCAACTGTTTTACAAATCCTTAATACCCCTTTTAAAACTCGAGGAAGGTTGTTGTTGTTTTTTTGTTTTTTTTTCCTTTCTGGAATTAATGAAGGCACTTAATTTGCAAAGCGCCTGTTAGTTGGTGCTTGCGTGGATTCACTGCCGCCTAATTGGCCCTGAGAGGGCGGCTTTGGGAGACAGGCTCGCTATCCGATCCACCTGCCTCTGATGAAATTGATTGACTCCTATTGTCGGTGGCAGGTCTAAGTGGCTCGGAAGGTGAATGACTTACTCTCGGTGTCGAACAATAGACGTGTCGGAAAGAGGCAATTCCAAAAGCTGTAAAAGCCCGAAATCTTGCTTTATACTTGCATTTTTAAATACACCGACTGGCCCAAAAGGAAGAAGTAGAACAATAAAACGTTTCCGCCTGGATTTGTATGATATATGGTTGCTGCAGATGGCAAATGGCCAAAGAATGAGGTCAACTGACTACCCCAATATACTGAATGACCATGTTATTCCACCGATGTATTGAGGAGTTAGATCTACCAAATCAGCTGAGGCAAGATCTTTCCAAGACGATGTCAAGGTGTTTTCCCAGTCAAAACCAAAAATAAATTTGCAACATAAATAAAGCATATCCTTTGTCCGTAACTGCATCTAAACATCTCCAAAACAATACAAAGCAAAAACTCACACACATCACACGACATGACAGCATGTGCCCAAGCCACTCCCTCTGCCACAGCGCGCATTGGGTCAATATACAATCAAACAATACAAATTATGGACAAAAAGCCATTGTGCTATCACCACCGCGATATCCTTGAGAAGCATGAATGACGAAGCCTTGAAAGCTTTGGCAGTTTATGCTCTCAGGACTCCGTTTGGTCAGTCTGCCTTTCCTAAAGGTCAAAGCGGTGGAATTCATGACCAATCCATCTTAAGACTATACTTTTGCTTTGAAACTATGATGATTACAGACATAAATAGCATCAGTTTTGCAAGTTATGATGTAAAAATTGCAAATACATCTTCTTGCATAGCCCACGTGATCCATGATGAAATGAGGTTAAACGTTTTTTGAATTTTTTTTTTTTTACCCTTTTTGGTCAAATTGTCATGGCGATCCTTCAGAGGGACGGAAAAAAACACATAAATCAAACATATTGACTATTTGGGTCGACCATGCACAACGTCAACAAATCATACAATGCACACTTCATGCATCAGGCCTTTTTTGTCCACAAATTACTACTTTTACCCATACTTTTATGGGGCACTTTCTGCAAAGTGTATTTTAAGTGCAAAAAGACCACTGGCAGATAAGTTCACTTACCTACTCAAATCAAGGTCAAATATTCTTAGTAAGACAAGTGTAGTTATGAAGGCAGTTTGGATAAAAAAAAACAGATGAGCACAACCTGGATAAGGATGGCATTGGGACATTATTAAGTGGAAGTGTTGTGAGCTAAAAAAAGGACTGAACACATAACAATTCCAGGAATGTTATACGACGAGAAAACATTGTCATAACGTGGTTAAAAGTAAGTATATATAGCATAACATATCTTTCAGGTTTAGAAAGATACCCTTACTCGAAGATAACTGCGAAATCCGCACCTTGCTTCTCGAAACAAAATGTCCATAAAGGATAATCCGCGTCGCCTTATGGAACTCTGACCATGTCCGATAAAAATATGCAGACACTCGAAAACCCACTTCTGCTAATCCTCATTCTTTCAAGCCGAGCCAGGACGGGCCCTTTCTTGTCAAGGTTTCTTCTGAAGATGGAAGCGGCGGCGGCGGTGGAGTGGAAGGGGGATGGGGGGGGGTCGGAGAAGCTATAAGTCTCCCGCTCCTCCATCTCAATCTGAAAGCACTCAGGCCCCTGTCGCCGGGCTGTCCTGCGCGCTGATGGATGGATTGACCTGGATAAGGCGCCATTTTCGCCCAGTGTTCGAGACTCCCGCGTCCTCCGCGCAGTCTGGGAGTCTAGGTCAGGAGCGAGGTGGTTACAACCGGGGGAATGGGCAAAAGGTGTAATCAGTTTGGAAAGACAATCTGGGCGTGGATTGGAAAGTAATTAAGGAATTTTCCCATGGCATGCTAATGGGGCTATTCTAACCTGAAAGGAAAGATGACTTAAAGGAGCTATACCTGATGGTACTTCTAGAAATGGAATGAAATGTATTTTGTCCTCCTTTAGTATATTGCAAACTCAAACATTTGTGGGGAAAACAAATTATAAACCATTTGTACAAATTTTATGAACTATCAGACTATTTTTCTAGCATTTTCATGAAAGTGACCCTGAAAAGTGACCCTGCAAGTTGTGAAATATGCCTCTAAACGTGTCCCTGCAAAGAATGTGGATGCTACAAGTATATTAGGAAAGTTATGAATGAGTTTGGATCACAACTAACATTTTAATTTAGTGGCTTCTCTTTTCATTGTTTGCCATCAAAAATCAGGTATAGGGCTTTTAAGTTCCATTGTCCTGAATTTTATAGGTAGGATGTTTGTTAGCAAGTATTAGCTAAGTATGACAATCAAATAATGCTGTTAAGACCGTTTCTCTTTGAAAATGGAGGAGGACAGGTGCCCTTCTTATCCCAACAAATACGATTTTGATATCTCACAGTTGACGAACATTCAAATTCTGTTGCAAAATAGAAATTCTTGGACAATATAAAGTGTGACAGACTGTAGATATCTAGTGGCTCAACTGAATGAACGTCTGTTTTATGACCGGTCACTTCACACTATTATTGTGTCAATGGGCAAGGCAGATTGGAATAGTCACGCTTGTATTACGCCATGCTACATTACTAATAACACATTTACACAAATGGATGAACCATCTTGTCCAAAGACAAAACGACATTATGAAGGGGAAGAATGTGATGCGTCAACACAGTTTTAACTTAAAGGCCGGGTATTTTTGCTAAATTGACTCTTTAGAGCTCTTTGCCATGTTACAAAGTTGTTTTCTCATCAAAAGCCAAACTGGAGACTTCTCAAGTGGCTGTTCTTAGCACTGCGGTGACAAAGAGCTCCCAAAAAGCTTCTCCCGGGGTCCTACTGTACATATCCAGGAAAGGCTTTCCTCACCTCATCTCTGGCTTCGCCTTTCATCGCGAAGTGAAAACACTTGCCATCAACGGACAGCCACATTAGCTTTTGTTTTTCTCTCTATTGAAACAGCGGCACAGCGAAGTGGAGCAAGAGGAGGATCACATTGAGGATCTGGAAAAGAAACTGCAGCATATTTTGTTTTAGCTGTTTGACATTATTATCAAAAGCTGCAAAAGACATAATACCTTTAAAATAATAATATTCTGACAAAAGCAACAAAGGCCTCAAACCCAGGCACCTCAAAGAAATAAAATGAAATACTTAGAGGGCTTTGTTTGAAAGGCTAAGCCAACATGTTCATCAGGGTTTCTTTATGCTTATCCTATTAAACCCCTGATGAAAATCTGCCGGCCATATAGATAAAGGTAAGAACTTCCTTGTATTGTTTGGATTTGTTTGGCCTGCCTGGGTATTTGGTATGTTTTGTTGTCATGAGCACCCTATGAAAGTTTCAAAGCACATTTGGACATCTAACCATCGTATCGCATCTGTGATATTATTCCTACAATTGTCTTTGCTGTCACAATGTTCAGTTCAAATAAACAGTGACATTAGACACAAAAACATGGTGACATAATCCTCATCTAGTTGCTCCTGACCAAGATCCTGCCCCAGGACTGGAGATAAAGTTGGTCGCCCACTGCTCTTGATGTAAATTCAAGGTAGACATATTTTTATCATGTCAAAATGTGGGAAAAATCACGCTCCAACCTCTGAATTTGCATGTTCACACCATCCCTCTCCCCATCCCCAAAGGGAAAGCACGATTTTGTGCTTTCCCTTTCCTGCTGCAAATCCCCCATCCACACCATGCTGTCAAAAGCCGTGTTTGTTGTTGTGTTTTTTACGGATCCCTGTGCGATCACACCCCGGATGTCTCCCCGACTCACGTAGGAGGTGTGAGCCGGGCTGGAGACAAAGGCCAGGCACGCGATCACGCATTCTCCCCAGGGTGAAGCCTCTCCAGAACCGCTGGGATTACGCGCCATGCCGACCAAATCTGCTGAGGGAAAGCTTCGCCACAACCACAGAGCCAAAATAAAAGGCCTGTGCTCTGCTGAACTGACTTGATTGAAGTCTGTGTAGGCTCTCCGTCGTACAGGAGTTGTCCATCTTCAATGAAAGTTCTTGAGTGCGCTGACGAAGTCTTTCGGATGAGAGGCGAAACGTTCAACAGTTCAAAGAGTACAGAAGATGACTCAAGAACCTTCATTGATGACTTGGTTGAACTTTTAACCAATTTAGTTTAGCGTGATCAGATCTCATCAGTCCATAAAACCTTTGGAAACTGGATCATTACGGACCCAGTCTAGACATTTCAGCTCATGTGTCTTGATCCATTTTTCTCACATTGGCAATGTCTCAACACCTTGTACTTCTGGACACTTCATGTTGGTTACAGCTGTTGAAAAAAGGCAGCACTGGTAATGGATTCCTCGTGGCTTTAGGCTTGATTTTTCTGGAATCGTTGACCGTTACTTTGCGTCTTTCCCTGTCGACTCACTTCTTACGACCTTGTTGGCTATCGGCAACAAAACGTTTGATGGTTCTGTGGTCCTGTACCAAAACATTTTAAGAGTGGTTCATCCCAAACTTCTAACTTCTTAGACTTTTTCAGATGTCTTTTCCGACCCATTTTGTGTGAGAGATTCAAAGCGTGGACCTGCTTTGACCACACTCCCCCTCATTACAAGCATCGCCATCACCTGAGACACTTCAGTGCAACAGCCTTTGAAAGTGTGAAGAAAAAAACTCACTTGCAAGATGACTGCAAAAGGAATCTGGTAGGGAAGCAAACTGGCCCCTAACTAGACAAACTAAATAACACGTGAAATGCCAAAGAAGTCCGTCCAAACTCCGGTAAGTGATAGACCCATCCGCTCAGACAGACAGTAAGCCGGCATGCTCCCTCCGCTCCCTCAGCCCGGCCCCAAATCTAATTGTACAATTCCTTATCTCTCGTAAGCCTATTCACCACGAGCTCTACGGGGCACGGCCATTTCAACTGCGCCGCCGCTAATTCCAGATTAAATCGTCGCCTTTTCTCTGCCCGTAATTTATGGAAATAACAACTAAGAAAAAGCGGATTTGAGTAATGACATCTTTAAACTTGTCGGGGGATAACGGGGGGGAAGAGCACTTTGGAACGCTAGACTTCCCTCTTCCTGTTATTTTAGCTTTTGTCACATAGGGTGGTAAGTTTGAGTAAGCTCTCAGTCGCACATACGTTTCCATCATGGAGAAAAGTTCATGAGCCTGCATATGCACTTGGAACACGACCGAAAAGCTTCATCAGCGAATAACGATTTTCTTTTGGCAGGAACGTTTGTAAGAACTTCATGATGAAACAAGTCGCTTGTTTGTACGACTCTTTCCCTCGTGGAAGGTTTGATAGAACTTTCAGTCACAAAGAATTCATCAAAACACCCTCCACACATGATTAAGAAGAGGAGAATAAAATACATTACGGACACAGCTCCATTTACCATACAGTTCCACACAAGAGCAATCCAACAAATATTGCCATGTCATACATAATTGTGGCTTACAAACCTGCTTTGGGGGCTTAGCATTTAGTTTTTTGTTTTTCAACAAAAAGTCGGACGAATGGATGAGGAAAAATCACAAAATTTGATGACTGACTAGACTATTGTGACAGCAATATTATGACAATAAACCATTTGAAAACAGTAAGCTCTTTTACATTCCAACAAAATCGTCATCAACTTGTGTCAAAACAACCAAAGAGCCAAACCAAGGCTTAAAATGTTGCCATACGTTTTTGTTCTATACTGTGCTTTAGGCTGTGTTTTGTCGTGTCTGATCGATAGGACTTACAACTATAAAGACTTACAACTACAAAGATGTTTACCCACAGGTGAGAGTAGCCGTTAATAGAGGGGAGGGACTTAGCCAAGCTAATCTCCTCCCTGTGGTCTATATCTAGTCTGTGGGCTGAGCTTAAACTTTAGTTCGCTGACGAAGCCTTTTGGATGAGAGGCAAACGTTCCACACTTCAACTACAGATTACAGAAGATGACTCAAGAACCTTCATTGAAGATGGACAACTCCTGTATGACTGAGAGCCTACACAGACATATCAGCATATATACCAATAACACTGGACAGTCCGACTTTGAACAGAATTGAAGTTTGTTTTCTCCATAAACTGCAACTCCGGTGATTTACCAGCTGCGACCTTTCACATACTTAATGCACCTCAATTTTGCGTCTTGAAAGAGTGATGGAAGCTAAACTTCCACTGTTTGGCTTCCATCACTCTTCCTCTAGTTTCCGCTTTTGTCGTCTTCTCGCTCCTCCATCATCCCACCTTTCTGGGGCTGAGTAGAAAGACCGATGTTCCGCTGTTATCTAAGCTCTCAAGGGGTTCGGGTGACAGCTCTTAGAGATAGATACCTATGGCACTAAATGTAGTATCGAACAACATTAAAAGCCCATTATGGGGAGTGCTCTACGTACACGCATGCTCGCACCCGCCATTACGCCATCGCCAGAGTAACATTTTACATCGCATTACCTTATTTAATGAGGTGAACATATACCAACCTTAAGCAGTATTACATATTAGAGTTTATAGGTCAGTGAGGCTGTCATTATCATCTAGTGTGTGCACGGCAATTGAAGGGCGTTACATGGAGAGAAGACCCATACATACAGTAGGTCAGGGGTAGGAAAGTTTGAGGGCCAATTTTCTTAATCGTCAAACACAAAGGGCCAAAACTCCCAATTGTAACCCAAAGTAAAGCGCCACTTCTCCAAATTCATTCGATATTCGATATAACCTAATAGGCTGTTTTGCGTTGAAATTTTATCAGAATCAACACTATATTCCCGGTATTTGATCTCTGATTTGTGGAGTAATATCATCTTGGGGGCCAGAGGTTCTATGCCAGATTTTGACCTTGGGCCTGATATTAGGTAATAGTGAGATGATATGCCCACATGATTGAGAATCAGAGAAAAGAAAACTTGTGAGTTATGACAAAAAAGTAAAATTGCACTTTGACAATCTATGTAAGGAAAATACACCTGTTTAACCGAGATTATTCTGAGATCGTAACAGTTCCTCAGTCATGCGCAGTCAGTTGGCGTATTTGAGTTAGGGAGATCCAGCGGTCTTGATTTATCAGGCTTGGTTATCGTCTACCAGCTCTTTCTTATAAGTCCACATGGATTCCAATCCCTCTGCCTGACCAAAACAAAGTCCCACGCTCTAGTATATGGTTGTAGCGCCTTTAGCTTTGATTCCAGCACATTCTCTGTGCCGTTGTTTCAGTAAGCTTCTGCAATGTCCAAAGATCCAGTGTCGCTTTCATTTTTTCACCAGAATCTCAAAGACTCTCAGTGGGGTTAAGACCTGGACTCCGATCCATCTCACGCTCCCTGAACCACCACATTCCGAAACGCCTTTTAGGAATAAGTTTTGACCACAACTAACAATTTCAAATGTACACGCCCCCTCTTTCAGCGTGTGTAAACAAAAATAAATCTGGTACATGGCCTTTAAGCCTAATAGTTCTCCAATTACCGTAATACAACGCAGCAAATTCTCAAGTTTGCGCCGCTCCTGTTAAACCTTCCCCTCTGAAGCAGCAGTGCTAGTGGTAGCGCCTGTAAACCCCTCTCCTAGTGCTCCTTAATGACCTCTGGGACCCCCCCGTGCCCCAATCGGACTCCGGATAATGGAGCCAACGCAATTAAACGACTCCACACTGGCACCTGAGAGGCTGCAGGAGGAGGGGCAGGGTTTGAGCGTGCCCGTGGTTTTTCTTAAACACGTGCGCGAGCTGGGCCATCGGAAGTAACAGATTACACATAATGGGATTACACTACTCTATCGCATTACAAGGGGAAACATAGGAGGGCTGATGTGATTTGGAGCGCGGCAGAGCGTCCCGTGTTTGCCTGGAAGCGGCGGACACGCGAGCTAATGGAGCTAATGTCGGACGATAATGATGGAAATGCTAAAGAATATGGCGGATCCGATGGGAACTCATTTTGGTCGACAAACGCTTGGCATGGTGCAACACAGAATATCGAATATCGAAATGTGTTCTTAAGGCCTTCTTGGGAAGATTTTTGGCTTTCACACGTCTCTGTTCTTAACTGAAAATGTCCATCTGGGAAAATAGATCCTTAGAACAGTCAATCTGCAGTTTTAGAATAGTATTACAATCAAAGTGGACCCAAGAATTCAAATTCCTTCATCATGGTAATGGGCCTAGTTCTGTTAATTATTTCTTTTAACAATAACAGCCTAGTAATGTATTAATCAGTGATTCAGAGAAGGGGTTCCCAAGCTTTTTGTACCTACCTCCCGGATCCAAAGTGATCAACTAAACTCTGATTATCCAGGACTGAGTGGAGCGTTGTGTTCAGAATGAAGCTGAAATCTCAAATTCAAAACTTTTACTGAAAACCTATTGAAATTCGACTTTGTTCCACAATTCTTCCTCTGTTTCTTTAATGTAAGGTCATACCGAGGGCCCCTGCTAAGTGCTCAAGTACCCCAAGGGGTCTCCATGCGCCTGGTGGGGAAACACGGGTGCAGAGCAGGCTAAAGTCTAAACCAGACTTTCACTGGTTAGTGCTGCTGAGAGACACGTACTTATACTGACATGTACTCAAAGTCCATGTACTTAAAGGTGCATTATGCAACTTTTTATGCGAAAAAAACAAAACAAAAAAAACATTTGTGTATGAGTGGTCAGCATGGCGCTTATACAATGTCTCTACAGTGTTCCAAGATCAATTGTTTTGTCGGTTTTCTGGTGAGAGGCTCCGTCAGCAGTGAAAACCTTCCAAACAATTGATCCTGGAGCGTTTTAGAGACCACTGTGATGGAAAGTAAGTGCGCCATGCTGACCACTCATGCAACCCCTGTGTCACTACAAGGTCAAATACGCACAAATATCAACTTTTTTTTCACATAAGAAAGTTGCATAATGCACCTTTAAGTAGCTTTTGAAAGTGACTATACCGCTTAGTTTTCTTAAAGTAAATGCTCAACACTGTCAACCTGCCCCAAAACGTACGGCACGTTTCACCATTGATTTTCCAGTTTTAGATGCTTCATAACTATTCAGTGGTTGCGTGTTGATGAGGTGTGGACTCTTGGTAAGAAGTGTGACAACCCCTCGCACTCTTCCATATGTGTTCCCGGAGTCTTGGTATCGATTGGACGACACGTCACTCACGCCGGGATTCAAAACACGGTCCTGTTTTAATCCACTTAAGTAGATCTCTGACAGTAGATGTTTTGTTGCCACAGTAATCCACAGTCACATAGCCTAATCAGATTATAAAGGCGTAATCCAGTAGACGGGGAGAGGAAGACTCTAGTCCCACTCAGAGACTTAAAACAAGACCAGGTCCAAAACAAGGCTAAAACGCAGCTACATTTTGGATAATGGTGACTAAAAAAATCCACTTTTGCACAATTTTAAATTCCCATGTGTAGGCCTGCCGCGATAATTACTATATCGACTTATCGCTCGATAAGTAAAATGAAGGACGATAACATTTTTAGTCTCGATAAATGCACGTGCTGCGTGTGCTTAAAATAAATACAGAAGAATGAACGCTATCACAGCGCTGACTGAGCGGAGCGTCCATCCAACCCGTCTCCATGTGCGTAAAGACAGCACTGAAGCACATCAGCCGTATCCCCGCATGTATCCAGATAATTTATAGATCAGCGCTGCTTTTGGAAAGAGGCGGGGTGTAAACAAAGTGCCGTGCTGATTCCGACACTTTCTGTGAACTTTATCGCGGAGCAAGAGGGGCTTGTGTGAAAACACTTGGAGTTCCAGCCAAAAGAAGCATCACGGAGAGAATAACAACATTAATGCACACTGCAGGTATGTCCAACTGAGAACGAAACGAAACCACCGCCCAGTCAGTGAATCAAAGCTAATCAGCGCTACTGTTAGCGAGAGGAACCCGAGCGCTTTAGCCACTATCCAAATACAAGCGCGATAGTCCGGAGAACATATTACTGGTCCACACTTTCAAAAGCCAGAGAAACGCTGCAGCAGTTTGACAAACAGTCACTAAGTTCCCCCACCCCCCAAAACAGCTGCTTTACTCCCGACAGCCGTGTATACAGGAGGTGAGATTTGAAAAGAAAAGGAAAAAACAAAACATATAGCTACTCTATTTTTGCAGTAATACAGTATTATCTGAATCCATACATTTATATACATTTTATTCTAACCAGGTTTAATTCAACATAGAAATGAGTTTTGTCGGGGAATATTTAACCAGACTAATGTAGATGAAATATCAATATTGTATTGGGATATTTTTAAAGAGGACACTGTATATTGGCTATTTAAAAAAATGTCATGACAGACCTAGTTCAAACACAGAACCTGGTGAGAGAGTAAGTTATGTTAAAAGGTTGAGAAGCACAGATGGAAACAGTGTCCTAGAATATATCGACCCTTCTAGTTTGCACTTTGTTTGGTATAAGGTGTTAATATTGAATGCCAAAAGTTCAATACATTTCAATTAAAATAGTTGCTTACAGTTTTCTTTTATTGCTTACAGTATTTGCTTTATACTCAATATTATCGTTTATCGCGATATTTTCTGAGACGATATATCGTCCTCAAAAAAAAATTATCGTGGCAGGCCTACCCATGTGCTTTTGTTTTTGGCTGTGTCAGTCAGACGATGATTTTTTTGTGCAATTTTGTGGCAAAAAGACAAAAAAAGATGCCCTGTCCGGACCAGCACTTTACTGATATACAAAATACAATTTCAATAGACGCAATTGGCATGAAATCTGCTTTCATTTTAACAGATTAACACTGTGGAAATCCCGTTTCCATGGTTACCTATTATGTCTAAAAGCTGTAGTTTAGCTCTACAAAAGCGTATTGCAATGTAAGTGATTGTTGTATGAGTTTAGCACTTCATATTCAGGCTTGTCTCAAATGTAAATGGACCTGGATGTTTAAGGCGCACCCGCGAACTCCATCTTGACTTTTGCCGTCATAGTATTTGCAAATCTAATGACAACACTTCAGTTCTGGAGGACGTTCTCCCCCAAAACCGTTTGTTGTTCACTGACATCTAAACCCACAAAGTCAGTAGCTAAGTGCAGGGCTCCTCCACTCCTCCTTTTACAACCGCGCTCCCGCACCCCCCTCCCCTCGCCGTCCGTCGCCATGGAAACTGCCTCCGTGCTCTGCGGCGTGCTCGCTAATTGGCCGGTGGCGTGGCGCCGTGCCGTTTGCCAGACCCAGCCAGATGCACCGACTCGCTGCTGCTGCTGCTGCTGCTGCTACCGGTCCGTGTTGCACACACACACACACACACACACACACACACACACACACACACGGACGCGCACGGACACACACACACATGCTCCGTACACACGCCCCCTTCTCGCGCCCGTTACCAGGCAACACAGGCATCGCTGGCTCCTGGGATTCGATTGGCCGGACCGGCTGCTCCCGGGGGTTCTGGGAAGTGGAGGGCACATTTAGGGACTGTTTGTACAAGTTTTGAGTTCAGGGAGAGTGTGCTGCTTATGGGTTCTGGATTTGAAATTTCTTAATTAGTTTTTTCGCCTGGAAAGTGGAATGAAAGTGGCTGAAAAGGAGTGTCGAAGGGCCATGAAAAAAATTATCTGTAAGAGTTTAATATGAAAAACAGTTATGGCCAGTACTGCACTGGATCTGTACTAGGCCTGCCGCGATAATTACTATATCGACTTATCGCTCGATAAGTAAAATGAAGGACGATAACATTTTAGTCTCGATAAATGCACGTGCTGCGTGTGCTTAAAATAAATACAGAAGAATGAACGCTATCACAGCGCTGACTGAGCGGAGCGTCCATCCAACCCGTCTCCAAGTGCGTAAAGACAGCACTGAAGCACATCAGCCGTATCCCCGCATGTATCCAGATAATTTATAGATCAGCGCTGCTTTTGGAAAGAGGCGGGGTGTAAACAAAGTGCCGTGCTGATTCCGACACTTTCTGGAACTTTATCGCGGAGCAAGAGGGGCTTGTGTGAAAACACTTGGAGTTCCAGCCAAAAGAAGCATCACGGAGAGAATAACAACATTAATGCACACTGCAGGTATGTCCAACTGAGAACGAAACGAAACCACCGCCCAGTCAGTGAATCAAAGCTAATCAGCGCTACTGTTAGCGAGAGGAACCCGAGCGCTTTAGCCACTATCCAAATACAAGCGTGATAGTCCTGAGAACATATTACTGGTCCACACTTTTCAAAAGCCAGAGAAACGCTGCAGCAGTTTGACAAACAGTCACTAAGTTCCCCCACCCCCAAAACAGCTGCTTTACTCCGACAGCCATGTGTACAGGAGGTGAGATTTGAAAAGAAAAGGAAAAAACAAAACATATAGCTACTCTATTTTTGCAGTAATACAGTATTATCTGAATCCATACATTTAATATACATTTTATTCTAACCAGGTTTAATTCAACATAGAAATGAGTTTTTGTCGGGAATATTTAACCAGACTAATGTAGATGAAATATCAATATTGTTATTGGGATATTTTTAAAGAGGACACTGTATATTGGCTATTTAAAAAAAATGTCATGACAGACCTAGTTCAAACACAGAACCTGGTGAGAGAGTAAGTTATGTTAAAAGGTTGAAAAGCACAGATACAGTGTCCTAGAATATATCGACCCTTCTAGTTTGCACTTTGTTTGGTATAAGGTGTTAATATTGAATGCCAAAAGTTCAATACATTTCAATTAAAATAGTTGCTTACAGTTTTCTTTTATTGCTTACAGTATTTGCTTTATACTCAATATTATCGTTTATCGCGATATTTTCTGAGACGATATATCGTCCTCAAAAAAAAATTATCGTGGCAGGCCTAATCTGTACTTTAATCGAGTAGTATTTGAGAACTTACTACTTTTACTCCACTCCATTTCAAAGTATTACATTTCTACAAAGGCTCCGAAGCGAATCCAAGTGTTCTGTTTAGTTTAAAAACAAAAAAAAATGCACACTCCAGAGCAATAGGTGGCGCTGTGCTGATGCCTGTCAGTGCCATTCCTCTCCGGGGACATTTTGCTCTTTCCTTGTCAGTGATTTCGGGTTTTTGAAGCTGCAAAGTTACTTTTCGTAACGCTTATCTGAGCTGCCATGTACTTTCTACTTTGAGTACTTAAAGTGAACAATCAAGGGCCCCCTCCTTCCCTCATGATTGGACAAGAAACGAGAGCAAAAATCTCAAAGGTAAAAGCTCCCCAAAGGCTTTATCTTTTTGCTCAAAACATGTTGAAAATAATCAGTAACTATAGAAAAGTGTAAACATTTCTTGGATTGTGGAATGGAATAATAATCGTGATTTCTAACTTGGCTGGGTGAACTCCACCTACGGCCCATAGTTACAAGTGTCTTCACAGCAGAGATAATTGCTCATTGGAGTAAAAACACTACACTATAGGACTCTTTTACTGTAGAAAACCGCTTGAAAAATGGACAGCTGCCATAACACTACATAATGAAATGAATGCTTGTAATTCATTCTAATTAATCGGGTGAAATGTACCGCGGCGTGCCTTAGACATACATTTTAAAACCTTATTTCCCATTTACTAAACGATGTACATCCGCCTGGTGTAGTGTTGTGCTGTTGACATCTGGGCCGGGACGATTCCCACTTGTTTGTTTCTCACCTCGTCGCTGTCGGCACCCCTTCCTTCCTCACCGGCTAATTTTACTCCGCTCCCGTTACCTCTCCAATATGGCCGCCCCTCCCCCCCGTGATTACAGGTCAGCGTTGTTATTGTTCCGGCAATATGTCACGTTCATAGTGATGAGCTTGTTAGCATGCCAACACGTTCTAAGGATTCGGCTCTCTGGAGACATACGAAATTATACACAATCGACTTTTTGTAGGTTTTAATCATGTTATATATAATATTCGTCAAAAACATAGCTAGAGTAGTGTTTAGTTTCTTCTTCCACTACTCAAGTGCTCTGATTTCTTCAATTTTCTTGCGTCATGGGGGAGACACAAAACTATCCATCACCGGACCGGTTCGGAGTAGTTTCCCGTTCAAAGTGTGTTCATCATGCCGCCATCGATTCCCTTGCATGCCTTAAGCTGAGAGTGAAGTCTTGTTTTCACTGTTTTTGGAAGGTGTCGTTCCCACTGCTGCCTGCAGACGGCACTCCGGGGTAATTTGAAATCCTGAAATCCTCCACACATAGACATGAGGGATGGGCCGATCAATACCAATCAGTCTATCAATATATCAGTGCCTGAGCCGGTCAAATTATCAATATATTGATTTGAATTCAACTTTAATTATGTTTTCATTTAATTGTATTGAATGTTTAGATCAATCTGTTACATTTACATGACTTTTTATCAATCGGATGAACTTTCAATGTATTTCATCCCTGACATTTCAATTTCAAAACGGATAAAGAATGGTTTTAAGCCTCATTATCATATGTTGACTTTAAAGTACATTATGGAACTTTCTATGCAATTTATTCATAGACATTCATGCGTTATTTGACCTTTCAGTGACTCAGTGGCTGTGTGTTTTGGGTTTCTGGAAGGTTTTCTCAAAGGATCAAACGCCGTGTCTCCTTTTTATTCCTAGCGTATTCGAACAGTTAGCGAGTCGGCCAGTCCAGACAGACAACTCCTGGAAGCAGCTGGTGTGGACAGCAGAGCTCCTGTGATGTTGATTGCGTTGCTTTGATAAGGCTACGTTGAAAGCTGTTGTTTTCCCCTTGTATTCATTTTGGGCAGATGGGACGAGACGGACATGTTCTTAGGTTGGACACAGCTGGTTCTCCATGGGGGCTCTGACATTACCCTCCCGGCCTAATTACCCCAGCCCCCCCCATACCCTTACCGACCCTCCCCTGTCACTGCTGCCATAGACTAAACATGGACTGGACAGTGTGACTAGTACGCAATATTTGATGTTTGGTTTTGCAACTTGTTCAATCGCATTTTACAAGTTTGTTGAGCTGCATGTTCCCGGTGGCGACCGGTGGACACAGACTCACGCGGAAGTTTTCCGAACGCAGGGCACGGATGAGCCTTAAGTGATAGTCTGTAAGATTGCACAGTGACGAGAGAGAGACGGACACAATCTCGTCCCCTCCTCATTGGACCTGAAAGACTTTCCTCGTTTGCAAAAGGAGAAGAGAGACACGGAATTTTCAAAAGTGTATAATAAAGCTCCCTCCTCCTCCCTCCTGATTAGATCCGACAGGAGAACACTGGACAGTTTGTCTCATTTGTCAAAGTGATGGCATCGGGGATTCTGATTAGTGTCTGAGATCAGCAAAACAGGAAAATTATAATTATTTAAGGAGCTATATCATGCAAAATCAACTTTTTGGAGTTTTTAACCATGTTGTTATGCTATTTCCTTATCAAAAACACCTCATTCACGCAGTTCTAAGCAATCCTCCTGAATCCTGCTCTCTGAGCAGCTGCTCCGCCCTCTCCTGGTAAACGACTGAGCTGTTCAGTTGTGTCGTCACAAAGGAACGGAAGCGCTCTACGTCTGTACTGTAACGCCTTACGGCCTGATTTTAATTTATAAAACAGCTTTTTCATTATTTTTGTTGTAAGAGAGAAAAAAAAAGGAACTCTCCGACGCGTCTGTGCTGTCCCGGGAGAGTAAACAAACGCACCCCCGGAGGATCCGAACAGAAGTCATGTTTTTGACGGAGCTCTTTCTAACCTACTCTGGACACGCCTGTTCTTCTTTCTTACCCAACGATAATGTCACGGATGCGCGTTTGGCTACGAGAGGAACAGGACTATTCAACCTTCCTAAAGAAGAGTGCACTCGCCAGAAGTTTGAATTTCTTTCCGGGATTCAGCGACTATATCAACCAACCTGATGGATGCTTGGTGAACCTTGGCCAGAATCAAAGTGGATTAACTTTTATAACCAACATGAGTCCCATAACCCGATGGGGAGGCCAGACTGAGCGGTGAGTCAATCAAAACGTGTGTTAGCGTGTGTGTTAGCATGTGTGTTAGCGTGTGTGTTAGCGTGTGTGTTAACGTGTGTGTTAACGTGTGTGTTAGCCATTTATGAAACTGTGTTGCCCATGTCAACTCCTTATAACTGCATTATGTGAAGTAACTTCACTTTTTGCAGCGATATTTATATTTATAATACTGCAAATGTGGAATGAGTGGAGAGAGGGGCGGAGTTAACTGAATCGAAGTGTCTTGTCGTCCGGTAGGGAAAATACCCCCAGAAATACTTATATTTCTCTCAAAATGAGTACTCCATAGTGATAGAGGTACAATATATCATATAATTGCCTATACTTTACTTTGGCATGATACAGATCCTTTAAAAGGTGCATAATGCAACTTATTATGCAGAAAAAACAATACATATAGTGCATTTTTGACCTTTCAGTGACTCAGTGGTAGTTTGGCATCTTTTCTTTTCATCCTGGAGCCATTTATGACGCTCTAGGATCATTTTATTTCAGTTTTTTGGGGTTTCTGGTAGGTTTTCTGGATGGAATGTATACATAATAAGACAGATCCAGTAGCAGTGTAAACCTACCAGAAAGCCTAAAAACAATTGATCCTGGAGCGTCCTAGAGGCCATCGGGATGGAAAAGAAAGCCAAACCATGGTAATCACTCATAAAGCCACTAGGTCACTAAAAGGTCAATTATGTACTAATATAAACTTTTTTTTTGCTTTAAACTTACAGACTATCACTTGTCCTTTGCATTTGACCCGTCCCTCACTGCTGCATTGTGAACATAAATTTAATAAACGTGTTTTTGATCCAAATGTATTCCTCTGCCCACTGAATAATCCAAACATGATGCAAATAGATTTTGAGAGGCCATTTCGGCAGTAGATGCTTTTGTAGGTTTTCTTGACTTGAGTTGTGGCTTTATACTAACTTTGAAAGATTGACATAAGTTCTGCTGGAACACATTTCCACACTTCACTGCCAGCAAGTCTGGATTTCAAACTGTAATAAATGCTATCACTTGTATTAAATGGAAAAGTCAAAATTGCTTCATTTTCCTGAACGTTAGCGAGAGGTATTACCTTTCCTCTGGCTGAAAGTCACTGCTGTACTTCCTGCAGGTTCAGCAAGAAAGTCTTTGCGAGTGGGAGCAATAGGGCTGAATTACTTTGACCGTTGCATTTTTAAAGGGATGCAATATGAAAGCGACCAAAGCCCGAGTGGTACGTCGTTATACATGTTGGATTCTTTGATACTAAACCCAAACGTGTTTTCTGTGTGTGTCGCCCCCTGCAGGTGAGAAGCCGTACAAGTGCTCGTGGGAAGGCTGCGAGTGGCGGTTCGCCCGCAGCGACGAGCTGACCAGGCACTACCGCAACACACGGGCGCCAAGCCGTTCAAATGTAACCACTGCGACAGGTGAGGAAAACGCCCAACTCTTGCCCAGTGTTTTTGTGATAAACTATGAGCAAAATCTGATGTATTTGTATCGGTGTTTAACGGGAGAAGGACATGAATATCATCAGCTGCAAGGTTATTATTTACCTCTCTGAAGTTGACTGTATATGTGCTGTGTACTGTCTTCTTCTATTTAAGAAGTCTTCTGTTGTAGCGTTACAGCGCCACACACAGGCCTCGCACATGTATCATTTAGTCTGAGTGCCTTTAGTTTTGATTAAAGCAACATTCTCTGTGGCATTGTTTCAATTAGCTTCTGCGATGTGAAAAGATCCAGAGCGTGGCCACTGAGCAAAGCCTTCTCCAGCACATCCCAAAGATTCTCAATGGGGTTAAGATCTGGGCTCTGTGGCGGCCGATCCATCTCATGCTCCCTCAAACACTCTTTCACAATGTGAGCCCCAAGAATCCTGGCATTGTCATCTTGGAATATGGCGTGCCATCACTAAGGAAATCCACTATCCTGGTCATTCAGGTCGTCAGCTGATCTCATTCTTTGAGCTCATAGTTTTGCTGAACCTAGACCTGACCAACTGCAGCAGCCCCATATCAGAACAATTTGACACCTTTTTGATGGGAGAGTGTATTTAGATGTGAGAATGAATCTGGAGTCAGAACAGCTTTTTTATGGAGAATGTTTTTAGAACGATTGGTGTTTCGTCACCAATTCCATTTGCCCAACAACCAACTTTTTTATTTCCTATATACAACAAAAACTGAACAATACAGTATTTTCATCAAAGTAAAAATGGATCTAGAGACTTGTTTGGGACCCTAAAGGATCAGAGCGGTGTTCTGGGAGGCCTGATTTGGCTTCTATTGCTGATTGGGTGTACACATTGAGCAAACACATACATTTGGCTAAAAAACAAAAAAAAGTACTTAGACAATTATGCTGTAGACTGATGCTAAAAAAATGAACTAACATTTCATCGAATTAAGACTGCAATGACAGCACAATATCCTTATCCTGTCCTCACGGAATCGTACTATAAAACCTGCAAAGCAACTGCTAACTTAACTTTTAACTGATGAATGAAGGTGTCTACAGTGATAGTAAAGTTCCATATCATCTATAACTAACTGCCTTTACTACTAGTACAACACCCATAACTACCTCCACTACCACTGCACCCCCTCCGTACTCCTAAAATACTCCCTCCTCTCCTTCTACACTCTTGCCGTTCTCTCCCACCTCCACTTCCTTTAAAGTTGCACCAGTCTGACAGCTCTGTCAAAACACATCCACCTTTAAACACTCTCCCCCCCCCCGACCGGTTTGATGCACTTCCTCAGTCGCACGCCGCTCTTTCCCCATTGTTTAGGGAAAGGTTTCTACCAAAGGAAAATATGCAGCAGACATGGCCCGTGTGCGCTCGGTACTGACCCACTTTGAAAAGGCGCTCGCTGGCAGGATTACTAATGTCTCCGACCCGTTTGCGTGGTACTTTTATTTGGGAAAAAGGGGTGCAGCGGTGCCCCTGCGAGGTCCCGCGCAGCATATTAATAGTGTTTCTGGCGTCTTAAAGCCCTGGCCTTGATTCGCGCAGCCTCTTTGCATTAGAAGGAGAGCGGTAACAAGAGTGCACAATCCGCCGGGCCAGCTCTGCTCCTGTGGAATATTAACTATAGAGAGGGCTTTTCAGTGCACGGGAGTTACCAAAGGTCCGTACCCAAATTTCATCAGATTTAGACCAGAAAAAGAATAATTATATGCTTTCTCACGTAGCTACATCGTTTTTATTTTACTCGCAAATACTGTAGGATTTACACTCTACCACAAGAACAAAGTCAGTTCTAGGTTTCTAAAGAGCGTTTAGATACAGACGGCATTTCTGTGAACGCCCATAAATTGTCACAATGTAAGCTTCAAGAGGGAAAACAAACGGGGATAAGAACTAGCCTACTCTTTCACATGCTATTACACCACGTCTTTTACAAATGCTGAATCAAGCATATATTTTCTACCAAATAGAGATACAGAGACATGGAGAGGAGCAAAGTGGTTCAACAGCCATGAATACATAAATAACGAGAATGCTAACCATAGCGCTAATGTTAGCTTCATGCCACATGCTAAGAGTTGCTGTGAGTGCTGTTTTTTCCGCTTCTACCGGACAATCTGCCTTGTTTTGTACAATAAGAATGAGACAAACATTCCTGTGGACCTAAAAAAATAAAAATAATAACTTTCCTGTGGACCTCATTTGGACTTGACTTTGTGTGTGCCAAACGTGCAGGACCAGTGCCTTGTTAAATGTGCCCACATTCCTGTTTTCACAAGTTTATTGAAGTGTTTATTGAATCGACCACATTAGGTGAAGTCAGAACCAAAAATTTGAGATTTATTTATTTATTTGGCAGGACGTTGCACAACAAATGTGTTGTACAGACCAGAGATAGCTACAAGCTAATGTTCATCTGTAGTCCCTGGGCAGAGGCAAGTGACAGCAGGTTTATACAGTGGCCAATACGCATTCTTACTAAGTCCATTCACAATATAAAATATAAAATACAGATAAAGCTCCAGCAAAAGGATCACTTCAACAAACTTCAGATGCAATATTTACACTTATTACAATATCTACAGTTTATTAAAAAAGATTGTACCGTCATACATTCTTAACAATCCCCGATTAACCCGTTTTTTGCTAATGATCACAAATCTGACTGTCTTTCAACCACTTCTTCAGGTCAAGTTTAAACTGTTGTAATGTGCTACTCTCTCGAACAGTTAATGGCAACGAGTTCCACATCCTGCAGCTTTCACAGAGAAGCAATTCTGTCCAAAGGTGGAGGATCTAAAGTTCACAGAACAGTCTCCTCTGGAGGAAGCTCGCGTTGTTCTACGTCCTGCCTCGTCACAGGATTTCACAAACATTCTCAGGGCTGTGGGCCAAATCATGAAGAATTTTAAATACTAAACTGACATTAGAAACAAAATGAAATTTTCAAATGTTAATAATTTATATTTCTTCACAATTTTACAGTAGTGATACGAAACAGGTTTTTATCTAATATTTTGAGTGCCTGTTTGTACAGGCTTTGAAGCGGCTGTAACGCAGTGTTGGTTGATAGAGACCAAGCTGTAATGCAATATGTAAGATGTGAAATATCATCGCATGCATATAAAGCTTGGCTGCATCTGTGTTCATTTGGGGCGAATATATCTGAACTGCGCTAAATTAAATTTGACAGTTTTTATCAGTTTTGAAATATGCTTCTTAAACGACAGTGTCCTGTCCAACACTACGCCTAAATACTTGACAGACTCCGCTTCGAGAATTCTTGTTCCTTTTACAATAATTTCCGGTGCGGAGTGAGAAGTTTTCCTTATTGAGAAAAACATGCTGACAGTTTTGCTAAAATTTAGTGTCAAGCATGATTGCTTCATGCAATCATGTACATTCATCATTAATGAATGTACAGACCTTTTTGAGATTTTGCTTAAGATACAAATTAGCGTATAAAAGTGTCCTCTGCACTAAATGCTAAATCAAATTCAGGTAAGTTTCAGCTTTTAGTGGGTCGGATACACATCCAGAGGCCACTAAACCTCATCCTATTAGATGCTAATGATGGAGCCACGTACATTATATACAGTAAATGCCATGAAAAGGACAAATGGCACGGTGGCTTCACAGCTAGAAGCTCCCTGGTTCGATTCCCACTGGACGGGGCCTTTCTGTGGGAGTTTGCATGTTCTCGCCGTGTGTCTGCATAGGTTTCCTCCGGGTACTCCGGTTTCCCCACCACTAAAAACATGTACAATAGGTTAATCTCCGGCCAGGTGTTTCTGGAGATGGGTCCCGAGTGTTTGCCCACGCTGGCTGCTCACCGCTCCTATAGGTCGCACCAGCAGTATTGAAGATGGGTCAAATGCAGAGAACTGATTTCCCTACGGGGATTAATAAAGTATAACTTAAGTTAAAACATACCTTGCATGGACTCCGAATTCATTTGTAGGCTATGAAGATGGAACATTCATTTAAATTTGGTCTGGCATTCGACGATTAACAAATGTGCACAATTATTGTAGCAACGGGCTAAAGGCATTTCTATGATTTCTACGCAAAAACTGGCACTAAGATCAACATCCCTAAAACAACCCTGTTTTTTTTAATCAAACTGAGTATAAATCTGTTCTAGTCTACACTGCCTCCTTTGACCTCCAAACCGTGATATTGCCTGAAGCGTCCAGACCACCCCTCAGTGATCGCACAGGCCTTTCCTTAAACCCGGATCAGCCATGTCTCATCCCCCCATGACCCGTCCTCCCAACGCCCTTCAACTTTGTACTGGCTTCCAATCGCGCCTCCTCCCGCCTCCTCCATCCTTCTCTTTAACATTTAATTAAAGCCCGGATAACGACCACACCTTTTCCCCATTACAAAGCTCGATTCGCTCCCCAATTCGTCTTTTTTAATTCCCCTCCGCGTTAATTTGCGGGGGCCAAAAGATCATCAAGCATCGAGTGGCCGCCGTATTGACTTGTAAGAAATCTTTAGCCTGATTTTTAATTACCGCAGCATCCTCCGCGACTGCTTCGGGGACCCCGCGGCAATATAACGCGTTCAGGGACCCAGGTGGCATTTCGGAGAGACATGCTACGTTTCATTTTATACACAATAAAAGTGACACTGAACAATATATCCCCCGTTAGCAACAATAGCAAGATATGTTTCTATCAATCACATAAGGCGTTTTTAGAGCGAGACATTTATCCATACCAGATGGAGGTACGTCTTTATTATTTAGACATACATCAAGTGGTTCAAATTGCAGTGTAAGATTTAATAAATGGTAAAAAATCACATTCACGCCTCCAAGGCACGTCGCATCGAGGAGCCGTTCACTCACACAGAGAAAAGTGTGAGTGTCCTGTGTCTCGGCCAAGGACACGGCGGCTTAGGCGGGGATCGGACCACCGACCCATGGGTTTGTGGGCAAAGATAATTGAAAGCCTTATTGCTTATCAACAGTGGCAATTGCTCATAGAGTTAGAATAATAATGTCCCGAAAGCATTTGTTTATAATGTGAAATGAAAAGGTTCTCAAGTGTCACCTGTACTGGGTTGTTTTATGATGAGCAAGACATTCTATACAAGTGTAGTGGGGCGGTTCACCTTGTTGTTGGTTCCTCTAAGGCTGGACGATATGTCATATTGATCGATCTCGATTCCGATTCAATTTGATTATTTCATACTAAAAAAAAATCCTTATAGCTTATTCGTGTACTTAAGCAAGGCAAGTTTATTGTAGAGCACAATTCATACACAAGGCAATTCAAAGTGCTTCACAGTTGCATAAAATACAAGAAACAGATAAAATCAATCAATAAACATCAACATAAAGTTAATCAATTACAGTAAAAGGCAAGAGTGCAGATAAAATACTTTCAGTTTCATATGCACGGGTAAAAGAGCTGTTTCAGCCTGGATTTGAACATTGTCAGTTGAGGCCTGTCTCACATCCTCATGAAGACTGTTCCAGATTTTAGCTGCATGAAACTGAAACGCAGCCTCACCGTGTTTATTATTGACTCTGGGAACCACCAGGAGACCCCTCCCTGAAGTTCTCAGGCCCGAGATGGTTCATACGCTCTAACATGTCAGAGATGGACTTTGGTGCTAACATGAAAGACTTGTACACAGCAGAGCTGTTTTAAATTCTATTCTCTGAGTGACAGGAAGCCAGTGCAGAGACCGGAGCACTGGACTAATGTGGTCGTATATTCCTAGTTCTTGACAGGACTTGAGCAGCCTAAACAGACCTTTTATACACATTTCAGCTCAAATGGTAACAAATGCTTTCCTCCGGTATCACTGAACACACAAAAATCTCCCAATCTCATCCAAACTCGTGTCTGCTCGCTACAGTAACTGTCTGTGGTCAGGACTGGGGCTGTGTCACAGATGGATCAGCTGATGGTTCCCTAAATGTTGAGCTCTCAACTTGCACTGGAGAAGGCCTTTGCAAATAAGTGAGTTAAGGCGAGACACTGCAGGTGAATAGGGGGAAAAAATTAATGTAGAGATATCAATTTGAAACTTTTGCTGAACATTACTGATATAAACATGAGAAAAAAATGTATTGCATTTTTTCTGTCATTTTATGTTTTCATATAAAATAAGGCATTTTGTACATGAAATGGCCAAATTGCCTATTTTGGGCAACGAAATGAAAATAATGGATTGAGCCAGATTAAAATGTATGGTTTCATTTTATTGACATGATTTTTTCAGAGGGGATTTTAGATATCTTGTTTAGTTTTCAATTAACTAATCATAAGTGAAAAAATCTGTAAACACTCAAATTCCGTCTGCTTTTTTGGGTTCAAAGCTGAATAAATCAGGCTAGGAATTAGATATTAAAAAATCCCTCTGAAAAAACCTTCAAAATATTGTTAAGTCCAAGACTGTAAAGTTTGGAGTCTGTGTGAGCGACTATAAGGGCTCACCCGCGCCCGAGTGGGGCCTTCTCTCATTCAGAGAAAACAAGCCCTGAAGTTTTGTAGCGAGTGCGCATGTGTGGAACCTTCTTTGGCTCTTCCCGCACCAGGCGTCTTTTAGGAGGAAAAATACCATAGCATCGTCACGGGGACCCTTCACAGGACACGTGGATGTAAAATCTGTCAATATTTGTGAATGAATACCCGCGCGAAAGACGGTCTTTTGACGTGCCGCAGTTGCTACTTCCGGGTTACCTCCGCGTCGCAGGCGGACAAATCATCATAAAATAAGCATCATGCGGGGTGAGTTTTGTCATTTTTATTCTCTGACATGAAAACTAAGATGTAAAGGGAGGGAAATAGATACAAATCTCTACTTCGACCACTGCGTGAAAAATCAATACTTTCACCTGCCGTGTCTCGCCTTAAATCAAGGGGTGCCGCTATACTGGCACTGTTTAGACCTGAAGGGCCTAAAGAGCTGCTCATGGACCGGGCGAAACATGTGGTCTCAGAGCTAGGGATACTAGCTAAATACTCCTCTCATCGATACGCCTTATTGAGCCGGTACTTTAACAGTACTCTTAACAATACTTTAAAAGCAAACAAATGATATTTTACTGCTGTACATTTGGACCTGACTATTTGAAGGCATCTAAAATACAAATAAAATGGTAAATGGTCACATTTATATAGCACCTTTCTACCGGCTTTACAGTGATCCAGTCACCCATTCACACTCTCATTTATACCCCAGTGTTGGTAGACACTGGAGGCAAAGTGGGTGAAGTTCTCTTGCCCAGGGACACCACAACAGTAACCCTCCAGTCACAAGACGACTCGCGCTCTCTCCTTCTCATATTTGTTATGTTCTTTTCAGGATGTTGCTGTGGGGACTGAGCCGAAATGAGTTTAGTCGTGCTGTAGCGACATGAGACCCAGAATGTTCCACAGTGTGGCTTTTAATGAACTGTTCTCCATCAATTTCAATATCATTCAATAGGCTATTATGAGACTGGCACTTACCATGGCAACACGCGTGTCCCTTTTAATTTACATGGCACTGCGTTTTACACATGATTTATGATGTCAAATTACCACATCCCAATTCTCGGTCTATCCTGATGACAAAAATTCTCCAAAGTAGCCGTCATTACCAGCCCTTTTTAAACCACTCTTTCTTATTTCCCGTGCCAATTTGCAGAGATGAAAAAAAAAGAAAAGAAAGAAAAATCGGCCACTTTGCCATATGGCCGTGTTAGCGAAGACAGATTGACTTCCCTTAATTCTCCATTTAAGTCAGCGGCCAATATTGAATTTGCGCTTTCGTGAATGATGCATGGCCTTTGTTCCGGTCAAACAAAACCACAAAAAAAAGAAAAAGAAAAGTGTGTCCCCCGAGCCCCCGAGGTGCTTTGGACACCCGGTCATTGTTACCCCATTACACATGTGTCATCTTAATCAGGGGCCCCAGCTGGACTACTGTAAGATGCTGCATCTAGACCCCCAATCCGACCCCCCCTTTTGGAAACGGTGTTGGCCAGTGTACAGCCATCATAGCTTTTGTCTGGGGCTGTACAATCACTGACAAAGAAGTTTTTGCCCTGATTTAGTCTTTATCAAGGCTTTCTAAATCTTAAGACTTGACTTTTGTATTAATATAGTGAAATGGTTCGGCAAAATATAGGAAAAAATATCATTATCGACTTTTCTCATATAATGCAGCTTTACTTTTAAGTTTGTTTGTTTGTTTGTTTGTTTTTAAAGAGCATTGGGATCTGGACATTCAAAATCTGAATTAATTATTTTTTGTTACAGGCAAAAACAATCTCAACAAAGAAATATAGATAACAAGTAAACAATCATGGTCAAAACACAAGAGAAATTTAAAGGGATATTTCGGGATTTTTGACATAGGGCCTCATTTCCTAGTTATCCAGAGTGTTGTTGATGTCTGGAGATATTTTTTTCTTAAATTCATGCAGTTCTTATATTTGAAGAGTCTAGTGGCGCTAGGCTAGGGCAAGGCTAAAGCATTTCTATGGTATCAGTTAGCCTGCATAAAAAACAGTCTGACCCACTCCACAGTGCACCTGAGGTAAATCACTTATAACGCCAGACTAACCATATACATGTCTGTGTTAATAGAATCATTTTTGAAATATAACTGACCTTGTGTCACATGAATTACCGCATTTTGAGGACTATTTTCTCACAGATCACTCCTCCACTCCGTTAGCTTACAGCCACGAAGCTGATGCTGCTCAAATATAAGTTATTTTAAATGCAAAATGGACACAGACATTTATATCATTAGTCTGGTGTTATGTTATAAGTGATTTACCTCAGGTGCACTGTGGAGTGGGTCAGACTGTTTTTAATGCTGGCTAACTGTTACCGTAGAAATACTAGACTCTTCAAATATAAGGACTGCATGAATTGAAGATCCCGAAATATCCCTTTAAAGTGAATTACTCTCAAACCCTTGGAAAACGTTTGTGTTCTTTCCGGACTATAAGCCGCGGCCTAAACAACAACGTTTTTATATATTTTTACGGGCATTACACCCTCTAGGGGCGCTCTAGCAGGAAGCGCAAGAGTGAGACAGACAGGTGGAGGCGAAGACAGTGATCAACGAATTTTCTGGTAGCATTTTGTAGTTCTTTGACCAGACGTGTTTTACTGTTTTACTGTTTTACTGCCGTGTTACAGGCATTGATGGAAATAAAAATCATGCATTTATCCCCATCTTACAACGTGGACACCTGCGACTTACAGACAGGTGTGGCTTATATCCAGACTCGCTCAATACTCTGAAAATTACGTTGCTTCCACACAATAGTTCGTCGTAAAGCTCAGTCAAAACCGTCTCAATCCCTGTCATGCGATGCCCCCCCCCAAAAAAAAGAAAACCCCGGAGAGTGTTGGCCTCCAGCTGTGATGAAGGAGCAGAGGAACAGTAGCCTGGAAGGAGCTGGGGTTTGGGGGCGGGGGGGCTTACGGACTGCCAGCTGGTGTCGTGCCCCCGAGTCGTGAGTCATACTACGCCATCTGTCTCCGAACGAACTCCCCTCGCCCCCTGACGCACGCTCGCTCAGCTCGCACACAAAGGGAGGTGTCCCGATCCAGGTGGGAGCGGTGGGAGACGGCTGACGGGCGATGGGAAGGGGGGGGCTTGACTCTCTTTGGCAAAAACAAAACAAAAAAAAACACTGATTCATCCAGACGTCTTGGTGAAATCTCGGTGGAGGTCTTGTCAAAAAAAAGAGTCTACAGTCAACAGCTGTGATGTGGGTTTGGATCGGTCCTGGCGAGAGAGCGGCCCACGGTGGAGGTGGAGATGGAAATGACCGGCCAAGGCCTGTCAGAGAGTGGCAATAAGACAAGGGGCCGTCTGCTGGTCAGTTTTATTCACTTTACTACTACGAAACGGAGCAAAACATATTCATTACATTGTTTTGTCATTCATCAAACCCTTGACATTACAGCTTTAACAGTTGGCATTAAATTGATTGATTGGAAAATTACGACATCGCTCAACAGTTTTTGTTGAATAAGTCCATTGAAAATGCCAAAACGATGGTCTGACACATGTTCCGGTGCAGTTTTAGCTGAAATTGGCGGCATATTTTTTTGCTAAAATGAATGATCTTTCCTCTTTCAGTAAGCTTGATGATGTATTGGTGATGGGAGAGTGTGACCACGGCGCAAAGCCTTCTCCAGCACATCCCAAAGATTCACAATGAGGTTAAGATCTGGACTCTTGCTCCCTGAACCACTCTTTCACAGCGTAAGCCCCATGAATCCCGGCATTGTCACCTTGGAACATGAGGGAAGAAGAAACCCACTGATGGAATAACCTGGTCATTCAGGATGTCCAGCAAAATATAATAATGTTCAAAAGTAGCGACAAAGATGAGATGAGTATGAAAATGCAACTAAAGAGCATCAAAAAACGTGACAAAAAGTGATGAAAAAGCAAAGAAAATGCGACAAAAGAGCGACGGAATATGTGGCGAAAATGGGACAAAAACGCATTTAAAAAGCAATGCAAAAAAAAGTTTAAGAAAAGTGACTATAGTGTGGCAACAACGCGAGGAAAATGATCACTTTCGATGAGTTTTGTAGATTTGGGTAAAGCTGAACTGGAGAAAATGCACTTGGTTAAGGCGGGGGTTAGGAGGTTAACCTTTGCTTTTAACCCCTTAACCCCCACCTGAATTGAGCACATTTTTTTCTCCAGTTTGGTTTAACACAAATCTTAAAGCTTCTTGGTCAAAATAGCAACAAAAATGAGACGAAAACAAGAATGAAAATGTAACAAAAGATCGACGAAAACGTGACGAAAAAGTGTGACAAAAACGCAACAAAAAAGCCTAATAAGAGAAGAAAAGTAATGAAAAGGGATGAAAAAGTGATGACAAAAACGCCACAAAAGAGTAACAGAAAAGTGTCAACTAAGTGACAAAAAAGCAATGAAAATTTTTTTTTTTTTTAAAGTGATGACAAGGCACCAAAAATACAAGGAAAAAGATCAGTTTAAATGAGTTTAGCTTGGCTTTCAAATGAGGCGTTACTCTGGCCTCTAGGCTGTAAGCTTTTAGATTGTGGTAAAGCTGAACTAGAGAAAATTCACTTGGTTAAGGTGGGGGTTAAGAGGTTAAAATGCTCACTGTTGGAAAAAGCAAATATGTAGCAGGTAGGTCATAGTCTTTCAAATGAAGTAGATAAAAGATAAAAAAAAACAATTTTTTTTTTACTTTGGAACCACATGGGCTGAGAAAACCCTCTTGGAAAATGGGGCTCATATTGAATTGTTTGACCAGCTACAAGAAACTTTCTGAAACAGAAAGTAAAGTTCTGTATTTTGGTCCACTGATCGATGGTATTACTAACTATTCATTACATCATTTTGTCTAAATAAAAACATAACAATAAAGACATGTTGGAAATCCCCTTGTTGTCTCTGTAAACTGACATTGCGCATCAAAAGAGCAGTCAACCCCCCCTCCACGGAACACGAATGACGCTCGAATTCCCGTCTCCTCTGGCTAGAAAATCTTTTTGCCTCTTTTATTTAAGGGGAAGCCGGGCAGATTGCTTGTCATTAAGAGCGTTTGCAAATTAGCATTAAAACAAGGCTAATGACGTGTAGCTGCTCCGGGGCGCGCGTGTTTAAAGCGACGGGACAATGGCACCCACCGGCTTTGGGTTTAGTGCAACAATCGGGTTTTTACTCAGCAGACATGTTTAACGGCCTCATTACGCTTTTATACTGTCGTCTGAGCCGCTGGAGCAGATTTATAAGCTGACGACAGGATCACTCAAGTGCGAATGCAAAATATATTTATCGTAAAAAAAACTGGGCTAAAAAAACGGAGGGTCTAGTTAATTATCAAATTGTAAAAAAAAGGACTTGGAAGAGAGCTAAATGTCCCCGTCTCCATGGTGATGAAGCCCACTAATTCACTCTACTGATGCATGTGATTTGAAGGAGATGACACCACCCAGTCTAGGCAACCCTGGTCGCCAGAAGAAAACCTCTCTCCTCCGGCGTCCCTCTTCACAAAAAGAATGTACCTGATGTGTTTTGGAAATGTTGAACATAAAAGGTTCAGCCGCAGAGAAAACATATTCACTTGGAACAAATGATTGCTGAATTTTAATGATTGCATAGATTTATGTGGGAGATTTCAAAGGTCATTTGCTCAAAACGCAGGCAGGGATTTCTAATTGTTAGCCTGATTTATTGAGCTTCGAAGCCCAAAAGGCAAGGCAAATAAAATAAAAAATAATCACTAATATTCAAAAACTTAAAGTGCATATGACAGATTTTAATGCTCTTGAAAATATGACTTATTTAGATGGATTACATCAGTTGCAAGTTCATCAGTTGCATAGTTATCTTTTTTTTCAGTGAAGCAGCAATTTTAATTTAGAAATGTTGGGCAGAAAAGTTATTTTTATTTGAATTTTTAAGCTGCTGACAGGAAGTGACATAAAAGAAGGTAACATTCCATAGCAGTTTGACTCATTCATTTCCCATTGACTTAACATGGTCGGCACGGCAACAGTTTAAAATTGTTTACCTTCTTCGATGTCACTTCCTGTCGGTGTCCAATAAGGAAGTGAAAACATAAACATCACAAAAATGGTCAAACTAAAGAAAACTGGGTATAATCTTTAGCAAAATCTTAAATATAATCGTGTTAACTGTGTTTAAGCAAAAATTGTGTCTAATGTGTCATATGCACTTTAACAACATATCCAACATCCCCATTGAAAAAAGTGTGTGTATGCAATATGTCAACAAAATAAATCCATACATTTAAACCAGGCTTTGTCCATTTTTCAGATGTCATTGATGTCGTGGATTAACGCGTCCCTTTTAAGATATACAGTGCCGTGAAAAAGTTAATATGCCTCCTTCCAGAATTTGTTTATATTTGTCACATTTCTCGTCAAGACAATTTTACCATACAAAGACAATGCAAAATGCAGTTTCCAAATGAGTATTACATTTATTAACGGATAGAAAAATCCAAACTTATCAGGCCCTGTGTGTAAAAGTAAATCCCCCTCTGATTTGTTGGGATTAACCTGCAATGCCAAAAGTCAAACATGGTGGTGGCATTGTGATGGTCATTGATGGAATAATGAATGGTCCTCTCTCTATAACAAAATCCTGGAGGTAAAGTTCCGACCATTAGTTCAAATCCTCAAGCTCAAGCACTCTTGGGCCATGCAGCAGGACAAGGATCCCAAAACATACAAGCAAATCCACTTCTGAGCGGCTCCAAAAGGACAAGATTAAAGTTCTGGAGTGGCCAGGTCAAAGTCCAGACTTAAATACAATTGAGATGCTGACCTTCAAAGGGCAGTTCATGCACAAAAAAACCCTCCAATATGGTTGAGTTAAACTAATTCTGCAAAGAAGGGTGGGTCACATTCCTCCTCAGCGATGTGACAAACTCATCACTAGTTATCGAAAACACTTGACTTCCGTTATTGCTATAAAGGGAGGCACAAGTTATTAAGTTCATTTGCAAACTGCATTTTGGATTGACTGGGAATGCCTGTATGTGATATAACATTGTCTTGATATAAGCATATGTATGAAATCTGGAAGGGGCACTGTATTTTGGCCATTTTGATAGAACATCCTTTCAGAAATATCAATAAAATAACGCAATAAGCCGTAGAATCCAACATTAAGTTATCCCGCCCCATTGCAGAATACAAGCAATCCTGTTTCATTAATATCCAAACAATGTAGCAAACACAGACGCCTCTCTCTGCCTGCTAATATTGCTTCATTGGTATGTGAGCGCACTCCGCTCCGCGCCCACACAAACACCAGCGGAGAGCATGCATTATGTCAATTTACGGCAATCATTACGAGCACCAAACATTGACTAAACATCTCCATAAAAATAGCCCGATTTGACTGCGTTTTCTGCCGCGCTACGCCCCGCCAATTCTACAACCCCTTTCTCCCCATCTAATTTATCTATCATTTCGGCGGCACATGTTTTCGCGGCTCCCCTCCCCTTGTCGGTTTCCAAAACACATCCATCTGGAAGCACTCTGCGCATTCGTTTTGCAGCTGGAGTCGTTAGCAAAGGATGGAAATTGCTGATTATGAATTTGCCGCACATATACACGGCTAATTGTTAGTGGTCCGGTGTTAGCTAACAGCAACGTTTTAGCGCCAATGACGAATGCTAACCGGGGTCGTTTCTGACATTCCGTATGGAGGCCCGGAAAATACATTCTCTTTCAGAGGGCATAACATTGTACTGGTTTCTGTATTGTAAATCAGTCATCCAGGAATCTCCCATTGTATGTAGATTTTCAAATATCGTCGACTGGACTAGGGTGATTGAGTTGCGGATGTTTCGCTTCGATCTTCAGAAGCCTCTTCTCGCTCTTGTCAGATGTAAGACTGGGAACACACGAGCTATAGAAATCTATTTCAACTCAGGACTGCCATAACCCCGCCCATTTCTCGTACTAAATGCCTTTAATATTATGCTTTTCCTAGTCAGGTGCTGTTTCAAGTGCTTTGTCATGGGTTGTCCTCTTCAAGCGATGTCACTGAAAACTGTGAATAGGAGAAAAAGCAGACGGCAGCTTAAAATGTTCTCTAACGTTCATTTAGCATGTAGCATAGCAGCCAAGCTAACTGTCCTTTCTTCTTGCTTACTCTCTTGCAGGTGTTTCTCACGGTCGGACCACTTGGCGCTACACATGAAGCGACACATCTAAGAAGTCCGGAATGGAGGTCGGGGGGAAACGCGGGAAGAAAAACCGTGCATCAAACTCTGAACGACGCAGAAAGGATCAGAAAACCAAGACAATGAACCAAACTTTTTACTTCTCAGATTCCAAATGGATAATATCTTGGAATCGTCTTATTCTTAGACCACGAAACATCTTGTCCTAACTTGTGGACCACTTGGCAGCTCTGGATACTTTGCATATTTGCCAATGGACTGTTTTCCCAGGCCTTCTTTGCGCAACAATTTCTCACCAACCTTTGTAAATTTAGCTCCAAAATGGCTGACGTTGCATTGTTATTGTTTTTTCACTTTGGTACCCCTTGAGACCTTGCAGAGTGGATAGCCATATGTGTCTTTGTTGTGAAATGACTACAAGAGTTTGTGAGGCTGCGCTATGATATGGTTATATCAGATAGACCCAAATTGATATGGCATGTTCTTGGATGCCAGTACATTTGCTGGCTTGGCTGGATTTTCGTAAACAATTACACTTTCATGCAAATACAATTGGATAGATACACTGTGATCTGAAAACTGAAAAGCTAAAAAGTTTTCCAACATCTGCCCAGTTTCAAGTCAAATGCTGTGACTGGATGGATGCCTATAACCGTTGTGTTGCCAAGACTAAAATCGTCAAATCAAAGATGAGGTCTTAAGGGGACCAAAGGTCGAAGGAAGTAGCCATGGCAAATCCCTAAGCAAGAATGCTACGTTTAGCTGTTTTTCCATATCACTTTAAACTGGAATTATCATATTCAAGCAACTTTTCATTAAACGTCTGTCACTTTCGTCAACTGGACAAAATATTCATGAACCTCTCTTCATGATTCCATCACTTCGAACGGATACTGGATATTTCTGGAAGACTTGAAGATTGGACAAAAATGTGCTGTGAAGACTGAAATTTTGGATCGCGCTTTCATACTTGGAGCTAGGTGACGCAAACTTTTCCAACTCCGGGAAACCCATCTCCTAAAATGTATGAATGTGTTCCAAGAATGGCATCCAAGGGTAATTTTTCCTCTGGGATTTTGATTGAATGCCACAAACTGTTGCACAATTGACTCCTTTTTTTGTTTGTTTGTTTTTGTACGAATTGCCGTGATGTGGATATCGCTTCGGGGGATCCATCGTACGGCGTAATCAAAAGCGCGGACGGCCACAAACGCACAAGTCGTCGGAAGCAGCTGGCTGACTGCGAGATAGCACATTGCGCTATGTATGTAAAGCCTATATTGTTTGTAGGGGGAAAAAAACTGATATTTGTTCACAAAAGACAATTTGAAAAGACCATGGGAAAGGATGCAGCCAAAAAAAAAAAAAAAAAACACAAGTGTCTACTACTGATGCCTGAAATGATCTCTCCGGACCTCTGAGTGATTGGCATCCGAAATATTAGCCACTGGTTTTAATGTTAGTCCCATTTGCAACGCCGTAGGAGAACACTTCCAATTTAGCAGCTAAAGAATCCATCTCAGATGAAAAACAAAAAGAAAATTGGGCCTATGCATTTCCTGCGGACTTCTTCTTCCAGGCCATGAACCGGGAACTTTTTTCAACAGTACACGCTCAATCATTCGGAAGGTGCATATCGAAGCAAGTCAATGTGAATGTACAGCTTGGATGTGTACATGTGTTTATGGTAAACCCTTGGAACTGTTCAGAAGGGTCATGTGCGGGTTAAATGGTTTCAAGGGTCTTAGCGAAACAAAACATCATGGAGGTCAAAGGGTGCAGCGAATTATTTTGATTGACAGTACGTGAACTGATTTAAGAACTTGCAAGCTAGCATAATGGGACGAGCTTCTTTCTTCTTTCCAACCAAAGTCTGCTGTGACCACTTGCCTAACCGTAACCACACTGCTAAACTAAATTATCAATTGAATAGAGCTTGGCTTTCAGCAGAATTGTGGTGGGAAAAAGAATGAGGCACTGGAAAATGCTATCAGACTGGACAAGCTAGCGCGTTAGGCAAGCTAAACCAGCTAAAGACTGGACAAAGCTACTGTATAAGACTGGACAAGCTAGCATTTTAAACAAGCTATGAGAAAGGACAAGCTAGAATGGGGTCAGCCCTATGTTCCCCGGTACCTACAGTATGTTCCCCCACTTCTACTGATTAAGGTACGCACCCAGCAAGAATATTAGACATGCTAATCAAGCTAAAGACTAGACAAGCTAGCATATTAGCATGTGCTAAGCAAGCTATACGACTAGCTAGCATATTAAACAAGTTATGAGATAGGACAAGACAGCATATCAGACATATTAACACAAGCTGTAAGACTGGACAAGCTAGTACTGGACAAGCTAGCCTTTTTAGTTAGCATATTGGTAAAAGAAATACTACAAATTTGCCGAAAAAATATCTTTGAGTGTTGAATTGTTAAAAACAAAAACAAAAAACAACAGTCTGATAACTTAAGACATTGGGGGGAAAAACTTGTATGCAATAAACAAATGTTTCAAGCTGAAAAGTAGTTAACTTGCAAGCCAAAATTTGCGCAAGGCTTCCCAGTGATGATTGCAAGTTACAAATTACTTTAATAAAAAAAAGATTACAAAAATATCAAGCTGATTCAAGCATTTTGATCAACTCAACTTTTTAAACTAAAGACTCGACGCATTTACTAATATGTGACACAATTGGTCATAAGGCAATCAATACTAGTTCACTGCTCACCTCTGACTATACACCTTTTTCTAACTTGGGACCTGTTGGTACAATGGCAAAACCTTTTCATAATTCTAAACGACACACCATTTTTCCTCATCTTTCACTGTGAATGCTTGGATAGGCCTACAGTATACACCAAGCATTACAAGTAGCTACTGGAAACACCATACTAGTCAGGACTGCCAACCCCGACGTGATCTTATCTGCTTGTCATTCCTTGCCACGTTGCACACATAAAATCTTCAAATGAAAAATCTTCTCAGCTTGGCAGCTTGTTGATGTGAAGTAATATGACCGAGAACAAATGGGGTTGGGGATGTAACTTTTATTAAATATCGTTGGTAGCTCAAGTTTTTGGCAAGGGGTCTGCTAAAAGGATTTTTTCCAATATTGGTTACGAATAAAACACTAATCATATCCAGACATGATATGGAATTGCATAGTGCATATCAAATGTTGCTTCAATGTGAACTATTATGTATGCGCCAGAGTCACTTGGAAAATGTAAAAAGAAAAATAATAATAATAATAATTTGGAATTGTAATATCTGCAAATGTTTAAAGCCTATTCTAAATTTGATATTCAGAAAATGTCCTTTTATTTTGGATGGAATGTCTGACAAAGGGGATTGTGTGACCCCATCTTCTCTGTCTGTGGAAGATTTATTGAAGGTGGAACCTATGGGTTTAAAAGTGCAAGTTCTCATCCCAAGGTGTAGGATGGCTGAGGGGTCAATATGGATAAATATCAGATCACAGTAAAGTGGCAACACTTATGTAAATACGTTCACCAACAATGTCTTTTTTTATTCAAGTGGAATTTTATTCATTATTTATTTCATCATGTTATTAATTATTTCAACCTGGAGCAACTCAGACAGGAACAAAAGCTTTGTTGCTGCTTTTGGCAGAGCGGAGGTGGGTTGCAGCACAGCCGGTAAACGGACGAGCTGTGAAGGAGAAGGGAACGCACTCGTTTCCGGTCTGAAATGGTTCAAAGATTGATTCGTAGCTCTCTGTGAGACCTACGACCTGTTTTTCAGGCTGCGACATAAGATTTCCCCAACGACGAGTGATCTTTTATTCCGTCAGACGATCAGTCTCGCACAATGTACAGTGGGCGTTAGATGACAAGTGTAAGACGCTGTCTCTATGAACACATAGGACTCATGCACCAGGGTAAACCTACTCAAGCCCAGGACCTTGTTTTGACTAAATTACATTCTTACATGTTCTCCAAAACGACACAAGTTAAATTAAAAAAAATGTTTTCCATGACCAACTTTTTTTATATTGAAAGTTCATTAATTTGCTTCTTTTTTGTTAATTGTTTGATTTACAGGTTACTTGACACAATATCAAAATCAAACAGGAAATAATATAAAATAAAAATACATAATCTCTGTATTAACCTACTGTAGCTAACAATACTAGCTAGCACAACTAAGGTGTTTTCCCTTGAAACACTATAACCGATAGTCTGTCATGTCAGATCCACCTTTCCGTAGCTCACTTCAGATTATCAGTCACTTCTCTCACTTGAGACCTATTAAATGTTTCATACACAGTAGGTACACGATAGGAAGGCAGTTAGTGTCGCTATGTTACATCTTGGGAGCGAGAATTTGCCCGATTTTTTAACGGCAGCTCTTTTTTCACGTCCCGAACGGGATTCTGTTTCCGTTTCGAATGTGTCCGAATGTGGCCCCATTACTGTGTACGTACGTCCGTCACACCATTTTCATACGCGGCTTTTTTCGGACTGAATCGGCGAATGTCTTTTGGATTGTCACTGGAACAAAAAAGAAAGGAGAAAAAAGAACGTTTAAAAAAAATTGTCCTCCCCTTTGCCGGGAGCTTGCAAACTGAAATCTCAAAACGTGAATGTTTTTTTTTTTTTTCTTGTTTTTTGTTTTGTTTGTTTTGGTGGAAATGTCTGTCTCGGAGGATGCGGTGCGTCATCTTGCTGAATGATTGTCAACTCTGCTGTGCCTGTGTGTTCTCTCGTCTGTATTTTGCACTCCGATATTGCTTTTTTTTGGTTTTTTTTTCACTTTTAAAATTTCAAAATCTGACAAAAAGAAAAAAAAATCTCACTTGCGTATCTGACATTTTTTATGCCTGCTTGTACTTCACGGTAATGGAACACTGAACACTGAGTCTGTATAGTAGATGCAAAAGCACATTCTCTCCGCGTTTTCTCCCACTTTCGTTGTTTCCCATTCCCCCCCCCCCCCAAAAAAAAGAAGAAAAATTCACCGCAAATTTTTCGAGCCCCTTTTTCTACCAGCATCCTTCTCCCCCCCCCGCCCCCCCATCACATCTGCTTCGTCCCCGCTTTTCTTTCGCTGTACAAAGTGTTTGGAAAATGATTATCATTTGTAAATTAAGCCGTATGGGTACGATAATGTTCTTTATTATGGACAAATGAGAAATGAGATTTATTTTTGTTACCGGTTTGTTTCATAATTCCTTTTTTAAATTGGTATTGTAATATCTCTATGCAAGGAAAAACTGTTCGGTGAAATCGTTTTTATTTAAGAATGTAATTAAGTGTAATAAATGGTAGACGCAGATTGACGTCGCGGCGTGTCGTGTCTGGTCTGTTCTGTTCGGGGCGGGTCCGCCACAATAAGCGCCTAATCATCCGTGCGCTTATGTGGGACCTCTTTCTCCATCATGGCGCCATTCAACGGGCGAACAATGGCCGTCGAGTGGTCATTTAACTCAGGAAATGGAACAGAAATGAGTGCCTTCATTAAGTAGCCTGCGTTATGGAGCGACCCGTGGTTACTAGGGCTTGGACGGTGTACACAGTTTAGGCAACTCCAATTAAAATGTCTCCGATTTGGCTTTACCCAAATCTAAAAGCGTCTTAAGAAAGAACTAGCAATGTAATAGCAACAAAAATGAGACAAAAATGTGACGAAAAAGTGACAATAATGTGATAATTGTTTGACAAAAAATGACCAAAAAAGTGGCAACAAAGTGACAAAAAAGCAATGAAAGTAGATGTAAAAAAAAGTGACTACACCGCGACAAAAAACGCTAGGATAAAGATCCGTTTAAAGGAGTTTTGTAGGTCTTAGCTTTCAAATGAGGTGTTACACTGGCCTATAGGCTGCAAACTTATAGATAGATAGATAGATAGATAGATAGATAGATAGATAGATAGATAGATACTTTATTGATCCTGAAGGAAATTGTTCATTAGTCTCTTGCTCACATTCACACAAACAGAGCAGGATCTTAACACATTTAAAAGAAAGCAATACATAGAAGGGAAGTTATGGCACTGCTAGACAATGCTCAAGACATTTCCCTCTCTCTGTTACAGAGCCTGATGGCATGAGGGACAAAAGAGTTCTTCAATCTGAGATTGATTTGGGTAAAGCTGAACTGGAGCAAATGCACTTGGTTAAGGCGGAGGTTAAGAGGTCAATACCATAATTTACATTTTCTAAATAACACTGAATTAAAAAGGCCACAGGAAATGAATGCCTCATTGTATCACAGCTTTAAACTCTTCTCTAGACCTCCAAGAGTCTTTCAAGTCTTGTTTGAGGGATTTTTGGCCATTCTTCCATTCTTCTGGCCTCTCATCCTGTCTGGATGGTTTCCTCCAGATGGTCTGGTTTCCCCCATTACCTCAACACATGCACAATAGGTTAATCCTCCATCCAGCTGACCATAAGCCTGGCTCCACATCTGGAGATGGGTCCCCGGGCGCTGCACTGGTCGCCCCCTGCTCCTGACGAAGACTGGGTCAAACACAGAGGACACATTTCCCTACGGCAGGGGCCGTCCAGTTTGCGTCATGGAGGGACTATTTTCTTCAAGGCCAAACCACCAAGGGCTGAACCTCACCATTGTAGCCCACGTAAAGCACCTTTTTCTGCAAGGTTTGCACATCATATATGTCTTAACCCCCACCTGAACTGAGCACATTTTGGCTTTACCCAAATCTAAAACTCATAAACTATATTGTAAACGGCACATGTCCACTTTTTGTAGTCTTATTTTGCGGCCAAGAAAAGCTAACATTAGCAACATTATTTTTGTCATTGTAAATACAGCACCATTACCACTGTTACTACTCAAATGTTTTGTAGGTAGAGCACAATTACTGTTATTACTGACACTACTAGTCTGCTACTAATACTACACAACTTCTCTGTAGATATAAAACTATTAGATCAACTATTTTGGTAACTTCCAAATATGATTATGTTATGGCTTGTTTCAGTGAAGTTTGTACAACATGCACGGACAGTCAGACACCGTTGTTTTGAAGCATCAACAACACTTTTCCTCCACGTATTTAGTCATAATTTCTTACCTTTCAAGCAAAAATAAGCTGCGGGTCTTTTGAGAGATTCTCTCAACATTTTTCGATGTTTACTCTGGTTCTTTGCCTACGCCGATCAGACTCGACTTTTGCCTTTTTTGTCACACTCGAATAAACTCTTTGTTTCTTTTTGTTATTTGGGGTCTGGGCTGGAGTTTCGATGGTGCTTGAAGCCAGTCTCCTCTTATTCTCCGCTAAATCCATCCTTCTGAAGTTACCACTCGCTCGGCAGCGTCAGTATAGAGGAGATACAGCTAACGCTACAGCTAACGCTACAGCTAACGCTACAGCTAACAGCTACAGCTAACGCTACAGCCAACGCTACAGCTAACGCTACAGCTGAGCATGAACGCGCATGACGTCATTACGCATTACGCTGTTTGCTTGTTCGACCCGAGCATAGACTATTCAAGTGACTTTACAGGCATATAGAGGCAATCACAGTGAAAAGGCCAGGGCTCATTCTACTCACCAGGGCATTGCTGGAGCATGTATGAGGAAGACATTTTAAATTTGTATACATTTATTTGTGGTTTTCCTCCTTCAAAAGTCATTCATTTGTTTATCTGTATTATTTGGCTTCTTCACTTGATTCACTTTGCTGCATTTGCTCAAGTATCACATCTTGGAAAACATTCACTCAAACTGATTTGGTCTAAATATCTTACAAAACAGTAACGTTTCTTACCTCAGTTGAAGTCACGCCTGCAAATCTGTAAATTGACCCGGACGGGACTGTTATTTCTGGTGCTCGTAAAGCCTGAGCGCCTCATGCACGAGCTTATCATCGAGGCTGCAGTTACGCGTTTGGCCTGAGGGGGCAATTGTGAGTACAAAACTGCCAAACTCCACAGAGCCGCTTTAAAAAAAAAAGGAGTGTTTTGCCAGGAAAAAAACAATAAACAAATGTATTATCCAATGATCTCTGATTTGTGTTAAAGGGGGGGGGGTATTATGTAAAATCGACTTTTTCAAGCTTTATATCATGTTATTATGTCATTCCCTCATTAAACACATCCCTGGAGTGTTGCCTTGGCTCATTCACATATTTTTGAGTAATCAGTAAAAACTTAGACGGCAGCCATTTTAGGTGTAGCTATGCCTCAGTCCTCCTAGGAACGCCCCCACCTCCTGGAGACGCCTCTGGACCTTTCGTCACAGGCCAAGCCACCAACCACTGCTCCTCAGTTCAGCAGAGCCCCCTCCCCGCACAGTAGTGTTGTTTAGATGCCACAGCAGTGTGCTGAAGGGGGCGTGTCGGAAAGCTTCTTAAAGAGACAGAGGCCTATTTCAAGACGTTCAGTACAGCCATTTTGAGAGAGCAATTTTATTCAAGGCAGTTATTTTAATTTACTGCATATACAGACCAACAGAAGGTTACGTCATCATTGTAGTATGCTATAGACTGGTGCTATGTGATTGAAAAAAGCATAATACCCCCTCTTTAATGATATTTCTCAAAATCATTTTGGGGGCCAGAGGTTCTGTGCTGGAGGGCCGGATTTGGCCCGCGGACCTGGCGATGCCTACCCTTGTCCTACGGGGGGGACAATAGAGTGCACCTTAACCTTCATCAGTCCATCCTGCTCAAATCCTGCTCAAGTGCTCCTGGATAAAGAGTGAGCTAAAGTTGTGATTTTCTCTATGGCACTCGGGTATGACCGTGCCTCAGACTTTGGATCATCAGGTAAAATGCATTCAGAAAGGGGAATGGGATCTTATATGTACAGCCCTTTGTACGTGACACAAAGCCCTTCACAGCAGGTAAAGGGCTTAGGACGAGGATACAAGGAAATAGGTAAAAGCTAAACGTTTGCTTTCCGTAATGGAGGATCAAAAAGTTCTTGCCCATGAAGCTGGATAGTTGTTTTTATTTCCACACTTGTCAGGTATAGTGGATTTGTGAAAAAGTGGAGCGGCTTCCCCTCTTGTGGGCCCTTCCAAATCGTCCGTCACTGGATCCCAAATTAGCTCGTGCCGTATGTATCAAATGCCAGGCTGTCAAACGATAGTGTGCTCGGATTACGTTTGGTTGGCACTCCCCCCGCCCCCCGCCGTCTCCTCAGTCCCGCTGGGTCCGCGTGGGAAGGCAACCACTTTTCTCTGCTCTTTCATTCCATTTACTGCGAACCACCTCTGGATGTAGTTTTCCCCCAAAAGCTTGTAATCTGTCGTTCCTTTTGATCAGCCGCGGGGAAACGGGCCAAAATACCTCTCTCTCTCTCTCTCTCTCTCTTCACACTGCACTGTCGACGCTCTCCAACCGATCTGTTCCACACCGCCTTACAAAACTGTGTTGTACTGCAAACAAGTCTGAAAAGAGTCCGAAAAATGGAAAAGTGCAATTTTCTTCTTTACATAAAAATGACCACACCTGTTCACTACTCTCCTAGCAATACTACCAGTCATAAGGGACAGCTTAGATATTTTTCTTTTTTTTATTATTTAAATGTTAAGTTTTGTATCATTGGTGTTACACCTGTTTTAATGACTAACACACGGCATAAATGCAAAATGTTGGCAAATGTTCCACATAGGAAATTTAACAATAAATTAGCAATTTTATCCAGGAACAGCATTTTGTTCAAAATAAGGACCTCTGTCTGTTAAAGTTGACAAATGGACGTTGTTGCTTTAAACCATGTTATAACATCATTCCCTTGTCACAGACAGAGCTGGAGTAGTATTTCACTACATTCACGTAGTTTTGAGTCAATCCTTGTGCAAAACTCTTTACTTTAGCTGTTTCTAGAGCTTTTTTTATCCGCCCGATATATACAGTATATATATTTTTAACAAAAGACTCGATATACAAAATAATTACTGACTGTAAATGTATTTTTAAAATATATATTTATTGTTTTTAGTTAGGAAAATTAAAGCAAAGACAATCACTGTAAAAAAAAAAAAAAGTCAATGTGAAGTGTGCAGTTTGACAAACCAACTCGATTTTTTTAACCTCTTAACTATCACTGGAACCAAGCACATTTTCTCTAGTTTGGCTTTACCCAAATCTGAAAGCTTCTTGAAAATAGTGACAAAAATGAAACTAAAATGCAACAAAAGAGCGACACAAATGTGAAAAAAATAGAGCGTTTGTTGTCGTATTTTTGAGGTACCCAACCCGACCAAATCCGCGGGCCCACAAGGAAACACAAGGAAAAAGATCCGTTTAGATCAGTTGTGTTGGTCTTAGCTTTCAAATGAGATGTTACACTGGCTTATCGCTCTCCAGTCAAGAAAGTTTTAGATTTGGGTAAAGTCGAACTGGAGAAAATGCGCTTGGTTAAGGCGGGAGTTAAGAGGTTAATCAAATCGATGTTTTGCTTCATTGTTCAAACCCAAAAACTGCCATCCACGTTTCTAAAGCCCTTAATCCAACATGATCTCAATTCTGAGGCCCTCTGCTCGAAGTGTGTTTATCAGGCTGAGCTGAAGTTTCTAAAAGTCCGCTCTGCAAGACTTTTGTAAGGAAGAAAGGGCTAAAAATCCCTTGAAAGACTCTTGGCTTCTTGAACAGTCATTAAAACTGTAACACTACGAGGCTACGAGGCGTTATTTCTGCAGGGCCCAAACTTTTGCTCTGGCCTTTTTTACTTTGATGTTATTTTGAAGACGTTAATAAGCAGTTCTGTCCAAATGTCTGTCTTTACTGTCCCTCTGTCCTCTCTTTGTATCTCTCCTCCTCCTCCTTCCCCCCCTCTCTCCCTTCAAGGCCGATTTCTAATTACATCAACCAAGGTGACGACGTCTCCGCTGCCCCTGCCTCCTGACCATGACTAGCTTGATAAAAGGCTAATCGAATAACTAATGGCTAATTAGCGGCTAATCGCTTGGTGCCAAATGAAGCCTGTGCTCGCGTATTAATCCTCCGCTGGGTCCGCAACAGAATCCCGTAAGGCTTTTTATTTATTATTTTTGTCGGCTAATTGAAATGGGCACCCTCATCACCGACCTTGCTGTGTATCCGTCTGACACAATGTTCTGTATCGGTAATCATGTGAAGTGAGCGATCTACCCGGTTACAGCATAGCACGAGGTGTGTCTCAGCAAAGGTCGCACGTCCCACGAGCCATTTAGGATCGTTCCGGAGGCTGTGGTGTGAGCTCACTAAAGAGCGGAAAAGGAAAGTCTTTCAGGTGAGACAACAGGGATTTTTCATGCAGCGGATTTTGCGCTCGAAATCACAAAACCGTTTTGCCACAGTCCGCCGGCTCTGGTGCCAAATCAAGCAACAGTTGTGGGCGTCTCACTGGGAGGAAATCGAGAAACAAACAAACAAATAAATAAATCGGGACACACTGGACAGAACATCGGACATAGAGTTCGACACTGCACCTCTCAAAACGACCCCACTCTCGTTACTTCGTGTGCGCCTTCGATTTAGGACATAGGGCCCTGATCCATGCACTCCGATTTAAAGGCAGGACTTCTTGTAGCTCATGTGTGGGACATGTATCCGTTATGTAGGACTTGTAAGAATTAAGTACTTGGGCAAAATATATCCGGAGAGAAAGTTGCACTTAAGGGCTCTTAACGTAATCGGTAACAGTTAACAGTTAGCCATGAACATCCCTATCAATCAAGGAACACAATGACAATCTGCACCGGGAGGAGTTGAGATTCAAAAACCGTCAACCTTTTGGTCATGAGACACAACGCTCTACCTTCTGGTTCATTGATAACACTCTGGATAACAACATTGGTGCCTGTGGGGGGCGCTGTATCAAAACCTTCTACAGGAAAAGCAGTGAACAAGAAACATGCTTCTCTGATTGGTCGATTAAACTCTACTTCCTGTTCCGTCTTTTGTTTACAAAATGGAGCGGTATCAGACAGTGAATGTGTTGGTTTTTCTTTCCGCACTTTTTAATATGACAGTGACAGTAACTACGCTCAGAACCATAGACATATTATGAATAGACCGTCAATACTCACTCCTCCCCGTTTACCACAATGACCACGTTCGAGGGGGAAATCATGGCGGATTTACAGACTCCTCCTCCCCAGCTCTGACGAAGCATGTTCCTAATAAGGGCATAAGGGCGGTATCTTCACTGTAGACTCGGCCCTTGTTTGACGTGTAGCTCACGCAGCTCCAATGCTAACAGTCCGACCCCCGTTAAGTAGGAGATTTCTAAAATGTATCCTACGATAACCAGCCTCTGATTGTGTCTAACCCAGCGTAATCACAGGAGGAATATCTAGTTTTAGACAGTTCCAAAAAATTAGGCACCGGGCATTAAAGTTGTTTTTAACGTGTCTAAAGTGCAATGCATTCCGATGGGGGCCTAGTGGCTATATGGCGGTACTACAGCAATGGCGGCCTCCAGTGTTGTCGTCGCAAAGCAGAGCAGCCAGCACCCATTGCTCAGAACGCACAGATCTTTTTACGGACGAAATGTGAGATAAATGAGCCGATACTCATCATAAAATGAGATGATGCCAGACAAGACAAAACCGAGACTAAACCAGGACTAAAGCGGGACTAAAGCAGGACTGGCGGACCCCGGAGATATTTTTTCTTCACATGACAACTGCGAAGGCTCCGGGCAGAGACGTAGAAAACTACTTATGACTGCCACTGCTTATATCAAAGGTTTCTGCCTCATATTTACGAGTCATGGCTTTTAGTGTATATTTCATATTAACTGTTAGCTGTAACGTGTCTGCACATGCGTTTTCATTTACATTCCGTAATGAATGTCGTAATTGTCTCCTCGTTTGTTTTGGTTGTATCAGACGCACAACATCCTGCTACTTTCTCTTCAACACCTCAAACGAACCAGACTATCCGAGCAAATGGGCCCGGATTTGGATCAAGAGGGGGTTGTGAATGCGACCTAAGTAGAGTTTAAACTTAGGGACTTAAGTGGAGCCTTACTGTCATGCTACCAACAACTAGTTCATGAAAATAAGAAGCACAGCAAGCATTGTTCGAGTACAAAACCAATGGTCATTCCACAACAAGACAACGAAAGACCCTTGATTTCAAAATGTGGACGACAGGTTTGTGTTTTACCGATGACGCAGAATCAAAACTGCGTGACTAAAACAAGATTAAAATCGATAGTGCGCGATCTGTCTGCTTTAACGTCCTTTTAAATAGCGTAATAACTGTAAAGGGCGAGTGAATTTTGTTGATGCGTCTGCTCGTGAGTGGCGCGCGCGCGTGGGTCAGTCGCCGTGGTCGCTGCCGGGCATCTCAAACAGCCCGGCTAATGAAGAGCTGATGAGGACGCGCCTCCGAATGCGCCGCCGAGATTAGCCTTTAATTACAGCCAGCGCGCTCCGCGGACGCTCGGGAAGGAGACGGCAGAGCACTCGGACACTGATGGGGGGGGGAAACGGCAAAAAGCACTTTCACACGTGTCGATGGACTTCCTCACCTCACAGGAACATGCAAATTGGACGTGTTGGGGGTACTGGCAAACAATGGCCAGAGACTAACATTAGCTAAAAACAAAAATAGAGAAATAGTCGTGGGGAGACTGGGTAAAAACTACAGCTAGCAACGGCGATGGGAAACATGACAATAGTCTCCAGGAAAACGCAGCGGTCAAATCCTCTCGATCTGCTTTTTTTTATGAAAACAATGAGGTGTCAACGAAACCAGTGAAACTGCAGTGCACGCCTTTGTCCAGCAAATGGCGCTATGTTCCGAACACGCGCTTTAATACGCACCGTGAGTGCACAGAGGAAGACGGTTTGTCTGTTTCTACTTTATTGGATGTTGTAGCTTTTTAAGATAACTCTGGAGTTCTCTCAAGTAAAAGATAACTCCTTACAAATCATTTACATGCCGTTATTTGACTAAATATCAATGTGAGAAACTTCAAAGCACAATATGAGCTTGTGAGTTGAGCTAATCTGTTCAGTTAGGGCTGTGACGTGACCGTGCTGGGTTCGTCCTCGTATTCTCCTGTTCACAAGAGGCAGACCGCCTGAGAATGACCCCCCTCTGAGACATGGAACTATGTCCTCGAGAGTTTCCAGTGAGGCGGGTGTCATACGGTACGATGTGCGTTGTTGTGTCAAAGAAATGTGCAACAAAATGGACCAAACATCGAGGGGCCATTTTAAGGCAGTTGCGATGCGTTCAAAGACAGTAAAAATAAGAATCAATTTCAGTTTCTTGAAAGTTTGGAAGAAGAGGAATGCAGTTACTCACGTCAAAAGGTGCTGAAGACTGGAAGGTGGAAGGCAGGTCAGACCCAAAACCAGAGCAAGGGCTTTTTAACGAGTGGGTCTCAGCCTCAATCTTAAGCCTTCTGATTTCCAGCTCAAGCTGAACCATGCGCACTCTCTCCCGTTCGTCAGCCTCCATTTTGAGACGGGCCAGGCGCATTTTGAGCCGAACCCCGTCCCATGGAGAGCTTGAAGGCTGGTGATGAGGAAGAGTGTTCGGAGGGTTAGGTCGCCCATCTTCCTCAACCACAGCCACAGACAAGGCCGAGGGACTACCACGTTCCACCACCCGGACTGAGACCACAGACGCCATTTTAGAAAAAAAACAACAATCAAAACTTACCTACTACAATCCAATTACAATTATATTACAACTTTAGATGGGATAGGAATTTGTTACTTCCCTTTCAACCTAGCAGAGCCGGGTCGTAACAGGACATGAAAAAAACAACAACCTGTCTGCCGAGCTGCAATTTCCCAGAAGTCTTCATTTATAAAAGCCACGAGGATAGATGTGACAAAATATGCCAATTTATTCCATTGAAGCAGTGGAACAAAAAGAACTAAGTATGCTTTTTCCATGCGTACTTTTTAGCACCAAAAAAAACAATCAGTTCTTGTAGCTGCACCGGCTGAATCCCCCACGCTACAAGATTTAGTTAGGAGGGGGGGGGGGGGGGGGGGGGGGGGGGGGGGGAGAAAAAAAGCGGTTTTAAACTTGTCTCCTCCAAAAAGCGCTGGCATCCGCCCGACCAGCTGTGACAGAAACATTGTACCCCCGTGCCAAGCGCCTACAGCAGCCGCGGGCCCTGGCAGCTTCCCCTTACTATGTGGAAGTCTTTCATTACGCGCGCTTCAATCCAGCCCCGTCACGCAGCGTTTAGGGGCTGTTTTTCAACGAGAGAGCGCCGGCTGAGGCATTGTGCGGGGAACAAAGAGAGAAATGAACTGAAATTGAAATATACAGGTGTGCCGCCGTGGAAGGGGGAGGTCGGCTCGAGTTTGGAGCAGGCTGCGAGCGACCAAGTCTGGGGTTTGGAAAGTTTTAATGGGAGACGTTGTCATTTAACTTTTTACAGGTGTTTGGTGAGCATTTCAAACACATCTTGATCACCATCTTACATTTTGTCGGTCAGAAAAAGACTATATTCACTGATTATTGGAAAGTTTCCCTTGGCCTATCTGCCGTAATCGCCTCTGTCCTTTTAAGCCTTGTGGTTTAAAAAAAGTTGTGGGCAAACCAATGAAACATCAGGAGACACTTTATTGCTCGATCAACTCCTCGTCTGGTTGGTCCCACTGCTCTTGCAATAGTGGCCTTCAGATTGATGGTGATATAGCTTGGAGCACCTCAGCAGAAGAAGAAGAAACAACCAAAGTGAACAGAATGACTCAAACTGCGTGAACGTTCTTGACGGGGGAAATCGCTACAAGACAACAAGCGTATTTATTGAATCCCGGTGTAAGAACCATAAAGACGGGCCTAACCATGCTTCAAATTTGCAGTGCCTACAAACAGAGGGTCAATTGGCGTGAATATTAACGGTAATGCACATCAGACTGTAAAATGAGATACAGTAACCCTATTGGAGCGGCGGATTTACATGATGTTATCGTTTTATCCGCACGACTGGAGCTGAGAGGGAGGCGGACTTGGGAGCTCTGCGGCCCTGTGTTATTCTGGTTATTTTGCTCCGAATCCTGGCCTGTAATTAACTGGAGAACAAATTGTCTCCATTCCGCTGCTCTGCCTTCGTTAGATGCGGCAGTTATCAGGCTAAATGTGCGCAGTGTGAGGGGAGTGTTAACTAAGGCTCTGGTAGGAAGGGAGCGAGGCGGAACTATGTTTGAAATTACAGTCAAGCCACGTTCAGCTGCATTTTGTAATATCGTCGTATTACTTCATGACAGTTCGAAATGTATTTACATGTTCACTTCATTGTGTAATAAAACTGCATTGTGCAAAACCGCATGCAAGGGTAACTCTCTGGTCAGAAGCGAAACATTGAGAGCCCAGAGGACGGCTTAAGAACTTATGTCATGATGAAAAAACTCCTGTATAATTAAGATATTTCAAAAGCATGAATGGATGATACTTGGGTGTAAATACTTACCTCAATAAATAGAGTGATTGGAACTGACCTTGATTAATTACTTTGCCCTTTTCTATGGGTGAAGCTTGAAGCCACATTAAAGCTGTTGAAAAACCTACTCTTTCACCAACTCTCTCACCTCCCTCTCCTGCTCCCATTCCTCTCTAACCCCACATTTCTGTAAAAATAGAGCAGCAGGCGCAGTGGCACACCTGAGTGGAGCTGTTTCTCCGGCTCCTGGCTGCTCACACTGTGATCTCAGCAGGTGGACGGGCTCCTGGCTGCTGCTGTGAGCGGCTGCTGTGTGCCGTAGTTACAAGGGTTTGGAGCAAAGGCGCAGAGGCGGACGCGACACGATGTGCATGTCAAACGGCACTTTTCTGCTGTTTTACTGGAGGTCACACAGGGGGGTAAAAAAGCCAAATTAGGAACAGAATGGTTTTTGAATGTGTTGAAAAGAAGCATGATATTTTTGGTTGGGGGCTCTCTGATTCAGGAGTAGCATGAGTTTGGTTCACCTCGCCAACAGTGAGTGAGAGTTACAGTGCACAGGGCTGCCTTTTGTCACCGGTCCTGTTAATTTTGTCTATGGATAGGATTTCTTGGGTGGACAGGGGATTCAGCTTGCAGACCATAGACTCTCATCTCTTTGTAGACCAGCTGGCTTCATCGGGCCAGGAACTTCACCACACTCACGGCGCATTCAAGCTTAAATAAAGGGCAATAATTTCCCAAGTTGAAATAACTTTGAACCACTAATGTGTGCCCAATTTCCTGGTCCAGTCCGAGTCCTCCAGCTTGAGGAAACCCAAGTTGTAGTGCAGATTGTGCACTACGTATATATCGTTTTATCAAGGTCTCCATGTTTAGCCAATGTGTCCGAGTAAGTACTGTTTACTTTCAAAACTGGTCTTAATGCTTTGCGTGCCAGATTAAAAAGCTTAAAGTTGCATTACTGAGCTTTTTATGCAAAAAACAAACTTGATATTTGCGCGCAATTGACCTTCTAGTGACTCAATTGTTCTACGGGTGGTCAGCATGGTGCCTTTACTTTTGATCATGGTGGCGTCTCTAAGGCTCCAGGATCAATTGTCTGGAAGGTTTTCTAGTGATAGGGTCCGCCCACAGTGAAACTCTAAAAATAATTGATTCTGTATCAGAGGTCTCTGTGATGGAAAGTAAAGGCGACTTGCTAACCACTCATAATGCCGCTGGGTCACTGAAAGGTCAAATACACACACATTAAAAAATTGCATAATGCACCTTTAACATTTGGACTGTTACACTGCCTTTTTAAAACTACCGTCACCTCACAATCACAGGCGGCAGGAGGATAATCGGCAAGAACACAACTATGCTAAGTCTAGCTATGCTAAGTCTAGCTAAGTCTAGCGCCACTAGACTCTTCAAATATAAGAACTGCATGAATTTAAGAAAAAAAATATCTCCAGACATCAACAACACTCTGGATAACTAGGAAATGAGGCCCAATGTCAAAAATCCTGAAATATCCCTTTAATGTACTCCCTCTTCACCGTGCGTCATGTGTAAAGGTCCCTGTTGCTAATTGTAGCCCTCGCTGAAGTCCATTGATCCATGTCTATGAGGACGGCGACGCTACTCTCTCCGCCGCTGCGCCGCTAATTAAACAGCCTTTTTAACGACCCCGCGCCTGTAACGAGGCCCGAACAAAAGGTCGCCTGATCCCTCTGCCTTCTGCCGACATAAAACCTATAGGATGAGGCTAAGGGTCGGCAGGTGAGCTAGCATCAGGTGGGGGTATGCCTCTGTATTGACCCTACAGCATGCTTACTTCACTCTCTTTAAATACCTCAGTGTTTTAGATGCAGTGGAATGTTGAACATGTGTAACCAGGCCTGGTGCTATGAGGGAAATAAATCAATGGTGGCACAGCAATTGGTCCATACTAATACAGTTGTGCTCAAAGGTTTACATACCCTGGCAGAATTTCATCATAGGCCATCATAGGCCTTGTTGACAACAAAAAAGTGCACCATACCCACTGTGAAATATGGAGGTGGTTCACTGATGCCATTGGCTCCAGCAGAATAAAGTAAAGGTCCCGTTAGTGTCCATCTCAGTGTCTTGACCTCAGTATCATTGAACCACTGTGTGGCGAGATTAAACCAGCAGTTCATGCAAAACAGCCAAGGAACTTACAGGAACTGGAGGCTTTTTGCCAAGAAGAATGGGACCCTTTAAAGAACCTCGACCACAAAGACCCCAAGCTGTCATTGATGTTAAAGGGGGCAATACACAGTATTAAAAACTGGGGTATGTAAACTTTTGATCAGGGTCATTTTGGTACTTTTATTTTTCATTATGATTTTAAAAAATAGCAAATTCAATTGTTTGACCATACATGGCTGCACAAAACTATGAGTGAAAAACAAAACAAAAAACGTTTTGTGTTATCTTTCATATTCTTTGAAAAATAGTCAAACAAATAAAACATTCTGCCAGGGTATGTAAACCCTTGAGCAAAACTGTATATGACTTTAATACTTATTAGCGATTAGTGCTATAATGGGGTAAGTTGTTAGGCTACAGCTGCATTCTGTTTACATGAATAAACTAATGTGGTTGTATTGTGACAACAGGACTAAATTTGCAGTAACGCAGACAGAATAATCTAAAATGAATATACATTCTTATTATTCTAACTTTATGGCAACATTTCACATTAGAACTGATGCACTTCATTTCCAAGCGCAGCACACCGGGGCCTACTTTAGTCCACCTTTCCGTGTTTGCATTACGCTTTCTCACACGTCCGTAATCTCCAGACATTAGCGGATAATGAAGGGTGCACTTTTAAGGTAACCAGTTCCACTCCATTAAGCCCAAATTTACATTAGCAATGTTTTGGTGCCGACAATGGCGTTTCATAATGGCCCATTTTAATTGTAGCAGGTGCTCAGCTCATAAGTCCAGGAGTCAATTTATATTTTCATAACTGCATTTAATTTGTAAAAGAGAAGACTGTTCAACCATAAGCATGCTTTATGGTCTTCTCCACTTGCAGTTTTTTTTGTAGATTCTGAAGGTTCTACAAAAATTCTGAAATCCACTTCAATGTTTCGGGTTATTGGATGTTGTTTTTTATTGTTTTATTGTTTTTATTGTATTGTCTGTAATTGATGTGTTTGAAGCTGGTTTCAAATGAGAAATGAGATAGTCAGTCTGAAGCAATTAACTTGTACAAATTAAGGATAAAAACGAACAAACCTCAACTTAAAGCCACGTTTCCAGCAGGTTAATTTCTGATATATTTCGACAGTGCAGCTGCTAACTGCGCACCCTGAAAATACCACCATGAAACAGGCACCTTCATGGTTGTTGCTCATTTAGAATGAGCTGTAGCTACAGGATTACAATCCTACAATTAAAATGTTTCCAAAAGGTTGAGTGTTTTTGTGGCTTTCAGGTAATTTGGTTGGTTATTTAGATAGATTGAGAAAATAGTTGTTGTTTTTTTATTGCAGGGTTTTGTTTTGTGGAGATAAATTTGGGCCAGGTTAATAATGAAACATTATTCTTTTGATTTGTTGTAGTATCCGGACAGCATATCTTTGCAAAACAATGTAAATGTTTGTATAATCTTGCTTTGGATATACTTGACGAAGTGTTTCCAGAAGATGGCAATGGCTCAAATGTCAGGATCCAATCCAATCCAACTTTATTTATAGAGCACTTTAAAAACAACATTGTGGACCAAAGTGCACAAAACATAATACAGTTACATGAATAAAAACAAGACAGAGTACAGTAAAAGTCAACTCTCCGGGGGTCAAATTGTGTGGACCACTTTGGAGGAATCCACGTCATCTATTCACCCGGCAGTTCACACACAAGTAACAGACAACTGTGAAGTGAAAGGAAAATGATACATGTTTCTGTTATTCAAAAAATAGAAAAGTGAAAAGTGGGGCGTGCATAAGTATTCATACAGCATTTTCGGAGTGGATTAAAATGCCTTTATAACATTCCTAATGACTGCAGAATGTTCACACCTTGCCCTAACCATTAAATAGAGGCCACCTGTGTGTAATCTACTCTCAGTATAATTCCAGCTGTTCTGTGAGGGCCTCAGAGCTATGGTCAGAGTGTATTGGTCACTAAACAACATCATGAAGGCCAAGGAGCACACCAGAGAGGTCAGGGATAAAGTTATGGAGAAGTTTAAAGCAGCGTTAAGTTATACAAAGATTTCCCAAGATTTGAACATCTCACGGAGCACTGTTCAATCCATCATTCAGAAATGGAAAGAGTATAGCACCACTGCGAACTTACCAAGACACGGGCGTCCACCTAAACTAACAGACCGAACAAGGAGAGCACTGGTCAGAAATGCAACCAGGTGCCCTAAGATAACTCTGGAGGAGCTGTGACGTACTGCCGCTGAGCTGGGGGAATCTGTACATGGGACAACTATAAGTCGTACTCTACACAAATCTGGCCTTCATGGACGAGTGGCAAGAAGAAAGTCATTATTGAAAGGAGGCCATAAGAAATCCTGTTTGAAGTTTGCTAGAAGTCATATGGAGGACACAGCTACCATGTGGAAGGAGGTGCTTTGGTCAGATGAGACAAAAATTGAACTTTTTGGCCCAAATGCAAAACGTTATGTATGGAGCAAACCGAACACTGCTCATCGTCCTGAGTGCACCATCCCCAGTGTCAAATATGGTGGGGGGAGCATCATGCTATGGGGCTGCTTTTCCTCAGCGGGGACTGGGAAGATTGTAAGAATAGTTGGGAAGATGGATGGAGCCAAATACAGAGACATTTTAGAGGAAAACCTGCTGGAGTCAGCAAGAGAATTGAGGCTGGGGCGGAGATTCACCTTCCAGCAGGACAATGACCCTAAACACAAAGCTAAATCTACAATGGAATGGTTTAAAAACAAACATATTAATGTGTTAGAATGGCCCAGTCAAAGTCCTGACCTAAATCCTATTGAAAATCTGTGGAAAGACCTGAAAACTGCTAATTTGCCTCTAATTTGACAGAGCTTGAGTTGTTTTGTAAAGAGGAATGGGCTAAAATGTCAGTCTCCAGATGTGCAAATCTTGTAGAGTCATACCCCAGAAGACTTGCTGCTGTTATTGCAGCAAAAGGGGGTTCCACAAAGTATTACGTCATGCTGTATGAATACTTATGCACGCCTCACTTTTCGGTTTTCTATTTTTTGAAAAATAACAGAATCATGTATCATTTTGCTTTCACTTCACAATTGTCTGTTACTTGTGTGTGAACTTTCAGTCAAAAATTCAAAATAAAATCTTTATGTTTATGGTTGTAAACATGACAAAATGTGCAAAAGTTCAAGGTGTATTAGTACTTTCGAGAGGCACTGTATATCCCTGTATATCGACACCCCCCGTCCCACCCTGCCCCTCGCACATTTATCTAAGCGCGGCAGGACCAGGATAGATGGCTTCAATTAGAGCCGCCTTTAATGTAATCTGTTTAATCCATTTCTATCATCAAAACCAATACGCCGCTCTCGAGTACTGGGATTACCCGCCGTGAGAGCATCCATATACCGAGGAGGAGAGAGGGGAATCAAGAGGAGTGCAGACTTTTACGAACAATCGTCGTCATGTCCCTGTGTCTATTCCATATTTGGACTTTACTTGGTTTGCTCTAAGTCCTGTTTTGTTGCTGGTTCAATGCGTGTTTACTTTAGTAAGTTTTTGATATTCTGGTTTTGTCTTCGATCGTATAAAGTCAGTTTCCCGATTATAGAAACCCGAAAATATCAGTTTCCCGGTAATGAGAAAACTGGATTCTTCAGCTGGGATTCTCCAACAGTAATCAGGATATAACGGCATGTATACGCCATTTCCCGGTTATACGCAACTTCCCATTTCTGGAGAGAGGCTGTCAGTGAACTGCATCAGCTCCACTCTCTCCCTCCTGGCTTCAACCTTCCCCCAGTGCTCCCTGGTCGAAGTGCAAAGACAGTAAAGGAACAAATAACCCATAATCCTCCGCCGCTGTCGTCTGCCATTGTTCACAATGTAGTGGATGAGCAAAAGTGGGCATTCAAATATTCGATCTTGGTCGCACATTTAAGCTTTTCATATTTTCGCCATATTGTGCTGAAAAACAATTTAAATACGAGAAGCCGGGATCCTTTATTTGATCATTAAACTGGGAATATGAGTTTCCCTATTTTCTTACCTGAGCTTAGACGAGTCAATACGTACCTGCATGGTATTTGTGCGTGTGCTCAGTCACGCAAAACAAACAAAGATGTTGTTAGCTTTTGGCCTCTTCCAGCATATGAGGCCTAGGTGTGAATTCAACCTGGGAGACCAATTTCAGCATTACCTACCTCCAGCCAATGATCGCTTCCGTGAGGGCCACACCTCCCCCTCAGCCCATCAGCGAAGAGGCGCATCTCCGTGACAGCCAATCATCTACCTCGATCCTACTTTTAAGCCTCCAGCATCATGGTTTGTTCGCTTCCCAGCTGTGCTGCGACCCACCTCCACCCCTCTTCCGTCCAAGGCTCTACCTAGTGCATACTGACTTCAGTTCTTACGTCAATGTCTACCGCCGGGGTCTGATCACCACACAAAATACTCATGTCAATAAATCTTCCTAATTGCTGTTTTGTCTGTCTGAGTCTGTCCAGGTTGAAATTCCTATGGCTCCAAACTGGTGAAGTTAGAAGCAACCACGCTCTTCCACGGGCACACACAAAGACCAGACAGGTGCACATCAACTCGTCTAAGATCAGCTAAGAACATATCTCAGTATGGAAAAACGGTGGCCTATTCCTTTAATAACCGGGATGTTTTTTTTACCCAGGATGGGAAAGGCCACATTTGCATATCGACACCCTGATTGGTCAGATTCGTACTGATGCCTGAAAGACACCTTCCTTAGGGTTAGGTTTAGGATTAGGGTCAGTTTGGATTAGTTTAAGGCAGCGTTGTCTTGTGGAGGTGACGTCATGGTTGGAGCTCCAACCATCATTGGCTGCTCATGTTGGAGACTGCCCAATCAGGAAGCGACTGGCCTTACCCATCCTGAGAAACATTTTTAAAAATGCAACCAGGATACTCAAGTGCATGTAAACTGAGAAGTGTATCGCCCCCTGTGGGTGAAACAGAAGCTCTCGTCCATTGAATTGGATGGGCAGAGATCGTCTGAAAGCCTCTAATCTACATCTGAAAAAGGATTTATTTGTTTTATTTATGTTGATCTGTTGCTTCATTTATGTTTGAGACATGTATTCTCATTTAGCCAGCGAGTGAGTCCTTAGTCCTAATTTTACATAGTCTTGGGTTTAAATCCTTCTCTAATTCAGTTCAGTCTCCTTTTTATCTTTACTTCAGTCCTGCCTTTTCCAGGTTTTGTTTGGTCTCGGGTCAGCCCTTGGTTCAGCCCTCCTCTCGGACCGCTCTGGCGCGTAAACGGCCTCGTCGTCTGGGCACTCGGACATTTACAGCTGAGGAGCACAGGCCAGTGAAGTTTTAATAGATTCCAGATTTAAGACGTTCATATCCGAGAAGAGCGGGCAGACTATTGTGCACCGCAGAGCGATAAAAAAGCCAAGGCGGAGACGCACCATTCCCGCGCCGTATCATGTTTATCGCCGTCACCGCGCTTTATGTTTGCAAACGTGTTCACGATTACAGTCCAAATAAAGCGAGAGAGACTGAAATTGGAGGTTTTGCAAGGGGGAATGATAAGTAAATTTGAACAGCGAAAGACGGCAAAAGGTTGTCTGCTGTTAAACCACAAATCACAAAAAAAACGCTGCAATTTATATGTTTCTTTATTGATGCATAAGCCTTAAAAGTCAATACATTCCGATGCAAATAAATGAATGAGAGAGATAAACCGTGTTGCCACAATCCTCCTCAGGGATATTCCTCTCGGTTTCCTTGCTGCCTGAGTTCTAAATTCAGAGACTCGGCTTTTACCTGCTGAGCTTCTGTGGGAGCTGGGATTTTCTCCTGAATCTATCCATCTCTCCGCACGTACTGCTGCCTCATGGCTTCTTCTGGGATCCATTTCAAGGCGTGAAACATACATTTACTATTTTGAGACTTGCTACCATCCGCCTTTAAACCAGCAAAATGCCCAGTTTAATCATTATACGAATCCACGTTCATTCATAGATTTACCGTATATGAGGAACTGTAACGGCTGATTCCTCCAACTTTCTTTACACCATCAACCCAAAACGTGCACATTAGGCGAGACTCTGCACATTAAGGAACCCAATTAATTTAGAGATGTCTCGTTTACATTTTGTCCTGGAGATTACTGACATAAATGTGTCTTACCACAACTACGCAGATGTTGTGTCACTGACGTCAGGTGAACATGGGCCTGTAGATACACTCTGCAGGAGATCATTGTTTTTGGCCAGCAGACACAAAGAGAAAGTGTTATCAGTCACCTCGAGTCTCTCTCTCTAAAACCCAAAAATCAGGTCAGAAATCGAGGAGTAATCATGGACTCAGACCTGAACTTAAACAGCCACATCAAAGCAATAACATCATCAGCTTTTACCATCTGAAAAACGATCAGAGGAATAGTGTCAAAACCAGACTTAGAGAGACTCATCCATGCGTTTGTCTCCAGCAGGTTAGACTACTGTAACGGCCTGCTTACTGTTAGACAGCTGCAGTACATCCAGAACCAGGAAATACGACCATATTAGTCCAGTGCTCCGGTCTCTGCACTGGCTTCCTGTCACTCAGAGAAAAGAATTTAAAGGATCTGTATCATGCTATTTTAGCCATTCCAAAGTAAAGTATAGGCATTTATATGATATATTGTACCTCTATCACTATGGAGTACTATTTTTTGAGAGAAATATAATTTTCTGGGGGTATTTTTCAAACCTGGAAGACAAGACGCTTCGATTCAGTTAACTCCGCCCCTCTCTCCGCTCATTCCACATTTACAGTATTGTAAATATAAATATCGCTGCAAAAAGTGAAGTTACTTCACATAATGCAGTTATAAGGAGTTGACATGTGCAATACAGTTTCATAAATGGCTAACACACACGCTTACACACACACGCTAACACACGTTTTGATTGACTCACCGTTCAGCCTGGCCTCCCCATCAGGTTATGGGATCGTGTTGGTTATAAAAGTTAATCCACTTTGATTCTGGCCAAGGTTCACTAAGCATCCATCAGGTTGGTTGATATAGTCGCTGAATCCCAGAAAGAAATTCCAACTTCTGGCGAGTGCACTCTTCTTTAGGAAGGTTGACTAGTCCTCTCGTAGCCAAACCATGGATCTAACGCGCATCCGTGACATTATCGTTGGGTAAGAAAAAAGAACAGGCAGTGTCCAGAGCTCCGTATTCAAAAACATGACTTCTGATCGGATCCTCCGGCCGGGGGTGCGTTCGTTTACTCTCCCGGGACAGCACAGATGCGTCGGAGAGTTCCTTTTTTATTAATATTTATTTCTCTCTTATCCCCTCCTGGGACCGCCACCTTAACGTGGTGGAGGGGTTTGAGCACCTGAATGATCCTGGAGCTCTGTTGTCGGGGGATTCGTGCCCCTGGTAGGGTCTCCCAGGGCAAACAGGTCCTAGGTGACGGGTCAGACAAAGAGCGGTTCAGAAGCCCCTTATGAGAGACCAACAGGCCCGGTTAGAACCATGAGGCCGTCCTTCTGTGGACCCACCACCTGCAGGAGGAGCCATAGGGGCTGGTGCAATGTGATTTGGGCAGCTCCAATGGCTGCCCCCACGACCCGGCAATGGACAAGTGGAAGAACATGGATGGATGGATGGATGGATTTCTCTCTTACAACAAAAATAATGAAAAAGCTGTTTTATAAATTACAATCAGGCCGAAAGGCATTACATTACAGACGTCGAGCACTTCCGTTCCTTTCTGACGACACAACAGAACAAGTCAGTCGTTTACCAGGTGAGGGCGGAGCAGTTTCTCAGAGAGTAGGATTCAGGAGGATTACTTAGAACTGCGTGACTGAAGCCAAAAACCACTCTGGGTGTGTGTTTGATAAGGAAATAGCATAACGGCATGGTTTAAAACCCCAAAAGGTCGATTTTGCATGATATAGCTCCTTTAAAACAGCTCTGCTTGTGTACAAGTCTTTTCATGGTTTAGCACCAAAGTACATCTTTGACATGTTAGAGCCGTATGAACCATCTCAGGCCCTGAGAACTTCAGGGAGGGGTCTCCTGGTGGTTCCCAGAGTAAGGACAAAACACGCTGAGGCTAAAGCTAAAATCTGGAACAGTCTTCATGAGGATGTGAGACAAGCCTCAACTCTGACAATCTTCAAATCCAGGCTGAAAACAGCTCTTTTTACCCGTGCATATGAAAACTGAAAGTATTTTATCATCACTCTTGCTTTTTACTGAAAATATTTTTTATGTTGATGTTTTATGGATCGATTGTATCTGCTTTCTTGTAATTTTATGCAACTGTGAAGCACTTTGAATTGCCTTGTGGATGAATTGTGCTCTACAAATAAACTTGCCTTGCCTAAATGTAAGAAAAATGAGTGAAAATGGCCCAAACTTTAGATTAAATCATTAAATCTGAATGATGGTTAGAGACATGGTTTAAATGTATAGGATAGTTAGTTTTTTTTTTACATTAGATCATATTTGGAAACACTTTTCAAATTTTATGTTTGTTCCTGAATTCGAAATGTAACTGCAAATATACGTATTCCCATTGCGTTCTGCTGTCCTTCTGTTTCACATTGGTAAACACCGCCATCTGGTGTATGATTGGTGTAAGCGCATGAATAGGTCTTTTACATTTCCTCTTCAGTTCAGTTACATTTACTGTCGGTTCTCCCAATCAAAAAGACATCACTCTCAAACCCCTGGTGCAAATGTGGATATTTCAAAGGCTATCGTACTCAACAGGCAACTTTTGAGCTCAACTTTAAGATTCTGAAAGAGAATATACAGAAGATGTTTGTCTGTGCACTATATTTTTTGTATTTTTACTTTTTTGTCATAATTGAGCAATGCCAGGTTGAATGTCTGCTGGAATCAAAACAAATGCTTTTTAATGACTTTCAAGGCCTTAAAGCTGCCTTAAGCGATGTCTTTTTGAATTTTTTTCATCAGTAGGTGGACTAGTGAACTCTGCTCTGCTCCACCACCACCGCCCTCCCCTCATCTGACTTTCCCCCGTCTCCCACGCCCCTCATTCCCCTCCACAATGTTTACACCACACGCTGCTCTGATTGCATTCAATGAGCTACGGAAATCTCAACAATCCTGTGTGAAACACACATTCATCCACATAAATAAAGTAAATATTTTAAGATTTACATTAAATGCTGAACTGCAACTTTCATGAAAGTCTGTTTCTTTTTTGGGACATTTAAAACATAATAATTCCATTTAGAACTAAGTTTACAGCGCAGTACTTGTTCCCCCGCAACCCATGAACGCCTCAGCCTCTCCTCCGGTGCTTTTTTTTTGTGAGGATAAAAAGGAGGAAAAAGACCTGACAGCTCCTGTAGATATTGGATTAATAAACAAACGGACATTTCACAAGGATTTCAGAGCAGGTCGGTCAGATGTTTGTCAGTTCACGATCTTTTTGTAAACATATATCATAATTTTAAACTGTTAACCGCTAACTGTTGCTGCAATCTTCTGAGGGATGTTTCATAAAGCTGGCTTACTCTATAAACTAGGCTTATTTGGCCAAGTCTGGCTTATTTTGTTGTCTTTTCGGTTTCATAAACCACTGAGTAGTCTTCTTCGTGGAATCCAACACCAATGGGCATTGTAAATGACACAAGCAGGGTATTAGCGCCATCATCTGGCCAAAATGTATGTTGGCCTCAAAAATGTGAAAAAGAAACAACCCAGTCTCTTCAGAAAAACGTACCCCAGGTACGCTTTTACAATATGGAATTACGTACCAGTAATACGTATTTTTGCAAAATTACGTTGGTTATTTACGTTTTACAAATTAACACATAGCGCGTTCACGCGAAAGCCTACGGACTGGAGCTTGCTGAAGTTCTCCGAAATCTCCGACAACGTTTCTCTGCAAAAATACTTTTACTAAAGCTTTGTTTTTACCTTTCGCTGTCTTCATGGGGCGAGTTCTCCATTACACGTCCCAAACATGTGCAGCTCCTGCTCTGCCATGCTCTTGTTTGAGTGCATGATCCGAAAAACTCCTGCCGGGTCTTCGCGGGGCTTGTAGCGGGAGAAAGTGCTTTCTCTTCGGGCTAGCTTAGCGCCACAGCCCGCTGGAGTCCCATGGAGGCTCGTCCCGCTTCTTCCGTAATAGTCCTTTGGGTGAAAGTGATGCCAAGCGTCCACGATGATATAAATGTCCTTAGGTTTGCCTCGCTCAGCCATTTAAAGTTAAAAACAAGCATTTATTGATCATAATTTTGACATAGGCGCGTAATGACCAGCTGTTTTGATTGACACCCGCGTCAACCAATGACACGCGTTCAAAATTGTGACATCACTAAGAAGGCGGTCAGAGAACACGTAAACCTGTACTCCTGATTGGCTATGTCAATCTATTGTCGTATTGTAAAATATTAATATTAGTCTTATTTAGTGAATTATTTATTTACTAGTATGTTTTATTAATTTATTAGTATTATGTTTTCTTTCCTTACAGTCTGTCCATGAAACAATCTGGATTGTAAGACATATTTATGTGACGAATGTTTCTTAACATGAGTAAAATGAAGGATAAAACAATGGGATGGATACAGGAATATTTTAGGCTCCACAGTTTTGAAGTCTGATACTTCAGCCTGAATTTATAACAGTTCTTGCTTATGTTTGGACATGAATATAAAATATACATTTGAAAATAGAATATAAAGTAAAAAATAAAAAGCCTCTAGACAAATTAATATCTGTATATCCAATGTAAAGAAATGTAAAAATAATTGCTAATTTTTGCATCCATAATTTAAATACAAAGTCCAGTGCCTTGTCCTCTGTCAATAAAGCTCAGGTGGATAATGCCACATGTGTCAGAACAGACTGTTTCTGCAGGTGACAGTAGCACAGTATATATATTTCATAATGTAGCCTAAACAAACCCATCACATTTAATTACAAACCTCTCATTGTTAGCTTTTATTGATCTCACAATGGAGAAATGTAATTGTTACATTCAGCTCTTAGAAACACTCAGGGTGTGCAATATCTTATCTTATCTTATATAACCCATCTCTTGATGTAAGTGTTGGAGCAAAGAGCAGATCAGGTCATACTTTCGCCAACTGGATGTAGGCAGATATCTAAGTTTTGATGGGTCATGGGCTCATTAGATTAGATTAGTAGTAAAAGTAAAATAGTAATAGTAAAAGTAAAAGTATTTTTTGCAGAGAAACGTTGTCGGAGAACTTTGGAAAACACTCGGCAAGCTCCGTAGGCTTCCGCGTGAACGCGCTATGTGTTATTTGACTGAATTTGTAAAACGTAAATAACCAACGTAATTTTGCAAAAATACGTATAGGGAGGATCGCTGTTATTGTTTATTTCCGCGATTTTCACCGGATGTTTTGGTGACTGGTGGGCAAACAGCTGATTTTTCCGAGCTTGAAGAGCTGTTAATTTAAATCACAGATCTTTTACAGCACTGATCTTTTCACAGATGCAATGCTCTGTTTGTGAACGATGTTTTGACCCACCATAGAACTATTAATATCTATTTAATACATTTGCGTTGCCCACCAGTGCCTCGGACGTGACGACAGGGCGATCCCCCTCATTACTTGTACGTAATTCCATATTGTAAAAGCGTACCGGGGGTACGTTTTTCTGAAGAGACTGGGTTGCAAAGAAAACATGACACATCACAACATCACGATATCAATTACTTTATGTAATGAATTATAAATATACACCATCATTGTCTTTGTCTCTCATCTGTGAAATACAAAGTTGTGTGACATATTAATGACATTATGTGTCATCAAAAAGCTTGTCCAATAAAAGGAACCTTAGCCCACAGGACCCACCCTCATGACCTGTGTCCTGTGTCAACAATGTCTTCTTTTTTTGCTATCATGTGTATACATTCCTGGGGAAAAAAGAAAAGTGTTTAAAGAGCAACTAAACACCAAATCAAGTTTTTTTTTTACTGATGAACTGATGAACCCAGTAATCGCAGCTTGACTTGTTGTGCCTAATGTAAGCCAGGATTTGAAGCCTAAGCCTAGCTTTACTGAGCGAGTTTTATGAAATTGCCCTCTGCTTGGAACATTTGCGATCTCTTGTTCACGTGTTTGTGTTTAGATGGTGCAGGGGGTATGTGGGGGTGAGGCGTGTGTTGGTGGGGGTGTGCTGTTAGGTGAGGGCATGGATCTATTATAATAAACGGGTGAGGGAGGTGCGAGGTGCAGCGCCGGTCTCCTTCTTCTGTTTGCGAGTGTGGCGCACATGGTGGCGCATCTAGAGGCCCTTATTGGTAATGCATCGGTGCCGGACCGGCAAAACGGGATCGCTTCGAGTAGCTTTAAGGGGAAACCGTGCAGGCAAAACATTCTTTCCCCCATATTCGCATCAGTAATCTACAGCAAAAGTTTCAAATTGTTATCTTTGATTTAAAACATTTCCTCATTCACCGGCAGAGGCTCGCCTTACTTCTAACTGAACTTGTTAAGTGACTTTCCCTGTGTTAATCATTACCGAACGAGTGATAAAAGTCACTATGAACTCTTGCACAGTGTGAACTTGCAGCGCATGGATGGAAATGTACAAGAATTTGCAAACTAAAAACTATCATCTTTCCAAATTGGGGCCTCCTCTCCAGCTGAATGTATCTACTCCCATGGGGCCCTCTGTCCGGGAGAATGTCACTGAACAACCTTTTACTCACGCCCCATTTGGCAATAGCTCACGAGGGGAGGAGTCCAGAGGGACACTTTGCAACTCATGTAATTTTTCTGTACAAAACAGCGTGTGGCGAGTAGGTCAACATGGCCGTGCGGCTTTTTGAAGACAAGGAGCATGCGGCGGAATATCTGAAACACAGGATGACGCCCGATGTGGTGGTCAGCGACATCATGGGACGGGTCAAGCAAAAGGTGAGAGGATCCTGGAACTCTGGTATTGGGAATTTGTTGAATGGTCAGGCCAAATGGAAACATATATAGATGTTATATGTGTCAATGTGGTGGTGGTTAACTCATGAATGTATAAGGTTTGAGTTGTAAACAAAACTGCCAACACAATCTGCCAACAACTCTCTCTGCCTGTCTGTCCTTGGGAGTGCATCTCTCTTTCTTGTGGTTTTCCCCAAGGTTTCTCTTTTCTCACGCAGGGATATTGAGTTTGAGTTTTTCCTGCTATTTAGATATACCATCTGTTTGGCCCGTTGAGGTAACTCGTGTTGTGATATTGGGGTGTGTAAAATAACTGGTTGATTGGTTGCTTGTTGGTGCTGAGAATCTATGTTTCTCTGTAGTCTGGGAAACACCTCAGCAACAAAAAGATTAAGATGTGGATTGTAACATATTATTCTCAGGGATTTCTCCAGAAGATAATCATTAACATATAGACAATGACTTTGCTAAAACATAATTGGAGGACTGCAAAGAACTCGCAACTTTTGATCACTTGTTCCAACATTTTAATGACTTAAATGGGAGACTGGGCTCTTTCATTGATTTTCAACATAAATTATACAACTAAAAAAAAAAATTCTAACTCTGCCCTAACCGCTAATTCCCTCCTGCAGTTAAAATTTTAAAAATAAAATAATACGTTGACATTAAAGTTTGTTTTCTAGATGCCGCTCCCCGCTCCCTTGGCTGTGGATGTGGGCTGCGGTTCGGGCCAAGGCACCGTTCTGTTGGCTCCCTATTTCAGCCAAGTGGTCGGGACGGATGTGAGCCCCGCCCAGCTGGAGAACGCTCGAGCCAATCAGCAGTGTGCAAATGTCACCTACAGGTAGTGAAACTCTGAGCATTGTTCTAGAGCGTTATAAAAGGGTATTTCCTGTGATGTCAGGTCAAGTACGCATGTGCTGTCTCAATATTCAAAATGCAGCTGTTTTGACCTGGTTTATGGTTAATGCAATTGTAATCACTGTCCTTAGGAACGATGATGTTCTTTCCAAGTGCAAACAGTTTTCATCAATCAAACTTGGCGTCAGTCGGGGTTTGAACCATCAACCTGGTGCTGCTGGGTGGACCTGATTGAAGAGAGGGGCGAGCAGATAGTTCAGCAAACAGTTGCTCTAACAAACACTTTTGATATATGGTGGTCTCTGGCTCTCTCTGCTGGACACAGAGTGAAACTGCATTGTTGTTTTTTTAAAGTTGAACAATTGACCTTTCCCAAAACAGTCATTGTCCAATCATACCTCAGAGCAACCATTGCTATCCGTCATGAAAACCCGTCAGGAAAAATGGTGAAGCGAGTCCAATTTTTAATTTCTATTTCATTTAATAAACTCCTCAACTCAGAGACCAACACTTCTGCACCAACTTTGACATGATCCTAACCGAGATGGTGTTCAGGGCTATTTATCCAAGTCGGAAGTTAAAGATTCAGTATGATCTTCGTGCTTCCAGAGAGAGTCCAGCTGAAGATCTTCCGTTGGAGAGCGGGACAGTGGACCTGCTGACCTCCATGACGGCCGCGCACTGGTTCGACTGGCCTCGTTTCCAGGTGGAGGTGGACCGTGTGCTGAAGCCCGGAGGATGCGTGGCCCTGCTAAGCTATGGTCTGGACATGGTGTTAGAGTACGGGGACTGCTCAGAGAAACTCAAGGAGATCTGCCTCGAGGTGAGAACGTCAAAGGACCTGTAATGTGCTGGACAAGGGTAGGCGAGTTTGCTTGCTTGCGAAAGTTACTACAAAGACACTTTTATACATCACATTAAACAAACAGAGATCTGAGGGGACTTTCTCAGAAACTTTTTGTTTGTTTATGTTTATTTGGTAGGGACAGTGCAAGTTAATGAACAAGCCACACCGGATTGTAGCCTTGGGCTAATTTCCATCCGTCGTCCCCCATGCGCACTCTCAAACACACTCCCATTCATCCTGGCCTATTGTACATGTTTTTAGTGGTAGGGGAAACCGAGTACCCGGAGGAAACCTACGCAGACACGGGGAGAACATGCAAACTCCACACAGAAAGGCCCCGGCCTTGGTGGGAATCGAACCCGGACCTTCTAGCTGTGAAGCACGAGCTCTAACCGCTGTACTACCGTGCCGCCTTTTGACAAGTATTTGATCTCTGTTGCCTTTATCTCCGTGATTACCAACGATTTTGTCCCACTGTGAGGCAGAGAACTAAGTACTGTACTTCAACCATAGGCTCAGAACATCCTTGACACAGTATTTTCGCACAAAATAATTTGATTTCATTTCATTTTTTGGTGTCTATTGTAATTTACTAACAAGCATTAGCTACAACTTTTTCTGTGTCGGTTCGGAGGAACAAGCGACTCTGACCTGCTCTGACTTGATGGGGCACAGTGGTAGGAGTGGATGGAACTTATCACCTGACCTGGGGTTTAAAATGAAAGTTTGAGTCTTGTATTTGGTCTTTCATTCTTTAGCTTGTTTTCAGCATTAGTTTCCATCACTGGATTTTCATGAACATTTTGAAGTTTTGCCTAAGTAACAAGTGATGGAAACAAAAAATGTGGCACTTAAAACCCGTAATTCGCATAAAATCCACACGCTTGAGGTGGTTTTTGATTTTTGCTGGAATGGAAATGGAAAACACTTTATTTATATTTTTTTCCTGCAGGGTAAATTCTGCAATTGCGCCATTCAGCACCTGTAACTACCGCCCATCATTCGCAAGATGTCTTTGATGGATATAATAGTTATAGTTATAATAGTCATAATGCAACGTTTAGGCATATGCTGTAATGGAAATGCAACTAGTGAGAGTTTTGATGAGTTAGCCTTGTATTAAAAACACCCAATCTCTCAATGTTATTGACTGGTTAGTCTGTGAGCACATTGTTGTTTTAGGAGACTATATGAGCATTGTGTTTGTTTTGAATGATATAAATCGGTTTGTACTCTGAAATAAATTCACAGTACAGTGAAGGTGAATGAAATTGGGCAACTGCCAAGAAGTATGACGTTCATCTTTCACTGAATACTTTGAAGTACATTGAAACAGTTTTTCAGTTTGCGATGTGATATTATTATGATTATAATAATAATGCATCAGTTTTATATAGCGCTTTTCTGGACACTCAAAGACGCTTTACATTGCACTATTCATTCACTCCATACTTGGTGGTGGTAAGCTACTATTGTAGCCACAGCTGCCCTGGGGTAGACTGACGGAAGTGAGGCAACCAGTCTGCGCCATCGGCCCCTCCGACCACTCACTCACTACATTCGCCCCAGGCTTCCTGGTGTTACGGTCTCCCATCCAAGTACCGACCAGGCCCATCCCTGCTTAGCTTCCAAGGTCTGACAGGATTGGGCAGAGCAAAGGCGGTAGGGCCATTATAGGATGATGATCGACTTATTAATGATTTGTTATTCATTTTATTTTTTAGAGTTATGCTGCCTTGAACCCCTTCCGGAACCCTGTCCTAGGTCGCAGCTCGTTGCAGATATACAAAGACATGTTCAACTCCTGCCCTTATCCCGAAAAGCACTGGTGAATATTGTACTGTATTTCCTTTACTAATTATTATTACCAAGAAATACTGATTCATATTTAAGGTTTCTATATCTAGGCATGAAGGCCTGGAGCAAAGGAAAACCATGTCGGTGAATGGATACATCGGCCTGGTGAAGACATTCTCACCTTTTCGGAAATACATGGAACAGGATGCCCAACAAGCTGAAGAACTCTCCAACCAAATCCGAAACAAGTGAGCTATTAACGGGAAAAGTTTACTCGTCAACTTTTAAAGTAGACGAGTCAGTAAAAAACACAACAAAACGCAGTCTAGCTTTGAGTTCTGCATAGGAAAATAAAAACAGAGTGTATCTTGTGGCATAATCATGTTAGAAAAGTCAAAATTTGGGAGATCATTGGCGATTAGTTAAATGTTACCTGTTCAATAGAAGAAGAGTTCGTACTTTGGTTCTCGTCCTTTTGTTCATTTTGACTCAGGCTCGGGCCAACCACTGAGAGTCTTTTTACTCAGATTGTTAATCCTACAACACACTGGCCACAGTGCCCTGATAAAACACAATCAGGAGCCCCCCTGCTCATTTTACATACTCTACTTTTTCTTTCAGGTTACTGGACGCTATGCAAGTCTCATCCGCGGAGACAGAAGTCACCCTAGTTACAAAGTACTACTACTGGATCGCGTGGAAACCGTGACCATCCAGCGCTCCAGTGATCGTCGGGAATCTGATCTCAGACCTGGAAATGTTAACAAATCACAACATCCTGCCTTCTTGACAATATAGTATCTCAATGACACTGAAGACTCATATGGTGAAGATATATGGTAATAATTAAAAAGGAGTGACTTCTTTTGACAAGCCACAATTTAAGATCGGAGTTGAAGACATAACATAAATGATTACCAATTCAAGCTAATAAAAAAGGAGTAAAGTGTATGTATTTCATTATATGAGTTATATTAACCAAGATAATAAAGTCAAATCAAATTGTTTTTATATGACCCAGTATTGCATTTTTGAGATCTAATTTTCTTGAGATCTAAAAGAGACAAGAGACAAGACATCTACATCTACCTGTTACTACCTTGTTACTTGATGTTGTAGATGTTGTTACTTTTCACTGAATTTGGTGGGGATTCCGAGCGGTCTTCTTTATAATATAAAGGTGCTGCGGTGCAAAACAACATCAACAGCAGGTAGTAAAGCTGGGGTACCTGATTTTTCCTGTTCAAACAGTGACATTTTTAGTTTTGGCCCAAACTTGTTTCTAGCTCTCACAGTCTCTCCTGTGTATTAAAATTGTTCAAAGAATGTAGTTATATGCACATTTCACACCCGTATACAGCATTGAGTGGTGACAAAGTGAAGCAGGGGCGGCCACCCCCAAGATAAATTACACTCATTTAGATTAGACCTCTATCATCCATTGCTCAATAAAACTTTAGGTGAAGACAATACAACAAGGTCTGTGTTTTGCTGTGTTTACATCATACTCTGAGGTGGCAAAAATTAATGTATTATTATACCACACCAAAAGATCAGGTACCCCAGCTTTAATGAAGGAAACATACGGTTCCGATGGATTACAAGTCGAACCGGTTCTACTTGTAAAACCAGCTCTCGATTCCCAACAGTGAATTCTTTTCATTGGCTGAAATGTCATGCGGTGTAGATTTAAATTAGGTCCAGTACTTTGATCCTCACTATCTCTTTTATATTGTTCATTGAGTGTGCCAATGAGTAACTTGTCACAGACTTGGCAGCGTCTACCCAGGGGAGGAGTTTGGAAAGCTTTGGGTCTGGGCTGCTCATTCGGTGCACATTTCTGGCAAAACAGCCCGAAGACAAACATGGCCGTGCGATGCTACGAGGACAAGGACCACACGGCTGATTATCTCAAATACAGACTGATGCCGAACGAGATGGTCGGCAAAATTATGGGAATGATCAAGCAAAAGGTGAGAAGACAGAAAATATTTGAATTTTGTTTGCATTGCATGTATTGTACGTGGCAACGCTGGGAGACTCGACTTGTAGTCTAACTCTTTTCCGTCCTAGTTTCAAGGTTAACCTCTTACCCCCATCCCGCCTTAACCAAATGCATTTCCTCCAGTCTCCCAAATTTAAAAGCTTCTCGACTGGAGCTTACAGCTCATCATGCAAATTGTATTTGGTATTGTATTGTATTCATAATGGTAAAATAAATAATCCAAACCAGGCTCAAATGAGAGCACAAAGACAAAACTTCATCTTTCACTTTGTTTTTCTCCTCCAGGCAGCTTTGAAATGCAAAGAAGCAGGCAACGGTGCACTTTGATGTAAATGTGCTGTTTTAGCGGTTAGTTGATTTTGCACGCCTCATTCATCCACTGAAATAAGGATCGGTAAACAATGAGAGACTTTAGTTAAGTTTACAATCCCATAAGCAGCATGCAACAGTGAAATCAATAAGTAATCCACTTTTTTTAAGGTGTCATAAAGAAAAGGTCGCACACACTCTCTCTCTATCTATCTATCTATCTATCTATCTATCTATCTATCTATCTATCTATCTATCTATCTATATATATATATATATATATATATATATATATATATATATATATATATATATATAAACCCCAAGGTCAAAATGGGAAACACCTCCAAAGGTGGTAGAGAATGACCGAGCCAAGATCCTGTGGGACTTCCAGATACAGACGGACAGAATGGTAATGAACCAACCGGACATTGTGGTGGTGGACAAAGAGCAGAGGAAAGCCGTGGTGGTTGACATAGCAATACCAAGCGACTTCAACATCAGGAAAAAGGAACACGAGAAACTAGAGAAATACCAGGGGCTCAGAGAAGAGCTAGAGAAGGCCTGGAGAGTGAAGGCATCAGTGGTGCCCGTGGTCGTTGGGGCACTCGGGGCAGTGACCCCCAAACTGGAGGAGTGGCTCCAGCAGATCCCAGGAAATACATCAGACATCTCGGTCCAGAAAAGTGCAGTTCTAGGAACAGCAAAGATACTGCGCAGAACCCTCAAGCTCCCAGGCCTCTGGTAGAGGACCCGAGCTTGGAGGAAAAAGAGACCGCCCGCGGAGGGTGAGGAAGAGTTTTATTTTGTTATTATTATTTTTATATATATATATATTTATTTAATGCATTGTGTCCATATTTGAAGTAATTGGCCCCTTTTCTTTCAGATGCCCCTCCCTGCTCCACTGGCTGTGGATGTGGGCTGTGGTTCGGGCCAAGGTACCGTCCTATTGGCTCCATATTTCCACCAAGTGGTCGGCACAGACATAAGCCCCTCCCAGTTAGAGAACACTCAAGCCAATCAGACGTGTCCCAATGTGTCATACAGGTTCGTAAACATCCACATGATTCAGGGTGAGAGTTGTAGCTGAAACCTTCAGGTACGAAACTAACAGGAAGGTCTGGCTATAAGAAACAAAGTAACATCATTTTAAAAAGTAACATACATTTTAGAAGACCTATTGAACCTAATCAAATTAGTGAAATACTGGTATACTTAAGGCCAGCAGAGGGTGCACTTGCTTTTGTTCAACTGTGACCATAGATATAATATACAAGAGATAGCCGGTTATCCATTCAGCCCCTTTCATAGTAATGATCCCAAGTGGTGGTAGTAGTAGTAGAAAATGTATTGTCCCTGTGGGGAAATTCAAGGACAACAAAGCAAAAATAATTGTCCTGCAGACTCTTCAGAGGAACGTCTAAGATTTTGCTTGCGACTGTAAAAGAGTTATTTTGTGCCTAAGTTATAGCCCTGTACCAAGTGGTCTGTGAAATTAACATGGCTGCTCAATCTCCTCCTACAAAGCCTGTTCCTGAAAAGGGCAAAAAGGCGGGAAGCCCCGCCATCGCAGGGTGGGCGGACAGGCCACGAGTCCCCAGAGAGCTCCAGAGCCTGTCAATCATAGACTTGGGCTTCAACTGTTTAGTGCTGATGTACAAAAAACAGCTTGGTTGATTAATGTCTACCCCAGGGTTGTCACATGGGTCTTAGTCATTTTTAGAAGAACAAAAAAAACTCTTTGGAGCCAGGCTTTTAAGCAGTGCAAGGGAGGTGTGAAGTACCATTAAAATCCTGTTTACCAAGTGTCTTTTGGAGTCACCCCTGGCCACCAGGGGGTGGTATTACAGCAGTGTCAGCTCCCAGCCATGAGGACCAAACAGAGGGGCTTTCCTCGCCCATTGACTATGGGCCTTTCCGAAATCACTCCCTCCTCCCTCACCCTACCCCTTACACTCAGTTTGCGCGTGCCTGTGGAGTGGAGTTCACTCAGTGAGGGAAAGTGGGTGAAAAGCTCCTTCTCAGCGAGTTAGCATCGATGCAGACTTAACAGGTGTGTGTTAGACCGGAGAGCAGTCCCACGAGCAACACGCACCAAACAACCTCAGTTCTGTGTTTATTTAGGAGCACCTAAGTGTTCATTTGAACAACTTTATCGTCACATAGACATTTATTAATGAAAAAGAAGGTGACAGTGAGACTTCATATGATAGGGAGAGGAAAAGTTCTCACTTGTGAGTTTGAAGAGGCTAAATTATATCATGTAAATACGCCACATTTGAATCTGAATTACTTTGTAAACTCATAAGTGAACTTTTTTTCCATTTAAAAGAATGATCAGTCGAACTTGTGATTTTTGCAACATTATGGGCTGTGCAGTCTGTGGGGGAGAGTCCGTCTGAAAGTCACAGCTCGAATTTCTCTGATGAGTGAACCTCTGAAGGTGCCCTCACTGAGGCCTGAGTGGAAGGGTGTAGGGGAAGGGAGGAGGGAACGGTTTCGGAAAGGCCCTTCGACTGTCAGAGAATGGGTGATGATAGCACTTCTCTTTGTTCCTCATGGCTGGGAGCTGACACTGCTGTAATACCACCCCCTGGTGGCCAGGGGTCACTCCAAAAGACACTTGGTAAACAGGATTTTAATGGTACTTCACACCTCCCTTGTACTGCTTAAAAGCCTGGCTCCAAAGAATTTTACTCTTTTTCATTACTGTGATACCTTACCTGGTTTATCTGTACCCAGCCTTATCTCAGCCTTATCCCAGCCTTATGTCCATTGCGTCCATTGTTTTACCTTGAGTGTGTGTGTTGTGCTTGTGTGGTGTGTCTCTGGGAAGGTGGGTGGGGAGAGTGTGAATACGACAATGTGTTTGTATTTGTGGGAGGAGGTGGGTGCGAGAGAATGTTTTTAAATCTGTAAAGCACTTTGTGTTACATGAAATGTATGAAAAGCACTATATAAATAAAGATTGATTGATTGATTGATTGATACCACCCCCTAGTGGTCAGGGGCGTATAACCTAAAGAAGAGCAAGTGGTCGCCCATACAAAGACTTTGGATCCAGTCTCTATCTAATACCTGAATGTCTTTCCCAAAGTGTGTGCCCACAGTAGAGTTGTTTGCTCTCAGGCAGTGTCCCGCTGAACAGCTTCCGTTTGAGAATGGGACAGTGGACTTGGTGACTGCTATGACGGCAGCGCACTGGTTCGATCGACCTCGTTTCCTGGAAGAAGCGTACCGCGTTCTGAAGCCTGGAGGATGTCTGACCCTGCTGAGCTACACTCTGGACATGGATGTGGAGTATGGAGACGTCTCTGAGAAACTGAAGGAGGTCTGCAAAGAGGTGAGAACTTATCTGTTTTGTAGTGCAGTGGTCCCCAACCTTTTTCTCTGAGGGACCAGTACCAGACCATGGTGCGTGTTTATATATAGACACCAATTCAAAACCAGAAGGACCTTTTATATCACTGCTACCGCTGCCTCTCCATGTGACACACTTATTTTGTGTTTCAGTTTTATGCTCCCTTATTACCTTTTCGTGACCCTCATCTTGGCTCCAGTTCTTTGCAGATATACAAAGATATGTTTAACTCCTGCCCCTACCCGGAAAAGGAATGGTGAGTGTTGTGTTGCGTTGCATTTGAAATGATTACGGATTATATAATATTTAATATAATATAATGTTGCTTTATGAGATCTATTCTTTTCTATATCCAGGTGTGAGTGCTTTGAGGTGAGGAGGCCAGTGTCACTGAACAGATACATGGGCATCGTGCAAACCTTTACGTCATTCAGAAAATTCAAAGAACATGACTCCCAGCAAGCTGAAGAACTATCCAACCGCATACGACAGAAGTAAGACTTTTACTTTACCCAGTTCATGTGTCGACTTTAAGATCTGATGAGTCGGCAAAAACATAAACATGTGTAAGAGGGCTGTTGCTTTCCCATGTCAAAGGGCACTTGTTCATTGGCATGCTCTGCCCGAGTAACTCACCTTATTACTTATTTGTTTGCCACGCCAGGAGATTGCTGATTGATTCCAGTGCAGGCAATTTTTTGGTTTGTTTAAACATATCGCAATTATGAGTATATTTTGATATGAGTACATTTTTGGCTGCACTTTTGCATTTGAATTGATACAAAAGAGAGTGTAAGATGCATCTTTCAAAGTGCTGAGCACGTCACTGAGGAAATCGCTGTTTTTAGCACTGCGATTTGTTATCATGTCACGTGCATCTGCATATAAAACACAAAACACTGTGAAAACACATAAAAATCATAACATGCATTCATTTCCATATCACGTCTCAAATGGACACAATGTTAAATCTCGCCTTCCTCATGCTGTAGGAGAATTAGTTTGTTTCTCGATTGATCCAGCCGCTGTAGAGAAGTAGAAGCCTGTGCTTGTTTTGTCAGCCCTGAGCCTCATGAGAGAGAGGGGCAACGACATGACGTCCACATGGGCTTTTTCACAAACAATTAAGACAAAGTAAACCAAAGGAGCCCACATTCATCTTGAACAGAGGCAAAAGCCTCTCTCTGTGTGTGTCCCCCCTGCACGGGTCTGTCCTCGAGATATGCCGAGACTTCCCACATGGCAGAAAGACAAATCCCCAACCCCCAAAATAGAAGCAATTCAGTGAATAGAAATTTGGGGAAATAATTACGAAAGTTCACTGATTTCATTAACTCGTCTTCAGAAAAGAGCCATGAGAATTATCAACAAATCCGGTTATCTAGATCATACCAACATACTGTTCTTGGAATCAAAAGTCATTAAATGTGCTGACCTTGTAGATTATCAAACAGCCCAGATAATGTTCAGAGTACAGCAGAATACCTTACCAAACAATATACAAAAAACATTTTCTCACACAACAAAATGTGTACAGCCTCAGGAGTGCTGATGACCATACATTTACAATACAACAATTCAAATCAACTATGAAAAGTTTTTGTGTTTCCATTACCGGTGCCAAATTATGGAATAATTTAAGCTCAGATCTAAAACAATGCTCAAGTCTGAATCAGGAAGAAATCAAGAAGAAATATAGAGAAAACATTTTTTTGAAATATGAGACAACAGAATTTAAAGATTCTAAGTGACTCGTCTCATGTGTGTGCCTTTTTTCATTAAAAAAAAAAAAAAAAAAAGGTTTATCTTGTTATTACTATTTATTTATTCTCTTTGAGTTTTGATAAACTCTATATAGGAACAGGAAATGTACGTTATTAACTGTGTTTGGAACAGGGGGTGGGGTTAAATAAGTTTAACTTCTCCTCACTCCTTTTTGGACATGTGCACTTGTATATTTTTGGCTTTGTTCAACAGATCTGACAAGTTTGCGTTTGTCTTTTTTTATTTATTTGTAACAGCCTTTATGTCTAAAATTTTGTAAAGGTGCCTTGTGTTGCTCACATGTTCAAAATAAAGAAGAAATAATAATAATAATAATAATAATAATAATAATAATAATAATAGTGGCTAATAAAATATTTGAACAACCACAAAATAAAAACTTGTGCCTCTGCTGCTAATGGCTAATTATGCAGTCGTTGTGCTTTTTAAACTGCTGACAACACATCCTACAGACATCCATCCCATGAGGAAAAGTGGATTACAGTTTTATTACTGGTCAAAACATTTTCTCTCTCTCTCTCTCTCTCGTAGGTTAATGGACACTATGCAAGTATCATCTCCAGCCACAGAAATCACCATGGTTACAAAGTACTTTTACTGGGTTGCATGGAAGCCCTGATCGTACAGGGTTTATCCTTGGATATCAAGCTGTAACTTCTCACATGACAACTTACAAACTAACTCATTGAGAAGTCATTGTATAAGTGATTCAATCAGTGAAAAATCTTCTTTTAAGAGATTTCAGATTGGAAGTTTATAAACAAAAACCTCTCCTGCAGACATTGTCAACTGTATGCTTTCATAGTTGTTTTGTTTTAGATCAAATAGGACTCTTGCTGCACTAATTCTACAGCTTTTACCTGTTCTTTGTCATAAAAAGGGGGGGGGGGGGGGGAAATCACTTGTCACCTTTTCTTATTATTTGTTCTTAACCTGAAACAAAATTGATCGATAATAAAATGTCCATCAGATTTCAGCCTGACATAATCTCATTTATTATATCTTACTATTTCATTGAATCTGAATTTTGAATCTTCTTTATTCATCTATGTATTTATGTATGTATTCCAGCAGTGGCCAACACTAGCCTAAAAAACAAGTGATATTTAGTCTGGGGACCACTAATTCATTTTCTCGTAGGTGTGGTTCACGATTGTCCAGAGCCGTTTATTGGGCGCTACGAATGTCTCTCATGCGTCTGCACGTAGCCATAGCCAATCGTATCATGGTATCAGATGACGTACCCGCTGTAAACTTTCGAGCTAAATTATTTAGAACACGTTCTAAAGCTTGATCGAAAGATGGCATCGCGTCTGCTGCTGTCATGTTGGATCCGTAAATAAACTTTATTTTTATCTGTAAACAAACTGCAAGCTTCCGTATGTCGAATAGCATGTCATTGTCTTGCCGTCCCTCCTCGTTCTGTGATTGGTCCCCAAATCCATGCGAAGATTTCAGCCATGGTCCCCAGACTGCTGTGCAGTTCAAAGTATTCGAGCACACACAGCAGTCTGGCGTTAGCCAGGCTAGGCCAACACACTGGTTTTGTGTAAAAGTGGGTGGAATGCCTCACCGGTCAGAACGATTGCAGCTGTAGTATCAGTAGTAACCAAAAAGGAGTAGCTTCTATTGAGAAACCACAATTTTTAGAGTTGGTTGGTTGGCCAGAAAATAAAAAATCAAATCCATGACAGTTCATGCAAGGTTTAGCTCGCCAGGATAGTCGCCCGGCTTCGGAACACACCTGTGCACCCTGCAGATCATGTTAAACAAATTAGCCTTTATCTAATTCATCGTGATTTTACACATTTAAAAGCTGAAATGTTTATTTCAGAGGGGTAGGAGACACTTGTTTCTCTACAACACTTGTTTTACCATTTACACTTGTGACAGCCAGTCAGAGAAGCGCAGGGGAGGCGCTACATCGAACACCTTGACAGGTTGTTAGTCATTTTCTTACCTATCTCTCGCCTTTCCTCTTCTTTTATGAATGAGGATCACAGGATATCCCTGTCAGCTCCTCGGTGCCATAGTTTCTGAATGTACGACGCGCGCAGAAGCACATGTTTCAGCACATGCTCATCGTTCATAAGCGGATAGAGAGGACAGATTCAGATGGACAGGTTGCGACGTGCAGCGCTGATCTTAAAACAGCGCAGACTTTAATCTGTGATGAAGTGAAAGTAGTGCACGCATCTGCAGTCGTGCAGGTTTATAATACAGTATAAAGAGGCTGCGGCGCAATGACAAGAGGTATCGTTAATGAAGGAGACATACATATAGTTCCTATGGATTGCTCAACCAGTAGAACATGTTCTACAAGTAGAACATGTTCTACAAGTAGAACTGGTTCATCAAATTAGTCACTGACTTGGGAACATCTATCCAGGGGAGGAGTTTGGAAAGCTTTGTGTCTTGGCTGCTCAGTCATTTCTGGCAAAGCAGTCCGTAGACAAACATGGCCTTGAGATGCTTTGAGGACAAGGACCACACGGCTGATTATCTCAAATACAGGTTGATGCCAAACGAGACGATCAGCAAAATTATGGGAATGGTCAAGCAAAAGGTGAGAAAACAGTTAGTCATTGAATTTTGTTTGCATTGCACTGTACGTGACAACACTGGGAATGGGTGTTTGATACCTGCATGTTGTGACATGAAAGCTTCAAGCCTTCACTTGTAGTTTATGTCTTTTCCTTGCTAGTTTTCTGCAAACAGAAAGGCCCTGGCCTTAGCCATCCGTAAACTCCGGTCAATTATAATTTCCCTACATGTACGTCTGGGTCTGATCTCAGTGGCCGCGTTACATCGGTTGAATTTCAACCTACCATTCAGCGAGCGGGGGAGGCGGGTGTTGTAGGTGACGTCAAGCATTTGCGCCACATTTGCTGGTTGTAGTTCGGCAATGGCGCAAGGAATGTCCCCAAGAGTTATGATCGCTGCTTCACTCACTCTGGCGCATTACATACGTCACGACCAAACGCTAGCGAAAATCAGATCCAATCGTTTCAAAGGAGTTCACCCCTCCCACCTGATAACGGAGCTCAATTGTGAAATTCCAGACCCTTGTACGAAACGAAATGAGTACGAAGGTATGGTAAAACCAGGCTAATCTAGCTGTAGAAAGTTCCAAAAAAAATTAGGCACCAGGCTCTAAAGTTGTTTTTAACATGTCTAAAGTGCAATGATTTCTAATGGAAGACTAGCGGCTATACGGAGGTACTACAGCAATGGCGGACCAATGGCGGCCCCCAGTGTCGTGGTCATAAAGCAGAGCAGCCAGCGGCCATTGATTACAGCAGAAGCAGGATGTCAAACTTGATGATCAGGTCACAGCGCCCCCTTGTGTGGCTTTAAAGAGAAATGCTACACTGACCAAAAATATAAACATCTGTTTTTGCTCCCATTTTGCATGAGCTGAACTTAAAAACATGAGACAATTTCTAATGCAATAGACCCATTTCTCACAAATCTGTCTAAATCTGTGTTAGCAAGCACTTCTCCTTTGTCGAGAGAATTTATCCCACCTCATACGTGTGGCAACCAGTGTGACCCACCAGACCTCCAATGAAGCAACCTGTGAGGGATATGGATTTTATATTTATACAGTATCTCACGATATATATATATATATATATATATATATAGTAGAAATGCGCCAGTGGACTGCAAACACAACGATGTAAAGCATGAAACAATAAAATGTAATCGGAAAATATATTCAATTCTGAATATTTTTTCTGCAACTAGTGTCACTTTATCATCACAATCAATTGCAAAAGAAGCATACAATGGTACAATTTGAGGTAAATGTGCTGTTTAGTGGTTAGTTGATTATGTTATTGTATGCAGCATGTGACAAACAGTGACACATTTCTAGAAGAAATCAAGAAAATCATGAAAAAGGTTCCACACTCTCTCTATACTGTATATGGATGTTTATTGTGTCCATATTTAGTAAGTAATTGGCCCCTTTTCATTCAGATGTCTCTACCTGCTCCCCTGGCTGTGGATGTGGGCTGTGGTTCGGGCCAAGGCACCGTCCTATTGGCTCCATATTTCGACAAAGTGGTCGGCATGGACATAAGCCCCGCCCAGTTACAGAATGCTCAAGCCAATCAGACGTGTCCCAATATTTCATACAGGTTGGGAAACGTCGACATGTCAGGGCAAAAGTTTGCTTTTTGATGCGTATTTGATTTAAAACAGAGTATGTGTCTAGTTTGATTTAGGAAAATGCTGTTATACTTAAGGCCAGCAGAGGGTGCACTTGCTTGACTAACATAATTTGTAGCCACACTGGCTTTTGGAATAAATAACAAATTGATAGGGAAAGATCAAAATTGATCTTTGAGATAGACAAACAAAATTTGGCATCCATCACATGAGTCATCCATCACATGAAAAAAAAAAAAAAGTCAATGATGGCCACAACCCATCTCTAAGTGTGCCATGGTAACATCCCATCAACATCCCCATACAAAGATTTTGGATCCAGTTTCTATCTAATATTTGAATATGTCTTTCCCAAAGTATGTATCTTTGTCCTCTTTGAGGATTTGTCCACAGTTGAGTTGTTTGCTCTTAGGCAGTGTCCCGCTGAACAGCTTCCGTTTGAGAATGGGACAGTGGACTTGGTGACTGCTATGACGGCAGCGCACTGGTTCGATCGGCCTCGTTTCCTGGAAGAAGCGTACCGCGTTCTGAAGCCTGGAGGATGTCTGACCCTGCTGAGCTACACTCTGGACATGGATGTGGAGTATGGAGACGTCTCTGAGAAACTGAAGGAGGTCTGCAAAGAGGTGAGAACTTATCTGTTTTGTAGTGCAGTGGTCCCCAACCTTTTTCTCTGAGGGACCAGTACCAGACCATGGTGCGTGTTTATATATAGACACCAATTCCGCTGCCTCTCCATGTGACACACTCATTTTGTGTTTCAGTTTTATGCTCCCTTATTACCTTTTCGTGACCCTCATGTGGGCTCCAGTTCTTTGCAGATAATCAAAGATATGTTCGACTCCTGCCCCTACCCGGAAAAGGAATGGTGAGTGTTGCATTGCCATTGAAATGATTACGCATTATGTAATATTTTATATACAGTGCCTCTCAAAAGTACTAATACATCTTGAACTTTTGCACATTTTGTCATGTTTACAACCATAAACATAAAGATTTTATTTTGATTTTTTTACTGAAAGTTCACACACAAGTAACAGACAACTGTGAAGTGAAAGGAAAATGATACATGATTCTGTTATTTTTCAAAAAATAGAAAAGTGGGGCACGCACAAGTATTCATACAGCATTTTTCTGAGTGCAATAAATTGCCTTTATAACATTCCTAATGACTGCAGAATGTTTACACCTTGCCCTAACCATTAAATAGAGGCCACCTGTGTGTAATCTACTCTCAGTATAATTCCAGCTGTTCTGTGAGGGCCTCAGAGCTATGGTCAGAGTGTATTGGTCACTAAACAACATCATGAAGGCCAAGGAGCACACCAGAGAGGTCAGGGATAAAGTTATGGAGAAGTTTAAAGCAGCGTTAAGTTATACAAAGATTTCCCAAGATTTGAACATCTCACGGAGCACTGTTCAATCCATCATTCGGAAATGGAAAGAGTATAGCACCACTGCAAACTTACCAAGACACGGCCGTCCACCTAAACTAACAGACCGAACAAGGAGAGCACTGGTCACAAATGCAACCAAGTGCCCTAAGATAACTCTGGAGGAGCTGCGACGTACTGCCGCTGAGCTGGGGGAATCTGTACATGGGACAACTATAAGTCGTACTCTACACAAATCTGGCCTTCATGGACGAGTGGCAAGAAGAAAGCCATTATTGAAAGGCGGCCATAAGAAATCCCGTTTGAAGTTTGCTAGAAGTCATATGGAGGACACAGCTACCATGTGGAAGAAGGTGCTTTGGTCAGATGAGACAAAAATTGAACCTTTTGGCCCAAATGCAAAACGTTATGTATGGAGCAAATCTAACACTGCTCATCGTCCTGAGTGCACCATCCCCAGTGTCAAATATGGTGGGGGGAACATCATGCTATGGGGCTGCTTTTCCTCAGCGGGGACTGGGAAGATTGTAAGAATAGTTGGGAAGATGGATGGAGCCACATACAGGGACATTTTGGAGTAAAACCTGCTGGAGTCAGCAAGAGAATTGAGGCTGGGGCGGAGATTCACCTTCCAGCAGGACAATGACCCTAAACACAAAGCTAAATCTACAATGGAATGGTTTAAAAACAAACATATTAATGTGTTAGAATGGCCCAGTCAAAGTCCTGAGCTAAATCCTATCGAAAATCTGTGGAAAGACCTGAAAACTGCTGTTCACAAACGCTCTCCTTCTAATTTGACAGAGCTTGAGTTGTTTTGTAAAGAGGAATGGGCTAAAATGTCAGTCTCTAGATGTGCAAACCTTGTAGTCATACCCCAGAAGACTTGCTGCTGTTAGTGCAGCAAAAGGGGGTTCCACAGTATTGCTGTATGAATACTTATGCACGCATGACTTTTCGGTTTTCTATTTTTTGAAAAATAACAGAATCATGTATCATTTTGCTTTCACTTCACAGTTGTCTGTTACTTGTGTGTGAACTTTCAGTAAAAAATGCAAAATAAAATCTTTATGTTTATGGTTGTAAACATGACAAAATGTGCAAAAGTTTAATGTGTATTAGTACTTTCGAGAGGCACTGTATATTATAATGTTGCTTTATGAGATATTTTCTTTTCAATATCTAGGTGTGAGTGCTTTGAGGTGAGAAGGCCCATTTCAGTTAACAGTTTCATAGGCCTAGTGCAGACCTTTGCAGTATTCAGAAAATTCAAAGAACATGACTCCCAACAAGCCGAAGAACTGTCCAACCGCATACGAAACAAGTAAGAAATTCACTTCAAGTACCCAGTTCATGTGTCCGGCTTCGAGACCTGACAAGTCGGTTTTATGACTTTTCTCTCTTTCTTTTAGGTTACTGGACACTATGCTAGTATCAGCTCCAGACACAGAAATCACCATGGTTACAAAGTACTTTTACTGGATTGCATGGAAGCCCTGATCGTATAGGGCTTATCCTTGGATATCAAGCTGTAACTTCTTCCATGACAACTTACAAACTAACTCATTTAGAAGACATTGTAAAAGTGATTCAATCAGTGAAAGAATTCCTGAGATTTCATATCAGACAAACAAAAATCATCTCCCGCAGACATTGTCAACTCTCTGCTTTGCCGCACTATTTCTATAACTTTTACCTTCTTTTTGTAATAAAAAGAAGAGAGAAAAAAACGTGTTACCTTTGCTTGAAAAATGTCCATAAGATTTTTGCCTGAATCTTCTTTATTCATGTGTGTGTTTTTATCACTATTTTATTGCACTTTCATCATTTTTTTGACACATTTTCTGCAACGTTTTTTGCTTCTCTTTTATGGCTTTTTTTATACTTTCTTGTTGCATTTTCATCCTTGTTTTCTTCTCATTGTTGTTGCTATTTTGACGCTTTTTTCAAGACATTTTTAGATTTGGGTAATGCTAAACAGGAGATAATGTGCTTGGTTCCGGTGGAGGTTATGTGGTTAAAAACGATAAAAGCTCTGCAGTTCTCAGATTGCTCACTAGATAGAGCAATTTCATAACAGTAACTGGAGTTGTACCATAAGAGAGGACTGCACCAACGATCACTTTTCCCAGCTTTCCCCAATCGCAAAATGCACTAAATTGTATCTGGAACTCACTTGATTGTAATTGTAAATATTGAAAAAAGACAAAATAACAACAAAGTGATTGTTAACAAAGATCGCTCTTCACTCTGCTTCTTTTCATTCAAACTGTATTGATTTAGCAATGTTGTTGTAGATATTTTAACTTACTTTTGAATGGAATAAATACATTTCCTAAACTAAATAAAAAGTAAAGAAAGAAAATGAAAAATTATAGGGCCATATGAGCCGAAAACATTGTATAAATTATGGCAAGAGAGTCGCAGTTTGCTCACCTTTTGAGTCCTAACTTTATAGGTCTGGGGTCTGTAGTGACAGTTTTAACTGGAGTTCCCCCCCCCCAAAAAAAACATGCCTCCAAGCTCCAAAGTTTGTGAGCTGTATTCCTAAAAGCGTCTTGAAAAAAGCGTCAAAACAGCGATAAAAATTAGACGTAATGAGAAAGAAAACCCAGCAAAATGGTAAAGGTAAAGCTGAACTGGACAAAATGTGCTCGGTTAAGGCGGGGGTTAACAGGTTTAACCAAAATGTATCGGATCTTATGTAACTCAACTTCTGTCTGAACAGCTAAGTCACGTTTATTGCTTTTTATTGACTATAGCTCTGCTTTTAACTTGTTCCTTCGAGGCTCATTCAGAAGCTGAAGTCTCTGGGACTGTGTGATGCCTTTTGCAATTGGATTTTTAGTTTTTTAACCTGTAGGCCACAAAAGGTTAAGGTTAATGACTGTGTCTCTGATGAACTCACTGTGAGTACTGGCTCTCCACAGGGTTGTATTTTAAGCCCTTTGTTGTATACTTTGTACACCCATGATTGCGTTGCATCGAGTCCTAACAATTTAATATTAAGTATGCAGATGACACTATTGGCCTGATTTCCTCAAGTGATGACTCTTTTTACAGAACCGAGGTGCAAAATGTCGCGTCCTGGAGTGAGCAAAACAATTTGAGTCTGAACACCTCAAAAGCCTTTAGTTGGTCTTTGATTTTAGTCAAAGTAAACCTGTACCTGTTTTTGTAAGTGGTGCGGAGGTCAAAATTGTTGAAGATTGTAAATTTCTTGGTGTGACCTTGTCAAACGATCTGAGTTGGAGTTCAAATATCAGTGCTGTTGTGAAAAAGTCTCGCCCGCGGCTTTTCTTCCTGCGTAAATTGAAAGAATTTACTCTTAATAAGCAGATTCTTTTAAATTTCTACTGCTGTGGTATAGAAAGCCTTCTTACTTTTGCGATCACGGTGTGGTTTGGAAACGCTACGGCGAAAGAAAAGAAAGCTTTAAAGGGGGGTATTATGTAAAATCGACTTTTTCAAGCTTTATATCATGTTATTATGTCATTCCCTCATTAAACACATGCCTGGAGTGTTGCCTTGGCTCATTCACATATTTTTGAGTAATCAGTAAAAACTTAGACGGCAGCCGTTTTAGGTGTAGCTATGCCTCAGTCCTCCTAGGAACGCCCCCACCTCCTGGAGACGCCTCTGGACCTTTTGTCACCAACCAAGCCACCAACCACTGCTCCTCAGCTCAGCAGAGCCCCCTCCCCGCACAGTAGTGTTGTTTAGATGCCACAGCAGTGTGCTGAAGGGGGCGTGTCGGAAAGCTTCTTAAAGAGACAGAGGCCTATTTCAAGACGTTCAGTACAGCCATTTTGAGAGAGCAATTTTATTCAAGGCAGTTATTTTAATTTACTGCATATACAGACCAACAGAAGGTTACGTCATCATTGTAGTATGCTATAGACTGGTGCTATGTGATTGAAAAAAGCATAATACCCCCCCTTTAAATCGTGTTGTCCGCTCGCTCTGCCAGTGGGACCAACGGTGTGGAACTTTCTGTCCTTGAAAACATTTACAAACAAAGACTTTCACATATTGTAATTCTTAAGCTGTATTGTAACCTTTAACTTATTTAACTATGTGGCTTGTTTGTTTTTCAAGACTGTCTTTTTATGTTTTATGAATGAATGTTTGACAGTGCACTTTGAGCTACTTGCACCTTTTTTTCCAATGTGGTTTTATACTGCAAATGGCAAATAAACTGAATCTGACTTATGAGTCATCAAACACAGACACACATGATTCATATAACAAACTATTTATTCTTCCGTCTCATTTATTATGAGTATTCAGCATGCACCACATAGCCTACTATTGTACAAAAAAACAACGCTTAGTCCTTTATTTTTTCCGGTCTCTATAGCACTCCCTCGGTGCGTTTACTCCTCCACACCACCAGGGCGGTCATGAGCAGGGTGACCAGCACGGGCACGCCGATGAAGGGGGCAAGCACGCTGACGGGCGGGTCGTGGAGCAGCCGGCCGGTCAGCGCGCAGTCCTGGAAGTACGTCCGGTGGATGTCGGTGAAGAACAGGTCCGTCACGTGGTCGGGCCAGAAGCAGCCCATGCGGATGGCGATCTGGAAGGTACAGTTGGTGACGTCTTCGTAAATCCTGGAAACGAACGCAGACAAACACGTCAGGTTTGATGTGTCGTTTACTTATTCGTTGATTTGACTGTTTGGTGGACATTTAGCTAAAAGTGTGCAATAAGTTTAAGACATTCTAGAATTTGATGCCACGATATCAAGGGCAGTGCTTCACACGGTTGCGACATTATTGTTTATCCTCTTTTGCTCTGACACATATCTCAAAACCAAATCGACAGGGAGGGTTGATCTTTTGATTATTTTCCTAAAGTAAGAAATGTCAAAATCGGATCTTTCACGCTTTCATCTCGTATTGATAATTGCAATTTTGTTTGGATTCAATAAGATGACTCTCAACACTGTCAGGATGCAGAAGAATTAGGGAAACGACATGAAGTACTGGTCGGTCATCTCTGACTTTGTGGACTGGCGTGAGCGCAACCACTTGTGCTTGAACACCAGTAAGACGAAAGAGATGGTGATCAACTTCAGGAGGAAGTCACCACAACAATAATCTGGACTGGTCCCACAACACCAACACCCTGTACAAGAAGCACCACTGACCGAGGTCCTTCGGAGTGAGCAGGCATCGGCTCGGGACTTTTTCTGACTCTGTGCAGACCTCTGCTATCCACTACGATGCAGTGTGCTGGGCCCCGGGCAGCACAGAGCGGGACAAGATGCGACTGAACAAGCTGGTCAAGACGGCCAGCTCTGTCCTGTGTTTCCACAGAGGAGTCCCCCTGGGAGTGTATTGCCGGGGACCATATACAGTCTTCCACTTCCATCAGTGGAAGACTGAGACACCCTCAGTGCAAGAAGAAGCGCCACTGCAGGTCCTTCAACCCCACTGCTGTCAGACCATACAGCTCTACTGTGAAAGAAACTCATGTGCAATAACTTCTATTCACAATCACATGCAATAACCTCTGTATCAGAGTCACTTTACCACCTGCACTATGACTGTAAACTTTGCACTTCCAATGTCAACATTTTTATATTTTATATTATGTTTTAATTTGATTATTTATATACATTTGCCCCTTTTAAAGTGTTTTATTCATTGTACATAAGTAAGTGTGGTGGTATCTTGTTTCCACATTATCCTGTTCTTCTTTGATTGCACATTTCTATTTTCATTTATTTCGGTTTCGTCATTTACATATCATTCAAAACAGATCATTCAAAACATGCCCCACAATAAAAGACCAGGTGCAGGCAGAAGCTAAAGCTTATTGTGCCTGCCCTTAACTTTTAAATCATAAATGCAGCACGTTAATGGCAACAAACATCTGTTCGCAAAATTAACACATTACTGGACCATTGTCCACACCAGAAGCAAGTATATTTAATTAATTTTCATTCTGTCGAATATTTGCATTTGCACCCCCGCTGAGTGTTTCTTGAGAGCTGTTGCAACAAGTGAATATCTCCATTGTGAGATCAATAAAGTCCTGTCTTATCTTAATGAATGCATTTAGTTCTATCCATTTTCATTCCAATCCCACTGGTTCTAACGGCAGTCTGAACTGGAGAGCCGCCCGTCTTTGAGATGTCCTTGCAGAGCGGAGTTTCCTGCTGTCGGAAAACAGTCAAAGCAGCGTCTCGAGTTACCGCCGCCGGGATTAACGCGGCTAAATATACCGCGAGAAACATACCGGCCTGCTGGCACCCTCGCTTCGCCGCTGCGCCACAGTCCGAGCAGGTGGGACATTCTTCTGGGTAGAATTTAGAATCTGATCACTTTTATCCCTACATGTCTCTACTACTTACACAAGAAAGTTACTAACACTAGCTTAGTAGCTTTTGGAAAATGATGGAAAAATAGTGTTAATCGTGGTAGTGACGCTTCTAGACCTTCACGAGAGCCAACATTGTGCAACAATTGAAATAATAATGAACCCGGAACAAAATGGAGATAACTCTTCTGGCCACTCTTCTGACCAGAAGAGTGACAATAATTGAGACACAGGAAAATATGTGTTCTGCAATTTCCAGTATTCCAGTGTCTAAAGATCAGCTGAACACTAAGGTCTAGTGCCCAAATCAAACTACTCTATGCGTTTATCTTCAGCGGGTTGCTAATTTTATCTGTAAAACGCTTTGAATCACCTTGTGCTAGTACAGAAGGCAAACAAACTGGCCTTGCCTACAACATGAAGATATGAGCACAGTAAGTTAGCTGTTTCCATGAAGACTTTGAACAAAGTGGTTCGCTCAGCCAGCAGGACCATTGGCTGCACTTTGCCGCTCCTGGAGGCTACATATAAATATATTTTGAGACGCTCCCTTCAGGGACAAGGTATCGTTCTCTCAAATGTTCTACTGATCGCCGTCGCTGTCCTTGTATACGTTGACAGTGCACTTTGAGCTCATTGCACACGTTTTCCCAATGTGTTTTTATACTTCAGATGCCTACATAAACTGAACTGAACTGATCCAGCTTTTTCACTTCTGATACCGAAATTGATACGGGGGGGTTTGAGCATCTGCTGATATCCGACAACAACCGATACCAAGGGCCTTCATTAATAGTGGCTGCTGTGAGTGAAAAATTGAATGATCCTCTTGTCTCTAGTGTGAGATCAATAAAGTCTTGCAAACGATATGTTAGAAACTCCAATTCAAGCTCAAGTGTCCTTTTGTATTGCACTTGCTTTCCTATAATCCCTCAATCCATCGCTCGACATTCTATCCAGGGCTGGAGTGTCCCAGACCACAATGAGTTTATTCTGAGCCAGGGGAGAAAGCGAGACAGAGGGGAGGGAGGATCTGAATTGGAATTAACGCATACCTCGTGTTCACTTGTTTGTCTGCCAGCGAGTTAAACGGCCAATACATACTTGCGCATACAATCCGCTTCTATGGAGTCACGGACACACTGTGCGCTGCAGTTGGGAAAGCACGGTTGGATTCTGTTACCGGCTTGGCTAATTCGGACCTGATGGGATTGTTTAGCCACTTGAGACAAACCCTGGAGTTGGTTCAGTGTGCTTAGGCCCGATAGTTTGCAGGGATTGTTTTGTTTTGGTGTAAACAGAGGTGGGTAAAGTAGCCAACGTGTTTGCTCATCGCTCAAAAGAAAGGCAAAAGAAAGTTAGGAAAGGTGACTTTTTAGGCTAAGCAGGAGAATTGTTGCCAGTAAGATATACTGGAATAAAATACAAATGGTATCAGACCAAATCGGGGTGATAGAAATACAACTTATGTTATATAAATGTAGAGCTAAAAGAGCTGCAGCGCTTTTGACTTAAAGGTATGTTTCCTGCGTAAATTGAAAGAATTTACTCTTAATAAGCAGATTCTTTTAAATTTCTACCTCTGTGGTATAGAAAGCCTTCTTACTTCTGTGATCACGGTGTGGTTTAGAAACCCTACTCTGAAAGAAAAGAAAGCTTTAAATCGCGTTGTCCGCTCGCTCTGCTAGTAGGACCATCGGTGTGGAACTTTCTGTCCTTGAAAACATTTACAAACAAAGACTTATGTCTCGGGCATTAGCCGTTATTAAGGACCCACTGCTTCCTGCCAGGGACTTGTTTAAACTTCTCCCTTCTGGGAGGCGCTATCGTGCTATCAAATGTGATAAATGCCGCCACAGTAAAAGCTTCTTCCCACAAGCTGTGATGTCTTTGAATGGTACACTTTGATCAAGCTTCATTACCATTACCATTACTTTTTACCTTTTTAACTGCGTTTCACAAATTTTAATTCTTAAGCTGTATTGTAACCTTTAACTTATTTAACTATGTGGCTTGTTTGTTTTTTAAGACTGTCTTTTTATGTTTTATGAATGAATGTTTGACAGTGCACTTTGAGCTACTTGCACATTTTTTTCCTATGTGGTTTTATACTGCAAATGGCAAATAAACTGAATCTGAATCTGAATCTGACTTATGAGTTATCAAACACAGACACACACAGGATTCCAATACATACTTGCGCATTCAATGCGCTACTAGAATAAAATACAAATAGCATCACATCAAATCAGGGTGATGGAAATACAGCTTATGTTATATAAATGTAGAGCTAAAAGAGCTGCAGCACTTTTGACTTAAAGGTTCAGAACCGTTATTTTCCCTGTTCTGTGTTGTGGGCCAGTCTTGTTATTTCAATGACTCAATCTGCTACTGGCAATAACGTTACGACGAAGTGAAACTGGCTCCAAGTGGGCAAGCCTATTGTAAATAGTGGGTTTTGGAAGTTTTCATAATAAAAGTGCACAAAGACCAAGTATATTGTTTCTGTCAAAGTTTCCAATCCTATGGCTCAGTAGTGTTGTGAGTCTTATGGCTTCATTCAGTTACAAAGAGACCGTTGTTGTTCGTTGAAAGGACTACAGGGGCTCAGAGCGGCTTTAGTGGTGTTTGGTCAAGACGTCTGGACTTAATGTTTGGTTTGGTCTAAAGTCCCAGAAGTGAACACTCCTGTGAATCGGACAAAGGATTATTGTCAAATCCTGAAAGTCATTGGGCAATTGTGGCAAATCTGTGAAGACAGTTCTTACCAAAAAAGGATCCAGTTAAAAATGTGTGTTTGGAGATTTATTTAAAAAAAAAGTGAATCTCCCACACACACAAAAAATCCAACCGTTCATGTGAAATTATAACTAAAGTCCGATTCTGGAATGTCATTAACACAGCCCATTGTCCCACAAAGGTGTCAAATTCCAAATCCAATCCAAAATTAACATAATATTATGTACTCATCATTAGACAAAGGGCTGCATTCCTCCATTATAATAACATGACTGGACAAATGCTGTGCTAATTGGCATTAGCGGCTCATCTCCTCTGTGCATGCCCCCTATCTGTCACCACCGGGCATGCTTCTATAATAGAGCGCACGGTAAATATTGTTCTTCACGCATGGACTCACTCCATTGTGTGGGGCCAGCTGCACCAGAGCCCGCGGTCCAGATCAGCCATGTCCAACTGGAACTTGGTGAGGCAGAAATCTCCGATCATCTCCCGGTAGAAGGCTCGGTCGCAGGCAGAGGCGACGCACAGGATCTGGGCTGGGGAAACACGAGATCAAAATGACAGCTTGTACAATATGAAAATACAAGTTTTTTATAGTTTTTTTTTAGCAGTGTCTGCTTTGAGGATATGGCACATTGATAACTGTCGCCTACTGTATCATGCAACAATCGATTTTTTTGAGCTTTACAACATACAAAGACATACCTGGAATAGTATGTCACTACATTCACGGAGCTTTGAGTAATGCTTGGGTTAATCCTATTTAATTTTCCTGCTTCTTCTTCTACGGTGTCAGCACTTCGTTCAGTACTTATTATATCGGTTCAGGTTCATTCAGGATATGTCCTCTAGTATTAAGAGTTGGACGAGTGGCCTCTCATCCAAGAAGCTTCGTCAGCACTCAGCAGCACTAATGATCTTAGTTTTGGCAGCAGGCGGAATCCAGGGGGATTTCACTTGTACAAGTACGACCGTTCTTTGAACAAGTTGAGAGCAGTTTTTAGAACAAAGATAAACCTTTGTTGTTTTGTGAGTTTCAGTATGAACGAGCCTGTTTAAGCAGATCTGTCCTGGGCTGTGTCACAGGCACATTAGCTGACAGGGTCCTCTACTTTGGGGGTAGATCGAGACAGGCTGAACCTCAGACCCCCATGTCTGTTTCGCTTTGGGCCTGCTGCCAAAACTAAGATCATTAGCGCTGCGGACAAAGCTTCTTGGATAAGAGGCGAACTACCAAGTACAGGAGACAGCCAATTAATCTTTGTCAATCTTGTAATAAACAAATTGTTTTTATCATGTGAGTAAATGTAACTTCTTATCAAATTGAGCGTCAAGACTCACATACATTCACCTGATTTCCCACAGTAAGCAGGCAGTAGACACATGGCACTGCTTGGTCTGCCGTGGACCGATAAGCCCCTCTTTTACCACTATTACACGTGCTTTGGCTTTGTCTGCACCCCTGTCTCGTCTCTTTGAGTGTGTGGTAAAAAAAAAAAAAGGCACCGTGTCCATTTGTGACTGCGTAAACATGAATGTCAGATAAGGCGCTAATGCTAACATGCTAACGGTTTACAACATCTCCTGTGTTTCGCATAAGGATCGGATCAGACCCTTTGAAAACACACTTGGCAGATTAGCTGCGTTTCCTGGAGGCTACGCAAGACTGAGGACCTAGATATGGAAGTTTGACATGTCTTGAGCAATGCCATGTCTGTTTTTACGGGGATGATTTGGAAGCTTCTTGCTCAATTCTGAAACATGGGCTGTGTCCGAATGTTCCACTGACCTATCAAGGGCAATTCAAGTGCGGTGAAAGTTTATGTATCCCCAAACTTCTTTTTTTTGTGCTAGTTTCTCCCCTCGACTCTTCTCTAAACTCACGAATGCTTCATTTGTAAAACAAGCATTGCAAAAGCTGCAGTATCGTCCATACAAGGTCATGTTTCCTTTGCTCTATAAACTTTAGAACACTTGATGGCCCCATCTGCTAACACTTGTAAACTGGCCTTTGCAAATGAGATCAACATAAATAAAGACTTTGGAAATTACATTAAAGCAGAGTTTTATGTGGCTTACAACGGGAAATGTTATATTTTTTTGGATTGTTTTGAATACTGTGGTGCCGATATTGCGATATTTTTCTAAACCATTTCATGAATCCATAAATGAAAAATGCTGACATTGAGAGCTGTAATAAAACTCTTGATGGGGCATTCCAATGCTAGTCACAGAAATACCTTTAGCTAGCTGAGCCTGTTCCTACAAAAGTGCATAATTTAGTTAGCCATCGAATCCCAAATTTGAATTGAATTGAATTGAATTCATTTGTATGGGAATATTCTATTCCCATACAAATGAATAGGGACTTGAAACTTGACTTTGACTTGATTTAGCATTTAGCTCAAAGGCCACTTTTATACACTAAATTGTATCTAAAATAAAATTATTCATTAATGATTTCAAACAAGGATATGACCTTCCCTTTATGTGAGCGACTGGGTGACAATGGCTGCTGACGGCTATAGGAAAAATACATTGAGCAGGCTAACAGACTCTGAAAGATTGCCTGGACTAGCTGACTTGCTAACTATCCGCATACGTTAGGATTGAACACTGCTTCTCCCTTTTATTTCTGTGAGGGCAGATGTGGCGGCCATCTTGCGAACTTCCAAAAGGTTCATGTTCTCGAATGTGATGTGATGTCATAATGTCAGGTGGAGGGAATGTGCCAATGCCACTCTATGGGAGAAAGGCAGTTTTTGAGAGAGCAATGTTTGTGAGGGATTAGGTCCAATCCTGCCTGAGATAGTAGATGTTGAACTTTGTGCCATTTTTTTTGTTTCATGTGGATAGGCCCAGGAATGATAGAAATATTCAACATAAAACATCAGCATTTTTACGGTTACCATAGTTATCACCATGGAATATGTAACAGAATATTGTACTTCTTGCGTACAATGTTGCAGTGTACCACATGACAAAGCTCTCGGGAACATTTTGAACATTTTTTGTCCCCGAGGTCAGCCCTGCCATGTCCACAATCTCGAACGTAACACAATATCGAGTCAGCGCAGCGTGATCTGCCGCTGCTGCTTTTCTGGTCCTGCCGCTTCCTGGTCGTGTCCTCCTCCCCCCACCGGCTCAACGACGGGACGCGTTTGTCGGGCCCGCTCGTGGTTTCATTACCTGTCGAGGCAGGCGAGTGGCAACGGGTAAACAAATAGGCAGTAGGGCTGGCGTGTGCTTGCAGACGGGCGTGAAGGCAAACAGATCGGGCTTAAGTTAACAATTCAGAGCTGAGTCACATTAAGAACAAATAAATAGGCTCAACAAATAAAGGTACTGCTGGTATCGAAACAAGTTTACAATCTTCCCAGGGACTAGGGTTGCAAAATTCCTGTTGGTCAGTGTTATGATCTAGGTGAGTGTTTTATCCTCCTAGAGAATATTTGATAGCATACAGACATTAACAGCAATTTCATGGACTTACAGGTTAGTATTCTAGCATATTTTGTGAAAGTGACCCTGCAAGTTGTAATACACGGATATAAAGTCGTGTCCGTGAAGAATTGGGATGCTGCATACTGTATGTTTGGAAAGTTAGGAATGAGTTTGGATCGCAGCATTCTAATTGGTTTCCTCTTCCATTGTTATGTCATGTACAGGCCCTTTAACTAATCACTGTGAAGTGTGATAATCAAATCAAATCATCAAATGTACCTTAGCTGTTTCGCTTATTAGAAAGAGAGTGAAGTGTTCCCACAAAATGTCTGCGCTTAAGTTCCCATTGAAAATGTACGTAAATCTATCAGGAATTTTCCCACCCCTTTACAACCCTACATCTAGGACCTCGGGTGGAAATTAGCGTCTTTGTTATAACCTGGTACGTTGCATAAATGGATTTAGGCTGTGAGTGTGAAACCAGCTCTAAAGTCATGGTCATTATTATTACTCAAAAATATTATGTTATATTATTATATTATAAAGCGTGTCCTCAGATACTGTAACCTTGATGAGTGAGTAACACAATCATAACACTAGATATGCCATTGAACATTCTTGTACAGAGCAACGTGCAAATAGAATAACTTTAACTCTAGAAGTGAAACTATAACATTAAAACTACTGTTATTACTCTACATATATTAAAGAGGGGTATTATGCTTTTTCAATCACATAGCACCAGTCTATAGCATACTACAATGATGACGTAACCTTCTGTTGGTCTGTATATGCAGTCAATTAAAATAACTGCCTTGAATAAAATTGCTCTCTCAAAATGGCTGTACTGAACGTCTTGAAATAGGCCTCTGTCTCTTTAAGAAGCTTTCCGACACGCCCCCTTCAGCACACTGCTGTGGCATCTAAACAACAACACTGTGCGGGGAGGGGGCTCTGCTGAGCTGAGGAGCAGTGGTTGGTGGCTTGGCTGGTGACGAAAGGTCTGGACCTTTCGTCTCTAGGAGGTGGGGGCGTTCCTAGGAGGACTGAGGCATAGCTACACCTAAAATGGCTGCCGTCTAAGTTTTTACTGATTACTCAAAAATATGTGAATGAGCCAAGGCAACACTCCAGGCATGTGTTTAATGAGGGAATGACATAATAACATGATATAAAGCTTGAAAAAGTCGATTTTACATAATACCCCCCTTTAATATTATTAACACTTTTTATCACTTTAAATGTACAAACTGGATATGGACGTTTTCAACCTTGATATGAAACTGAATATGGAATTGTAACGTGCATGAGATGTACTGGGCATGGAAGTGAAACACTGGAAATGGAAATGTTTACTGTGAAGAAGGAAACACAATTGAACTTTTGCAAAATCCTGCCCCAACACAGCCATTGTCCAATCATACCTCGTAGTAACCGTTGCTACCAGACATTCTGCAGATCCCCTTGCATAGAAAGTAACGGGGCGCAGTGTTGTTCCCTCCCTTTTCAGAACAGGGAAAAAAGCACTGGCTGCTAACTTTACAGCCAAGGTAAGATTTGTTTATCATCCGTCTGTTGTTTGCCAAGAGTTTCATGTCGTTGCTGGACATCATCACACAAAAGCTTTTTTCTGCCATTGGAATATCTGGCACATTTACTTTTTAAGTGCTGCATGAAGCGTTTAGTTACAGGAAGCAAGATAATATATTTCAACTGTTGGTGGTTTTGTTTTGCCAGCACTGACAGCACACAGGACATTGCGGCTGGAGAATCATGACCAGTATAACATAGCTATATAGCTATGGGGGAGATAGAGCCACTGCAGACTCCCTCTGCTCCACAGTAGGGGCAGGGGCAGACCCCAGACTTGACATATTTTAATTACTGGACTAATATAACAAGAGAACGGACTCGCTAGTGCCAGAGCATGACACCACTGTGCTGGTTGCATTTAATGAAGCTCTAAGGTTTTTCCCAATTCTGGGGCTTCAGCCAAAATACTTGTAGTGTCCCTTTCATTGCACATTTTGAATACATTCCTCCCCTGCACACTGTAACCCATTTTGCCTCGATCTGGAGGATTTTGCGCTGGTATTGCACCAAAGAGAGTCACTGACATGCACTACTTAACAGAGCTAGCTATCTAAGGGTCAATTAGTTTTATATTGTATGACATCATTTTAATTAGGGGGTCTGCAGATGGAAATATTTACATTTGTTGAATGTTCATTAATGTAGCCTACATTGTTCCCCTTTAGTTAAACTGAATAAATTGTTGGACCCCGGGAAGAACAGCAACAGCCTGCGCTAATGTGGATCCAATGAACCAAACGAAAGTTACACTAAAACATTATTATTATTATTAAACAATAGAACCCCTCCTGACACCTTCACCTTAATGTGGTGGAGGGGTTTGAGCGCCCAAATGATCCTGGGAGCTCTGTTGTCGGGGGCTTCGTGCCTCCCATGGCAAACAGGTCCTAGGTGACGGGTCAGACAAAGAGCGGTTCAGAAGCCCCTTATGAGAGACCAACAGGCCCGGTTAGAACCATGAGACCGTCCTTCTGTGGACCCACCACCTGCAGGAGGAGCCATAGGGGCTGGTGCAATGTGATTTGGGCAGCTCCAACAGCTGCCCCCACGACCCGGCAACAGACAAGTGGAAGAAAATGGATGGATGGATTAAACAATAGAGTCTTGGCTGTACCTGTGATTTGAATCAAACTCAGAAGCTTTTTGGCCAATCAGCAACAAATACACCATACAAACAATTAACAGCCTAAGAGAAGGACATTGTGGACGTCACATGACAATTGTATGGCACATATAAAACATCAGTACATTCAGAACCATATACTGCAGTTTGGGGACTCCTTTTGACAGAAATGTTTAAAGCAGTAGGCCTGCAGAAAACGCCAACTTTCTCAGGTACATCTGACGTTTCTAATTGACAGCACCTAATTTGGTTGACTAACTGTTTTCCGAGTAAATAATAATAATTGAATAAAAAAACACACATAAAACCAAACAACTACAACAACAACTTCTAACCTGCGGCGAACAGCAGTACGAGTCCCGCTCTCAGCCATGACGCGCCGCTCCGCTCCATTCTGGCACCGCTGAGGGCGCACCGCAGCCGCTCACTCCCGGGACTTCCACTCGGTCATGCCTTCCTCCCCCTCCGAAAAAAAAAACAAAAACACAACACTCGCAACACTCACGAGCCTCACCAGCGCGCGCAATTGGGCGGAAAAACAAAACCGATTTAAAGAGGCTTCCCGTCGCGCGTAAAACCAGTGACGTTTTGACCTTTTGTTTACGCGGAAAGGCGTGCTACTTCCTTTCCCCAAATGATCTGCTGCTCCGTGAGAGTGAGGGGGAGTGAGAGGGAGGGGGGAGAGACAGAGGTAGGGAGGGAGGGGGAGCTGGGGACATGCTACAATTAGATACAACTGTTTGGATAGAGAGGGGCACGCACACGCACGACTGGAGCGAGGGATGGAGAGGGTTTGTTACGCCAATTACGCACGAGGGTGGGTTGGGATGGACTTAAGGCGATTTTTAAAATAATAACAGTTTTTTATGGTGTATACTTTGGAAATATCATAATGTACACGTTATTTTACCACCTCATCACTGAAACCTAACGTTACCAAGTACTTACGCAGTATTTTCACCAAAAAATACTTTACTCTTACCTGAGTGATACACTGGATGGATACTTTTTAACTTCTCTCTTGCTTGAATAATGTGTTTACTGTTTTTTCTCCCTGATTATCCAGGCTTTGTCGGACTGTGATCCTTTTAACTTTAAATGCTGCCCCCTGGTGTCCGTCGTCTGATCCACTGCTGCTCTGTACAGTTGTATGTCTGAATACTCACCAAAAATGTAAACGCAACACTTTTGTTTCTGCCCAAACACATGCAACGTTTCCCATAAACACATTAGACCCACTTCTCTCAAATATCGTTCACAAATCGGTCTAAATCTGCGACAGTGAGCACTTCCCCTTTACCCCGCAGTTGTGGCGTACACGGACAAAGTTAGTACAGTGTCGACTGAACACAGACCAAATCAGAGGCCCCCGAATCACCCAATTCAACTCAATTAGAGGAGACCAGGGCTATTTGTCACACTTTTTTGTGGAGTTCACTGCTCTTCAACAGAAAATCCCCAAGAGTCAGAGCTGCATTAAATGAAAGCTTGAACCAGACTTATATTTGAGCAGCATCAGCTTCGTGGCTGTAAGCTAACGCAGCAGCGGAGTGATCTGCGAGAAAATAGTCCCTCAAAATGCGGTAATTCATGTGATACAAGGTCAGTTATATTTCAAAAAAATATTCTATTAACACATACATTTATATGGTTAGTCTGGCGTTATAAGTGATTTACCTCAGGTGCACTGTGGAGTGGGTCAGACTGTTTTTAATGCAGGCTAACTGATACCATAGAAATGCTTTAGCCTTGCCCTAGCCTAGCGCCACTAGACTCTTCAACAACATCAACAACACTCTGGATAACTAGGAAATGAGGTCCAATGTCAAAAATCCTGAAATATCCCTTTAAGAACAACGTAAGCTATAGCTAAAAAAAATGGCTTTAGCATGCTAGCGCTAAAACGGCTCAAATCAAAGCTAACGTCTCTGTGTTTCAGATCAGTGTCTTTTGTTTATTGCACAAACTAAAGGAAAGCACTTTAAATAATGAGTTTGTGTGGTCCAAAAACCCAACTTTATGAATTAAAGAGCTATCCGAGTAATTCATAAAGTTGGGTTTTTGGACCACACAAACTCATTATTTTTAAAATCAAAGATCATGAAGTTTTGTGACATTGTTGAGTTCCAAACTGTACAGATGTTATACAAAGCAAGATACAAACTGTTACCAGGCCAAATACAAAGAAGGTTCCAAGAACGTACTGGTTGTTATGAATTACGTGACGAATTAAACTTTAGGACTCAGAAACATAGCTCAACTTTGAAAAGTTTTAGCCCAACAGTTAATGGTGTACAATTGTGGAATAAACTGGAAATGGAGTTGAAACGAAGTCCAAACATCAACCTGTTCAAATATAAATACAAACAAAAGACTTTTGAAATATACAAAGAACAAGAAATGTGTTGCCAGTAGGAGGCGCAGTAGGATCAATTATGTGTATTTCCTCTATAATTAAGGAAGAGTGTTGCTGCTTGGAACGGTTGTCATTCTATTGCTCAAATTTACAAATTGAGAATTAGGGTAGGCAAGTTATGAATCTGTTGAGAGGGACCCTCCCAACGGGCTCAAAACCTTGTCTTTTAATGCACCACTCAGCATAGGAACATCATCTACAAATCAGCTGTTAGGGCAGCTGGGTGGGGGTTTGTTGAGGGGGAGTTACTGCCCTCTTCAACTGGCCCGCTCTACACCCTGGCTTTTTAATGCACCACACTTACATACATCACACTTCACAAATAACTCAATTAAACAAATATAATAATAATGATAATTAAACCCAAATTAAATTATATTGAGGATGGTAATGACAACTGGGAAGTAGCAAGATCTCAGAATATAATATGTATTAATGCACCTTTATAACATAAAAGTAGCACATTCTTTTGTTCTTTATTTTGCTGTTGTTTTATTTTGTTCTGGTTCATCATTTATTGTTACTTTGCCCTATGTTCCTTTGTTTATGATTGATACCTTGTAAATATTAAATGTAATGTTATTATTTTTATTTGGGGTGGGCGCTTATAAGCCTTTGGCTTCAGCCCACTCCCTTTGAGCAGGTTAACTGCTCAAACAAATAAATAAACTAAACTAAACTAAACTCGCTACAAAAAATAACCCAGACATAAAGTTTGGGAAAAGTCGTAAAATCAGTTCAAATGTGTCTCCTCATGTCTTCAGTCCAAATGAGAAAAAATATTATTGGAAGAGCTGGAAGAGAACACCAATAGGCCTACCCATATTATATATCAGTACCAGCATACAGCGCCTTCTAGTGTGGCTATAAAAAGCAATGTGACAAAATTACCCCGTATGACAAAAAGCCCCGGTCTCCCCTAAATGATCAATTGAATTTAGATATTTAGATATATTTACTAGTCTACTCAAACCAGGGCCAATAATGCTTATTTCACGAAAAATGTGACTTATTTCTACACAAGTCTGTTTATGTTATTTTGCTCTATGTCCCCTAGAGGGCGCCAGAGTACAGAGAATCCCGCCTCTTCCCCCGTGCGCCGCTCTCTCCATGAACCTCCAATTTAGTGCGTTCTTTTTTTCCTTTCCTCGGCCCAACAACGCGCACAGCGGCACACTGTTTGACTGTCCAGGGTCTCATTTTCTGTCAGTACATGTGAAATGTGAGGGGATTAAACAACAGGCAAGTCTGTGATTATTCCTTTGTGAAGCGTCCTTTTGTTGAATTTGTAAGTAGCCTATTCAAATGTGGGTTATATACTCTCATTTCAGTAAAACAAATGTCGCTACTTTGTGTTTTTTTGCGCCTTATTCTCCAACACTACCAAGTTGTTGTGACATATTTGTCTTTTTAATAACATTTTTTCCCCCACATGGTTTAAGGTTGTGTTTCTTACATGAAGCCAGACTTTGCTGCTCAAACAGTTCCTCATGCGATTTTGTTCTGAGTACTTTTTTATTACTCTTACTTCACATACTTTGGGTGACTGCTTCAGTGAAATGATTCCAGAGTAGGCCTATCATGTTATTCTTATTTGAGTGAATATTTGCGCTGCATTGGTTATACGCCCACACCAAAAATCTTTATTCGATAATATGATGCACAGTAGGCCTACCTGTCTTAACACTTTATATGTATTAGCAATTCTTTATTCACAGCATCATTTACATTGTATGACTCTCAGTGAAGGCATTACACATTGATTAACACATGGAGACAAAAAAAGGTGTGACATATGTTTTGGGCCTATACATTCTAAATTCTTCAAAATTGCGCACCCTAAAATTTGAAATAGTTTAACAGTCTCTGAAGTGAGAACCATTTCTGGGGACGACATCGTAAAGCCCGTTGAGAAAATGTCAAACGAGTGCAAATCAGTAATCAAAGCAAAAGGCGGCTATTTTGAAGAATCTATGTCAACATTTTCTGCAAACGATGGATAATTCGATTACAGCACAATGACTGAAAGTAGGCCTATTGAAAAAAAAGAAGTAAAAAAAAAAAATACTTTATTTATATATTTATAATATATAATAATATATACTATTTATATAGGTACAGCACATTTACAACGACGCTATAGGTGCCCAAAGTGCTTTACATACAGCAACAAAGACAACAACAAAAAAGAGAAATAAGAAAAAAAAAATCATATTGGTGACTAACGGAAAATGTTGATTTTGTTGCCACAATGTAAGAAAAATGAATTCAAGTAATTTTATTTACCCTGCACACCATTCTTGTTCCATCGGCGCAGTTGCCATTTCTACATTTCCAAGCTCGCGATTGATGTCCTGTTCAATTTACCCTATAACTGGCTCAAAACGGTGTCTATCACTCGCGTTTCCCTCCCTCCCTCCCTTCTTCCCTCCCTCCACCAGCTCCTCTCTCCAGCTTCTTCGGCCGCAGAGAGGAGCGTGTGTGTGTGTGTGCGTCTGTGCGCTCGTGTGTGTGCGCGCGGCGGTGAGGAGTCAATGGCACCGGCGGCGCAGCGCGCAGTAGCGATCTGAGAAACCGCTCTCTCCACCACCACCACTACCACCACGGCGCGCGCGGACAGCGGAGCCACTACAAAACAAACAAAACAAAACAAAACAAACAAACAAACCGACCCGGAGCGGAGCGGAGGAGACACACACGAGGATTGATTTTGTCACAAACGCTAAAGAAACTGGCTTGGAAATCTTAAACATTTCAACGCGTGTCCTGATCCAAAGGCAGTGTCGGTTCGTGTTTTATTTTTGTTTTTGTTTTTTTTACATCTTGGATACCTCTCTTTTTCTTTATCTTGTTTTTCCTTTTTGCCAAATGTGGACATGTGATTTCTAACTGGAGTTTACCACAAGACGGACAGCTTTCCCTCCCCGCACGCGGACGGACGGTCTCGGTTTCTTCCCCCCCGAAACAAATAGATCACAAGAATGAAGTTCGTCGCCGGGATCTTCGCTACTTTGGCGCTGCTGATCGGGACAAGCGCGTCGCAATCAGGTAAAGTAAAGGCACTTGCCCTTTCCGTCACGCACCGCGCTCTTCTGGGGGCTTGGGGGGGTCGTGTGTGACGCTCTGGGGGGGGAAAGTTGACAAGAACTTTTGATGCCGCTGCGGCTGCCACCACCTGCGTGTCGCGTTTGGGGCAGCGCGCGCGGAGCGACCGTCCTTTCGCCTTTCCCCACGCTGTTGCTTGGACTCTGTCACAAAGTGTTGCTGGAATAAACATATAAGCTTGCACGTTTGCCCATGTCGGTGTGTGACAGCGTCGTTGCACGTAGAACCCGATTGGCACGCTTCATATAGGGTATTATGTGAATCATTTAAAGGCTCTGTACCAGTTGTTTCCCCCCAAGAAGCGGAATGAAATTCGTCCAGTCTATTGTGAAATGTATGATAAGAAACACACATCAATCGAAGGCATGTCTATGGTTTGTGAGCTATAGCGGGCTGTAGATTTTGTTTATACTGTCGTCCCTGGGAAAGAAAATGCGGTTTGGAAAGTTAGAAATGAGTTTGGAGCACGACAAACAGTTCCAAAACTCACATGCTCCATCTTTTCCTGTTTGTAAACAGAACAAAAATAGATATGGAGCCTTTGGAGTCTTGCCACCGATTCATGTATTTATTGTGTTTATGTTGCTCGCACTAGAAGGCTACTGGCAACACTTCACGTTCGAATGAATTAGCCGTCTGTGTTGAAAAGAGATGGGTGAGAGGAAAACGTTGCTTTGGCTTCTATAGGGAACCCCTGCTCGTGCCTGTGACTGATCAAAGTGTTTTTTGCGAAGGCGATCGGAATCCATGCCTTCTGCTGTTGGCGTTGACGCGGTGACAAAACGGGGAACAAGTTTGCACCGATTTGCGATAGTCTCATGGAGAGAAAGAACTGGAGGCGAGATGCACAAGACGATCAATCACAAAGGAGTTAGACAAGCGTGTTTACGTAGATCTGCGAGTCAGAACATTTTTTTCAGAGATATAGTTTGGTCATTTCGGTTACGTGCAAGTGGAACCCGTAAGTCTAGAGTGATTTTATTCGGGTGAGATTTCAAACATTTCAGAGAAAGAACTGGACGCGGAGAAGCAGAAGGAATGGACAAGAGAGTGGGCAACAAATATGCACTCATATTTAGCAAATTTTGTCTTTCAAGTCTTTGGAGATTTTGTCCGACCATGAAATCGAGTGGCGTTTCTTGTGGTTCCGTGGCGTTGAATGTGTATTGAGACATGCTTACCAAGTGTAGAGTAAGTTCAGCGCAGTGGGATTGTGTGTAGAGCGAGTGCGTTGTCACACTCGGTAACTCGTCGCACTCTATTTCATCCCCCCCCCTTTCCGAAACCAAAGGATTCATTACAAAAGTGTGTTCAGAGAGAGAGAAGGGCTGCACGCAAAATGTATCATCGCAAAAAAGCCACGACGTATCGCAAAATCGCTCTCACTCAAAATCGCTCTCACTGTCTAGCACCTGTCTATCGAGGACAGGTGCTAGATATCAAGTGCAAGGGGTCAAATAGCATCTAAGGAAGCTACTTGTGCGCACGTTGCACCTTGTTTAGCATTTTGAATGGCGTGTTTTACAGTATCAAGGTTACAAATCTGATATGTAAATGACAGAATGCGCAAAAGTTCAGTTTTAGTCACGATTTTCCTCATTTCGTAACATTTTAAGCCTTGTTGGTTGTTGAGTATTGCTGTTTTTTTCTCAGTACCTGTACACAAACTGAAACGTTTCTGTTAGGGAAATACTAAAGAAGTCCGGAGAGACACGAGCGGAAGGATGGGACGAAGTCTGGATGTCTGATGGCCTGGAGACATTTGAACAGTCAACACAGTGTTCAGGGCATTGATCATTCAGAGTCTGGCGATACTTCCACATGAAGAGAGTTAAATATTCTTGGTTACACGTCGTAGGCACTAGCCGTCCGCGCACTGACAATGTGCCACGTTTACTGGGCCACAAGTCGTGTAGAAGGTCGGCGCCCAAATGTACTGATTTAGCGGTACTATATGATAAGGGAAATACGTGAGGGCCGAATTAAGTCTATAATTCCCCATCAGTTTCTCTTTGCACATGTTTCTACGATAAATAGATATGAGACCCTTGTGAACATCTGTCCAGAATAATTCGATTGCTAATTGTTTCAAAATGCAGGTTTGCAAAGATGGTAATGAGTTAAGTTTCAGATTATTTTTTGAAGAAGAAGAAAGCTTGAGTATGAGAACTTCATGTCCTTCTTCTATATACAGTATCTTACTTTGCATACTTCAATCTCGAGGGCTTTGTAAAGTTTCTAATTGTTTTATTCTAGAGAAAGGAATGGAAGAGAAATGTCTGAACAAGAAGCCGTCGCGATTCAGAACTTCTCGTGCTTCTCTAAGTCTTACTTTCATATTGAATTTTTTACCGAGTTAAACAGTTTTACAAAGTTGAGAGAAGTGGTCTGAGAGGATGACAATTTCGATAAGTGATTTGTGAGACGATGGTTGTGTTTAAGTTTTGGAATAAATACGCAAGGGGAAACCGGAAAAGAAATGTCCGAATGCATTCCCAGTTTTAAACAAACAGTTGAGAAAGCTTTGGTTAACAGTTTCATAATGCAGAAAGAGAGTTCTGAGTGTGCGAGAACGTCTCTCAAATCTAGCTTTCTGGTTATGAAAATGTTTACTTTTGCTTCGTGATTTACATAACAGAACGAACTGGACTAAAGCCGCGGGGAAAGACATTTGGTCAAGCATCAACAAAACTTTTTCACAATCTGTGTTTGTGAATATACAGAGACAAGTGGAGTTGGTGGAAGCTGATATAAGTGGTATTACAAGGTACTGTCGCTGTGAAACCATACTGTACATAAGGGCTAGGGCTGTACCCATACCATTTTTTTTTCTAAAACTGATGCGAGGACTTTCAGTTGAGTACTCGCAGATACCGAATACAAATACCATACAGGTACAAGGCATTTTCTTGTCGTGATTTGTTTCTCGCATCTCACTTTAATGATTTATACAGATGGACATTTTCAGAAATGGTTAATGGTTTTCATAATAGTATTAGTACTACTGCTGCTAGATTAACCTCTTTATACATTACACTTATTACAACACCATGTGGATTTAGTCGTGTGTTCGTGTTTAGCAACTTAGCAAGCACAGCATTTTGGTTGTACTAAAGCTAAATGTTGCTAAATATGGATATGCTGTAGCTCTTTATTTAGCGCTTTCTAAGTATTTTTTTAGTTGCTGAAAACATATACAATAGGCCTGTATGAATAATGTGTGTGTGGTGTGTGTGTGTGTGTGTGTGCGCGTGCGTGCGTGCGTGCGTGTGTGTGTGTGTGTGTGTGTGTGTGTGTGAATGCATGGTGGTGGTCAGAGGGACTGTTGGCACATATGTGTGCAGCAATGTATGTAAACTGAAGTTACATAATGTAGCTTACCACCACTGAAATTGTCCTATATGTAAAAAGCTTTGTGACCATGTCTGTGAAAAGTGCTATAGAAATAAAGTCCTTCCTTCCTTCCTAGTTTACAGATGCATTAAGTCCCTAAGCATGAAGCGGCTAAGGATAGCCAGAGCCATTAGCTGCTAGTTAGCAACATTAGCCTGCTCGTCTTGTAAACACTGCAGACCCAGCGCCGCGGTGCAATGAAGACAACATTTAGCACTCATCCATTGTGATTTTGTATCCAAATATGGTCATTTCCTTTGTGGGAGGCAGCAGCGGCTAAAGAGGGAAGAAATGTACACGGCACGCGCATGTGGAGACGTTACAACTTTAGGGCCGTTTTCTCCAAATTAGGTTTTCATTCTGCTCTTGCAACAACATCGCCACTTTAGTAGCTCCTACAGACTCCAAACTTTCCAGTCTTGGACATAACAATATCTTGAAGGGTGTTTTAGAGGGATTTTTTAATACTTAATTTATTTCCAGCCTAATTTATTGACTTTTGAAATTTGAATTTTTGCAGCTTTTGTCACTTCATCAAAAATCCAACTTTCCCCCCCGCCCCCACCTTTTCTTCATAGAATTGCCACTTCACTGGCTGATGTCAGTAAAAAGACAGTTTTTTACCAAGCGTGACCAAAAATGCCAGAACGTACTTCCAATTTCGGATCCTGTTTTGCATAATAGACTTGAAATACGTTCGAAGTTGCGCGCGCGCGCGGGTGACGGACAGACTTCCATGGATGGCTGGACCCAACGCTGCGGCGTGAACAGAAAGCCAAGTGGCACCCCATACTGATTTATTTATTCTCCGCGCATACCCTGGCATCCCGAGATATTTGTGATGCAAATGGTTCGCAGCGTCGAGCGCAGGAATCCGGAGCGCGCGCTGCCTCGTGGGGGGAGGAACTTCCATAGTGTGCATGCGGTATCCAAAGATTGCGCTGAAGCAAGAGCTACTGCAAAATGATAGTGCGCGTGTCGGCATCCTAATACTCAAGTAAGCGCTCTGATCTGAGTTTCCTGGCGTCACAGTTGTCACGGAAAAAATGTTCTCCACATTTGTTAGAGGCCCTAATACATCACCAAACCCGTTACGCGTTACTCTCGGCGCCATCGACTTGTTAGCATGTCCCTAGCTGAAAGTGAAAGCTTGTGTGTAGAGTCCATTCACGAAAGCATGAAAAGCCTGGTATTTTTGTCTCCTACGCTGCGCTAAGAAAACCAGAAACGGTAATTTCTTTCTATTTTGTGCACATGCAAACTAATCTGAGACTCTTTCTATTTTTGGAATTTCTTCTAATCAGCTTTGCTTAGTTGACTTGTCTACAGCGTATTCATTCAAAAGTATTGACATATTATATATCCACGTGTAGTTTCGAAAGGCGACCGAGATGACAATGTAATCCAAATATGGTCATTTCCTTGTGGGAGAAAAAGAAATGAGTTTTTCATTCCACTCTTGTAACAATATCTCTACTTTAGTAGCTCCTAGACTCCACACTTTCCAGTCTTGGATTTTGAAGGGGACTTTTTAAAAATCTAATTCCAGCCTGATTTATTGAGCTTTGAGCTTTTTTTTTTTTTACTTGTATTCAATGACATGTATGCCCCCTTTAAAAACAACAAAGCAAAAACAAAACAAAAAACTCTCAGTCGGAATCCACGTTTGCCACTCATTGGTTGCATCTCTAGTTTGATTACAGATCTGTGGTATGGGCCTGCACGGCTTCAAATCGTCTGTGAAATAAGTCTTCTCTTTCCCGTGACAAAGGCAGCAGAGGTTATCCATCACGTCTACGCGCAGAGCAGTTGATACGAGCGGTGTTTAACATGCTGATTAAACGTACGCCGGAGAGATGGATGATCCGTGTAGTGACACTGCCGCATGGCTGAATGGAATATCTGAGTTTGAGCACTGTCTTTTGTCTAACGCACACCTTTAAATGTGACTTTAGTCTATAATCAACACAATGAACAATGCACTAAGGTAATAAATCCAGTTTAGGGATTTTAAATACACTGAGACACTTTCTCGTATGGATTTTCTTCATATAATAAATGGTTCGCCCGTTCTCAGTGTCGCGTTGCTCGTAGCTACGGCCGAGTGATTGACGAGAGTTGGTATTGCACACCTTTGAGTCACTTCTCACTTACTTTCTCAGTTGTGAACGCGCCGTGAAGCCTCAGTCTGTGGCGCTCCAGCCTGTTTAACTCTTCAGCACTAAACACATTCTATTCCTTACTTTTCATAAAGAAATGAGGCATTTTGAGTGTTAAAAATGCCTGGATTTCCATGTATAGAGCCAGGTTTGAATATGGGTTCATTTTGTTGATACTATTCCTTGTTTATTCAGAGAGAATATTGGATATCTTTGAGTAAGTAGTTTCAGAAATAGAAATGTAACGGTGTGTTCAAAGCTTGATGAAGCGGAATAGGAATAAAATATCAACAAATCCTTCTGAAAAAGGCTTTCAGTTCTTGTCACGCGCAGTACTGGAAAATTGGGTCTGTTTAAGGGGTGATATTGTCGCCCCAATGGGGGAAAAGTCAATTTTGAAAAAGTCTCGATTTTCCCACATCAATTGATTGCAGTGACCTGGGAAGCAGTGCCAAACCGAAACTTAGAAAGCAGTGACGACATGTTTATTAAGATTTTACTGAAGCGTTTTCCGTAATTGTGGATCGATAGATGAGTCAAAACGACCAAGCGCGAAATGAAAATGACAGTTAATCCCTCCCAAGCGTCCGAGGAGGGGATTGGACGGGAGACGGACAGGACAAGCCAGGCAGATTTTGAGCTCAAGTCAGTTCTGGGAAAACAAAGCGGAACACCAAAGCTGACAGTGCAACAATGCCCAACGGGTTTTTGTTTAGTTTTTTTGTTGCTGAGAATTCCGATCTCAATAGATTGCGTTCACGTTCTAGAATTTGATGATGTCACAATCTCAGATGGAGGGACCGATACAACTCGATGGGAGAGGAACCGTTTTTTGAAGGAAATATCCCAAAAGAGAAATGACAAATGTTAAAATCGATCGATGTTTTGGAATATTGTCACCCCGAAACCAGAAACCGATATCGCTTGATGTGCGTCACACCTATGGGGCGAGAATTCTTAAAGCTGGAGTACCTGACTTTCTGTTGTTGTTGAGTACGTTTATTTTTGCCACCACCAGAGAGTATGTTGTAAACACAGCAAAAAACAGACCGTGCTGCATTGTCATCACCTGAATGTTTACTGAGCGATGGAAGTAGAATCTAAATGAGTGCCCCAGCTTTAAGTCAAGAAAATACTCTAGAGCTGACATTCCCTAAATCAGAGTCTGTGCTGAATTGAATCAGTGCTGAGTCTGCAGTGTTTACAAGACGTGCAGCTAATGTTTCTAACTAGCTTGCTAACAGCTCTGGCTATCCTTAAGTATTTGTAAAAAAAATCCATCGACTAAGGAGTACTCGTAAAGTGCTAAGAAAACTGCTACAGTTGTTGTTTTAGCTGTAGCAAAAATAATCAAAATGCTGTACTTGCTAAGTTGCTATAACACATGGCTAAATCCACATGGAGTTGTTGAAGTGGTAATAGTAATAAGTAAGGTCACACTTTATTTTACACTACCTTGATACATTTTACCAAACTAAATTTAGTATATTGTAATCTGCTTTGTAACAGTCTGTAATAACTTGTATCAAATAGTACATACACAATGGAATAATGTGTATAAGTACTTTGGAGGTACATAATGAAATAAGGCATAAGATCCTTAGGTTAGGGTTAGGGTCTTTTGTCTTCTTACATTATGTACCACCAAACTACAATACACATTATTCCTTTGCTTATGTAACACATAGGTACAAGTTATTACAGCTTGTTACACTTCACATTGCACTGTACTAAATTTGGCAGGTACAATGTATCAAGGGTAGTGTAAAATAAAGTGTTTCCATAAGTAACCATCTGAATATGATTATAAAAAACACAGGCATTGAGTAACTTTTGGATAAGCGCAGTTCTGTCATATTCAATCATTCGATCCTTTTGTCAGCACGATGGGCAGAGGAATGCTCTGCTTACCGCCCAACTCCCGTTCTAAAAACTGTTATCCAAAGCATAGTGTTTTCTCATCTGCATCACTGCCCTATAGTGCGGTCCAATGCAACACAAAAAGCGTCTTCGGAAACTTCAAATTGCTCAGAACAGAGCAGCTAGAGTCACTGTCCTTTTCAAACGGATGTCCTCGAGACGCACAAGAAATTGTCTTGGTTATCGGTTGAGGCTACAGGCAAGTCTCCTCATGTTCATGCACAAAGTTCTGATGGACAGAGAGCCAAGAGACGACACATTCTTTGGTTCCCTAGAGCCAACAGTAACTCAGTGAAAATGACTGTTCTGTACAGAGGGGCAAATGCATGGAACTCGCCACCTTTAATGTTAGAAACACTCGAAATAAACCTGAAAGTAATAGGACAATTAACTCAGTGTAGTATCCATGTCCTATCATCCTATGGTTGTATGATTTATGAAATGTGTAATATTCATGTATCTGATGATTTTTTTTTTACTGTTTTCCAAGTGTTTTGGCTGTTTTGTAAATGTAATTTTATATTATGTCAGAACCCCAGGAAGGCTATCAACTAATGGGGATCCGAATAAAGAATAAAGTGTGTGCCTTCTTTATGAATCAGCGAAGTGAGACGCAGGAAAACAATGATAATGAAATGTTATTATATACCATCTGAAAAACATTGCTAAGATCAGAGGAATAGTGTCACAGCCAGACTTAGAGAGACTCATCCATGCATTTGTCTCCAGCAGGTTAGACTACTGTAACGGCTGCTCACTGTTAGACAGCTGCAGTACATCCAGAACGCTGCTGCTCGAGTCCTGACAAGAACCAGGAAATACGACCACATTAGTCCAGTGCTCCGGTCTCTGCACTGGCTTCCTGTCACTCAGAGAATAGAATTTAAAACAGCTCTGCTTGTGTACAAGTCTTTTCATGGTTTAGCACCAAAGTCCATCTCTGACATGTTAGAGCCGTATGAACCATCTCAGGCCCTGAGAACTTCAGGGAGGGGTCTCCTGGTGGTTCCCAGAGTCAATAATAAACACGGTGAGGCTGCGTTTCAGTTTCATGCAGCTAAAATCTGGAACAGTCTTCATGAGGATGTGAGATTACCCGTGCATATCAAAACTGAAAGTATTTTATCTGCACTCTTGCCTTTTACTGTAATTGATTAATTTTATGTTGATGTTTTATTGATTGATTTGATCTGTTTTCTTGTAATTTTCTGCAACTGTGAAGCACTTTGAATTGCCTTGTGTATGAATAGTGCTCTACAAATAAACTTGCCTTGCCTTGCCTTGTCTATTGTTTTGGAATTATGTTAAAGCCAGACGCCCTCTTCAGTTGCCAAAATGAGTTTCCCACAAGTGTCTGTCTGTGTGGAATTTGAATCTTCATTGGCCTATTGTGCGCACCTTATTTCATCGTCTCATTCGAGCAACAATCCCACTCCAGGCCCAGGCGTGAAATCCGGCGCGGGCCTCTCTCTCTCTCTCTCTCTCTTTGGCCGATACCGCGTCATGATAGCAATGTTGACTAATTTGGAGCGAGATTGAATTCCTTCACCCTCTCATCTCTCATTCTGTCAAGCCCCGCGCGCGCCGGTCTAGACTGATGCTATCAAAAAAAAGCCGTAATTAGCCTGTAATAAATTCTCATTTCCTCGCCGTCTTCCCCCCCCCCCTACAAAGAGCTGTTCGGAGGAGTGCGTCCCTCTGCCAGCTGACGGTAATTTGATTCTGGCATTCGGCGTGAGGAGCTTCCCCCCCCCCCCGTCCTCCTCCTCTCGCTCCCCCCCCTTCCCTGCTGGCCGAGGCTGCAAATGTCACCAAAACACATGCGCAAAGTGAGCCGTTCTCAGCTGTGGTAGGGAAAAGGTTGTACACTATTTTGGAAATCTGATTTTTGTAGTCTTAATCGCGATGGAAGCCAGGTATATCAAGGAGAATACAGAAAATCAAAAATGAATAGAGAAATAAAAAGGATGGTTGTCAGGTTTAGGGATTTGTGTGCGTTTACCGAAGCCCCCCCCTCCGGCTGCCCTTTTGATCCGACAGAAGGGCGTCCGACGAGGTAAATACCAACTGCTCCCACCGAGAGAGGCCACTCTGGTTTTCAAGGAAATGGCACCAGCGCTGGGTCACTTCTGCAGCTCTGAGGGCCTGCAAACTGAGAGATCAAATCCAAAGCAAACCTGGAGCTGGTCCGATCGATGTGTACTGACGCTGTTCAGACCATCTGTGTGAAAGGACTTGTGTGTAATGTAATGTGCGGTGGCCTTTGGTGCTGATTGGCAGACTGCTCCAAAGGCAGCTGTGGTATAATATGGCCAGGACATCAAAATAGTTTTGCAATACAGTGGCACAGATAGTAGAGCGGGTCGTCTTGTGATTGGGGGGGGTCCGCGATTGGATTCCCACTGGTGCACAGTGTTATTGTGTCCTTTGGGGCATGACACTTTACCCACTTTGACTCCCGTGTCTGACACTGGTGGGTGAATGAGAGTGAGAGAATGAGTGAGAGTGTGGTTTGTTTATGGGTATGAAGAAAATCGCCTTATACATGTGACAATTTACCATTTACATGGCAACATGTCTTTGTTGTGATATGTTTATTTTTATATCGGAGTGTATCATATACTGTATATATGTGTATTGTATTTATGTATATCATATATCAGAGACTATGTATTGCATGACTTTGAAACCCAACTCATTTATATAAAAAAGATGATTTACAGTTGATATTACTTGTTTTGGTTTAAACAAAAGAGCCAGACTTTTAAAATGCCTCTCCCACTTGCCCTTTTCAAAATGTTTTACTGCTACTGTATCTGACTGATTTCAATTTAATGTATAACTTTTGGAAACTCATCTTTTGCTTTCTGATTCAATTACTTCAGGATGAAGTGTTGCAGTTCGTTATAACAAATCATAATACTTAGTGCATTAAAAAAAAAAAAAAAAAAAAAATATATATATATATATATACACACACATTACAGAATGGTAGTGGCGAACCAACCGGACATTGTGGTGGTGGACAAAGAGCAGAGGAAAGCCGTGGTGGTTGACATAGCAATACCAAGCGACTTCAACTTCAGGAAAAAGGAACACGAGAAACTAGAGAAATACCAGGGGCTCGGAGAAGAGCTAGAGAAGGCCTGGAGAGTGAAGGCATCAGTGGTGCCCGTGGTCGTTGGGGCACTCGGGGCAGTGACCCCCAAACTGGAGGAGTGGCTCCAGCAGATCCCAGGAAATACATCAGACATCTCGGTCCATAACAGTGCAGTTCTAGGAACTGCAGAGATACTGCGCAGAACCCTCAAGCTCCCAGGCCTCTGGTAGAGGACCCGAGCTTGGAGGAAAAAGAGACCGCCCGCGGAGGGTGAGGAAGAGTTTTATTTAAATAAAAAATATATATAAATTATATATATTAGATCATATTAGATCATATCATATCCTGATACTATTGTATCATGACAAAAATAGATTGTCCCAGTCCTAGTATAATGGAAACGTATTGAAGAAAGATGAACACACCACATTTGTGTTTTATTGCTGTTAGTTTCATGCCATTCTGTTTTTAATAATTGTCAGATCACCTTCCATTACATATTGATATTGGCACCTGGAAAATGGCGGGAATCCTCTGAACACAGTGCGGTCAGACGGAGCAAGTTCACTGTTCAATATTTTGTCTCTCAAAGGGTCACATCTCCTTCACATCCAATGCACTAAAAGTTCACAGAGTTAGTATTCAAATCCATTTTCTGCATTTTATGTAAGATATGTTTTTTGTTGATCTGTATTTTGTTCAGTTTACTCACTGTCTCCCCAGCTCAAGAGGAAACGTTAGATAGTTGAGCTACTCATATCCTCCTTCTTCAAAGTTTGACAGTTGTGTACATTCACTTTTGTCGATGATATTGAAGTGAGAAGCTGCACAAACGTAGGCAGTGGCGATGTGTCCTATTCATTCTACTGCATGTGTCTTTTTGTCCCACTTTTGCCCATGGAAAACGTCAGCTGTTTCTTTTCCCCCGACCCTCTATAGGACGACTGTACAGGGATGTCATTGAGCTGTTCCGTTCCCCTCCTCTGTCATAGCCGCGGACCCTTTTACAAATGTTCCTGCGTCGGGTTGATGGAACGCTTCCCCCCAGCCTTTAAACAGCGGTCCACTGGCCCCCACAACCGGGACTCTCGCTTCGAATCAGAGCCGCCATTATAATCAACCCCCGATCCCCAAACAAAGATGTCCAGTCTGGCCGCGCCTTTTGTCTCCTTCCTACATCTTCCCATGCGCTGTTAGCAGCCAGTTCTTGACATTTTTTTGCCAGCACGCCAGGGCTACAAAGAGGCTTCTATTCCAGCGAGTTGGGAAACGCGCAAATATTTACATGGCAAATCATAAGTGCGGGTCATCCAAGAGGCTCTTCACAGAGGGAAAAGACTGAGAAGACATACAACATTATGAGGTTTGCAGAACTAGGGATGACCCAATCAGATATTTTGTTGTAATGTTGTGTTATATGAAGGCTAAATGGGAATTTTCTATTAAAACAAAAGCAGTTTTATAATTGCAGCATTTTAAGCCCCTTTACAAAACAGCAGCAAAGCAGTAGATATTATAGTTTCAGCTCTTTCTGCTTCTAAAGGCCATTCAGGTCGATTGCATTATGTTCAGTACAAGACATACGTAAGCACTCGAAGCACATGGCTAATTATTATTCAGAAACAGAAGTGCATACTTACAAGAGTGCTCTCATCACCGCTGTTGGATTTTGTCCGATCCAGTCATCAAATACGATCCAGCCATAGACATATTATTAATAGACCGTCATTACTCACTCCTCTCCGTTTACCACAATGACCACGTTCGAGGGGGAATTCATGGCGGATTTACAGACTCCTCCTCCCCAGCTCTGACGAAGCATGTTCCTAATAAGGGCATAAGGGCGGGATCTTCACTGTAGACTCGGCCCTTGTGTGACGTGTAGCTCGCGCAGCTCCAATGCTAACAGTCCGACCCTCATTAAGTACGAGATTTCTCAAATGTATCCTACCATAACCAGCCCGGTGCCTCTGATTGTGTCTAACCCAGCGTAATCACAGGAGGAATATGTAGCTGTAGACAGTTCCAAAAAATTAGGCACCGGGCATTAAAGTTGTTTTTAACGTGTCTAAAGTGCAATGGATTCCGATGGGGGACTCGCGGCTATATGGCGGTACTACAGCAACGGCGGCCTCCAGTGTCGTCGTTGCAAAGCAGAGCAGCCAGCGGCCATTGGATCCAGCCCAATATTCTCAAAATACCTGGATCGACTACCGATGAAACTGAATATGGGATCGGGACATCCCATACTCAGAGATGGAGAGGTGAGGAAAGCATTTCCTGGATGCATAGAGCCTCAGGAGGAGCTTTATGGCAGCTGCTGCTGACTGGAGAAGATCCAACAATTACTCCAAGATGTGCAAGTGGGTCGAAGCACATGCAGCTCCAGATCTGTTTTTGACGAGAAAACGACTTGGAACATGATAAAAATCTCTAAAAAAGTAGATTTTGTGTTTAAGAGCTCGGTATAGTTGTTTAGTTGAAATAAAAAAAGCAGAGTTGAAACAAATGAGGCAAAGTCGAGCCGAAAAGCAAAACAAAATCCAAAAACGTGAGACGTTAAAGTCCCCCCGAAAAGCGAATTAACAGTACATATCTTCTTGAGCGGTGTCCTCAGAATCCTACCTGCTCCCCGCCGCCTGATCGCGGAGCGCCTTGGCTCGGCCCGTCGCTCGGAGGTGCGGAGCTGCCAACTCCTACTGCGGCGGAGCTTGGCCAAGTGCGACGCCTGGGCCTGGCACCCAAAGTCGGCTCTTTCAGGAGGCGCGAGGTGGCACCCACTTAATAACACATTGGAGCATTAAAACGGGTGTCATCAAACGGCCGCTAACGAGAGAACAATGGGAGCCGGGAGGGAGTTTGGAAGGTGCTTGGAGCGGAGCGCAGGTGACGGCGAGGCACGGGGAGGAGCCATCTGTTCGCTGGGTAAAAGTGGAAACAGGTTTATGATAGTGAAACATTGGATGATATGTCGCGTTGTCACGGATTATTGCTCATGTGGCTTTTCACAAGATAGCAACTTTCATTTTTTCTGAAATGTAAAAACAGAAGTGAATATTGTTTTGAGTGTAGATTCCCATTGTGAAACCATCTGAGCTTTATTTGAGTAGCGTTTTTGTAGGAAACGTATCACTTTCACTCTGCTACCTTTGAAAGATAAACAATATTCTTTCTACCCCACGGGCACCAAAGTAAAAAGTAAACCTTGGCCCCATTTAAAAGCCTTATGACGAACTCTCTAGAATAGTAGTTGGCGCTGTGGAGACAAGCTGTCCATGTCACTGACTCATGACAAGGAAGAGGGTTTAGATGGTAAAATAAGATTAGACTGAGGGCTTCCCCATAGTGTTCAGCACGGGTTAGCTGGAGCTCGTTCATGCTAGCAATTTGGGCATGGATAGTGAAAGGATACGGTTAGGACAATGTTGTGCATATTAAGACAAACATGTGGAGGTCAGACTGACAGGCCTGTGTTCAATAATGACTTCAAGAGGCAAAAAGTTCCAAGAAGTTGGAAATCCAGGAACTTCCGGAGCTGGACGCCATTTCCTCACGCTTTCAGGAAGAAGTCGGCCACAATTAGTCCAGTCAAAATTTGAGGGTCTATGGTTGCCGCTAGGGCTGCATGATTTTGACAAAAAAACTAATTGCAATTCGATTTGCGATTTCTATATTTGACATATTTAAATGTATAAACCGCTAAAATGGTGAGTGAAGTAAGTCATGTTACTTTTAAACTGTCAAACAACATATTCTTGCTCAGATTGAGAGAAGGAGCGCACACGCAGCCGCTCGTCTGAGGGGATTCAGGGTTGGGTCCTAAGTTCGGATCCAAGTTTCGGGTCTGGATGGGTTGACGCATGGGTCCGGATCCGCCGTTTGGTGACCTCTGGTCTAAACACTTCAATACCATACCGCCTTTGCTCTGCCCGATCCCGTCAGACCTCGGAAGCTAAGCAGGGAAGGGCCTGGCAGGACTTGGATGGGAGACCATTTGGGAACACCAGGAAGCCTGGGAAATGTAGTGTGTGTGTGTGTGTGTGTGTGTGTGTGGTTGGAGGTGGTGGCTGATGTGTGACTGGTTGCCTCGCTTATCATCACCGAGTATGGAGTGAATGAATAATGCAAGAAATTGTAAAAGTGACTTTGAGCGTCTGGAAAAGCGCTATATAAGACTAATGCATTATTATTATTAACAATGTGCTTTATGGAAACTCACACCTATCTGTTGCAGCTGAAACTAAGATCAGAGGCTCCACAAAACTAATTGGTGAATGTCTATCACTCAAACGCCAGAAGAAGAGACAGAGAAAAACAAACACCTCAGCCTCTTGAGGTTAGGTTATTGCAGTCGTCAAAACCTCTATTGCGATTCAATATCACTAAACCTTGCAGCATTATTGTTTTGAAGTTACTTAAAACACGTATTTATTATGATTGGATATTTAAATACTTTCTACAGCAAATACTTTCATAATTTGACTGAGCAACTTTTACTTGTACTAATGTTTGACCAGTAGTATCTTTACACTCTTTAGCCAAGTAACACAATGTATGTTGAGAACTGCTAGGACCAGTGGGTGAAATACTGAGACTTCTTGGTTGCTGTTTGATACATACAGTAACACTAAGCGATTTCTGCTACTGAGGAGGATCATTGACTTAATATACTGTATTCTCTCAACATTCAACAGATCCTGCTTTGTTTCTGTCCACATTTTCTCATTGCAATGTCAACGAGTGCAAACTTGTTCAGACGTCTCCGCTGTCCTCCCGCGCTTCCTCCTCCTCGTCCACTCCTCTCCGCCGAGTCCCAAGTCAGGAAAGACTGAAGGCCTTTTCCTCTCGGAGCACTGGAGGTTTCTCGCTGCCACTTGTAATTCCGCTCAGAGCCAAGTACCGCCAGCTTCCCCGGTTCTCTTTCACCATCCGTCCGCTTTTACAAGGACTTTCTCCATCCACAATGTTTCACTGGCTTCTGTTACAACTGCCCGCTCCCCATAACCCAGCATTCCTCATCGTCTCGAATCTCACATATCTTTTTTTTTTACGATTATTATCATCGCCTGATACAGGGACCGCATGGGGAATAGTAAAACGTCTAATTTCTTTTCAGTTCCATTTGTTTTATAGACATCCAGGAGTGCGACGATGTGCGATGATACTGTTCAAGACGACATTTATTGGCAGTGGAATGAGAAACACGAAGAAATCTTTTTATTGCATCATTCAGGCTTGTCTGTTAGATTTCAAAACCAAGAATCAAACTTTCTGGTTTAAAAATGGCACATTGTAGTTTGTAGTGTTCCAGGTTGGTTTCAAAAATGTAAAAATAATGATGGCGTTGTCAAACAATTTCCCAAAAACAGTGCTTTTATTCACCGGATCCAAAGGGTAACAAATATTTACAGTGCAGCAGGGATGGCCGTCTTGAACCAGCGATTCAGCACTGGTTCGAAGTCCCAAAGCGTGCATGTCGTGTGACTCGGATACATGCATGTGACATGGATACCTCCATATTGAAATGGCACAATGCATTATGGGGCTCCCAGGAGGTAGATAAGAGTTGCTCGCCAATGCAGTAGATGTACTCTTACCGCATTATTATCAATTTAACAATGATTACTGTCTGATGATATTTTCCCAAATCTGCAAAGCACACTGGAAGGACACAAACTGAGAAATATATTTTCCTGAGGAGAGGGTTTATTTAGTTCGAAAATATTATAACACGTTTCTGGCGCTATACTTACATGTAATACCATAGTTATAGTCCCTTTATGATGTGAAAAGTTGCACTTTTGATATGGCTTTGTCTGTATTTTTGAAATATAATAAACACTGTTACACTTTTTTGAAAGTATTTCAGTTTAGAATAGAATAGAATAGAATATAGGATAGAATAGAATAGAATAGAATAGAATATAGGATAGAATAGAATAGAATAGAATAGAATAGAATATAGGATAGAATAGAATAGAATAGAATAGAATAGAATAGAATAGAAAAAACGTTATTGTCACCATGCACAATGATGAAATGAATGAAATTTGCCTTTGGCTTGCTCACACATTCCATACATTCAGCAATGTAATAAAAATACATTGAAATCCATTATAAAATCAGTTTGTTGCAGACGCAGCAGCAGCAGATTCACTTCACTGAAAGAAAAGGAAAAGGAACAGACTGACCGAACAACATTAGCGGTTACAACTTACTGTATGCAGCTCCTTTATGGCAAAGGGAACAAAATAATTCCTGTACACATTTTTCTTGGCACAAGGAAGTCTGTATCTCTGCCGTGATGGAAGGAGCTGTGTTTCTTTTTTTTCTATTCCCATTTATTGAACCCCTTAACAAACATAGGTCCCAATATACATATAATCAACGCCAATTCACAATATTCATGTACTGTCCATTTCTTTAATAAACCATTTTTTGTCAAACTCATGGTCCATGTTCCTTATTTTGTGAGTTATCTCTCATTCAGTTTTACTTCTTGTATAATATATATTTTTTTTATATCCAGTGGAATGGCATTTTTCTCCCACTCCTTTGTTATGATCTTTAAAACTGTATTTCTAAGAATGCGATTTTTTTTATCTGAATTTATATTAATTGGGATTTTTCGAAATATAATTTTTTTCTGATTTTGAATCAAGTTTCTTTCCCAGTGTCGCTTCAACAATTTGAAATACTTCTTTCCAGTAAGGTTGTATTAATTTACAAGTATAGAAAATATGTGTGTAATTAACATTTTCCTCTCCACAATTCCTTCAACATTTGCAGTTTGCCCTTTTACTTGGAGCCAAGAAGTATCTCATAATTATTTTCCAAGCGAACTCTCTCCTAAATAAGGAACTCGTGGTTTTATAGACTCCAGCACAAATCTGTTCCCACTCATTTTCAGTTATTTGTATACGAAAATCAATGCTTTCTGAACATATTAACACACTTTTAACTATCACCATCAACTATATTTTCGTACCATGACAGCCCTAGTAGAGATATCGATTTGAAACGTGCTGTATAAAAATGACAGGAAAGACATATTGCATAAATATTTCCTAAATTGTATTGTGAAATTGTGAAAGCAGACATTTGGAGACCAATATCCGGGCTTTTTAACCATTTTAATTTGATACAATCTCTCACTGTTTACATGACTTGCAGGTTTTAGTCCCAAACACAATTCCGGCGGCACTCACCCATGGATTCATACGCCATAAATCCTAATTAAATTTATGCTGCGGCTAAGCAAACAATAAACACCATTTATTCCTCATTGAGCTTGCGAAGGCTGCGTCGCATCCTCCTCGCCGGGATGGTTTTTCATATTTAGGCCCGGCCGTAATGAGATCTAATTGAAAAGGTCAGCGTAAACAGGGTGACGCCGACTCAAAGCCGCATGTTCTCGCTCGTAAAAAAGGATCTTTAGAAAAGTTGCACAAAGGCTCTCTAGTGGGTCTTCGAGACGAGGACGGTGAGCGATGAATAGATAAATGACGGCTGTATGACAAGAGGCGGCGCGTTGTCCGTTAAAAATAAGCGAAGAGGAGAAGTGATGATTGTGATACACTGGAGGTCTGCAGTTGGATTGTTGTTGAAGGCCTACGGTTCTTGGGCTGAATGCCATAGCCCAACCACATTCTTGTTTGCTCAGTTTCCCTTGTAAAACCCATTGTCCTGACTTACCGTTGAAAAATACCAGATCTGATCAGATGAGCGAAGACAAGCCACGAGGAGAGAGACGTGAATTTGCAGCAGAAGAGACTGATTTGATAGTCATCGATCACAGAGAGATGAAAAGTGTCAACGAAATCATGATCATGGCCATGTCTGACACCAGGGCTTGAAGAGTTGTGGCCGATACAAAGAAGGGCTTTGGGAAATAGAACAGACTCTTCCCATGTTTGTGTCCACCTGCCGTATATTCACCTGGGTGTGCAGTATTACAGTATCGTATCGTTTTAACAGTGTGTGCCATTGTGTACCCAATATCGTGTTTTTATTTCCAGTATCTGCTCCAACATTCAATACCACCATCAGACCACTATCAGACAATCCGTCACTCTCCACACTCACATGGGGCTGTGAGTGTGGAGAGTGAAAATCTGTGGAAAGACCTGAAAACTGCTGTTCACAAACGCTCTCCTTCTAATCTGACAGAGCTTGAATTGTTTTGTAAAGAGGAATGGGCAAAAATGTCAGTCTCTAGATGTGCAAATCTTGTAGTCATACCCCAGAAGACTTGCTGCTGTTATTGCAGCAAAAGGGGGTTCCACAAAGTATTAAGTCATGCTGTATGAATACTTATGCACACCCGATTTTTCGGCTTTCTATTTTTTGAAAAATAACAGAATCATGTATCATTTTGCTTTCACTTCACAGTTGTCTGTTACTTGTGTGTGAACTTTCAGTAAAAAATTCAAAATAAAATCTTGAATTTTAAAAATCTTGAACCTGGGTGGGTTACTTTGTAACCCACCCAGGTTCAAGATTTTGAACATGTGAGTGTGGAGAGTGAGGGATTGTCTGATAGTGGTCTGATGGTGGTATTGAATGTTGGAGCAGATACTGGAAATAAAAACACGATATTGGGTACACAATGGCACAGACTCTTAAAACGATATGATACTGTAATACTGCACACCCAGGTGAATATACGGCAGGTGGACACAAACATGAGAAGAGTCTGTTCTATTTCCCAAAGCCCTTCTTTGTACGGGCCACAACCGAAAATACTGTCCTCTTCAAGCCCTGGTGTCAGACATGGCCATGATCATGATTTCGTTGATTTCGTTGTGTGTCCTTGGGCAAATGTCATGCCCAAAGGACACACAATCAAAGTATTCAACGGTCGGGGCTCGGGATCACCATGTTAATTTTTTTTTATTCTGGTCATAAGAATGTAACCTCATGGGATGGAAAATTATGTCATTCCAATCCCACGACCACCTCCTTACAGGCTTATTCTAAATCCTGACAAGCCCAGTCCATCCATTTTATTTAATGTTTTCCTCAGATATATCCACATTTTGATCAAGCATTAGTGTTTAATGCAGTGCGGTAAAAGGATACTGACCTGGAGAATGTTTATCTTCTTTGATGGAAACGGTAAGTGAAAGCAGATGTCATGTCTTTCACCTTTATTGTTATATCACTTTAAAAAAAAGACAAGTATCTCCTTTCACAAAGATCGAAGTATAAATCTTACCTACCGTTTCCCTGGAGTTCTTCCAAAAGCTGCTCCTTCTATAACTTTACAAAGCTGCCGTCCCAAGCTCCCGGGCCCGATCTATCTTATGCGGCGCCGAGCTTGTTTGTTAGCTTGAAGTGTATATTTGCGAAGCTCTTGTGTGCTCGGGCGGCGGTCCAGCTCCGGAAGTGGGGCGGCCGCGCTCGGTGCCGCCGCGTTTTGGCAGCACGAGCGCGATCAAGTGCCGTTCGACTCAACTACGGGCTGTTCAGGAGAGTTCTCTCCTTTGTCGTCCCGTCATCCGTCGGGCCTTTCATCCCGCGGACAATCGGAGGGGCATTAGAATCACAATGGATCGGCACTTCGGCGTAACCTTGGTAAAGAACGAGTGGCTGAAAGGAGACATGAGCTGAGCGGTCTCTCAACACGTCTGAATAAATAGATGGATGGATGGATGGATGGAACATTCATAAACTGTGCTTTATATGTCAACGAATTTTGTATTATGGATAACTTTGAAAACCCCATAGTTTCATCTCATTTATAATTTTAGTCTTTACCCGACGATACTGTCTCAGAACTCCAATAATCGAATGGCTGTGAGGATCGGATTCCCGTTCATAGATTGTTAAGGATTTAAAAAAGCAAGACGGAAGCTAGTTAGCTGTGCGGTAACTAAGAATATTTGGAATATTTTAAGGTGAGACGCTGCAGGTGAAAACATAGATTTTTCTTGACAGTTTCAATGACCAAACCTATCCTTGATGATGCTTTCATTATGACTTTCTCAACTCGCGCGCTTTGTAGCACAAATGATGCCGTGATCCAAATATGGTCATTTCCTTTCTGGGAGACAGCAGTGGCTCCAAAGGCAGCGATATAAAGGGAATGATAGGCCCATTTTTCTCCACTTTAGAAGCTCCACACAACAGACTCCACACTTTACAGGCTTGCTCTTGAAGGCCCGATACCTGATTTCTTTTTCATTACAAAGAATGAAAGAGGAAGCCACTAAATGAATATGTTAGTTGTAGTCCAAACTCATTCCTAACTTTTCTAACGTACAGTGTAACAATATCTGGATGAGTTTACAGGCACATTTCACAACTTGGAGGTTCACTTTTGTCACAGAAATGCTAAAAAAAAAAATACTCACCCGAGAATTCAGAACTTGATACAAATGCTTTAACGTCTTAACCACCGCCTTAACCGAGCACGTTTTCTCCAGTTCGGTTTTACCCAAATCTAAAAGCTTCTTGACTGGAGAAATCGCAGCCTCTAGGCCAGGGGTGTCCAAACTTTTTTCATGGCGGGCCGCATATTAAAGCGTACACGGGGTGAAGAGCCACAGTTCAGTGGTCAGTGGTGCAAAACCTTTGTCTAAGTGTATTTAGCAGTGGTTTAAATAGTGCACCTCACCTTTATTTATGCTTAAAACCTTAATGCCAGCTTTGTCTCACAATAAAATGGTAGTTGTTAGGTTAGAATTGTGTAGAATTATTAAGCTTGAAATAAAAGGACCAGTGTGCCGCGACCAGGACGGAAACCGCATTGTTCCTCCTGGATTTGAGGCCTCGTGGAAGACCCAGGACACGCTGGTGGGCCTATGTCTCCAAGCTGGCCTGGTGTCGCCTCGGGGTCCCCCCAGAACAGCTGGAGGAGGTGTGCGTGGATCGGGAAGTCTGGGCATCTCTGCTGAGACTGCTGCCTCAGCGACCCGGCCCCGGATAAAGCGGAAGAAAATGGATGGATGGATAAAAGGACCATCTATGGAGATGTGTGCCAATCCAGTAAGAAGGCCAAGGGCCACCAAAAAATGGTCTGAGGGCCGAATTTGGCCCTTGGGCCACACTTTGGACACCCCTGCTCTAGGCTACACACACACAACTGCACTCTGCACTGCACACTCAACTGCACACTCACAATAAAATGGTAGTTGTTAGGTTAGAATTGTGTAGAATTATTAAACTTGAAATAAAAGGACCAGTGTGCCGCGACCAGGACGGAAACCGCATTGTTCCTCCTGGATTTGAGGCCTCGGGGAAGACCCAGGACACGCTGGTGGGACTATGTCTCCAAGCTGGCCTGGTGTCGCCTCGGGGTCCCCCCAGAACAGCTGGAGGAAGTGTGCGTGGATCAGGAAGTCTGGGCATCTCTGCTGAGACTGCTGCCTCAGCGACCCGGCCCCGGATAAAGCGGAAGAAAATGGATGGATGGATGGATAAAAGGACCATCTATGGAGATGTGTGCCAATCCAGTAAGAAGGCCAAGGGCCACCAAAAAATGGTCTGAGGGCCGAATTTGGCCCTCGGGTCACACTTTGGACACCCCTGCTCTAGGCCAATGTAACGCCTCATTTAACGGATCTAGACTCTTTTTTTTTTAGCTTTTTCAGTTGTGAATTTAGTTTTTTTTATTGCGTTATTGTCGGGTTTTGTAACTATTTTGTTTTGTTTTTGAGGCTTTTTCGTCATGTTTTTGTGTTTTTTTTCTTGTGTTGTGTGTGGTGAAATTTTTTTTTGCAGTGTTTTCGTGGCTTTTTTGCCGTGTTTTCAGTACTTGTTTTGTTGTGTTTTCGTCGTGTTTTTGCCTCTTATGTGTCATGTTTTTGTTGGGTTTTTGTCATGTTTTCATTGTGTTTCTTCCTCTTTTTTTAATGAAATTTTCAATGAATATTTTTGAGAGAGGGAATCAGAGTCTTTAAATAACTTATTCCTGCTTGATCCTGGGCTCGGTTTGCGGTCAGAATGATTTGCCTATCGCTCATGTTTTAGTGAAATACACTCCTCTTCATCCTAAAGCCCACTCCGTGTGATCGGCCGTGTCATGCGTGTCTCCCTGCGAAACCGCCTGTGTGTGTGCGTGCGTCGGCTAATCCGCGCCAACACATCCGCGGCGCTAATCTGTGTAATTACAGCACAAATGAGGGATCTGTAGCGCTCCTCAGGCTTCCCCTCTGGCGCCGCACCAGAACGCGGGATTGAGACTTTCTCTCCCCCGTCTCCGCCTTTGTGGTGCTCGCTCTGAGTATCCGCTAATGGGGAAATAAACTGAACAAGAGATTATTGTTGTTTTACAGCTGCAAATGGCAGAATGGGCAACGAATTTGGATCGAATGTTGCTTTTGGCGCGCGTTTCAGAAAAGCCTGCTAGTCGCGCCAAAAAAAGAACAAATAAATCAAAACTGCGCCGTTTTCCAAGAGAGTTTTCTTAGATACCTATACTGCTAATGACGATTACACTGGGTTTCTTGACTGAATCTGAAAAAGACGTCCATTTTTCTGTATCAGGTTTATGTGCTAAGTCAGGGTTTATACAGGAAGTCAAATTCAATGCTTTTCAATGCCCGAAATACTATGTTTTAATGCCACAAGCAGAAAAAAATCTGCACATATCATTTCTTAAGATTGGCAAACATTTCATCGAACAGAGGGAAAAAACAAATGTGGTGAATTTCTGCCAAAACTGCAACTGAATATATTTTAGACCAGTGTTTTGGACCAACCAGGGGTACGAGCGGGTACTGGGGGGTAACTTCAGAATCAAGATAGTTTTTATTGCCGTTGTCAGTGAACAGCTTCACGAACTAGGATTCTTTCTTTTTTACGGTTCAATCGTGCAACGTGAAACATAAAGCTTAGATAAGTAATAAACAAAAAGAACAACAACAAAAACTATAAGACTATAAGGGCAGATTGAAATAAAATATGATGAAGACAACAACTATTTGACATAGAGCAACAGCGTGAATGTATGTTAAGAACTTGAGCACTTAGTAAAAGGTTTGATTTTGAGAGTATTTTTAACTTTGAACAAGACACACTTTAGTTTAGTTGGCCACTTTATAATAATATTGGCCGGATCCTTGAGGTAGGGGGTACAGGGAGTATAAATGAACGACTCAAGAGGCACACGAGACAGGTTGGGAAGCGCTGTTTTAGACCATCATTTTGGTATTTTTGATGAACTTGGACAGTAAAAAACTGTTGCGCAATGTCATCATTTTCCAATAGACTTAGATTTAATGCCAGTTTGAATCTAATTTAATGCTTTTTAATGCCCCGTGGAAACCCTGTAAGCAGATTTTCCAGGAGGCACATGATTTTGACTTTCTGTAGTTCTGTTCAAACCAACCCTAAGGATGTTACAACCAGGACAAAGACATTACAAAGACAATACCCTTCGGCAACATTTGGCCGAGGTTGATATTTGGATTCAGCATCATCAAACCTGTCCAAAATCTGCTCACAAAACGTAGACAGCAAACTAAAGCAGCGTTATCAGCGCCGAGCGAGTGGGTGAAGATCATTGTCGATTTTAGATAGATATCCTTGACATGACGAGGATCATGATTAAACAGCATTATTGCGTCTGGGGTTTGGACCTTTACGTACAAAACATTTCACAGCAGCAGTGAATTTGGAACATTCTGAAATTGAATACAATGTATATAGTTTTATTTTGTTGACAAATTAGTTCCAAAGACTTTTCACAATTTTCCAAATGCATCTCTGGAAAGAATGCAGTGCAATAATTAAACAGGTTATTGTGAAGATTGGTTGTTTTTGTTTCCATGTGAAAGTTTATATGTTTCGAGATCGATTTGACCCAAAACCTGAAAATTGGAAATCATTTTTTCGCTTTGCCTGCTGTGTCTGCCTCTTAAAAAAGTAAAATATAATCATTTTGCTGTAGTGAATATTTTAGCAGCTAACAGGCTTTTCTGAAAAAGTAGGAACCAGAGCCTTCACGCTCAGTTTTCACCAGTCTGCTCAAGGCTGACTCATGTTATGGGCATGAATTCAAACGGCAAATTATGCATCATCGTAACTATGTTTATGTCACTGAAAACACGTTTTATTGAGCTGAATTTCAATTTCTTCTTATTGCTGCCAGTTTCAGTTGAGGTCAGTTTATTGTCTATTCATCCACGTACAAAGCACACAGAGACACGGTCAAAAACAACATATCAACACTATGTACACAATAGATGGACGCAAAGGGAAGGCAAGGGAGAGCTCAGCTTCCAGACAGCCTAATGGATGAAGCTCTTCTTCGGTCAATTGGACCTGGCATGAATCGAGACAGTCTTCTTCTTGAGGCTGTGAGATGGGGGCATAACAAAAGAAGCGTATAGACTCATGTCAAGTTCGAAAGCTCCTTGTTGCTGAAATCCGCTTGGAGAACCATAATTCAGGCGATACAAACCTGAAAACCCAGTCTGTTTGCGTGTGAAGCTGTGTCCCTGTGCAGAAAACAGTTTCCGTTGTGAACGCGCTCATGGAGCTGCCGTGTTCCACGCGTGTCCGGCTGCAGTTGTACTCTGTGAAACTGCGGAGGAGTAAGGCATGAGCCTAGACACATTAGTCATGGGGGGGAGCTGTCGATCATCGCTGACTGACTCCGGCTCAACACTGGAACACACTGACCCGGCTCGGACAGTCCAGAATCATTTATGATCTCACACTCGTACTGTACCTCGTTCTGCTGTTGTGTATAAACGCGAGTGAAGGAATACTGAGACTGTAAACCTTTGCGAGAGCATAGAACAATAGAATCTAGCCAAGCCTGTAAAGAACATAGTAAGGGTAGTAATGATCACTGTGTCGACTTGTTAATAATAATAATAATAATAATAATAATAATAATAATGCATCGGTTTTATATAGCGCTTTTCTGGACACTCAAAGACGCTTTACAGTTGCACTATTCATTCACTCCATACTTGGTGGTGGTAAGCTATTATTGTAGCCACAGCTGCCCTGGGGTAGACTGACGGAAGCGAGGCAGCCAGTCTGCGCCATCGGCCCTTCCGACCACCACCAACCACTCACACACTCACTACATTCGCTAGGCTTCCTGGTGTTACTAAACGGTCTCCCATCCAAGTACCGATTGGGCAGAGCAAAGGCGGTATGACCATGTTACTGTACTATAATTTTCAAGGTTAATTTAGTCAGACACTAGGGTTTTACCTTTACATGTGTCAGCTGTAATGACCGAAAGGACAAGATCGCGGATACAAGCGGCCAAAATGAGTTTCTGTCGCGGGGTGGCTGGGCACACCCTTCGAGATCGGGTGAGGAGTTCAGTTACCCGGGAGGAGCTCAGTGTAGAGTCGCTGCTCCTTCACGTCAAAAGGAGCTAGCTGAGGTGGCTCCCTCCCTGGTCGCCCCGGGAGGTGTTCCAGGCATGTCCTACTAGTAGGAGGCCCCGAGCAAGACCCAGGTCACGCTGGTGGGACTATGTCTCCTAGCTGGCCTGGTGTCGCCTCACGGTCCCCCCTAAGGGAAGTCTGGGCATCTCTGCTGAGACTGCTGCCTCCACGACCCGGCCCTGGATAAAGCAGAAGAAAATGGATGGATGTTTTCAGCAAGCCGCAGGCCGTCCTCAGAAGTATCAGCAGTGTCCCGTGAAGTATAGTGTTGTGATGCGACGTTCATGACCAACCGGCTCTTTTGAACGGTTCTTGAAGGTGAACGGTTGGAACCGGATCCCAATTGGAAAAAGAGCCGGAACTTTTCAGAGCCGGATTTTTCACTAAAGTCTAAAAATGATTTGTCAGACAGTTGCAGCCTCTTCTTATTAGTTGTGGCGCAAGATTTGATTCACAAACCCGTTTTTTTTTAAAGCGTATATATCAGTACCATTGTAATTTTAGATTATTTATATAAAAAAGTGCTAGTTACTGTAGTTATCTGGTTGGCATTATTAAAATGTTATATCAACAAGTCTTTTGAACGGCACTTTGACATGAATGGTTCCCAAAGACTCGGCTCCCGGTAAAGAGCCATACACACACACTACCCAATACAATAATTACTTACAGTGAACACAAACAGACTTGAAATGAAGTCATCCCCTCCTTCTTCTTTTTGTGTGAGTGTATTAGGTACAAAAACATCTAAAATGACTGGTTACTGTCTGCCGCCTGTTCAAGCCTTTGGAACAGCATGCAGGCGGCGAAGAACCAGCGTGTGCGCGCAGGTGGGGCGTGTTGTCCTTTTTAAACGCCTCCCTCCCTCCTCCCCCCCTCCCCCGCAACTCGACGCTGACCTGTAATAAATGAGTGGGCGCGAGAAAGTGGCAGCCATGACAGCCGAGCGGGGAGGGAAGGGAATAGTGTAGGTATGTGTCCCCGCGGATAGATAAGAGAGATCGCCTCGGTGGAGAGTTTGGGGTCAACCTCCATTGAACAATAGCTGGAGTCGTCACGTCTCTTCACCTCCGCTTTCGGCCGTCGTGTCCCAGTCACCTTGGAGAGAAATATGGCCGCACCTCGGGCTGCTTTAGAGCCACATAAAACTCGTGCAGGAGAGAAGAGAGGAGGTGAAGGTGACTGGCGGGGGGAAGATGCCGCCTGTTTGGACTTCAGGAGAGGAACGGGACGTATTCGCAAACAATCTACAATTGTTCGCGTCGCTTTTTCACGCAGTGGTCAATGTTGTGATTTTTAACCATAAACCGTTAAAAAGAATAGACAACTCCTCCTCACTCCTACCCATTTACCATATTGACCACGTTCGAGGGGGAATTCATGGCAGATTTACAGACTCCTCCTCCCCTGCTCTGCATGTTCCTAAAAAGGGCATAAGGGCGGGATCTTCACTGTAGACTCGGCCCTTGCGTGACGTGTAGCTCGCGCAGCTCCAATGCTAACAGTCCGACCGTCATTAGTACAAGATTTCTAAAAATGTGCTTTCTCATGCTGAGCCTTTTGGTCGGGCTGCTGGGGAGCGCCGGCTTTCTGCATCACAATGGACACAAAGACCGCTGCGGATTGCCCCTTCACACCTAAGACAATAGGCCAAAGACGTGTCCTGGCTCTAAGGCCAGGTCTGCGTCTTGCTCTAAAAGGCCTGCCTTTACATCTGAAACTGTGACTCCTCCCACCTTGATGCTGTGACCGCCTTTCATGTGCTTGTCTATATTAACTTGATCTCCGCACGTGTGTTAAATTAAAACTTACACTTTTGATCAGACAAATATCTTTCCAGCTTTTTCCTTTATAGTGGTGAAAATTGCCACTACACCAGCGTTATCTCAGGAGGAATATGTAGCCGTAGAAAGTGTTCAAAAAATAGAAACCAGGCGTTAAAGTTGTTTTTAACATGTCTAAAGTCCAATGCTTTTCAATGGGGACTAGCGGCTATATGGAGGTACTACAGCAATGGCAGAGCAATGGCGGCCTCCAGTGTTGCGGTCGTAAAGCAGAGCAGCCAGCGGGGTTTGTTTTTAACCAGTTTTCTCCTTAACGTCTTTGTTTAAAAAAAAAAAGGCCAAAGTCACACATTACGATGTTTCTTTCATGATGTTTTGTCGCTATAGCGAGATTTCCAGGAAATAACAACAGCAAGACGCACAGGCCTTTGTCCCAGGCAGGTTTGGTATCTATGTGTAGCATGAAAGTCGACCGAGGACTTTCCACTCTCCCCACTACAGTCTCCAAACTTTCCAGTCTAATTTCTGCCTGATTTATTGAGCATTGAGCCTAAAAAACACGGCAACATTTGTTTTTTTTCACTTAAGGAATGTGGCGGTATGGTGATACAGTACAAGGCTAAGGCCTACAAAACTGATCCTAACTTTTTTGTCGCATTGTTGCTGCGTTAAAGTCACATTTTTGTCGTGTTTCTGTTGATTTTTCCATTGGGTTTTTTTCATTACTTTTTTTTTTGCTGTGTTTTTGTCGCGCTTCGCTCACCTTTCTGTTGTATTACTGTTGCTTTTCTGGCACGTTTCATGTCGCTCTTTTGTGGCATTTTCGTTGCGTTTTCATCCTCATTTTCGTTGCCAAACTGTAGAAAATGTGCTCGGTTCAGATGGGGGTTAAGGGATTAAAAGGACGTACGGCCTTCCTAATTTCCGTCAAAAATAAAAATATTCCAGAACTGATGCAATTTTCATTTAAAGCAGCCTTATGCGACTTTTTATATAGAAAAAAAAGTTGATATTTGTGTGTATTTGACCTTGTAGGACCCAGCGGCTGTATGAGTGGTCAGCATGGCGCCTTTACTTTCCATCGCAGTGGTCTCTTGGACGCTCCAGGATCAATTGTTTGAAAGGTTTTCACAGCTGACGGAGCCTCTCTCCAGAAAACCTACCAAACAATTGATCCTGGAGCGTTGTTGAGACCACCGTGATCGAAAGTAAAGACGCCATGCTGACCACTCCTTCAGCCCCTGGGTCAAGGTCAAATACGCACAAATATCAACTTTTTTTCCCCACATACAAAGTCGCATAATGCACCTTTAATGTAAACCCTGCACTTCAGGTATATTTTCGAACAAGGAAATGTTAAGAGCTCCAAAAAATAAATAAAAAAGTCAGCCGCTTCTCCCCCACTCCCTGCATTTATCACAATATCCCAGGCTGAGCGGCCGCACAATAGGGGAGTATAGAAACAGCACATGTCCCCCTGAGTTGCGTTGCATTTTCTCGCCGGGCGATCGCTCTTGGCAAGGTGAGCGCGAGCCGACGGGAGGGAGAGGGGGGTTGTGTGGGGTTTCATTTGCAAGATGGAAGACACGGAGAGCGCCAGAGGGAGAGAGAGGGTTTTGCCGGGGCGAGATGAAGTGTGTGTCCGGCGCGGGTTAAGGTGGAGTGGGGGAGACAGCGCGCCGTCTCCGAGGAGCGCAGCCATCACCGCCGCTGAACGCTGCAATTAATCACGCCGGGCCGCACACGGACACCGGCCGGTTTGTGCGGGAAGTGCGAGACTGTGGGCATTGTTTGGGAGAGGAGCATGGAACGGGCACATGGGCAGGAGGGGGGGATTGTCACTGCGGTAATAAGGGTTAGCGCTCGGGACTCGCAGTCAGAAGGTGCTCATAGTGGTGGACAGGTTTTCTTCCATGGCAAAAGACTATATAGGCTAGACTTTCCAATCGCGGGCCAAAAAAAGTACCACGTGGCCAAATCCCAGGGTTGTGCATCATACATGACCTAAAAGGGGGTTCGGGCGGGTGTCCCCTTGGAAATTTTACAGGAACTGACAGTATTCAGCATTTTTATTTATGCTTTAAATGCTCTATACCTTTTTTTCATTGGGGGGGGGTGGGCGCATATTGAAGTGTATACAGTGTTCCCTCGTTTAGCGCGGGGGTTACGTTCTGAACATAGCCTGCAATAAACGAAATCTGCGAAGTAGACAGCTTTATTTTTTACATATATTATATATGTTTTAAGGTTGTAAAACCCCTCACCACACACTTATACACTAATTGTCACTAGTTCACAGGATCTCCTTATGCCTGGTGTCACTGTGTGATTTTTTTTTGTCTAATAAGATTTTTAGATTCACATTACAGACGTGGGGATGGAAACATCGTGAGCCGCTTTCGTCTCCGCTGTGTGGTTGTTCAAAGTAAGAGACAGTCATAGCTACGACCAAAGTTTTATCGTACCAGTTTCAGGCTTCAGAAGGCGAGTGTTTAGCTCAGGCGAGCGCCACATGCTAGCGGTGTTTATTTACGCGGAAAAGTTCAGAGAAAGTGAACGCGGAGTTGGACCCGCTCATGCCCGGCCTGTGCTGCTGTGACTCTGCGGCGTGTAGTGTGTCTGATGTGTTGACGGGACACACAAAGATCCTCTATGCAACGAGAGAGGCTCACTCTGCGACTAGTCAACCAGGACGCAGAATACAATGCACGTATGGCGTTCATACGCTGTAAAAAAGCATACACAATTGTGCTAAAAATAAATCCGCGAAAGAGTGAGGCCGCGAAAAGTGAACCGGGTTATAGCGAGGGACCACTGTATATGGAATGGAGGGCCACAGATGGGTAGTCGGTGCAGTCAAACTTCAACTGGGTACAATTGAAAGCAGTTTAAAATGTTCCCTAACCCTTGATTTAGGCTTGGAACCTCTGTCTCACAATAAAATTGTAGTTTTTGAGGTTTTAACCATGTTGAATTATTAAATTGCAGTAAAAATCAGCATTTCTGAGGATGTATGAAGCTCTATACCAAACATTGAAAGTAAAAGCCACTAAATTAAAAAGTTAGTTGTTGTCCAAACTCCTACGAGCGATCGCTGTTGGCATTTCCTACAAGTCAAGCGGAAAAATCAAACAAAACCCTTTTGGACACCTTAACACGTGTATTTATTTATTTATTTTATTCATAACTTAATGCAAAGAATGAAAAATATCCTAAAAACAGTTATATTGTTTTATAACATATAAAACGCATCTTCTGACACTGAGGTAGTTTAAGAGGACTAAACCCAATGTACGCCCATAGAGGGTTTTGTGGAGGCAATTTGAGCGTAGAAATGATCCGAATGAGTCAAGCCATATGTCTATTAATGAAACAACATTTGAACATATTTGAGAGTCATTTTTGGAAGAGTACGGGCACTTTAAGGCTAGGAAACAATGGAAATGAGCGCAAGTGTATGCAATGTCCCCGCTAGACCCAAGAAGCAGAGATGTGTGTGCGCAGCGTTGTTTGTCCAGAGCTGCGTGAAGTGTGTGAAGATCGTCATTTGCATCAGAGGTTCATGAGGTCACTGCCGCTGTAATGCAAATACAAATAATGGAGAAGTGATAACTCTTCATAGGCTGTCAGTAATTGGGGCATGAGAAGGCGACATAATAATGCAAGTCTACTGTGAGAAATAGAAAGAGGGCCATTACTTACAGCTCGTAAAGAGTAGTTTTACAGCAGCTGGCACCCGTGCAGAGTAATGCTAATGTAATGATACAAACAGATAATGGTGTTTAATGGTGTAATATGCTACAGTCCCGTTGTCCATTGTTCAAACGTTCACTCATCAAAAACAAACCCGTTCCCCATACTATGGAGCAGGATAAGTGTCTCTTACCAGGATAGACTGACCCAGATTGTCTCTTTATCGCAGTGTTGGTGAAAATGTATTTAGCTACAGCATACTGAATACTTGCCTTAAAATGTATTTTACTTGTATAATATATTACTTTGTCCAATCAGAGTGTCGTTTTCTGAATGCTTAGAATACTTTCACATTGATTTCCGTGATATTTATATGTGGCGTATGATTAAAACACGTAGCTACGCTTGTTACAGCACCTGTTATGAACTTCCATCCATCCATTTTCCTCCGCTGGGGCCAGGTGGCGGAGGCAGCAGTCTGAGCAGAGATGCCCAGACTCTCTATGCACACTTCCTCCAGCTGTTCTGGGAGGATCCCAAGGCAACACCAGCTCAAATTGAAAGCCTTTTAATAGAGGGGAGGGACTTAGTCAAGCTAACCCCACCCACGTGGTCTTTATAGTCCGTCTGGGAGCTGGAAAACTAGTTTTCACTGACGAAGGCTTTTGGATGAGAGGTGAAACGTCCTACACTTCAATTACAGAGTGCAGAAGATGGCTCAAGAACCTTCATCTAAGTCTCTCAAATGAGTTGTTTTTCCTCCCGGGTTCATCCATGTGCTCAGCGTTGCTCCCCACAAGCTGCTGGCATGTTCGTTTACAGCTAGAGTGCACTGGAATTGGCCCATGATCAAAATCCAATGGGCGAGTGAAATTTGTGCCCCAACAACGGGCAAACGTGTGCCGTTTATTGGCTAATTAAATAATATGCGCTAGGGATGGGAATCTTAGGCCTCTGTCCGATACGATTCGCATCTCGATACACCTGCCACGATCCGATTCATTTAAGATACATCTGGCGACACCAGAACTGCGATGTGATTTGAATTATCACCATTTGACAAATATTCATATGCCTTGAATTGATATTAGACAACTTTAAAGTTAACTACTTTTTTTTATTTTTATTTTTTGTATCCTACATATTCTATGGATTTATCCACCTTGTTTTTTCTTTAGTTTTTTCAACATTTTGTTAGGACAATTATTATTAATCTAGGATCAGTATTGTTAAAATTAAAAAGGCGATTGTGTGACTTATTTCCACATTAATAACCCACACAGAAAAGCTCACATGGTTATGCTAATTAATGGGCGGGGCTCCTTCTGCCTCTCAGCGTAATCTCACGTGTACTCCCACCTGGCTCAAATGCAGTGCAGTAAAGTGGATTTTTTTAGACTCTTTACGTTTGTAAGTGGACACAATGACTTGGGCAAATGAAGATGGCTGATCATGGCGATGTTTGGGATATCTATCTGCGTTTGGCTTCCTGAAACTTTTCATCGCGTTGTGCACACGGGACGTCCTTCCTTCAACACAGCGCAGCGGCCAACCCAACTCCACACTGCCCAACTCCACACGCGCTCCTCGTAGGAGGAGCGTCATGTGCACGCACCCACGCAAATGATGCGCGCATTGGCCCAAGGGGCTTTTCAGCTGTAATGTATCTAGATTAAACCGATATGAGCTCGTAAAATCCCATGCATCTAGTGTTTATCCTCTGAACTGCATTGATCTGTGGCTTCTCTGGATGCACTCGCATCTCTCGTGCGCAAATCCGTGTATCGATACAAATCGGTTATTCGTCCCATCCGTAATACGCGCTGATGTTAAACTGCTTTAAGTGTTGTTCGGGAGTATTTTTCACATCACGTCTTCGAAGGGTGCTTCTCCTATCTTTTGCTAAATGTGCACTAAAAACGTTCGGGTTGGAATGTTAGAAATTCACGGTTACCATGGAAATTGGCCATATTTGTGGGTACTAGCACACGATTATGTTAGCTATCGAGGCCACAATTCCAGATGCTCGCAATGGGACGTACAGGACACAACGGACACAACCCCGCCATGCAGGATCAGTGTGTATTATCTCAGATCGGCGTCAAATGACTAGCATCCACAATGGCGACTTACAGTAATCACATTTCTTACAGTAATCACATTTCTTACAGTAATCACAAGGTTTCATTTGACCGATTGAATTTAACTCACAACTTGCAACATCTTTTAGTTTTGAATCGGCAACTCCGGCAGAGGTAAAGCCACCAACATGATCAGAAACCTGCTTTCTCTCTCAGGTAACTTTAAAATAAATATTGACACCGCGGTTCCTTCTCTCATCTTCATTCCATTAGCCTCTACAATAGCCGTGTGTTCCCGTGTTTACTGTGAGGCTGGGAGAACATCCCTGAAGAAAGGCGGACGGACAAAACCCTTTTTCAATGATTGCACTATTTTATTTCACGGCGCGCGTGATAGACAAAATGTCAAAGCGCATGTGATTGATGCAACATTGTCCCTGACGGTCACGCTGCTGCCCTCCACGTGGCCGCAAAAAATGAAATTCTCCCAAAGAAGCCGGGCCCATTCCTTTTGGAGGCAGTGGACTTGGAGGGGCATACACAGGTCCGCTGGAGAAAACTCATTGTTGTGGCGTGGCATTGGATTATAGGGAGCTTTCGGAGGCTTTCGCAGCTCAGGGAACACTGTAAATTCAATTAAGGCCCAAATAAATCCTAGCCATGCTGAAAGAAAGAAGAGAGAAAGAAAATGTTATTTGGAGTTTATGGAAAGGGCATTAGAAAAGACTGTTAAGTCCCAGTCTGTCCCAGCTTTACAATGCTTATTGTATGAAGTTTTGTTGGCTAGCAACTTCGCAGTGCAGCGGCCGGTTTGCCACGCGTATTCATTCTCAAATACTGTCATGTTTGGTATCCACGTGTAGCACAAAATTACAGATGACGCTGTAATCCAAATATGGTCATTTCCTTTTTGGGAGACGGCAGTGGCTAAAGGCGGGAGAAATATACATGCGCATGTGCAGACGATACAAAGCTCTAGGGCCATTTTCTCCCAATGAGGCTTTTATTCCACTCTTGTAACAACACCTCCACTCTAGTAGCTCCTACAGAATAGTCAGAATAGTTGGGAAGATGGATGGAGCCAAATACAGGGACATTTTAGAGGAAAACCTGCTGGAGTCAGAAAGAGAATTGAGACTGGGGCAGAGATTCACCTTCCAGCAGGACAATGACCCTAAACACAAAGCTAAATCTACAATGGAATGGTTTAAAAACAAACATATTAATGTGTTAGAATGGCCCAGTCAAAGTCCTGACCTAAATCCTATTGAAAATCTGTGGAAAGACCTGAAAACAAACGCTCTCCTTCTAATGTGACAGAGCTTGAGTTGTTTTGTAAAGAGGAATGGGCTAAAATGTCAGTCTCTACATGTGCAAACCTTGTAGTCATACCCCAGAAGACTTGCTGCTGTTATTGCAGCAAAAGGGGGTTCCACAAAGTATTAAGTCATGCTGTATGAATACTTATGCACGCCCCACTTTTCACTTTTCTATTTTTTGAAAAATAACAGAATCATGTATCATTTTGCTTTCACTTCACAGTTGTCTGTTACTTGTGTGTGAACTTTCAGTAAAAAAATCAAAATAAAATCTTTACGTTTAGGGTTGTAAACATGACAAAATGTGCAAAAGTTCAAGGTGTATTAGTACTTTCGCAAGGCACTGTATATTTCAGAGTAACCCTGTTAATTTTGGTCATTAGTTCTTCTCCTACTGAATCGCGCCGATCTATTTTCTGTAATTTATTGTGTCATAGCTGGAACACAAAACTGTCCTCCACATTTTTCATTTTCCGATCATGATTTCATTTACATCATTGTACATTCATATACCCCCACACCCCAAACATGGAGTTCTCGTAGATTTGCAGCCTGAAAATGCCAGACCAGCTCATATATATTGCTTTCCAAATGTCTGTTAGCGGCTAAAGGGGAGCGGAGAGATTCGCCGATGGTCCGTTATTGGAGAATATTGGATACACCGGCACTTGTCAGCTTTCATTTCCGTTTACCCCCGGTGTGGAGGTACAGTCCACTCCGGCAGAGGCAGGAAGAACAAGGGAGATAACACAATGATACGGCAGAGGGAAGGGCTCGCTAAACGACCAAGGAACAAGCCCGTAGGATGAATGTTCGCTGTTTCTGGTCAGACTGGGGTTATTTGGGGAACTCTTTTCAAATGCGTTAGTTTGTCACCAAGATCTTGTATTGATGATGGGAGAGAGGGATCACATACCGAAGAAGGTCTGGACTCTGTGGTGAAAATAGTCGTTTTCTGGTGGGGACTGGTGGGCCTTAGAAACTGTTCCCATGAACTGTTTGGAGCAAAAAACGCTGACATTTGAAAAGGTTTTCGTTAAACTCTTGAAACAATATCTCGACTTTGGTAGCTCCTACTGACTCTAAACTTTCCAGTCTTTGACTTGACACTTTTTGTTTCCAGGGCGATTTTGTTTTTACGATTTAATCTCTTATGAATAGCTTATGAATAGCTTATTCAAAAACTAAACAAGATCCACATTCCTCTATGAAAAATCTTTGCAACTAGTATATCACAAAATAAATGACATTTTTCACAACATTTCATCCCAAAATAAGATTAAATACACACATTTCTTTCATAACAGTGTTTTAAATAGTGAAAAAGTAGCATTGTGTCTTGCTGAGCATTCGCAGCATGTTTGATATTGCTGGGATGTTTCATTTTCACCGACATTTTAGGCGCTCTTTTGATGCTGCAACATACCGCATTAATGTGTCACTTTTAAGTCCAGACTGGATCTTCTTTTTTTATGTCCAAAATTGATCACAACTGGGTCCTGGGTGGGGTTTATGTAACAACATGTACATTATTCTGCAAAGACATGACATACCAGGGCTAACGTGTCCAAAACATTGCCATACTGCTGTCACTATTACTCTGTGATAGTTTGTCCAGCCCTGCTTCTGCCTTCACTCATTATCTTGCTAGTGCTGTGACAGTTTGGAGTAACAGAGATGGCAGGTAATACAGTAGTTGGTCTAAACAGTTGTTGGAAGTGTGGCTATTATTCCCCCATCTGTCCATAACGCTCCCTCATTTACTTAATTAGCATCGCGCCTTCCGAGCTAACAACCGGCATATGTCGCTTTCAAGGCTCACCCCAAGCAGGTTGTGTCCACGATGGACTGGAACATGGAAATGAGGTGAACCTCTCCTCCTAAAAGCCTTGTACCGTATTGATGGGCGATACCAGTGATTATTGTTTCAATTTGTCACCAAGTAATGCCCAGGCTAAAGATTGCGACTTTGATCCGAAATCTATGGCTTGCAACAAAATGTCCTAAAATAAGCATCGCAAAGGATAAGTTTAGTCTTTTATTCCAACATTGACTACTGTGTAAAAAAAAAGTTTTCATTTGCCGTGTCTTGCCTTAAATATCAGGACATAACGTCTCAAGTGAGCCACTTGAGACGTTTGCTTGCTTGAAAAAGTAGTTTATATTCCAACACCGACGTAAATTTGAAAACAAGCCGAGAAAAGTCTAAAATGCCGAGCGATCTAATTGAGTTCATAGGATCGTAGGTAGCCTTTCAGAGAACACTTCATCAAAACGTGTGCATGCGTAGATATGCCAAGAGTCATTATACCCCTATAATAACTGCAGAAATGACATCATCATGAGCTGTGGAACCATTAAAACATCTCTCATGTCCCTATAAATGCTCTGACTGCATGCGCCAAGGTGACCCAACTTCGCCTGCTTTCAGATGGATACTTGAAGATGCAATGTGGGCACCGCGTTTCATTTCACGACTAAATTTCATGATTGATATGAGACAGAGGAAACAAATTCAGTTGTAATTGCATTGCATAAGATGCAGCTGAAGTTGTTTTAGACCATAGTTAATGTGTTTTTGATTAATAAAAAATGCTTTTTAATGACATTTAAGGTCTTTAATTTTGGCATAATTCATTTACTGCCGTTTTAATGCCCCACGGGAAACCTGTTATCATATCATAAAGCTCTTGGAATTTAGTTTATATGAATCTGTTTGAATCAGGTTGAACCTATAACTGCAACCTGTTATCAAGACATTGCATTTGTTTCTGCACAATTTGAGTGCAGAAATGATCATACTGTAGGAACCACCTCATGACATCACCTGGTGGAACACTGTTTCGACCTTATGAAAATGAGGTAAACTAAATAAAATAAGCAGCGTTACTCAAACCTATGAGGATTAAATAAACACATCTCCAGGTGTTTATCATGAGGTAACATCAATATAATATGGTTGTCATGGGAGTCAAAATGCTGTTAGCTATTCAGAATTCAGAATGTTCCTTCTTTGAATGGCTAAATATCCCCAAAATCCATTTAGCTGATTAAGGGCTTAATGGATAATGATCGAAAGTGTGTGCAGTACTATACCATCCCATACTGCGGATTTTACGGACTGTTTTAATGTGGCCACTGAGGAGCATCGATCATTGTGGTGACACGCGACTGTGACTGGATGAAATCTGATATTTAATAAAAGGCCAGTGTCTGCCAGATAAAATGGCAAACCAATATATCTAACCTACGTAGCATTTCTGTTATATTGCACAGTTCGGGGGAAAAGGTTAGCGCGTTGCACCGAGATTTGTTATCACTAATGGGCTGGTGGGAATTACAGTAAAGGAAAGAAGAGCGACAGAGCCCGGCCAATCATGTCGCCCCTTTGGATTATTTATGCTGACTGGCTAAAATGGTAGCTCTATATTCATGGAGCAAATGCACAATTAGTTTAATATGTTAAGGCACAGCTTCCAATCGCTTTCTAGATGGCAGGACAAAGTACAGAGAATAAAGCAAACCTTTTCTTATGCTATTGGAAAAACTTTTTTTTACATGAAAGACAGTTATCATTTCACATAATGTAACTTGTAGCTGAGTGTCCCGCGGGGTCCAAAGTTTGTACTTTGAAAAAATTAGAGTGTTCAAAGCAGGCCCGGTCGCCTGAATACCGCAGCTACTAATAATGGAATAGGACTCCGGTTCTATTTTGTGGGTATATGAACTTCAGTTGTATTGAAGTTAATAAAGTGTAGTTGTTCTCAAGAGCTGATGTAACAAGTGTTATTTAATCCTATTTATAATTTAGTCTTATCTCTTATCTTGTCCTAATATCGACCCTTGAGGTACCCCACAAAAACCTAAAAAAAAAAAAAATCTTTGTCTCTAGCCTCATGTTTTCCTGATTTTTACATTATATATACTGTAATATTAAGTACTTACAAAGTGTAGTGGTCCTAATATAAACCTTTGAGGCATCCCCTGAGCCTCCTTGTCTTTTATAAGTATCATTTGATAAAGAGTAGTGGTCCTAATATCAATCCTTGAGGTACCCACAAAAAAAACGTTTTTATATATATAGTCATAATAAATATAGAGTATTTAATTTTATTGAGGGATAGCTCAGTCCAGTCCATGACATTTGAAAATCTACTGCTATTGACACTGAAGTGGTTTACCTCATTTCTGCGTCATTGCACTATTTCAGATATTGCACAGCCACACTGACAAAGCTCACATTCAGTTCTACTCAGAGCCATTCCAGTGCTTCCTCATATACTGCCAACCATATTCCCTGTCCCCGCAGTGCAGACTCATAAAGACCGTTCACTGCAAATGGAGAGACCAAAACAAGCCCATAATGGTTTTATGTAGATGTTAAAAACTCTGATTCCGACCTCTGTAGAGAACATTCTATTACATTTCTAACTGCATCCGTCGTTATTCCATCTATGCTCATTTGTATTCTTGTAGGAAATTAACTCCTCTTTCCTGAGTTGGCAGAGATGATGCTTAAAACGTCAAAGGGGGTTAGAAGAAAGGAACTAATTACAATGCAAGCAGCTAGTTTTAGCAGTGGGAGGGTTGTGGTAATCGGGTATCTTGAAGGGAAAAGCAACAGGGGGGTGCCTAGTCATCACGACATCTATTGCAAGTAATGGGAGAAAGAAGGATTAAGAGTGTTCACGTTTGTCAAGATTTGCTGTTATGATCGCAAGACTTACTCTCTCAATGTAATTTCACTACAACAAGGAAACAAGGAAATTGTTAAATCTACCTAGTAATATGTGTCCTGTTTTCACTTAAAGTAACTTAACTCCATAGGTTTGTATGGGATTTTACTCTACAGGCAAATCTCCACTTTAAGTAACACCTACAGGCTTCCCATTTTCTAGTCTCATTCTACTTGTTTTGCCAAAAGGATTTGTAGACCCCCCCTAATTTGACCAAATGTGAGATTTACAGATTTTCTCAGTAAAAATAGTTTTCTCAAAGGCATACAGTACATCACTGTGTCTAAAATGGTGACAAAATAAACTTTGAATTTAAAGGCAAGACACAGCAGGCGAAATGCTTGATTATTCACGCAGTGGTTTAATGTATAAAAAAGACTAAATTCGCCCTGTACAAGGGTTATTTTATGATGTTTTGTCATTACTGAACTTTCCCAAAAAAACACCCCAAAAAAACCCACCCAAAACAAGGCAATGGAAATTTTACATGTTTAACTTATTAATATCTTAATCCAAAACTTAAGTCTTGTTTCTCATCAGTGCATAGAGTGATTGGCCCATTTCAAAAGAACAAAACTCAGCAGTGACTTAGTGCAATGATTCCTTGTAACCATAGCTACCGTTGCTTTTTCTAACCGTTTTCAGCCCCAGTACATCAACGTTTTTTTTTAACTTAAAGTTGGCCGGTTGCTTTAATGTCTCCAACTGCCCTTGTGTTTCAAAACTTTAATCCACACTTCTTTTTTCCCCTATAGCATCTGCGCGCGCTATACCCACCATCTGCCGCGCGTTAGCGAGCGAGCAGCCTTTACCGAGCCACCTCCGAAACCCAGAGCCAAATGTATAGGATTCCCTCTGATCTTCCTTCAAATAAACACTTTCCGGTTGGGTTTGTAGCCTGTATGCGCGCACACAGGACGTATAATGGGTTACACAGAGGTGGAAATTAAAAGTAATCACGGACGGTGATGCAAACAGCGTTGCTTTTGCGGTGGATGTGCGAGCGCGGTCTCCGATGACTCTCTGATTGCATATGAAGTGTGCGCTGATGGAACCATATAAAGAACGTCTGTGCCGTAGTATGTAACTGAGTAATATGGACTCGGCTAAATGGGGATGATAACGCAACAATGAAGCACATAGCATAATAAATGGACCAACACATGAGCACGTAAATAAATAGATCACACTTCACTGTTCCATGAGGATCTCTCGTTTACGTTACTACTCTGGTTTCTGTTACAATAAGCAAAGCATTACTCCGACTTAACTACTGTTTTTTTATACATTTAAAAGTATAAATGTGAAAAACTACAACGTTACAGAGGTGAACCGGAAGTACAGCCCCGTTAGACAGTTCAACATGGAGGGTCTGAGGGAAAGTTTGGATGCATTAGGTGCAAAGTTTAGACGGAGGATGGCCTTTCTCGCTAAAGCAAAGCTCACATAGACAAACCTGAGAGTCATCGGCTCGCATCACCAATGAATTAAAGGCTTGTTGTTCAGCGTTCATTATCTCTCCATCCTTCCCGAAAAAAAGAAAGAAAAAAGAAGTGAATATTGACATTGCTGATCCCGTGAGAATGCACATAAAAATGACCTGATGTCCTGGGGTAATTTCATGTTACCGACTTCCCCAGGTAATTCTAATCCCTTGCGCAACTTTTTATGGGGAGAAAAGTTAATATTAATGTCTAATTTAGTGGCACAGCGGCTGTATGGGTGGTCAACATGGCGCCTTTACTTTCCAACCCGGTGGCCTCTTGGATACTCCAGGATAAATTGTTTAGGGTTTCTCATTGGTTTTTACAGTTTATGGATCTGTGTCCTTCCAGTTAGTATAGCTGTAAGTCCCTTCATGGTCGGGCACCAAAGTACATCTCTAATATGTTAAAGCCGTATGAACCACCTCAGGGAGGGGTCTCCTGGTCTCCTGGTCAGGACTAATCAAGTTTTGTTCAATTAATTAATTTTACATTGCACTAAATTGTTGGGTACGTGTGAAACGTAATTTCGTTTTTATGTTGCATAAGAATGACCAATAAAGCTATCTATCTATCTATCTATCTATCTATCTATCTATCTATCTATCTATCTATCTATCTATCTATCTATCTATCTATCTATCTATCTATCTATCTATCTTATTTACTGCTGCCTGTGGTAATTGATTGTATTTTTATATATTTTTATGAGTTGTATCGATTGAATTGTTTTATTGTGTTTTTATTGTGTGTATGTGTTTTTTATTGTTGCTGTGAGGCACATTGAGTTGTCTTGTGCATGAAATAAATACATTTGCCCTGCCTTGTTATGAGTCCAAACAAACCCAGACCTATTCCTTATACTTATAATTAACCCCCACCTGAACCGAGCGCATTTTCTCGGCTTTACCTGAATCTAAAAGCTTCGCGACTGGAGCTTACAGACTAGTGGCCAGTGTGACGCCTCATTTGAAAGCTAAGAACTACAAAACTGACCTAAACTGGTGTCATCACTTTTTAGATTAATTTTGTTCAATTTTTCTTTTTCTTTTGTTGCGTCACATTTTTTGCGCTACTGTGAAGCTTTGTTCAAGGAGCTTTTAGATTTGGGTAAAGCCAAACCCGGAGAAAATGTGCTCAGTCCAGGTGGGGGTTAATAGGTTTAATATTATGCTGTTTAGTTTCTGAATGAGAAAGAAAGAACGTCTGGTTACAGATTTGAAATATTTTTCCTCTTATAACAAACTCATGAACCCACAAACCTATATCCCTTTTCCTAACCTCAAAATCAATCAAACTCATATTTATTATCATCATGAGCATGAAAAATATAACAAAAAAGAGCCCATGACAATCTCCTTGCATGGACAAAATGACCAGAAATTCTAAAGTCCATAAATGACGACATGGAAATTCTAAAGTCGACATGGCGAGTATTTGTAGGAAACATAAGGCCCATACAGCGAGATGGTCTGTGGGTCTTTCTCTACAGAGTTCTCCCTGTGTCCCATCAACCTAAAACATGCACAATAGACTCTTCTTCCCTAAGCGCGCACAGTAAAATCCCGGTATGATTACACAAAATGCCTCTCCACATTTCAAGATATAGCACATAAAGCAGTTAGCGCTCATTTGCCGCTCCATATAAAGAGCATCTGCGCCATTTTATGCGACGTGATAAGCTTTAACTGTGCACCTGTCTGTGGATAGACATGGAACTTCTTTTTGATATATATAATTTTTTTGTTTTTTTTTGGGGGGGGGGACGCGCTCGAATGCCAGCCGGTGTTTAGCAAAAGCTTAGCGCACAAACGCGAGCATGGAATGGAAGAAGAAAAAAACAAACAAAAAAACAGCCCAAAACATTCAGCTGGGAACACAGTGCAGCTAATTAGCGGAATTAGCCACAGATCAAAAAGCTCAATTAAAGCAGGGCGGACGGGGGTGGGGGGCGGGGGAAGGCGGATGGACGCTCATTTGCATCACAACAACTGCTCAGCACGGTCAGAGGGGAGCCAGAGTCTGAAATATCCAAATAAAGTAAACGCACAAAGATTTCTGTGAGGTACAAATGGAGTCAAATGTGGAAAGAGTCACCTGGACTGTGATTGAGAACGAGGGATGAATATATTCTGACTTGAAGTCTGTGTAAGTTCTCAGTCGTACAGGAGTTGTCCATCTTCAATGAAGGTACTTGAGTCATCTTCTGTACTCGGTAGTTGAAGTCTCCAAACGTTTCGCCTCTCATCCAAAAGGCTTCGTCAGTGGACAAAGTCCCGCTCAGCACTCAGCGTGGATAAAGACGTTGCGTGCCATGGTCTTTATCTACGCTGATCTACGCCTTTTGGATGAGAGGCGAAACGTTTGGAGACTTCAACTACCGAGTACAGAAGATGACTCAAGTACCTTCATTGAAGATATTCTGACTTGAACTGGAACAAGTTCAAGTCTGAATTATTTATGACAATGAAACAAACATACGCGAAAAAGAATTTAAGCCAGTGGGTAGGTGAACACTTAGCAGGGGCTACTTGGAAATATTTCAGATGTAAAAAGAAGGCGAAACTGAACAGTATTTCAATATTATTTTAAAAGAAAACTTGGTTTCCATGATAATTCGCAGTAAAAGGTTTGATTTCAGAGTGATTTCAATATCAAATTAAATCAAACTTTATTTATAAAGCGCTTTTCATACTGAAAGGTATCACAATGTGATTTAGAGATTACAGCATTTAAAACAATAATAATAATAATAATAATAAAGCATTGTTTTTATATAGCGCTTTTCTGGACACTCAAAGATGCTTTACATTGCATTATCCATTCACTCCATACTTGGTGGTGCTAATCTACTATTGTAGCCACAGCTGCCCTGGGGTAGACTGATGGAAGTGGGGCAACCAGTCTGCGCCATCGGCCCTCGGACCACCACCAACCACTCACTACATTCAGCCGGCCTTCCTGGTGTTCCCAAATGGTCTCCCATCCAAGTACCGACCAGGCTCTTCCCTGCTTAGCTTCCAAGGTCTGACGGGATCGGGCAGAGCAAAGGCGGTATGGCCACAACAATACGCCTGGCACACCCTCCCATCCCCTCAGATCTCTCAATCACCACTCAAACTTTTACCCCACTGTCTATGCACACACCCCCTCACTCACTAACAGGTGCTCGTCATATAACCAGAACATCATGAAAAAGTGTAAAGCGAGACATGTAGCCCCCATTTGTTATCATTTTGACCATCATGGCTCACAGCTTGTAAAAGCCCCAAATCAAAAATCTCAGAAAATTTGAATATTTAAAAATTGGACTGTAAGCCATAATCATCAAAACTACAACAAAGGCTTGGCATATGTCACTCTGCACGCAACAAGTCCATATCACACACTAGCCTCACATTTCAAGCCGAACAACAGAAGCAAATGACACTGACAACCATGACACTCCAATCACACGATGAGCACCTGCATGAGGCTGGGTACAGATGGACAAGAGTGGAAACCCCAATAAATCGTTTTAACTGCTCTGATTCGGACTTGATTGGGGACTGGGGCTGAGATTATGGAAGTCGGAGAGAGAGTCTTGTTTCATTGCGGAGAAATCAGTGTAGACCTTTCACCAATAGATAAATAAAAAGATACATAGAGTGCTTTCCAGCGCTGGTTGTCAACTTTCTCTGCTTTGCTATAATCCAGGGAAGTTTATTTAAAGTTCAGAATGTAAGGAGTGACTTTGCGTGAGGATAAAGGTTAGCGAAAGCCTGAGAAAGTTTATTCACTTGACTTATCTGATCTACGCTGAACTGTGCAATATACAGCACACTCACAGGAGAAATATGTGCTGCGAGAAGCGGCTTCTGGCTGCGCAGAAATACATAGATTACACAAAGTAAATGAGTAATAGTGCTGTTGGTAGTTCTTGAATCGAAAGTAATGGACTACTGACTTCTTCTAATTCTCCAACCTCAAAAACATGACTCTTTTGTCAAAATGTTTGTAAAAGCACTCTGCCTACAGGAGTTTTCCAGTCACCAAGACTTGAACTAAACAGCGCCTTTATTTTTTTCCTCAAAGCAGTCACATGTGCGTGGTATAGTTTACACTCGCACTTTTTACCATCTCACAGCTCACTATACTTTAGCCTCCATTTGTCGGAGCACCGGACACATTCTCGCTCTTTTGAACACATTCACGGTTAAAGCCACGCTGCGTCAAATTTTACCCAATATATAATATCGAAATACAAGCATTTATTTTATGACAGATATTTTCCTCATTGAAAAGTACCTCATAAATATACAAACAAACATGTGCCTTTGCTGTGAGCGGCTCAGCCCTCCTGAGACATGACTGTAACTTTACCGGGTACGTCTCCAGCTCGTCTCCATGGATATGTTACTAAAGTCTGCAGAATTTGAGATTCAAACAGTCCTCATCCAAATCCATTCTTTGCTTACCCACTGTAGACATAGCATTTTCTGTGTCGAGCTGGTCATTGGGAGCATGTTTTGTGTTGATAGTCCAAAATGTTACGCAGTGTGCCTTTAAGTTAAAGGGATATTTCAGGATTTTTGACATTGGGCCTCATTTCCTAGTTATCCAGAGTGTTGTTTATGTCTGGAGATATTTTTTTCTTAAATTCATGCAGTTCTTATATTTGAAGAGTCTAGTGGCGCTAGGCTAGGGCAAGGCTAAAGCATTTCTATGGTATCAGTTAGCCTGCATTAAAAACAGTCTGACCCACTCCACAGTGCACCTGAGGTAAATCACTTATAACGCCAGACTAACTATATAAATGTCTGTGTCGATAGAATAATTTGAACCATTTTGCATTTAAAATAACTTATATTTGAGCAGCATCAGCTTCATGGCTGTAAGCTAACGCAGCGGCGGAGTGATCTGCGAGAAAATAGTCCCTCAAAATGCGGTAATTCATGTGATACAAGGTCAGTTATATTTCAAAAATTATTCTATTAACACAGACATTTATATGGTTAGTCTGGTGTTATAAGTGATTTGGCTCAGGTGCACTATATGACTATGACTATAACTAGGAAATGAGGCTCTATGTCAAAAATCCTGAAATATCCCTTTAAGGCCCTCAATGTCATTTACTAAGGGGAAAAAAAGCTCAACTTGTTACTGCATAAGTTAATCATTATCACAAACAGTCTGGATAAAAACACTTCCAACTGTAGTTTTGGCTGAAACAATGACACATTCTGTGCTCAAAAGTTGTCAGTTGAATCAAGTTTGCTTTTGAACATCATTTCTCTGCTTCATGGAATGTTTTCCAATCTAAAAAAAAAACTCTATTATGCATTTAGACGGGTGGGTCATGCAAAATTAACTTTTTAGAGCTTTTTACAATGTTGTAGCGTTTTTCCTAATTGAAAACAGACCTGGAGGAGTGTTTAGAGCCGTTTAGCGCATCTTTGAGTGATCTTTGGATCTTCTCCGGTGGCTTTCCTCACCTCTCCATCTCTTGCTGAGCTTCATCCTCTCATTACGAAGCGAAGACAATCGCCATATCTTCACTACAGCCACACGAATCTTTATTGAAACAGCTGCACAGAGAAAGGGAGCGGGGTAGCGGGGTGGGAGAGGCTTATGTGTGGTGGTTTCAGCTGTTTCATCAAATGAGAAAAGCACTTTAATTCCATATATAATAGGTCACAGTTATAAGAGTTAATCACGTTTTACAAATGAAGCACCAGCGTGTCATTCATTAGTACGGGACATCGCGCCGCCGAACCGTGACCCACATTTTCTCCGGCTTTTTCCAATCCCAGCCTTAATTAAGAGTATAACGGAGCATCCGCTTGTGTTTGGCGCATTTATACGTGGTCAAGCCCCCGGAGGGCCCGACCAGCCGTGCTCCCGGACACGGCTCGGACCGGCGCGGGGCCAATTTCGCGGCTGCGCTAATTAACCGCTTAGATGCCACATGTTTGCCCGCTAATTAAATAGCAGCGCGGCGCACCGGCGGCAGGCCCGACACGCGCGCTGGGGGTTTCCGATGCGGCGGAAATGTCAGGCCATCTGTAACGGCTGTTTTACATAATTTGTTTGCTAAAATAATGCGTGTTTATGACCTTCCCGCTGCCAAATTTGGGCTGATGTCTTGGGAGCTATTGCGCGTCTTGCATAAAGTTCACAAAAACAAAAACACCCTTTTAGATTAAGAAAAGCTATCCCAGACTTTATAATTTGTTTTCATACATGAGATTAAAACAAGGTCGCTGCAGGTGAAAAGAGAATCAATACATTAAGATTTAGATTCAGATAATCAATAACTCACACCCACTATTCTATATGATATAATATACACACATACAGTCATATACATATACAATCATAATGCCTCTCAAGCTTAAGGTTGCTACTATAAGCATACTCCTGTAATTGTAGTTATGTAGATTGGGGGTGTGAGTTATTGATTGTGAAGCCCCAGAGCTTGCATGAATGAATGTAACATATAAGACATATAGGACAGACAGATAAGTCTTAATTTTTTTTTACTATTATTATTATTTGTGTGTTTTGTTGTTGTTGTTGTCTATTGTTGTTTTTGTCTCTTAATTTATACTAATGTGTTCGTCTGTTCTATGTAGGAATTTGTTTTGTTTGTTTTTTCTATGTGTCCTTAATTTAAAAAAAAATAATTACAAATCACAAAAAAAGATTTAGATTCAGTTTTAGACTTTTGCTGTAGAAAAATATATTGTGAGTTTTCTATCATTGTATGTTTTCAAATAAAAAGACATTTTATGCATAAAAATGACCAACATTGCCTATATTTTCAGCGACAAAATCTTAATATTGGTTAGCCCCTGGTTTAAATTTATGTTTAAAACATAAATTTACCAAAAACTTTAATTTTGTTGATAAATTGGTTACAAAGATTTGCTCAAAGTGCTCTTGTTTTGTTACCGAATACGCTATTTATAAATGAATAGAGCTGTAAAAAATTCAAGTTCTGCCTTGTTTTTTGGGTTCAACGCTCAATAAATCAGGCAGGAATAAGATATTTAAAAAATCCCTCTGAAAAACCACTTTAACCGAGCGCATTTACTCCGATTCGGCTTTACCCAAATCTAAAAATTTGAGTTTACAGCCTATAGGCCAGTGTAACGCCTCATTTGAAAGCTAAGACCTACTCATCTATGCTTCTACTTCGTTATGATTGTCAGATTTTTGTGGCTTTTTTGATATGTTTTGGTCACATTTTGTGTGGCTTGATCTTACATCACACACAAAAAACTAAATGCGGCTAAAACGCGACAAAAATGCCACAAATAAAATGTGACAAAAATGCATTTAAAGAAAGCAACAAAAATGGGACAAGAACGTGACGAAAATGCAACAAAAAAAAGCAATGAAAACGTGATTAAAAAAACACAGCAAAAACGACTTAAAGGTGATAATAAAAACAAGGGTGAAGCTTAGTAGAGTTTGGAGGTCTTAGCTTTCAAATGAGGCCTTACACTGGCCTATTGGCTGTAAACTCTCCAGTCGAAAAGATTTTAGCATGGTGAATTTGAGCATCTGGAAAAGTGCTATACAAGATCATGGAAACCCCTTAACCCCCACCTGACCAAAGTGGGGGTTAAGGGGTTGCCAGTTAACACTAGATACAAAATGTCAATATTTGTGCTAGCGACAAAACGTCATATAATAATCATCGTTAAGTGTCTGGCATAAAACTAAGATGTTAAGGGAGAAAACTGTTTCCGTGCCGTCGCGACTTCTTTGTAGCGCCTCATTTTTTGACAGTTCCAGAAGTGACTGAAAAGAAGTTTATCCCAAAACTCATCTCAAACTCGCATTCCGATTGTTTGTGTCTTAACGTCCGTCTGCTGGGGATTTCCATCATCTCAGTCCCATATGCCGCCGAGCCAATAATTATGGATCGGCAACATGCCTCGTTGGATGCCATAAAAGTGTCACGGGCGCTAAAGAGAAGAGCGATGTCCCGTCCATCCATTAAAAACTGCGCTCCGACGTGCTAGCATGTCGGCTCAAACATCGCCCCAACATGGCCGCTGAATGATGGGGCCCATAAATCCACTCGCGACACAGTTACCCAATAGTGATCTAGTGTTGAGCAGAGCGGTAGTACTTCTGCAGGGGGAGGGCTGATTGGATATGCACAATGCCTTCCACCAACAGATTTTTTGGAACATTTCGCAACTTTAGAAGCACAAGGCGTCGGATTTTTACGATGTAACTTAACTGTTTTGATCTGAGGCTGCTGCAGCTGGTCAGGTCGAGGTTCAGCAACACTATGTGCCCAAAGAATGAGAAATCAGCTGACGACTGGAACATCCTGAATGACCAGGTTATTCCATCCATGGTTTTCTTCTTCTTCCCTGATGGCACGGGCATACTCCAAAATGACAATGCCAGGATTCATGGGGCTCACACTGTGAAAGAGTGGTTCAAATAGGAATAACAGAGAAAGTAGCAATAAACTAAGACCAGAAATCGGCACTTTGGTAGTTACCATAGTTACCGCCACAAAATTTTCAGCTGCCCTCCACCTCAGTTTTAAATAATAGGCTCTTTAGAATGTTGTGATGTCACGTGAGCGCAACCTTTGGGGCTCAAACTGGTATTAAATCTACATTTATTGGGTAATGATGACACCGCTCAACATTTTTTACCGCATACGCTTATTGAAAATACCACAAAGAAGGTCTAAAACGGGTTCACCTGCAGTTTCGGCTGAAATTGACCACTTTGTTGGATTTTTTTTTTTTTGCACAAAAGTTTCCCTTTATGTCTCTTTCCTCTGTTTGATGAAATGTTTGCAAATCCGCATCTGCATTTGTGGCTTTAAAATATAGTATTTGGGCTTTAAAAATCATTATATTTGACTTAGTTCTGCCTGTATAAACCCTGGGGACCTCAGAGGCACTACAGGGGGCCCCCAAAGCTTGTCGACAAAACAAGTACATGTACTATTTTAAACAGTATTTAACCACAGACATGACTAGATATTGCCTTTTTATGTATTTTTTGAATCAACTATTATTAATGAGAGATTTTCAGATCGCTAAGGGGGCAGCAATGTCCCGGACTTTGGGAATGGCTGCACTACTGGGTTAACGGAGAGTGTACTGTATATACAAAGCTATCAAAAACAAAGTCTGTGAACAGCGGTACTGGTAAGAAATACCTCTTTGTGGATGCGATTTGAGAGCTGAAATGACCAGAATGAGTGAAACGTCATGTCATGGCGTCAAAATTCAGGCTTACGCACACGCATGAATAAAACAAAACGCAATTCCAATAAAAAAGCATTTCGTATCGATGTTTTACGCTGCTAACTTTGAAATATTGTCAAGGCTAGTTGGGCTTTGGCCCCGGAGCACCCTCTTCAGGCAGCAGTGGGAATGGCACGTTAGAAAACAAGCTTCATCTTTCATCGGTGCCACTAAATGGGAGTGCCCGGGCCCCTATTGAGGTCCATCCGTCAGCTCCCTCGCCCGTGTGGAGGAGAAGCGCACGGAAAGGCAATCTGTACATACCAATGCTACGTGCGCTCGATAAGTGACCGCCGCGCCACAAACTCGTGTTGACGGGGGACATGCTAGCGTAAATGTAACGCTGTGGGAGTCGGACATCGGGGCGTGAGCAACAACTTCTAAGTGTCCCGCTTGGGTTGTTTTTCAATCAATGGTTTTGTATAGCCCAATATCACAAGGAGTTGCCTCATAGGGCTGCACCGAACATTAAGGCAATAAAACAGAGCAGTAAATAAGACAATTTAAAGTGAATCAAATATCCAGGCAAACATAATGTCCAAATAAGCGTCAGCAGTGGGTGGCGCGGGTGTCCCTTGTCCTTAGACTCTCCAGCACGGCAAGGAAAAACTCAAAAACCCGGGGGGAGACAAGAGAAACCTTGGGGAGAACCACAGAAGGAGAGATCCACTCCTATGGACGGACAGGCTATAGAGACCCAGGGCCGATGGAGTCCCTTAAGCAGACGGGCCAAGATCGCAGACCGTTAAGTCCTTGTTGTCAATCCAGTAGGCAGGGGGGGGAGGGGGAGTGGGACAGGGGACACCATGTGAATAGTAATGAACAGACTACAGATAAAATAAATATTGTATCATAATGAGACAAAGTTTGCAGTAAGAAGAGGATAGCGCTCAGTGTACCGTACTTCCCACAGCAGTGTTTCTTCTAAGGCAGCTTTACTTCAGGCTGTGGGTTAGAGCTTTACCTAACTGACCTGATCATAAGCTAATTCAAAGAGGTACGTTTTTAGCCTAGTCTTAAATGTAGGGACTGTGTCTGCTTCTTTAACGTGAGCTGGGAGTTTATTCCATAAAACTGGAGCTTGGTAGCTAAAGGCTCTTCCTCCTACAGTGATTTTGGAGACTTGGGGAATCACTAGTAGCCCTGAGTTTTGAGAGCGGAGTCTCTGGTTGGCCGATATGGAACGATAGTGTCTTGGAGATAGAGCGGAGCCATACCCTTTATGGCTTTAAATGTGAGGAGCAGGATTTTAAATTTGATTCTAAAGTCAACAGGAAGCCAATGGAGAGACTTTAGCACAGGTGTAATGTGTTCTCTTCTCTTTGTACGTGTTAACAATCTTGCAGCTGCATTTGGAACTAACTGAAAACCTTTTAGGGAACTTTTAGGACACGCTGCTAGCAGGCAGTTACAGTAGTCCAGCCTTGATGAAACAAATGCATGAATAAGTTTTTCTGCATCACTCTTAGGTAGGATGTTTCGTATTTTAGCAATGTTGCACAGGTGAAAGAACGCAATTTTACAAGCCTGGTTTATATGTGTTTTAAAAGAGAGGTCTTGGCCAAACAGAACTCCAAGGTTTTCTACTGTAGAGCTCGTCGATACGCTAACATTATTTAAAAAATTGTTTCAACATTAGTAAATCATTTGCCCATTGAAATTGTTGATTTAAAGGGTGACTTTTTTTGTTTTTGTATTCCTGCAAATTCAATCTGTCTCCCTCTCCCACACTCAAAACGCCACTTGGAAAGCTCAAAATATGATTCTAAGTGTGAAACATATCTCAAACTGAGTGTTCTGCTTGCTTTGGTCATTTCTTCTTCTTCTGCCGAAGCGCGCCGATCTGAATTTCCTGGATTTAATTTCTTAATAGCCATCTTCCCATTCCTTTTGAAGCCCTTAAAGCTTTAGTGGACCATTTCTGAGCTGTTAACTGCGTTTATCGCGTCGCCATTGATTTGTTAGCAAACCTTTGGCTCAAATAGAGGCTTGTACATTGCTTTTGACGTGTTTATGCCGCCTTAGCAAGCGATTGGCAACGGTGAACAATACATTAGCTTTTGGGTCTCGTGAAAAAAGAAAGCGTTTGCGAAAAAGTACATGAAATGTTCAAACTAAACGGTTTCCAAAGCACTTCCTCGCGTGAATGCCGACTCCACGACCCGATTTTTTAAAAAGGTCCCATTCGCGCTTGTAAATCCGACACGCAATTTGTTCAACTTTCTCCGTTCCGCCCGCTTCCGAGTTCAACCCTGGCTGGCCTCGCTGAATATTTCCTTTTGTTTATTACGCCGTATTTACATAAACCGGGCCCTTTTGGGAGAAGTCGGAATTTTGAGCAGCCTCATCTCCCTTGAAGAAAACAGAGCTTTCCGTTTTTTTTTTTTTAGTTGAACTACTTAGGCGGTTCACAAGAGAGAAAAAGAGAGAAAAAGAAAATTAAAGTGCTCTGGTACAGTCAGAAACAAAAAAACTAAACGCGTTCAAAGTTAATTAAGCTGAAATTAATAAAGAAAACAAAAGTGTGTGAGCAGCCATGGGAGGGACTCTGAAGAGATTTTCCCGTCGATGAGTCGCTGACCTGAATCTGCCAGCGTTCGGGTTCTGTTGGCAGTGATCAATGACCAATAGGACCGTTAGATATCGCTCCTCTGCTGATGGCGGAGTAGAGAAGCAGCAAAAAAGTGGCAAGATCTTTTCTATTTCATTGCACATTCATGAGCATCGGGGCTGAAACGGAGAGAAGCGGCGTTCGATCCCAACGTATGCGAACAGTTAGCAAGTCTACGCAACTTTTTCAGAGTCCGTGCTCAATGTACAGTATTATTCCTGCATCGTTCATCGCAAATTACGGACGATCCAGATGTTTTCAGCTGTCGTCAACCATCGACCACATTTACGTCTAGTTAGAAATGAGTGTACAGATCTTTTGAGAGTTCAGTTAAGTTTATTTCTTTTTGTGGGGTCGGATACACATCCAATGGCCATTAAACACCATCTTGTCAGAAATTCTATGAACGTCATAAAACGGACAGAACATACCAGGCCATACTTTAGTTATGCGGCTTGCTTTCCTATTCGTTTGTATGTGAATAGAATTCTCAATTGAAATGGGTCCAGGATTTCTATTATTTCTATGGTCCTTACTCGCTGTGAATTAGCATTAGCCTCTTTATCTATTATGGAACCGAGGTCATGGCTGTACTACAGAGATGGTATGGCCCTACAGCATGAGCCAGTATGATAAATAGTGATTTAACTGATCGACTGAGTGATACTGAGAGTCACAGTGAGTTACTGCTAACCAAACACACAAGCCTTACCTTTTCTTCTCCGCTTTGTTGGAGTGTTCCTCAGGCTTGACCTCAACGTTTCTCTTTCACTTCTACTTTCCTTTGCCTTTAGGCCGTGATTCCGCCGTCCAGCGAACATTTCAACATTTACACTGATGTTATAGTCTCGCTCCCTTGTTTGCACATTTTCCACTCACCTCAACATTGACCTCGCACGTATTTTGGAAGTGTGGAATTTCTTGGTGCAAATTCAGGGGGCAAATTCCCCCACAGGGGCAGTAAAATCCACAACGATTACATCTCAGAAACGCTGCTCAGGAACTACAAACATGACATGATCTTTCTGCCGTTTCTTTGCACTTTCTTTACAGTTAACCTTTTGAACCGTGGCTTTGCTCTGCCTACAAATCACGCTCGGATGAAGACGCACACCGTCCTGAGAAAGCTCTTCTCATCTGCCTCTCTCCGATCCTCCACACAGGGGCTTTACCGAGACTCCCCTCGACCTTGAGTTTTCCGTTTTATCCCCCCCCCCTCCCTCTATTTTACTCCAGAAGTCTTCTTTTGTCTCTCAGAAGACCTGCCGGCTTTGTTCTCTGAAATCTCTATTCCCTGTGTAGAGCAGCGGTAAAGTCTAAAAGAAAGCGTGGAAAAGTAGCAGCAGAAAGAGAGAATGCATAGGATGACGGGAGGAATGGGTTCCCGGAAGGATTGAATCACAATCAAATCGAAATTGCAACTTGGCAATGGGCAAGAAATGTCTTCTGCAAACAACAAAATATGTTATTTAGAGAATCGTTTCATGACTTGGACTGTAGATTTCTTGATAGAAGCCGAACAGCAATACTTGTTCAAATCCAAACGTAATTACAACTGTGTCTACTTGAAATATCAAGCAATGTAGATAAAGTTACAGTAACTGCTAATTTGAATACGTAGTGCGTCCCACCAGTTTTTCAACATGCGTTTGTAGATATGATAGTAGAGCATAATTACAAGATACAGAGTCATATCATTTCTATACTTGCACAAGAAAGTCTGCCCTTCTAAGCACACTATTTTCTGGAATATTGCGTGTTCGGCATTCAAAAATAATGCTGCAAATTGAATTTAAGGGTTTATTTTCAGAACTGATTTGTAATGACCAATATCTTCAGCTGTTTGTATGTGTGAAGGGAGTGAGTTCCAGAGTGTGGGGGCCTGGACACAGAAGGCTCTGTCTCCCATGGTCCGCAACTTGGTGTGGGGAACGGTGAGTTGAACTGAGGAAGAGGAGCGAAGCGACCGAGACGGAGTGTAAGTGTGGATGAGGTCAGACAGGTACTGAGGGGACAGGGAGTGGAGGGATTTGTAGGTAAGGAGGAGGATTTTGTACTGAATGCGATATTTTACAGGAAGCCAATGTAGATGGATGAGAGTGGGGGTGATGTGTTGCCAAGGCTTGACGTGAGTCAGGACCCTGTCGGCAGAGTTTTGGATGTATTGGAGCTTGTCCAGGAGCTTTTGAGGGATCCCGGACAGGACTCCATTGCAGTAGTCCAGTCCTGAGGTTATGAAGGCGTGAATGAGTGTTTCTGCTACTGAGTCCGGAAGTGAGTGGTGGAGGCGTGAGATGTTCCTGAGGTGAAAGAAGGCTGACTTAGGAAAGAGCACTTACTTAAAGAGCACTTATTTAATACTCTTTCCAAAGGAAAGGGTGGAATCCAGGATGACACCCAGGTTGCGGACCGATGGGGACGTGCAGATGTTGTTTCCATCAATGGTGAGCCTCAGATCCCCAACCCTCTGGAGCAGTTGTCTGGTAGCCACAACCATGAGCTCTGTCTTGCCAGTGTTTAATTGAAGAAGGTTGGATGTCAGCCAAACCCAGGTCCGGAGTTCTGCAAGGCAGAGGGAGAGGGTTTCGACGAGATATATTAATTTTGGAAACAGATGGTGGTTTGTTGTTTATTTAAATGTAAATGAAGGGATCTGCCACTGACAATAGACAAATTTAGTGATAAGTCAGGTGTCATTTGTTTCCTTTTTTCCCCCCTTTTTTTCTATTGGTGTATCGTGAGGTTACTGTTATCGTTGGCCATGTATCGTGTATCGTATCGAATCGTGAGTGACCCAGTTCTACTTAAATGTTCTGTTAAATCGCCTGAAAGTTACCGTAAAAAATCCACTTTGATATCCACTTGACCCAACGCCGAATCTGTCTAAAACGTCTTTGTTCTCGCCATGTCCTCACCTGTATCCCTTCCTTGCATGTCGTGAAACATCCTCCTCTCCCTTTCCGCGCACCTCCTAACAAGTTTAACCCCTCTCTGCCCGGCGCCACATCAAAGCCTATATTGAGCCCGTCTTAAGCTTGTTTACCGCCGCCGTTCCCCGGGCGCTGCAACCGCTCCGCTCGCCTCTCCTAGGTTCATTCTCACTTTCTTCCTGCTGTGTGAATTAGCGAGAATCGCACCTCCGTGGCTACAGTGCGCGTCTTTTGTAAATTGGCCGCTTTTACCCTGGGGGTGGGCGGAGCTTGTGATTGACAGGGGTGATAATCGTTGTAATGGCGGTATCGCGGTACAGATGCTAGCCGAGGTGCGGGGTACGTAAAAAAGCCTTGAGGTAAGGTAAGGTGGAAGCAGCCGCGGCGATGCCGACTGTGCCGCGAGCCGCCATAATTCTCTTTAATTTCTCATTACTGCGTTCCCACCTCATGTTTTCGCCGTGCTCGGCAAATGAGCCAAGGAGGTATTTCAACCGACTGTCATTAGAAGGCAGTTCTGGCACGCACACCGTTAACTAAGCCGCTACTTGTAATTCTTTTATAATTAGGATGTTCTTGCGGCAGCCTTCTAGTCCTCATTTCCCCAAACTTTTGTTCCAGAAGTTAGTTAGGCTAACTGCTATTTTGGGACGGATCAAATTGCTATTCATGCGAGATAACTAGAGGGATCTTGTCAAAGTCCAGCTTTCTTTGAGAACTACCGAACGTCAGAACCAATGGGATGTGCAAGAAATGTGGAAATTCTGGTTGGATCATTTTAGACACTTAATGCTAATTGTTTGGTCACAAATGTTGCTCTTTTTGTAGCCCCAACATATATAAAAGTAGAGTTAATTTCAGGACACAAAATGAGAAGTGAACATACCCATGTGCCCAGTTTAATGTGACTTGTTAAATGTGATTTTAGAAAAAGCATAAAATTATGTTTTCACACGTAGAAATCATTTTTGGAAATGCCGTTTCCGCGCAAAGAAACAACTGTTTGCCGTGCACTTATCATTCAAAGTGATCTTGATGAGTCAGCATTAAGTAAGTGCTCTTCAAGCTTTAATTTTTAGCTAAAACCAGCCCAGTGAATCAAATGTGCAGTGTAAAAATACAGATGGAGTGCATAACGGCTTAGAATGGGTTTTTGTTGTGTGTGTTTTTTTTTCATGAGGGAGCAACGTCAGAACATAGTTAAAAATTGGTCACTTCCTGTTACTGGTTTAAATTGTAACATCTATAATTTTGAATAAATATGTTTCTACTGAATGTTCTCCTGTTCAGAATTTTTGTATTCCAAACTACACATTCTTACATGTAGGCCTTATTATTATTATTTCAACAGATTTGACTGTGAATTCCTACAAATAGAACTAAATTATATGAACAAAATACTATCCAATATGGTACTGCAGCAATACTACATTTAAAAAGTGGGTACAAAGTCATTCATTTTTTTAAATATTTATATCAGCAGTAAAAAAAAAAGAAGCAAAAAATGCTAAAGCTAAAACAAAACTGTGTTGTGCAATGCTACAAAGGCTAGCTCCTCTTTATCTTATCCTCACGGCCACATTCCCTTACAGCCCAAGCTACGTTCGACCCGCAACTCTTTAATAACAATAAATACTTGCAAATATAGCTTTCCCCCTCTCCCTGGAGTTTCCTGTCACCTCTGCCGGCTCCCCTCGCCCGCCGCGTTCCCACACAGCCGCGGTGGAGGTGTCGTTAGCGCCGCGCTTGCTAATTACTCCGGTGCCAGCTAACGGTGCTTGTGACGCCCGGGTCTCGGGGACGGCAAGCCTCGCTAATTTCAATAAGAGTAAACAAGCAGGAGCGATCCCCGCTGACGACGGCCGATTAATTAGGGAGCATCCGGGAAGGGGCGGGGGGCCGGGGGAAGACGAGGAAGCGGAGGTGAGGGAGAGTTCAAGCTAAATCGGGGATGTTAGCGTCATGGTTAGCTTAGCTGTTGCGTCTTCTATGGTGGGTATATTCAAATACAGTGGTCGCATTGTCTTATTATTTGGATCTGTTGCTTTATAATTGAAAGATAAAATAAAATAAAAACCTCCTTGGGATGATATAAATGTTAATAATACAAGCAAGCAAACATTGTCCATAGCATTACCATTAGCTAAACAATGTGAAAAAAGTAGAGAAATGTGTATGTAAATATAACATCTCCAGTGGGCCATTTTGTATTTTAACCTCTTAACCCCCAACTTAACTGAGCACATTTTCTCCAGTTTGGCATTAAGTCTAAAAAAAAAAAAAATCTTAAAAAACATCAAAATAGCGAACACAAAAAAGTGACACAAATGTGACAATAAAGAGACAAAACGCGACAAAAAAATGTGACAAAGAAGCGACGAAAACGCAATTAAAAAGCGATTAAAAGCAACAAAAGAGCCACAAAACTGTGACCAAAAAAAGACAAAAACTTGATGAAAACACGATGAAAAAAATAAAATGCCAAAAGCATGACAAAATCAGGACATAAAACTTTTGTAGGTCTTAGCTTTCAAATACACTGTTGCTCTCCAGTTGAGAAGCTTTTAGATTTGGGTAACACTGGAACTGGAGAAAATTCGCTTGGTTAAAATCTTTATTAGTCTATTATGGAATGCACCAGGAATCCCAGAAAGTGTAACGCTTTTGACGAAGAGTTTGCTGAACTTTACAAGGCAGTGTCAAGACATTTTCATACGATGACTCGCGTTCACTAAAGCAAGCAACTTCCTATTCCAGCGTCTATTCCCTGGTTAATTCAGTCAGCCGTGTCTGGCGCTGGTTGAGCTTGGATGCTTGTTCCTGTGAAGTGTTTTCCTCACGCCACTACTCTACCTGAGAGCTCCTTCAGCAGCAAAGGAGGGGGTGGGTGGTTGGGAGGGTTATCAGGGGAAGAAGAAGAAGAGTGGTTTGGTCACGGAGTGACAGGAGTGCTTGTGTAACCCCTTAGTTCAACAAGTGGCTTGTTTAGACTGCTCATTGCAAGGGTTTGTTTCTTGGCTTTTTTTTCTTTCATAATCAGAAACTTTTCCTCATGTGAATGTTAACCTATAACTTGAAACTTTTGCAATGGTTGCGCCATTGCGATTGACTGCGGAATAGTAGGCTACTGCTGCAGAAATTGCAAAACATTGTAAAAAATGTAAAAATCCCTATTTAGTTGTATTATAGTTAGCCTGGCCTTAGCCATCCGTAAACTCCGGTCAATTATCTTTTCCCTACATGTACGTCTGGGCTTGATCTCAGTGGCTGCGTTCCATCGATTGAATTTCAACCTACCATTCAGTGAGCGGGGGGGCGGGTGTTATAGGTGACGTCAAGCATTTGCGCCTCATTTGCTGGTTGTAGTTCGGTAATGGCGGCGGATACGAAAAGATACGTAAAGGAAGCTCTTCAATCCGTTCTGGCTCGGCTCCCAAATATCCAGAAATTATAACTGAAGCCTTAGAATGCGCAAGGAATGCTCCCAAGAGTTATGATCGCTGCTTCACGCAACACGGGCGCATTACATACGTCACAACCAAACGCTAGCGAAAATCAGATCCAATCGTTTCAAAGAAGTTCACCCCTCCCACCTGTTAACGGAGCTCAATTGTGAAATTCCAGACCCTTGTACGAAACGAAATGAGTACGAGAGTATGGTAAAACCAGGCTATACTATAGTGCTTTTATTGTGAAAACACCCATGTAGTTGCATAATAATGCTTTTATTGTGAAAATCCTCCTTTAGTTGTATTATACTGCTTTTACTGTGAAAATCCCCATTTAGGTGTATTATACTGTTGTAATTGTAAAAATCCCTATTAAGTTGCTTTATATGCAACAATCCTTATTCGATTTTAAAGTTCTTTTAATGGTTTTTAAATGTCTTAATGGTCTTGGTCCTTCTTATCTTTCAGAAATACTTTTACCTTATGAACCTTCGCGGTCCCTGCGCTCCTCTGGCAGGGGTCTCCTAGTTATTCCTAAAGTCAACAGAAAGACTCATGGCGAGGCGTCTTTCCAATATTATGGCCCTCACCTCTGGAACGACCTGCCGGAGGAGCTCAGGACCGCAGAGAACGTTCATGTCTTTAAGAGCAGGCTCAAGACCCCACAACTTTTAACTGACATTTATTAATTTAGTCCTAATGATATATTGTGTGTGTGTGTATGTGTGTATGGATGTATGATGTGGGGCGTATTGTTTTAAATGTTATCTGTAAAGCACTTTGTGATACCTTTCGGTATGAAAAGCGCTTTATAAATAAAGTTTGATTGATTGATTGATTATTAAGTTGTATTATACTGCGTTATATGCGGGAATCCCTATAAAGTTGCATTATAGTGCTATTATTGTGAAAATCCCCATTTAGTTGCATTATTCTGCTTTTATTGTGAAAATCCCCATTTAGTTGCATTATACTGCTTTTATTGTGAAAATCCCCATTTAGTTGTATTATACTGTTGTAATTGTAAAAATCCCTATTAAGTTGCTTTATATGCAACAATCCTTATTAAGTTGTATTATACTGCTTTATATGCGGGAATCCCTATTGAATCCCTATGAAAATCCCTATTTAGTTGCATAATTGTGTTGTAATTGCAAAAATCCCTATTTTGTTGCAGAAACTGTAAAAACTGTTGAAATTGTAGAAACTCTTAACATTGTATAAACTGTTTAAATCACTGACAGACTTAACTGTATCAAAATCCTATTAAAATGAATGGCAGAAGCCCGTAGAAAAAAAACTGGAAAACTGCAAAACGGCCAATTTTTTATGAAAACTGATACGTTGCGGAAGCTGAACATGCACAAACTGCAGAAATTGCAGAAAATGTGGAAAAAAATGCTGAAAACCATGAATTTGCGGAAGCCCCATTATAAGTCAATGGAAAAAATCGACCGATTTTTGGCCGATTGCGGAAAAAACGGAAATCACAGAAGTCCCAAAAGTAATAACAGATTCTTCCAAACATGCGGAATGTTTTGATGTATAACTTGTGGAAAGTGCAGCAACTGAAAGCTGTGAAGTGTCGAAAATCAGGAAAAAGACGGAAGTTTAATAATAATAAATAATGTAAAAACTAATTATTGACTGCGGAAAGTTCCACAGTCAATCAATTACAAAAGTACTCTGTATTCTCTCAAAACTTATAATAGCAACATCAAGTTACAGGCTGTTCATGCGGAATATACAATCCGATTTAGTTCATTAGTGAAGTTTTCCTCAGTCGCTTTGGCACATTTCACAGATCAGAAGTGACATTTTCAAAAAGAATTGTTCAATGATTGAGCTGCTTTTGCAAATCACAAAGTCCATTTCGTTTAATATTTTGCAAAAAGCAGAAGCCTTGGTACATTGTTTCAAACAAATTAAAAATGTTCTGCTGTTTTTACACTCTCAATTTGACAGTAAAAACATTCAGCTCCGTTGAATCGAGACATCCCCGCCAAAAAACGGTAAAACCAATGTTCGTAAATAAACCTTGGTATTTTCTAGGGATGTAACGATTCACTCAAGCCCTGATTCGATTCAATTTCCAATTTTAAGTTCCCGATTTCGATTTTTTAAGAAAAGATTATGACTCATTCATACCAATGTTTCTTTTGTTTTAACATCTGCATTTTTGTCCTTGTAACAAAATGCAACTGTCTAAGAGAACTTTACATTACAAAAAATTACAAGACATAAAAATGAACTATAATCATTTTGACATGAGTGCTTGTAAATGTACATGTTTTCAGCATAAATAAGATGTGTAGCAAAGCAAACATTTTGAGAGTATATTTATTTTACCAAACCATTTTTTTTTTCACAGTTTGAACACAATACTACCATTTAGACCTAATTTTACAGTGCAGTTTTTTTCACCCTCGAACGCCTCACAGCCTCCCGGTGCAGCCTTTGTAAACATAAGGAGGAAAAAGACATGCTAGCTCCTGTAGGTATTGGATTATTTGACAAACGGACATTTGATGAGGATTTCAGCAGAATCAGAGCAGGTTGGTCAGATGTTTGTCAGTTTACGATCTTTGGTAAACTTCTGTCAAAATGCTAAACTCTGCGTTAGCCGCTGACGCTAATCTCGTAGCCGCTAACTTTAGCTGCGTCTGCTGCTTCGATGCCTACACGTGTTTGTGTTTACATGGTGTGGCGTGTGTTGGGGGTGAGGCGGGGGGAGGTGTGGAGCTTGTCTTGAGAAAAAACAACAAGCTATGTTCTGGTCTATTTCGGTCGCGCAAAATGGAGTAGGTTGGCTTTAAAATCGATTCTTTTATTTTTTACATTGATTCACATTTTACGCATATTAAATTACATCCCTAGTATTTTCCCACACTTATACCATAAGACGAGATGATTCCTATATTAATGCTGCTATATTTACATTGGCAAAGTATTCAGAACAATGTAAAATATTGAAGTATTGAAATTACAGGAGAATGCCAGTTGAAACCTAAACTAAATACAGTAAGTGGAGATCGAATAAGCTTACTGTATGTGTTTGACAAAAATGGAAAATACTCGTATGTGTATTGTAACGTCTTTATGTATCGGTACTACCTATTAGCACGTGAAAATATACACAAAACTGAGGAGATTTTATCACTGGATTGGCACAAAACATGGAGTCAGTAATTGTAAGGATAGGCTCCAATCTGCAGCATTTTATGGACGCTAGCTCGACATTTTTTTGTCCACACTTCTGTGTTAGCTTCGACCATTACCCATTTGACCAGCCTGCAGAGAAAGCTAAGTCCATTTGATCCTGTTACAGCATTTTGTTCTCCTTTCCCTCCTCGTCGGATAAAGCCGGCTCTCTTGTTATTTGCCTGTCCGTCTTATTTCCCCGGCCATCCCCTATCACCAAGCGCACATCTCACTCTCCCACCTAATTAATCACACGATTGGAGCTAATGCCACTCGACAAATAGCAGTTGGCAGGAGAAGCGAGGTGCGCTTGATTCGCCTTCCCCTCCCCTCCCCGGGGGCAGTTCACGGTTCAGGAATTTCAACAGGCCATTGTTTTTTTTCATTTTTTTTTTTATCGGGGTGCACGGAGGAGCTCGCCTTTATCTCGACTTCGTGCCATCGGGGCAGGCATTAGGGGCGGAGTGCTGGTCCCATTAGCGCGGAGGCTGGCTTGTAAATCTCCGGCTACTGAAGGGTGGAAGTCGTTCGCTCGCTGATGAATGGACTGCTGAACTTTTGAGAGGTTTCCGCGAACCCACAAGCTTGTCGACACACTCCACTTGTTGAAGGAAGAATGTGGGGGAAGATAAGTCAGGCTCTTCTGTCCGGTGCTTTGTTGTCATTGCTTACACTTGGAATTTTGGCATTTGAGGACTTACGATTTTGCCTTATAATGTGTTAGAACTTCTTTGAGGATGAGGCTAAAACGATACTTTGGAATAGAGGAAATAAAGGAACGTATAGCCTGTCAATTTCCAATACTAATCTATACAGTGTTGGTCCACATTTTAGATAGTGGTTTGCATGTGGGATAAGTACATTATTTAGATTTCATTGCTGAAAATATAGGCAATTTTGGAAATGTTTATGCCTAAAATGTCGTATTCTCATTATTATATCAGTAATGCATGAGTTTTAAACTGATCAATACATGTAATGTTTGTCTGTATTCACCTCAAGCCTTAAAGGTCCTATATCATGCAAAATCGACTTTTTGGAGCTTTTAGCCATGTTGTTATGCTATTTCCTATTCAAAAACACCCCCAGAGCGGTTTTTGGCTTCATTCATGCAGTTCTAAGTAATCCTCCTGAATCCTGCTCTCTGAGCAGCTGCTCCGCCCTCTCCTGGTAAACGACTGAGCTGTTCAGTTGTGTCGTCACAAAGGAACGGAAGTGCTCGACATCTGTAATGTAATGCCTTACGCCCTGATTTTAATTTATAAACAGCTTTTTCATTATTTTTGTTGTAAGAGAGAAATAATTTTTTTTTAAAAAGGAACTCTACGACGCGTCTGTGCTATCCCGGGAGAGTAAACAAACTCACTCCCAGAGGATCCGATCAGAAGTCATGCTTGTGAAGACGGAGCTCTTTCTAACCTACTTTGGACACGCCTGTTTATTCTTACCCAACGATAATGTTGTTACGAGAGGAACAGGACTATTCAACCTTTCTAAAGAAGAGTGCACTCGCCAGAAGTTGGAATTTCTTTCTGGGATTCAGCTAGCTACTGTATCAACCAACCTGATGGATGCTTGGTGAACCTTGGCCAGAATCAAAGTGGATTAACTTTTATAACCAACGCGAGTGCTATAACGTAAATACCCAATGATGGGGAAGCCAGACTGAGCGGTGAGTCAATCAAAGCGTGTGTTAGCACAGTGCAGCACATGTCAACTCCTTATAACTGCATTATGTGAAGTAACTTTTTGCAGCGATATTTATATTTATAATACTGTAAATGTGGAATGAGCGGAGAGAGGGGCGGAGTTAACTGAATCGAAGCGTCTTGTCTTCCGGGTTTGAAAAATACCCCCAGAAAATACTTATATTTCTCTCAAATATAAGTACTCCATAGTGATAGAGGTACAATATATCATATAAATGCCTATACTTTACTTTGGAACGGCTAAAATAGCAGGGTACAGCTCCTTTTAAAATGTTGTTGTCCAAACCCATTACTAACATCCCAATTCTTAACGTGGATTAGTGTTGAAGCACACATTACACCTCTCATGGACCAGAGCAGCTTTACACTTTACGTATTTAAACTCCACTGCCGTCAGACTCAGGAGATACGGCGCAGTGTGCGGGGGACGGCGAGGCGAGGGCGGCCCGGATCACCAGGATTTATTGCCGTAATAATGGAATCTCTCGGCGGCCCGTCCATTGACACCGCGCCATTCTCCCTCATCGCCCCATCATTAGGAGACGGATGGATAGACCGGGCGGCGGGGGGGTGGAAGGCGGCATATGGGGACCCCGCCGCGTCGGAGCGCAAATCACATCTCCCACAACCCAACGCCCATACATCACTCCGTGGAGAGCGACGGCGATTGAATCAATTTGGACCTGACGTGGCAATGTAATCTTTATATATGTGCGTCTGTGTGCAAATTCGATTTGTACGCGCCTGTTTGTCCCCATTTTCCCGGGTTAAAATAAATGCGCCGGAGGAATTCGCCTGCGCCATTTCGCTTTTGGAGGAACGTGAATCACATCAGGACTTTGAGAGCGCAGATTATGTTACTCTATGCACATTCATCTTTATTCATGGCATTGTTTTAATCAAAGGACGACCACAGCTAAAAGGAATCACGGAATTATGAAAGATAATGAACGTTGAATGAATGACAAGTTGAAAACAGAATCATGTCTCGTAGTGTGTGTGTGTGTGGGGCTGGGTCAACGACTGGACCATCCCAAAAGTGAACACACGAAAAGAAGCAGCCAATAACAAAGAAATAATACTGCATCAGCTGTTCGACAGACTTGTGTAGTGTGGTTGCTCTCACGATTCTCACTCGTTAAGTGCTAAATTTTACTTATATGTTTATTTGATAGGGACAGAACAAGAAGCATTGTTACAAAATAACTGATGCCATGTTCATAGGCCTTATAGCTAACAGCTAATTCGCAGACCTGGTCCCTAAGACACAAAAGTACACAATACATTTACATAAATCATTACAATTAATACAAAATACAAAAGGCAATAAAATATTATCCACTTCTGTTGTGTCCACAAGTTCGATTCAGTTTAAGCCATTGTTTAACTTTACTTTTAAACTCGTTCAGGTCTGTTAAAGTTTTCAGATCAGCAGGCCCTTGTACTGCGAACGCTGTCTGTCCAAAACCTGTCTTGCATCTGGCTGGTCTGCAGTCTCCACTGACAGCGCCCCTAGTGATGATCCCGTGAGCTGCACATTTTTCAATCATCCCTGCAGCCATATCGGGAGCCAAAACTTAAATTCAGCCTTGTAGTGTAGATTCCCCATTCTTCATAAAATCTTTAAAGACTAAATGAAAATAACTGTGCAGGTTTGGTGTTGGGACCAACCATGACCGTAGAATGACAAGAATGAAAACAGAAATTAATTTGTTATGTAGAATGTAGGTTGTAAAATACTGTACTTTCCTAAGAACTTATGTGTGGACATTAGGGCTTGGTTCAGTTGAACAATTCCAACATGGTATTGAGAGAAAAAAAGTAAAAAAAAAAAAAAAAAACGTTACAAAAATGTCAAAACCATAATTGAACCGGGGACCTCCTGCACCAGAGACTAGCGCTCTATCACTGAGCTATAAACCCACAGAAAAGTAGGCTGGTCTTCTCTAAATTACCGGGCCGAAATGAGGTCCCAGCACGCCACTGTCGGGAGAACCAGGTTGTTGACACATTTAAAGACAAATTTCACAAAAGAGTACTTATTAAAATTTTCAAAACTTAAATTCAGCCTTGTAGTGTAGATTCCCCATTCTTCATAACATCTTTAAAGACTAACAAAGTCGTATAGTGTGTGCTCTGCTTTATTGTCTGCCGCATAGTCTTTAAATGTTGACTTTTGCAATTGTTTAGCTAACCCTTCATATGGATGTAATGGTACAGGAAGTTGTCCCGAACAGCATTTTGAGTAAAACAGAACTAGCAGCATGACAAGCATCTCCGAAAAATTAGTGCCATCCAAATAACATTTTGCACTTGGTCCCCACGATGTACAGTCTTGTGAGCAGAATCCAAAGTTCAAGTATTACTGTTGCTCTTGAATTGCTGAAAGTTGGACGAGTGTACAGAAGCGCATGATTGTAGCCGTGACCTGTTCGTAATCAAAGCTGGAGTGCACTGGAGTGTTTGAATAAATTCGTTAGCTAAAGGTCGCAATTTTCGCTGTGACTTTTCGATGGTGGGAGAACCTGAAGTGAAAGGAAGTAATTTGATTAATGAAAATAACTGTGCAGGTGTCGGACCCACCATGACCGTAGAATGACAAGAATGAAAACAGAAATTAATTTGTTATGTAGAATGTAGGTTGTAAAATACTGTACTTTCCTTAGAACTTATGTGTGGACATTAGGGCTTGGTACAGTTGAACGATTCCAACATGGTATTGAGAGAAAAAAAGTTAAGGTATACAAGGTTTAAGAAAAAAAATAAAAGTATCAAAAGCAGAAACTGAAAAAAATATATATCTTTATAGACCAAGTTTTGATGCCTGTTGGTCCATAGACAGCATTAAAAGAATTAAAGGATTAGTGGAGAGTGGGGTAAGATGAGCCACTTTTTGCTTTGGTGGTTGTTGTGTAAAAACAGTAAACAATAGATGCACAATTTTACTATTTATACACATTTTGGGATGTTTTCTATTCTTTTGCATCAAAAATCATTCAAAAATCATCTGAAGGATATGGTTTTTAAGATGTTGGCCTTCAAACAAAAAACGTGTCTTGCGCTTCATTCAACCCCCAGATTGGGTAAATTGAACCAGATTTAAAGGTGAATTTAATACTAAACATCATGAAGGCTAATTTTTTACGATTCACTGTTTCCCATTAGCAATTTTTTCCAAAAACATATTATAACAAATCTTTTTCTTTCCATATGCTACTTCTGCAGATTATGACATTTTGTCATCGCAAATAATTTAATGTAAAATCTAATTTTAATTTGCTTGTCTCTAGTAGACCCAGAACCACCAATAAACAATGCAAAAACTATAGAGTTGTACATTAAAAAGTTCTGTAATTTGTCATTCATTGTTTCTTATGGAGCAGAGGCTCAATTTACCCCAACGTTTTTGGGTCAATTTACCCCATTATATCTTCTTTGAGAATACCAAGAGAGTTGTGTTTATTTAAGAAGAAATCTTCCTAAATTATTAATCTGCTTTTATACCTAACTTATTGATCAATCAACATCAGGAAAAAAAATTAACCTGCATTTTTTGTTTGTTTGTGACAATTGTTAGTGGGATCAGGCCAAAATGTACTCTGAACAGCGAACTTGTCTGTCAAGTTCAAATCATGTAAAGATTAAATCTATAATCTCACATTTCAAGAAAAATGTTTTATTTTACAAAATTTAAGGGTGGCTCATAATAATAATAATAATAATGCATTAGTCTTATATAGCGCTTTTCCAGACGCTCAAAGTCGCTTTACAATTTGGGGCATTATTCATTCACTCCATACTCGGTGATGATAAGCGAGGCAACCAGTCTGCGCACATCAGCCACCACCACCAACCACTCACTCACTCACTACATTCGCTAGGCTTCCTGGTGTTACCAAACGGTCTCCCATCCAATTACTAACCAGGCCCTACTCTGCTTAGCTTCCAAGGTCTGACGGGATTGGGCATCGCAAAGGCGGTATGGCCTCATCTTACCCCATTCTTGTTTTTTCAGCTGAAATAAATGATTCAAATTTAAAATGAATGGTCTTTTATGGAAAAAACGTAACATTATTGTTCTGTTTTATTGTTCCATATGACAAATATTTTAGTGTCGTTATCGTAAACCAAGTATTGTTGAGGTATTGTAATGTAAACCAAGTATTGTTAAAGGGATCAGTATTCTAAACAGTAGAAGAAGAAGAAGATCTTTATTTATATAGCGCCTTTCACAGACATGGTCACAAAGCGCTTTACATGAGACAATTGTACATTCACTCCATACTTGGTGGTGGTAAGCTACATTAGTAGCTTCAGTTTCCCCTGGGGGAGACTGACAGAAGCGCTGTCGCGACTGCACACATCTGCGCCAACTGATCACCTCCATGCATTCACACACACATCATTCATCCTGGCCTATTGTACATGTTTTTAGTGGTAGGGGAAACCAGACTACCCAGAGGAAACCTACGCACACTCCACACAGAAAGGCCCCGTCCAGGTAGGAATCGAACCCGGGACCTTCTAGCTGTGAAGCAAGAGCACTAACCGCTGCGCTACCGCTACTACTGCCCAGTATCGTTTAAGTATCAGTATAAATAGTAATAATATTAATGGTACCCAGCCCTATTGGACACTAATAAAAACAATCTAATAACAGTCACTTGGTCAGTGTCCGTACTTTTTCAGTAGATATACTGTACTGTATATTGAAAGAAATGTTTTCTGGGAGAGGCCCTCTTTGTCCTTCCAGCAGCCCATATCCGTCAAAATCCAGTCCCCACCTTCCCACAAGCTCCCATCTCTCAGTATTACAATATTAATTCAGCCACAAGGTCAGGACAATAGCAGCAATACGTTTCACTTTTGCTGAGAAATAAACAGGCTCACCTTGTACTGAACTCCCCCACAAAATGTTTAGCTGGCTGTAGATGAACTATTCTTCCCGCTGCTGACATTGTGATGATGCGTATGGAAGCAATAAATGGGATCAGTTTTTTTATGCCGCGGCTTTGAGGTTGCCCGTGAAATGAGCCGGAGTGCAGATAGACTAATCAGCGTAAACAATTAACGAGGGGTGTAAATGTGGCTTTATTTCAAAGCAGACATTTTAAAAGTCTGGCGAAGGAGCCAAAGGGTCAGGTTTTATGGACTTCCAGGGAGCGGTGCCAAGAGGGACTGTTGGGTGACTGCGGACATTCTTTGGATACTGTTCAAGCATTTGAGGATTTCTTAAAAAGTGTCTTTAAGTAAAAAAAAAAACATGATGTACAGCGTCTTCCTCATAAATAGCCACCCCCAATTAAATCCATGGTGATGTGAGTAACGGTGTGTTGTAGTTTTGTGAGACCAAAGTACAAACTCGTGCAGTTCTTCAGCAGTAAATCTTGGGCTATGGACGAAAATGTTTTTTAGTCTTAGTCATGTGATTTTTAGTCTAGTTTTATTCAGCAACAACTCTAAAGGTTTGAGTCGGTTTCATTTTACAAAAAAGTAATTAAGTATTAGTATTTCATCTCATTAATTTAAGGCGGTAAGTACTGAAAATAAGCATTGTAAATATTAAAGTGATATTTCAGGATGACGTAGGGCCTCATTTCCTAGTTATCCAGAGTGTTGTTGATGTCTGGAGATATGTTTTTCTTAAATTCATGCAGTTCTTATATTTGAAGAGTCTAGTGGCGCTAGGCTAGGGCAAGGCTAAAGCATTTCTATGGTATAAGTTAGCTTGCATTACAAACAGTCTGACCCAATCCACCTTGCACGTGAGGTAAATCACTTATAACACCAGACTAACCATATAAATGTCTGTGTCAATAAAATATTTTTAGAAATATAACCGCATTTTGAGGGACTATTTTCTCGCAGCTCACTCCACCGCTGCGTTAGCTTATAGCCACGAAGCTGATGCTGCTCAAATATAAGTTGAGACATTTATATGGTTAGTCTGGTGTTATAAGTGATTTACCTCAGGTGCACTGTGGAGTGGGTCAGACTGTTTTTAACGCAGGCTAACTGATACCATAGAAATGCTTTAGCCTTGCCCTAGCCTAGCGCCACTAGACTCTTCAAATATAAGAACTGCATGAATTTAAGAAAAAAATATCTCCAGAAATCAACAACACTCTGGATAACTAGGAAATGAGGCCCTATGTCAAAAATCCTGAAATATCCCTTTAAGGTTGACGGGGTATGTTTGTGAATTTGGTCCTAAAACCTAATATATGGCAAGAACAGTGTCTTATCAGCTTCGAAGGAAACTGTAAGTTGAGCAGAAAATTCCCTCTGGCAGCTTGGCAGATTTGCATTGGACTTTTTGAAATGTCAACGCAGATCGGCTGATCATTAGCTTGGCACGAACTCAAGTCAACACGGCACCTTGAAAAAAACGATTCCGGAAAGGATGAATGAGCACGCTTAGCTGGTTATTATCTCGCATTGTGTCAGCGCGCGATAATCAGCGTGGGCAAAAGCAGGTGTCCGTTATCAGCCAGCAGGTGTTGGCGAGCACATGGGCAGGTGTTGTGTCGCTCGGCGATGTGCGCCGTTGGCAGTCGGCCATGTTGGAGGATGGGGCGGCGGGAGGTGGGTAATGAAGATGTTGGTTATCGGATTTACGAGGGGAGGCTGTTCGGGAGTGCGCGTCGAACTTCCTAACCCCGCTGAAATCACAGGGCGCGATTAGAAAGTAAGTGAGGTGAGCAATGTGCGTATGGAATATTCCCATTATAAGGTGCAAAAACAGGATAAAGATGACGTTTTACTTGTGTAATGAGGTTGGCGGAAGGTTGACAGCCTCACAGGAAAATAAATATAAACTCATAACACTTACACAAAAGTTGAGTGATTATCCAAGTGAGCTATACATGCGTTTCCAGTGACATCACGCATAGTTCCGGCGGCCATTTTGAATACCGAAGTAGCATTATGCAGTACTACAACATGTAACAATATCTCTACTCAGGATGAAAATGAAAGACAACTGATCAACAGTGGCATTTTTATGTACTCATAATCATTACTCAAGAAGATAACAGTTAAAACACGGCCCCAGAGATGCACATTTATATGATATAACCAGCAAACGTGGCACAGACGTCTGTCGAGCTACAGCAGGATTTACTAAAGATCTGCTTCACTCTGAAGACTAAATTAACACATCAAAGAGGGAACAGAAAACTTTTCTCTGGGATTTTTACAGTTTGTTATGTCAACAGAGTCTCAGTCTGAGTCAGTGTTTAAGCTGCTCAAGACGTTAGCATGCTACCAGTTAGCAACACGATGTGTGGCTCACATCTAACACTGAGGAAATACTACAGTAACAGCTCAGCTCTGACCTCTGTCACATGTTGTATCCAAGGCTAGATGTTTGGAGTGTGGTTCAGGGCTTTCTCTTGGGGAGGTCAGAGCTGAGCTGTTGAAGCTAAATGCTAACCGGCAGCATGCTAACATCTTAAACACTGACTCACTGGTTTCTTCACATAAAGGTACGTCTCTGGGGCTGTGTTTTTACTGTTATCTTCTTGAGCAATGATTACGAGTACATAAAAATGCCACTGTTAATCAGCTGTCTTTCATTTTCATCCTGACTAGAGATATTGTTACATGTTGTTGTACTGCATAATTCTACTTCGGTATTCAAAATGGCCGCCATAACAACATAAGTCACATGACTGAAAGGCATGTATACCTTCAGATGCATCTTTTTTATCCATTTAAGTGTTACTACTACTGCCTTCATTACTACAGTTAATGCTTATCCTTCTGCCTATGCTCTATGTATGCTGCTGTTGTTTCCTTGGGCAAGACACTTCACCTATATACCTGTAGTGTAGTGAGTGGTTAGCCAATAGCACAGATAGGCACAATTTTGGAAAGAAACTGATTGCGGCACTTAAGACAAGACACAGCAGGTGAAAACATCGATTTTTCAATGTTGAGATTTATGTAGTTTCTCCCTTAACATCTTAGTTTTAATGTGGGACTTAATACTCATCCTTTACTCTGCTTATTTTATGATGTTTTGTCGCCAGCAGGCCGGAGATTTCCCAGAAATAACAACAACATGGCGACGTACTGGCCGTTTTATGCATAACATGCCTTATTCTTACATGACAGCATACAGTGACAGAAAACTTGCAGTACAAGTTTAAGCTTGATATGACTAAATTTAATAAATAAAGGTGTTTTGAGAAGACACATTATTACCTAAATAATAGCGGTCTTTGTAATTTGCTACTTGCAAACATACTTGCTCAGATTATTTCCATCAGTCTGTCACGACTCGAGATAACCACCTACGAGTGTGGCCAGTGAATGGATAATGATAGCGCCAGATTGTAAGGCATTATTATTGTTACTATTACTTTTATTGTCTTTTCCAGCATTGGCAATACGGATATTCTAAAGTTATCCACTATATAGTCCAACTTATTAGAGGGAGAGTGCTAAGTAGCTGCATGCTGCCCTCTTCTCCATCAAAATCCATTTTTAAGCGAGGCCAGCGCGGGGTTAACACAGCCGGCGCATCAGTAATGGCCCGACATGTGTTCCTAGCATTTCAAAGGCTCTACAAAGAGGGAGGTCGCGGGCGATTTCACAGATATCTTGAACTCGACAGAAGAAGCGAGGAAGCGAAATGAATTCAGCCACCGCCTCGCTCGCTCACCTCTGACACGGCGAGTCGGAAACGCGCGCCGAGACTAAAGCGCCATCGCAGAGAGATCAGAACTACAGAGGCGCGTTGATAAGGCTACATGTGCAAATGAGCGCCGCAACTTGGGGCCTCTGGCAGGATCGAGAACAAAGAACAAACCGCTGCTGCTTGTGGAAATCGTGGATGAGCGTGTCTTGTAGTGGTTGGATAAATAGATTGTTTCTTTCCATATGTATTTTGTCTTAAAAAAAAAAAAGAATTCTTAAACTGATATTTCAGGATTTTTGACATAGGGCCTCATTTCCTAGTTATCCAGAGTGTTGTTGATGTCTGGAGATATTTTTTTCTTAAATTCATGCAGTTCTTATCTTTGAAGAGTTTAGTGGCGCTAGGCTACTGCTAGGCTAAAGCATTTCTATGGTATCAGTTAGCCTGCATTAAAAACAGTCTGGCGCACTCCACAGTGCACCTGAGGTAAATCACTTATAACACCAGACTAACCATATAAATGTCTGTGTCAATAGAATAATTTTTGAAATATAACTGACCTTGTATCACATGAATTACCGCATTTTGTGGGAACATTTTCTCGCAGATCACTCCGCCGCTGCGTTAGCTTACAGCCACGAAGCTGATGCTGCTCAAATATAAGTTATTTTAAATGCAAAATGGTTAAAATTATTCTATTAACACAGACATTTATATGGTTAGTCTGGTGTTATAAGTGATTTGCCTCAGGTGCACTGTGGAGTGGGTCAGACTGTTTTTAATGCAGGCTAACTGATAGAAATGCTTTAGCCTAGCATTAGCCTAGCGCCACTAAGCTATTCAAATATAAGAACTGCATGAATTTAAGAAAAAAAATATCTCCAGACATCAACAACACAATGGATAACTAGGAAATGAGGCCCTATGTCAAAAATCCCGAAATATCCCTTTAAGGCGGGACAGTCCAGGTGAAGTGCGATATCAAACATTTTCCGTTGATCAGTGACATAAATGTGTTAAAAATTGTATTGAAAGTTTTCTTCCTTTTAGTGTCTTCATATAAAACATTTTTGGACCACCTTTTTATCCTCTTTTTAACTATGGATAGAACTAATTTTTACTTTATGGTTTTATATTATTGACATATTAGTTACAAAGATTTGGTCAGAGCGGAATATACATCATGTTTGAATAAGATAATTATCAGTTAAAGAAAAAGTGCACATTTTTCCTTGTTTAGGGGGGTTTCAAATGCAATAAATCTGGATGGAAAAAGATATTGAAAAGTTATTTTGATAAATACAAAAGAAAAAAGAAAATGTACCAGACAATCTTCTTGTGTTTTCTTCTTCGTCAGACCAGTGTGGGGTTTTGTCATATCTGACAGTTTCGACTACCCTAACTGCAGTCTGCTTCAGAGTCACATCATGTGGTTTGTAACATGTCTTGTCAGCCGATTTACGGTATTTAGGTGTTGGAGCTACCTGCGCAGGTAGGATAACAGCGCCGTCTGCAGTCTGACTTCTTAAGCGCAGCGTCCCAGGTGTGTGGAAGCAACGAAGCCCCTCGTCCCCGGTTTACTGTCTCAGGGGTTTCCGGAATTTCAGTTGCCTCCTTTTTCCAGGGCCGGTGTATATTGTCCTCTCTCCTGATGATTTAAGACAAATCAGCTGACAAGACACGTCACAGAGACTCCGAGGACGCCTGCAGAAAGTCTGCAGTCGAAACCCCACACTGGTCTAACTAAAAGGAAAACGTTTTACATTGAAAACGTGGTGTGTAGTGTCTGCACAGTCAACCGAAGATCCCCCGCAGACTTTCACAGTTGGAATCTCCCACAAAGAAAATGACCATATCTGGATTACATAGCCTAGAAGACTGAGCACGTTAAGATGATACCAAGCTTGTCATGTTTTCATGAATGTTGACGGCGGATTGTTATCTGCTTAACATTTCGGGCACGACGTTTCTGACAATTACAATCACCGTCCCATTCCGTTTTGACACTTTTGCGTTGATTGAATTTAACAGTGTTCCCCTTTTGTTCAACCTGAAACGTATGCTAATCCTCTCACCGTTCCCCGGGCCGCCCCCGTTGCGCCGAGCCCAATAATATTTCCACAGCCACGGCGGCGTTTTTCCGGGGGATTACACGGAGGGTGAGGAGGTGGTCGGGAGGGATACCCCACGGAGTCGCGGGGGCCATGCCGCGCCGGGCCCCGATTGATGCTCCGTCGGTAATGGAGGAGACAGTGGGAATCCAGATTAGAAAAGGCGAGAAGGGCCCATGGGATGCGCTGGAGAGACAGCGTTGGAGGGAGAAACGGGGAGGAGGAGGAGGAAGGATCCGCGATGGTCTCTGTGAATGTGTGATAAAGTCTTTTCTCACTGCGCAGCGGTCGCCTTTGAAGCTCCGTCCGGCCCAGAAACCAAAGATACGCCGCGGTCTCGTCTCGCTCCTGCCCATTCGCTCCTAATCTGCGGCTTTTGTTTGTGTAGAGGGGCTTAAAGGGTCAAAACTGCAATGACTTTGTTTTCAGTTTTGGTTCACAGTGTTCAGTCATGAAACACACGCCTAATGTTATGTCTCGTTTGGTTTATGCATGTTTGAGCGATTCTGTTCAATCAGTCTCCTTCTCAAGAGACTCAAAACACTCTGCTCCAACCGCTGATGTCATGAGGTGTTGCCCTCCCTTTAGGTAAAACACAGCAGCAGAATACATAGAGTTTTCCATAGATTTTTACTTTTACTTGTTACTTGCCATCCCCTCCTGATCGGGGGTTAGGGTTAGGGTTAGAGTCATCGATTAGGGTTATGAGTAGGGTTAGGAACGGCAACTGTGATGTAAGTTGTGTTTCCCTCACACAGATCTCAGACATATCTTTTAGAGACTAGAAGGTCTTGGCTTTCAAATGAGGTATCACACTTGCATATAGACTGTAAAATGTCCAGTTAGTACCCAGTCTAAACCGAACCCTAAGGTGGCAGGTAACAGGCCAATGCCATGAGTGAAACTTCGGGCGATTTCTCGGAAGTAACAACAACATTGAGGTGCACCAGCCGATTCCCCACGCTCATAGTATAGTGATACATTTAGTACCCGCATGAAATGTCTTATTTTTTAAATGAAAACATCAAACGACAGACAACAACTTCTTCTTCTTCTTCTAGATATAAAGAAACAAGCAGATATTTCGATAGACCAATGACTCTGTTGCAAAATCGACCTTTTGAGATTTTCATGGTATAAACTCCTCAAACACATATCTTCCTAGAGTGGTGTTTTGTTTCATTCGCTTTTGCATATTCAGTCCGTTTCCCTCTGCCCCACTCCCAAAACACGGATCAGTTTCAAGACAAATTATATATATGGTTGTATTACTAGAAAATGCAAATGCTAAGGTGTGTAAAGTCGTTTCCAAAGACTTGATATCGCAGCTTAAACATGTAGCCATGAAAGGGTTTGAACAATGTACGTGTTTGCACATTTCATTTCTCTTGCCATATTTACTTGAGTGTAAGTACATCTCTTTGGCGGTCTAATAAATGAGTTTTTCTCTGTTCGGTGTTTCCCATTGCGCCTGCAGTCGGCCATTAACTCGCGTCGCCTCGCACTCCCCTGGGGTCTCATTTATGAAACTGTCCGTGAGAATCTGCCTATAAGAGTCCGTACGAGCAAAACCCAAACTTCACGTACGGAGAAAAAAATTGGGACTTATGAAACCCTCCGTACGCGCAGCACCACGTAATCTCCCCTTCACAAATTCCACCTGGAGCAGAAATGTGCGCACATGACCCCTCCTCACGTCACGCCCCCTGCACGCCTCCATGTCACCATATAAGGATATGCAAAGTAACTTATGAATTAGATTTACCTAAACATGAGGCGATAATGAGAGGGTTTTACCGAGACCCCGGGAGCAGAGAGGGAGGGGCCACACGCCGCAGCAGTGACGGCAGAGGCCGAGGTGGATCTTTACTGACATGTTACCACTGTTTCTCTGATCACAAGTAACCTACTGGCAGAGTGCAGAGTCTCATCAATAACACTTTTGGAAATACACTTTTAGAACGTAAAGAAGAGCCTTTTAGACGCTGATTGTGATATTTCCCAGTGCTGTTCACGGAGCTCACATTTCCTGAAACTACAGAATAAGCTCGGTGGGCTTTGAATCACTCAGATAGTCTATTGTTTTTTGAGCTCGCTGTACGTGCAGTGGGGATGAGGCACCGGTTCGCTTTGGGCATGAATGAGGAGCAGAGTCCGGGTGATATGAGAAAGAGAGAGGTTGTGGAGCTGCAGCGCGTAATTACGCAGCGTCTCTGAATGGACTTGTGCCTTGGACCAGCCATCCGCACGGCCTCCACAGGAGTTGGTCAGACTTTGGTTAAAAGCACAGAGCGGCTCGGATCCTTCCTGCTTCTCGCTCGCAGCCGGCGGCAGTGCGCTCCGGTGTCCGTGCATGAGCGTACATGAGCGTGCACGTCTTTGAGTGTCACACATGACTACAATATTTTTTATTAAGTATATAAACGAAAGATTGAAACACTACACAAAGCCAACGGTTGATTTCCTAGATTTTATTTTTAATGATCTTAATCATTTCTGTAGAAAATAAAGAAATGAGCAGTTTAAAATGTGCACCAGACTTCATTTCCTCAATCCGACCTCCCCTTGCTGCTTCCCTCGCCTCTCCTCGTGTGTTTGCAGCGTTTCTGAAAAGTGCGGACTGCGTACGCCAGGTACAAACCTAGTGTGGAGGTGCGTAATATTTCACGTTCAGTTTGATTTCTATAAATACCACCTTTGGCGCAGAACAGTTCGTACGGAAGGTTTTGGCCTAATTTTGTCCGTACGTGGGCTTTATAAATGAGACCCCTGCTCTCCTCCAAAATGAACTTTGTAAAATTGCGCATCATTTCCCTTTCATCGACGGTTCTCAATAAAGTGGCTTCTCGGTGATTCATTAAATTATAAGCAAATCTATTTTCGCAAACGCTAATTAAGTTTAATGTCATGTTTTGGAGTGGGAGCCCCGTTGAATAGAACTGTAATCAAACATGCGCGGGTACACGGTTTGTGACACCGCGCCCAGCTAACACTGCTGCCGGCGCAGTGAACTCGGTAATTTCTCAAGCGCCTTTTCAGCAAGCACAAAAACACTTCATTATATTGGAGATAATGCTGTATGAGTTGCAAATTGCTGCTAACACTAGTCGGATGTTGCAAATAGAAGTAGATTGTTCGCCAAATAGAAGCTTTTTGTAGCGAATTCCACGGTTTTCAAGCCGTCATCTGCACTTTTTCAGGATGGTTCACCTCGCATGTTAAGCGGCTTCATTAGCAACTTGTCATTTCTAAAAGCCATAGGGACTCTTATACTGTTGGTGTAGGCAAAGTGAGCCTCACCGGCCGCCGTCTCATCTGCTGAAGGCGCACTCCAAAACAAAACTTTCTCGAAGCTGGAATCGTATCCGAGACGACAGCGCTCTATCAGCCTTCAAACAGGACCAAGTCTGAAGTCTGGGTATATTTTGGGTATTTTAAGAAAGCTGAAGGACAGCTGATAGAAGACAGTTATCCTGTTTGCGGAATGTGAAGGAAAAAAGTGTCTGCTAAAGGCAGCGATACTTCGAACCTCATGACTCACCTGTGTGACCGTCACCACAACTCTATAGCCAATGCAAGTAAGTTAACGTTAGTGTTTTAGCTGACATGCGTGATGTGGGAGAAGGTAACGAGAAGGTAACGAGTCGCCTCATAGCATAGCCGCACCAGTGCCACCGCCAGCATATGGCTTATATTATGCTGGCGGTGTCGCGGATACCTCTGACACAATGCGTTAGGGCTCCTGGAGGGCAGATTAAAGTTGGTCGCCAATGCAATAGATTCACTCTCGCTGCATTATTATGACTTTAACAATGATTACTGTCTGATGCATTTTCGCAAATCTGCAGAGCGAAAGCAAACTGGAAGGACACAAACTGAGAACAATATTCCTGATAGAGAGGGTTTATCTCGTTAAAAATTTTCTAACACAGTTCTGACGCTATAAATAGTACATGTAATACCCTCCAAACGATCACCAAGTCATAGTTATAGTTCCTTTACTTTGATGTGAAAAGTTTCACTTTTGATATGGCTTTGTATTATTTAAATATAACAAACACTGTTGCACTATTTCACACTGTTGAACTATTTCAGTTTGTGTAGGACTATCAATGCTTTCTGAACTTATTAACACACATAAAAAAAATACCGCGATAATACCGAAAACCGTGATAATTTTGGTCACAATAACAGTGAGGTAAAATTTTCATACCGTGACATCCCTATACTGTTCTATAGTAGGGAACGGCTTAAACACTGTGGTAGTGATCAACAGGTCTTGGGGCTACAGTCGAGCTACAGCTGGGGGGAAAATACTTCCTGTTTATTGCCACATTTTTAACTAAGATTTTTTTCAGATGCGATTTCTGTTGTTTCGTTTTTTAAGTAATCTGTAAGGATCTGTAAGTGAAAAAAAATCTGTGAACAATTGGGTTTAAAGCTGCACATGCGCGTGTATACTGTATTTCTCCCGTCTTTAGCCGCTGCTGTCTCCCAGAAAGAAAACGTCCATATTGGGATTTCAGCGTCATCTCGGTCCCCTTCTACAGTACATGTGCATACAAAACATGTCAATATTTGTGACTGAGTAAGCATGGGGATAAGACCGTAGCCACAAAATACCATACAATTAGTCTTTTTATACTCATTTCAAACCAAGATGGTGAGGAGAAAACTAACAAAAAAGTCTCAACAGTAACCACTGCGTGAAAAATCGATGTTTACACCTGCTGCGTCTCACATTAATTTCACCTCTCTGCCCCACGGTGCCACATATTACCTGCTCATGCAAAGTCACGGACTTAACTAGTGTCTGACGCTTTCCAAATGGATTTCCAAACAAGAGGTGCATCGTTTGTATTCTTGAAGCGAGCTAGCTTCTTCACTGGAGCTCAACAATGTCTGCTGCCATTCTCACGGAATACGATGCTGACTGCAAAAACAGGTCAACGCTTGGTTAAAGTTGATGTGCATTACCCCTTTACCAGTCAGTGCGTAGCCCCTTTGAGCGGGGAACGATTCAGGCTGTGGAAAAACTCTCAAAGCTGCTCCTACGGAAATACGCCTTAGGAAATCATTAGTTGGCCCTTGAGCTGAGAGGCAAAACATCTTAATAAGTGCACAAGGAAATAGGACGGGTGTTGGGTTGTTTGCAAACCCAGAAAATAAGCATATACCTGGACCTAACAATCTCTCCATCCTGACTCGACAAAGTTATCATGCCTGGTCCAGGAAACGCGGTGAGTCATTGGCTGGGTAAGGCCTGGGCACTAGAGGTTTCCCCGTAGAAACAACAGGAGATGGAAGTTTACGGTTAGGTCTTAATGGTGATGACACATGGGTTCCTACATGTCATCGCGGCTTGTTTAGAGCTCCAGGCGTGTTACCTTACCCCCCACATGGGCCAGCCTGTCAGGGATGAAGGTAAAGACGGGTTAGTCTGGGCCCCTGCTTCGGGCGACTAAGAATAGCATAATGAGGTAAACAGCAGTCAGAACTTTTACGGGACACAACACAACAGTTGCCGGGAAGACAAGCTTTAGTCAAAGGTGTCCAGACACAAATATGACACATGAACAGGTCATTTATTTTTACTAGCTTGATGATTTGGTCGGGACAGTGCATGTTAATGACACGGCACTTGACTCACGCATGTAAACGAGCCATTCACAACCACACTTCCATTCTTCTCGGCTCCAGAGGGGATCCTATTGTTCATACTTTTTAGAAGTGGGAGGAAGCGGAACACATGGAAGAAACTTACACAGAGAATGCAAAATGCTGTGCCATCATACCATCCTTTACATTGGTCACCTGTACTTTACCTTTGAAGAGTATACTACTTTGAACATCTGAGGGTCAGATGTTCAAAGTAGATAGTTTCCAGGATATTATCAAAAATAATGAGTGTTTTACTGATATTGGAATGTAATAAATTCGCTGTTACCATGGGAATCCGCCATGTTTAAGAATACAAGCAAACATTTTCCATAGACAAACAGTATTAAAGGTTGAGAAAAAGCCATGGAACAGCTTCGTTAGCTGCTGAGTCACTGGAAAATACATCTAACACACTGTGGTGTCCGAGTGTTTTAATGTGAACAATAATGATAATAACTATTTAACCTTTTAAAATTCCATTAGTTTATTATTGCTCCAAATCCCATGATGTTTAGCGACATGACGCCACGATCCTGAACTCTATAGAGAGAATGCAAATGATGCCACTGCATTGCAACGGGATGGCGACATCAGCCGAATGTTCAGAATGAAAGGAACGCATATGCACACCCTCTGTAAACCCGCTCTGACACGCACAAGCTCCATACAAAAAGACGCCATATGGACATGGAATCAAACCCAGAACTAGATCTGTCACAATAATTACTATATCGACTTATCGTTCAATAAATGCCAGATACTTTTTTGGGCTCAGTATTTATCGTCAGTACAAGTACTTGCATTTCCCCCCCAATTTTTCCAATGTACTTTATTTTTCAGCTAAAATCTCTTCAATAATGTCATTTATCGCAATATTTTCCAGCCACAATATATTGTTCAATTGTGTTGTCATGACAGGCCGACCCAGAATGCTCTCACTTTGAGTCTTAACCACTGTGCCTTCCAATTCTGTATTGATTGACTTAGTAAGTTCCTACATCTACATATTGCAACTGGCAAATGTAATACACGGCGACTCTAGAAACGCGCTTGTCTCGGAAGGACGGCTCTAGGTAAACAAATGAGGTCCGGTACGCATCGCCGTGTGCATCTTCTGTAAACGCATCTCAAACAAAGCGACCTGGCCGGGGCATCCATTGTTCCTCCCGCCCGCGGGTAATGGACCTTTTGTAATCCCCTGAAAGATAAGGCCTACGAGGTACAGAGGAGAAATAGCTCCCGTGGAAGGACACCATTCTCCGCCTCATTGCCCTCTGGCTGGCGGCGGCCGGCACTTCATTAAAAGGCACGGGAAAATATAAAATTAAACGCCTGCTTGTTGCCCGCATTCCATCACGGCCGCGGAGACGGAAATATTTGTTTTATCACAAGCATGCTCGAGCGTGCCTGTCGGAAGAGGCGGCCCGCCACTTTGTAATTTATGATAATTGTTTCCTCCGCGTAAATATATAACGGCCGATTATTTAGTAGTGGGGAAGGCAATAGCGCTGGGAGAAAAATGGCGGAGGGAGCGGCGTGGCGTGCGTCGAGTCGAAGCATTTGTACATACCGTCGGGTCGCTTTACTATTTCACAAAGCAACAAATGTGCATCCATCAGTTCTGAGGAGCATTGCCGGGAGACTATTATTAGTCATAGAAGAAATGAAAACAGGCCTCCAAGGTGATCCTCCTATATCATTATGTAGTTAGCGCTTCAAGGCTGCCCGCTGCTCTATATGCAAATAATGGCCCGGGGAAGGTAATTCTTCCAGACCCCGTAAAATGGATACTTGAACTTCAAGGAAAGCGCAGATGGGAACCAGCAATCATCCGAATCGAGGAGCAGGGAGCGCACACGCAGAAACTGTAGAGTGCAACATTGGGGCATTGATTGAAAAGCATTTTCAACACAATCATTTAATCCAGAACAGGCCTATTTTAGACCATGTTTTGTTTAGTCCTGGTTTAAGCTTGATTTAGACACTTGGAAGGTCAAATATTTTACAATCTGGTACTTTGGAATGACAAGTTTGAGAATCACTGCTTAATTGAATTTTGGGGGAAGACGAGCTTTCGAAGATGAATCTAACCGTTTGCTAGCCTGAAATTGGGCTTGAGCGTCAGCTGTCCACTTGTTTCATTGCATCATGTACAATTCCCAAAGTGTGTGGGTTTGCTAGCTTCCCCCCTTCCATAGGCTAACTATTCAGCTCAGAACATCTTGACAGATTCAAGCTCAAGATCAGTTGATAGGTCCCTGAGTGCTGTGCACACAGCTTCTTATCGGTAGAACTAAAAAAAAATGGACTAGAAGAGGTCAAATTTGTGTAAAGAGTAGAAAGATGTAGAAAAAGATTGTAAAAGATGGCTCATTGAACTCTCATAACGGGGGAGAAGTGTGTATTTGTGACTCTTTTTGCTGCAATAACAGCGGGATATCCTCCAGATCGAGGCAAAATGGTTTGCAATGTGTAGTGGAGGAATATATTTAAAATATGCAACTATCGAGGCTTAAGGCTCATGTGAAATCGGAAAAATCCTCTTGACCAAATGCAACCAGCACAGTCGCGTGGACCAGTCATGCTCTTGCATGTAAGGTCTCTCGTTATGTTAAGTCTAGTATTGATCAAATATGAGCGTTAGCTAACTTAAGTTGTTAAGTTAGCTAGCCAGCTAAACCCACAGGAGTCGAGTGCACCAGCTGCTCGTGCATCTGACACCTTTTGGTTGCACGACAGATACCAGCCTCGTCTGGACCAACGCTGTTGTTGCACCAGGCGGAAGATTGGGTTCAGTATGTTGAAATGGGTTAGAAAGTTTGCTAAGTTTGCGATATTTACAACAGTTATCAAATACTGTATGTTTTGGGAAGATTTAACAGAATCCTGTTTTTGAGAAAAGTGATTATTTAGTTGGTGGCTTAGTGCGATCAATGACATGTAGCGTCAATAAAAAAATGATAATACATTTGTATCAATAAAAAACAACTATAACTTCTATATGAATACTGTATCTCTTCTCTTTCCTTGTCTTTAGTAGATTTTCTCTCCACACTTGTAGGTTATCACCTATTCTACTGTCATTCTCTGCGCTCCTCAGTGCTCAAGGTCTGTTTTTCTCTCCTCGACCTTCTTTTTGTGGCAGGGTCAAAAAGAACGCAGCACTGCTTTTTACTCCAGTCGGTCTCCTGCGTCTTCGTCCTCCAAGTATCGACCGTCCGCTGAACTTTGAGCCCTAGTGTGAGTAATGGAATTGTGTGTCGCCGGTCAAGGTCTCGTCAAACGTGCACCGCGGGGTTGTACGGATCGATCGGCCGCGGCTGAAGAACAGAGACGTGCTATTTTTGACATGGGCTTATCGCCGTGCTGTCAAACTTCGCCCGAATGGGATAAGACAGCGAGTACAAAGGGGCAGTCTTTGGGGAACACAGGAGGGGGTGTACAGTGGACGACTGGACAGTTCCTGAAGCACATGAACTCTTCTGAAATCGTAGACATTGTTCTCCAAAAATCTGAAATCAGCATTAATGGATAGGACCTTGTTTAATTATGAGTTTATTTGTATTAGATACGAAGATTTTGCTTATCTTATAAGTCTTCAAGGAAAATATATTGCAAAACAAAAAATTGAGGTGGTGATGGTGTTCGTCTATGCCTATGGCCCTTGACCTACTCAGTCCTGAAGGCTCCCTAATTTGTCCCGTCTATCATTAACACTGTTGGCCAGTAAATTACTAAGTAATTCACTGCTGTTGTAATTGTATTACTTTTTAAGTCAGTCAGTAAAAGAATTACAAAACTGGTTAAAGAATCATCAAGTAAGTATCTGCTACTTTTTCGTAATATTCTCCCAGCTGAAAACATCTTAAGTTTCATAAAATGTCAGAGTTATGGAAGTACAGATGGAGTTGGGGACAGTCTGTATTTTCTTGATGGAAATATGGAATATGAGCTTCTTTTACAGAACAAAAAGTCAACTACTTATGTTTCGAAAATACTTGCATAACCACGCCTGGAGAGGTAGTAGCCAAGATGATACTTAAACATGCAAAGCAAATTATTTTTTTGGTTCTTATATACTTCCCCAACCGTTTGCAGAACATGTTCAAAACAAACAGAAAATGCCTCTAAAAAGTCTCTGGTGAGCTTCCAAGAAAGGGCTGGCGATCTACTGGTAGATCTCGAGCAACTGGTTGGAGGTCCCTGGTCTAAAGTAAAGAATATCACGGTCTGTCGTCTGTGATGTGCAGGAAACAAGACGCTCTCTGTGAAAAACTCCACGTTGAACTTTGAAGGGCAGAACAGACGCTCAAACTTGTGGATTTTTCCGAACACATACTGTAAGGAGGGTAGACAGACCTAAACAGACTTGCTTGATTCTTTTTGAAAACTAAAGAAATCAGTCATCAGTTCTTGGATCACTTAAAGTCTGCCAACTCTGGCCATTAACTCGATTTACTCCCTGAAAACCCTTCCATAACCCTTTCCTTAACCGCAAACACTCACTGTCAAAATGTTAACGCCGACCATTTTGCAAACGTTATTCTGAGAAAGAAAAGCATAAATGATTGTGCTGTCACAATCGTAAGACAGTTTTCATCTACAAATAGTCTGGGATTTACTCTCCATTTTCTCACACTTACTAGTTTATACAGAGGTTTCCAACTATAGTATTTCAAAAAAAAAGTATGAATCCAACATTATCAACTCAGTTCTAAGATGTGTCTTTATCGATCTGTTATGGGTTTTCTTCGTCTCACTGCATTAGAACTAATCAAGTTAGTATTTGAAACGTGGATAAAGCAAAGTAATTGAATAAAGGGACACATAAAGGAGTGAAATGTTGTCTAGACTAAAATGAAAATAATTTGAACACTTAATTTAATGGACTTGAGACCAAAATTCATCTTTTGTAATGCCGCTTCTTGTTTCCGTTTTCCGCTTTGGAACACGAACAAAAGGAATGTTTTAAGAGCCCACTTGAAAAGGCGATGGGTCTGGCATTTTTGAAGATATTTGCTTTTACAGCAAAAAAAAAGAAAGAAAGAAAGAGATGGCATTAACGCAAGCTGTAATCACGTTCAGCTTTTAGGAGGCAAACCACTTCTGCTAAGATGTTTCCCGATCTTTTTCCCTCCAGTTTTTTTGTCACAATTTTTAAAGGCTTATATTCTGCTGAACTGACTTTGTTGGAGATTTTTGTGTATGTATGTGTATGTATCGGGCTGTGACATGAGTAAAACTGCATATTTATTTGTTCTCTTGAGCTCAGAAGGGTTGCCCCCGTGTGCTTGTGTTTTTAATGTCACTGGAATTGTTCTGATCCTTGCAGGGCTCAAATTGCCTCAACGATAAAACATTTCTTGGGAATAGCTGGTTTCTCGAACTGTGTGTGTATTTCGTTTATGCTTTCGTCATGCGTTTAATGGGTGTTTTTACAAGGAGCCGAGTTTTTGGTATCGGTTAATTTCCAAGAGCTGTTCATTTTGTTTAAGATTTGGCCAGAGAACCGACAAATAATCAAAAAGAAGCTACTGTCGCCAACTCCTTTTTAGTGCAAAAAGCTTTCACTTGTGTTGCCTGCGCTGCAAAATCTAGAAATAATTCATATGTTCTTGAAATGAGAAGGTCAGTCAAATAAATCTGCGGTGGAGCAAGTACATTTGCACTTAAAGGCACTTGACCAAATTTGTACCCATTTAATCAGATTTTTACTAAAAAGGTATTTTGTTAGGTGACATTTTTAGTCAAAATGTGATGAAACCGTCACAGGCGTCCTTTGCAGTCAGAATGTGACAAAAAAGGCAAACCCTTCTCTTCACATATTGACTATTTGGGTCGTATATCATATCATAATGCTGGGGTCTGGAACTCGTTTTGGGTCGTGGGCTGTATTGACCGTGGCCCAATAAATAACAACGGCTTACACTTATTGCGCTTTATCAGCCTGTGACACACGTTTCTCAAAGTGCTACATAAAGTCATTATTCTTTCACTCCACACTCAATGACGGTAAGTTACTATTGTAGCCACAGCCGCCCTAAGGCAGACTGACCATTTACCACATGGCTTTAATATGCTGTTTATATCCTGATCTCTTATTATGTCAGTGCCCTCTGCTGCACACGTGTGAAATTCTTTTCTTTTTTAAGTTTAAGCTGCCCTTAGTGGCCATAACCCCGCACAGGAATGGGCTAGTTTATTTTTTATTTATTTGATATACTCAGAAATCCATGCTCTACAAAGGGCAACATTAAATCATCTCACGGGCCGAATGTGGCCCGCGGGCAGATACAGACGGCATCGCGTCATAGAAGGGGGTCTGGCCTTGCCGAGGGGGAAAACAATGTTTTGGGAAACACAATTTTCCACTCTTTTTAGCCATTTTTTTTTTCGAAATATGAACTTATTTATCACATATAAATATAGTGAAGTCTAAATCGGGTCCATATGGATGTTTATTCACAGCAGATTGTTCAGTTCAGCATTAGCATTAGCACGGTGCTAATATGAAGCATCATGTTAGCATTCTCCGTTATGTATTTATGGGCTGTTGAACCAGAACTGTATCTATTCACCTTATTCCGCAGGTTCACGTTGGCGCCGCCATGAATTGTGCCCGGCCCATATCTCCTATCAGTTAACATGGGACTGGAGAAGTCCAGATAAAATCAGTTACTACACGAAAACAAAGCCGATTTTCGTCCACGCAGAGAAACGGTGCAGTGTTGACTTGTTGGTGCAAATGAACATTAGACATTTTACACACATCAATCTACTAAACATCAGATTTGAGTGGAGAACGTTTTCCCTCGTTCTCAGTTTAAATGAACGGGCTTCGCGCTCGACCGGAAGTGTCAGGGCAACGGAAGTGCTGAGACAAAGCAAAAAGAGGCAAAAGTGGGCAGGGCGGAATAAGGTGAATACAGACGGCATCTCTGGAATCGCCCATATGGTCATGTTTGAAAACAATTAAGGGGGAAAACAATTTAGAGAAAAATCTAAACTTTCTGTAATTATTCTGAAACTACTTGCTGAATTATGAATATAGTTTTCTACTAAATAAAGATACAAAGACATGGGGAGGAGCAAAGTAGTTCAACAGCCCATAAATACATAAATAACGGAGAATGCTAACATGATGCTTCATGTTAGCATCGTGCGAATGCTCGCTAGTGCTAGCTACGACTGCCATTTTTTCGCTTCTACTGAACAATCTGTAAGATGTTTTTTCTTATTTTAGGTGTGAAAATACTTTTTCCACTGACATTTTTTTTCTAACTTGACAAGTCAAAATGACAAGGTCAAATATCCCTAATGTGATACTTTTAACTTTTCATTGGCCGTGTCTTCTCCTATTAGGCTTTTTCTTGAGTTTGCTCAGGGGAAATCTGTGTAAAATTGAATGAAATAAAGGTCCTGCTCAAACCGATCTGTTTTGAAGTCCTGTTAGGCCTGGTTTAGGCCCAATCTCAATTCTCCCCCTTAGCCCTCCGCTTAGCCCTTTCCCTTCGTTGTGCGCGTTCACGAGAGACGAAGGGGTGTCCCAATTCTATTTTGCGGTGAGGGGTAGGGGTGAGGGAGAGGGCCACATAGCCCTTCCAGCGAGGGTTTTTCAGATGCACACTTCAGACGAAGGGGTAGGAGGAGTTTGACAAAACACGGAAATAAGCTGCGAAATGAATTCACGAATATCATCATTAAGCACACTTACAACATTTATAAAGTTGCAGAACGCTTCATTGCTATAAACGTGTCAGTTCTACGTTTTCGCTTTGCTGCTGCGAACGCTCACAAACTTTCGATACGTCGCTATTGTCATGACACAGGGGGTTCAGTGCCTCGCTGCTGCGCCCGATTTCTCCCCGCGCCGCTGTGCTCTGAGCCCGGGTCCGAGGCGGTCTGAGCGCACCTCGGCAGCCTCCGCTCAGGCCCGGGGCTCAGAGTGGAGGCTGCGGGTGCCTGTCCCCGCCCTGTGCGCAGTGCGAGCGGGTCTACCTCTGACTGTCCCCGCTAAGTGCGCTACATGAGCGGATGGGCTGATCTCTCGCAGCTCTGGCTGCAGACACAGCGACCCGCGGTAGAAGCTGCAACACACGGACAGGGGGAAGGAGAATGTAGCAGAAATAGATGAAAATCTGTAGGGTTTGGGCTGAGACCGAGTCCTGTTGTTTAGGTGTTACAAAACAGCATCAGTCAAGTGATAAACTGATTCAGTAGAAACATGCTCTATAGACAAGTAGGCTTGCTTTTATTTTTTTTTATTTTTTTTACATAACCTTAATCATCTGTGTTAATAGTAAATGCAGTCAAATGGAGGGCTGTCCCATTTCTTAGGGTGGTATTTTCAACCCTCGCCCTTAGCCCTTGGTTTCAGGGTGTAGGGAAAGGGCAAGGGCTAGGGCTAGGGGAAGGGGTAGGGGTAGAAAAGAGAATTGAGATTGGGCCTTAGTCCCGATTTGATGATTTTTTTAGATATTCTTTTATGAGAGAAGAATCCACCTAAATTCTAAATATGTTTTTATGTCCAACCTCTGAAGAAAACAACCAACAAAAAATGGCGTTGTTTCCTACCTGATTGTTATTCTGGTTCATTGAAAACTCTTTAATTTTTCAATGTCTGAGAAAGCCTGAGTCAATAGGATTTCATAAGTCACAGCACAAAAGGAGCATGTTGACCGCAAAATGAAAAAGAGGGTTGGTTAGGTCGGACAGAAATGAGATGGCCCACCACTCCAGACTCTATCAGATTTCATTGGAACAGATGGGACTGTGCCAGGAGCTGATGAGAAAAAGATAGTGGGAGAAAATAGGCCGGCGTGCTTTACCGCGAGGTGTGAGCCCCGGGAACTGTCACACAATGTCAGGGTAGAATGCGCTTTTGGGTGTTCACAGAGGATTATGTGTAGGTATTTTGGGGGAGAAATGCGTCGCGAGATATGCCTGAACTTTGCACCGAAATAAAGAGCAGTGATAGGTTTAAAACTTCGCCTAAGCCAAGTTGACGCGGAGCTTGTGGAAGATTGAAGACCTCTGTATAGTTTGATTTAGTTATTGTTGAGCGCGAGATCCTCTGGCCTTTGGTCCGCTGTCAGGCAAGTAGAGGAAATGTTGACTTTCCACACTACATTCTGTGAAGCAAATATGTCAAAAATTGATTTGTCAATACTAAAAGTAGTACCTAAGCTAGATATTTATTTAAGCAGGTATTGACACTTTCTGTCTATCACGCACGGAGCATCCCCTCCTCCTTCAGGTCCACTCTCGGAGCATACCAAAACTTTTACTGAAGTGAAATTGCTCTCTGAATTTGACTAAAACACTGGATAAAGTTCTAAAACTAAATGCATCCATTGTTGTGGGATCTGATATTGCTGATGGACAAGGTCGTTTAATAGAAACTGTAGAATTGGTGAGCGTTGCTAACATTAGCTAAGCCTAGCCTAGCCGCTTCCATTCACTTACATTAGTTAGCATTGGATGTGAATGAACTTATATCAAAGCCAAATGTATAGTGAAATGTTTAGTGTTTGTACTTGACTGTGAATATATTCGGAGGCATTTTAAAGGCCAATTTTAAACCTGGTTTGGTGCCTTCGAGTGAATGTTATGCCATGATGGTCATGGGCCAATTTCAGTCCAGTTAATATTGTAGGTTATAGCCTAGTAAAGATACAATGAGCCACACAAATGTTGCGAATGCGATTAACAACATTTTTGAAGACCTTTTAATGTTTTAGAAACTAAAGCCTAAAATGGAAGAAAAGCTTTGTGTGTAAAGTACTTCATCTTAAAATATACCACTATAAACATGAATACAATGAACCTACCGAGAGTGAAAAATACACTATTGCATTACAAAAATGTGAAATAAAATTCAAATAAATGTACTGACAATAAATTGTGAGCAATATGTATTGTTTATCTGTCATTTATTTGAGTAATATATATATATATATATATGCTAATTGTCATGACAGCCCGACTGGCATTAGCTTCATGTATACCAACCTTTTACCTCGAGTGCCATTTTTCACTTCTATTGAACAATCTGCTTAGATTTTTAATACCACAATGAGATAAGACATTGATATGCACCTTATTATGACTCAACATGCTGATAGTCAGTGAATGTCTTAAGAGAGTTTAAAATTGTGATTATAGCACCCCTATGAGGAGGCATTGCCCCTGTGTCTGTTTATGGATAGGAGAAGGGTTTGTTTTAGCAAATGTATGGTTTGAGCAGTACAGGTCATTATTAAATAGGTGTTTATTATGATTAACAATTACTTAGAAAAGTTTTGGAAATGTTTCACATGAGGCATTTGCAAATGCTCTGCAAAGTTACTACAAAATGGTATATATACCACTTAGTGTATATATGGGAGGTATGTACATGTTATCGCATCACATCCTTAGTTATTGCAAAATGATTCACCGTATTTCAAAATATGCCACATTAGAACAAAATGCAGTTTTATTACACATTGAAATATAAACGTGATTATATTTTGAACTGTTATGCAGAACTAGAAGAAGAAGAGCTTTACTTATATAGCGCCTTTCACAGACATGGTCACAAAGTGCTTTACACGAGACAATTACAAAACAAGGCTCAACTAGCCTCAGCTACTGGAATTCCTTCAGCCTTGATAATACCACCTAAGAGTTACAGTCATACTGATCCTACTATCACATTTTGCCATTTGACTCGAGTTGAAATTTTTTACGAGACTCCATGACCTCAGCAGTCAGTCACAAAGTCAGAAACTGCTACGCACGCTTAGCCGCCGAATCTCTGCTCCTCTTGAAATAGCTTTGTTATGTAGGTGACACACACTCGCTCTAAGAATAACCGAGCTGCCACATCCTTCGAATGCCGTCCCTCAGCCGTCTAAAGCACTCACAGATTATTACAACTATCACGCGGACAGTACAGGCATTGTGATCCCGGCGGCAACGCCAAAACGCGCTCCTTGCCTTATCCTAATTTATGGCCTTTCCTCCCGCTTTTCATCGGACAATGCGAGTCCAGCTTTTGGAAGGGCCCCCTAAGCTAATCCGTCAGCTGTTGGGACTTGGGAGACAGCGGAGTGGCGGCCCGTGCCCATGCCAGTTGCAGAGTAGATCAGATATCAATTTGTCAAGAGGAGCGGAGAGAGGGGGGGGGTCGGGGTTTGGCTGGATGTGTGTGGGTGGGATGGAGCAGGCTGGTGGGTATGCAGAGCCCAGAGGCAGAGGTGAGTCAGCAGCGCGGACAGCCAAGAGAGAGATTTCAGCCAAACAGCCAGGCGGCCCCGTCCCTCCGGCTTCTGTACCGCAGTCTGGCAAATCTCGTCTCCAATCAAATGTGGTGTAGAAACAACAATGTAAAATGCACCCAGTTGAAATTGTCCAGATTACAATGGCTTAGTTTGCATAGCTGGATGAAGCACCGTATTCGTATTTCCTTGCGTGGGTGGTGGTGCACATAACCAAAGAAAGAAAAAGTGAACATTCCAGACACTCGTCTATTTTGGTTTGGTTTTGATCGTTGGCTCACGTCCGATTGCAAGAAGTGTCTTACGCAATGAGTGACAGTTGATCCTGTGTGGTCCAGTGACCTTCTCATTGGAGGGTAAACACTTTTGGATGGCGCACAAGCCAGCCTGCCGTTCATTTCATTTCATTCATTTATTCATTTATTTCAGGCAATGGGCAACAAAAAAAGAATATACAGTATATAAGCATGACGATCCATTTCTACCTGAAAGGGAGTGGGAAGAAGATAATTTATTTAATCCCACCCCCAGTTCCCCATTCAGAAGTTAATACATTCAGCTTCACTGTTACTTTGTTCAAGGATTATTTTACAAATGTTATATCCATCCATCCATCCATCCATCCATCCATCCATTTTCTTCCACTTGTCCATTGCCGGGTCGTGGGGGCAGCTGTTGGAGCTGCACCAGCCCCTATGGCTGCTCCTGCAGGTGGTGGGTCCACAGAAGGACGGCCTCATGGTTCTAACCGGGCCTGTTGGTCTCTCTTAAGGGGCTTCTGAACCGCTCTTTGTCTGACCCGTCACCTAGGACTTGTTTGTCATGGGAGACCCTACCAGGGGCACAAAGCCCCCGACAACAGAGCTTCCAGGATCATTCAGGCGCTCAAACCCCTCCACCACGTTAAGGTGGTGGTTCCAGGAGGGGAATGTTATATGTTATATCATGTAACAAAATGTATTCCAACAATGTAAGGAGAATAAACAATACCAACAATGGTAATGGACAATATACCAATAATGGTAAAACACAAATTATACCAACGATGGTAAGGAAACATTGAGCACTTGTGACAATATGAGACAACAGCAATTTAAATTAAAGACCCTCATCTCTATATTTTGACCAGACCCAATGTTTATATAACAGTTTGAATCGACGGACAGTTTGGCATTGCTTGTGTTGTAAATCCAGTTTGTTCCAGAGTTTCGTTTTGTAATAAACAGTTCGACAATATTGTATGAATATCTTTCGTCTCCCGTTCTGATATCCATTGCTTATTGAAAACTAGTTCCTTTTAAAATCAACAAAATCTCAGTAAAAAAAAAAAAAAAAAAGACTCTGGAGTACACTCGTTTCCAAAATAACCCTTTTGTCGATGTGATAGATATATTTTAGTTCACACTCTCCCCATTCCTTCAGATGCAATTTTGATTTAGATATTTTTTCTCCATTACTGCGTGGGTGTATAGTGTTTGATGCTTGTGGGCCCCGCGGGTGCAGTTCTGCGCAGTTTGGAAATGATTCTGCACAGAGAGGCATTTTACGCCGATTGTTCCCGGTTCCTTGTGTTTACTCGCACCTACTTCTCGGAGCACATTGATCTCGAGATTTCGAGTGGGATGGAGGCTCTGGCGCCCGCTGGGGAACTCGCTGGTTCTTGTTTGAGGCCAATGTACCGCACAAGCCATGCAAACATTTTTTAACTTACTGTAGTTGGAAAATGATGTTAGTTGATCATAGGAAATTAAATCGTCAGCTCTTGAGTTTCCCTTGATTTGACATCTGGGCTGTCTGAACAATCCACACATAAAGACCCAGATAAAGTATAGTGTTTGTGAGGTGAGATGTTGGTCATGAGCCCCATCTGGCCAGACGGTGATTGAGTTTGAAGGCCTTGCATCTTCTGACTGTTTCTGTCACTGTGCCGTCACACATTTTCACCGATTTAACTGCATTCTGTTCACATTTTGTTTTGCTTCTGGCCTTGTCCAGCTCTGTCAAACGACCTTATTAAAATCAGACACTATCAACTGCCTTGAAATTTCATGAAAACAGTTCTGTTCATTCTACTATAGAAACTAGCTTTCATCCAAAGGCAAGTCTCATGAAAGGATTCGACCTTCCTCTTAAACCCAGCAGAGCCAGACAAATGATTTCATTATTGATAAATGCTGTTCATGTTCAATTAGACCATTTTAAATGGTTGAAACCCTGTGCATTTCCCCCTTAAGTTTGGTTTATCTTTTCATTGGAGAAGTACAATGAGGTGGTGAGACCTGTCTTCAAATCTTATGCCATTTCATTATCAGGAGCTATTGATGCCAATCACGAGTTAATTAGTAATGTGTTATGACTTAGTAACATACTTTAAAATGACCACTTTTTTCATTTCCTGTCTATTCCGCACACCCTGAGTGTTTCTGAGAGCTGAATGTAACAAGTGAATTTATCCATTGTGAGATCAATAAAGGATTATCTTATCTTATCTCTCTTATCTTATTGTCAGCTTTTAGTTGACAGTGGCTTACGATTTTTTTTTTCAATCTGTCTAATTCTTAGCTGTTTTTTATGCACTTGTATCATTGTTGAGCACTTTTTGATTTTATCAGTGAAAGGTGCTATACAAATATGTTTCATCTTCAGTAACAATTAATCTAATGCGTCAGTAATCAGATAAGTCACTGCGAGTTTCTATTGTTGTCATTTTCCTTCAGAAAAAGATAGATTTGCTTTCATCTTGCGTCTCGGGTATTTTCAGCATGCGGACAACTCGTGTGGAATACACCAAACACTCACGACACACACTTTAACAACAATGGAGTTTTGTGTCAGCATTGTTGATGTTACTGTTAATCACTGTCAGACATCTTGGCAAAAGCAGTTGTCATTTGTATGGGGGCCACAGTGACGCAGATGTTCATGGTCGTGATCGGAAGGTTGGGGGTTTGAAACCCAGCTCCTTTAGGTGCACACGGTCGTTGTGTCCTTGGGCAAGACACTTCACCCAGCTTACCTCCAGTGTCTGCGTACATTGGTGTATGAATGAGAGAGTGAATTGGTGAGTGGTTCCTTGCTTTATGCTTTGAGTGCCTAATGTAGTGCAATATAATTTGAGATCATTTACCACAAGACGAGGCGGTGGAGGTATTGTCGGCAGAGGCTGAATTTAAATTCTTATTACTTACTAAATAATTCGGAATCTGACTTAATTACTTTTGAAAACAAGTAATCAGTAAAAAACAATAAGTTACTTATGAAAAGAGCAATCAGTAATCAGATTACTTTTTTAAGGTAGCTGTGGCAAGGAGTAGGCTTTTTCTACTAATTCTAACCTAGTATGTTTCAGTGGAAAAAATAACTGTCCACGGGTTTTGGAAGTGCTCTTTTCCATAATTTAATACCTCTTTTATATGAGTGGAATTACATTAAATTAGTTTTGCCCTTGTACTTATTATATAAGAAGACATTTGTGTTCAGTACGTCTAATTATTTATTGGTTTATTTGGTCGGGACAGTGCATGTTAATGAACATACATGGGTCTCATGCCCGAGCCACACTGGATTGTAGCCTCGGCCTAATTTCTATCTGTCGTCCCCATGCGCACTCTCAAACACACTCTCATTCATCCTGGTCTATTGCACATGTTTTTAGTGGTGGGGAAACCGGAGAACCCGAAGGAAACCTACGCAGACATGGGGAGAACATGCAAACTCCACACAGAAAGGCCCTGTCCAGGTGGGAATCGAACCCGGGACCTTCTAGCTGTGAAGCATGAGCGCTAACCGCTGCGCTACCGTGCCACCCACAGTTCAGATCCTCATCGAAAGTCCTCATCAGGAGACTCCAAGAAAATACCTTACTTCTTCAGCAATGGGAAAGACCACAGAGACCGAGACCATTACAGGCATGAATTATAGAGATTTTGAATCAATTGTGAACTAGCATTTTAGTGTAGGCGCATTGCGTTGCCTGGTAAATGTATGGTATAAATAAACATGCCTTGCCATTTAGTACCTTTTCGTGACAGTATTGCTAACTGAAAGCTGCGAAACATGCTTATAAGTAAACTCATCCATGTGACGATAGGGCAGGCTAGAGATGAGTTTGGACAACTAACAGTAAAGTCCATGGGATATTGCGGGTTTTAGTGGAGCCTTTCGAAGCTTTTGCGAGAGTTTGGTACTAGTCGCTGGGAACCCTTTGTCACTACTCGCTTAACGTGCTGGAGCTGAGTGCACTGCAGTCGCCCCACTGCCCATCGACAGTTTTCCCCGACGCTATTGAAGAATGGGTCAAATACTGAGGACACATTTCGCCGAGGGTACCGTTGGCACCGTTGAAGCCGTATCGCAAGCACATTACGCCCTTCAAAGCTCATATTAGCACAAAAAAACCCGAGTCACACTAAATCAACTATTCCACACCGCTGCTCTTGGAGACTCGCCACCCCCGTATACGCCCCCCATGCCCTGTCACCGGATTGCCGCGCCCCCGTTTACCCCGCCGCGTGGCACGTAGGAGAATTAAAATCTATTATGAAATGTGACAGAGCCATTAGGAAGACGGATGGTCACGGCCCTTTTGTGGGTTGGACCGGCTTTTCGTCCACCGCGGGGCATAATCTGGACAACCAAAGCCAGCCCCCGGGCATGCCCTGCTGCTGGGGAGCGCTTCACTGACCCCGGGGCGCGGTGGAGCATACAGATATGGATCCTGCTGGAGGTAATTGAGTGTTAATTCGCCACAGTTGTCGGTTAACAGCCAGTCGGGCGGAGACCAGGGTTGGGAATCGCACCGTCACGCGCCATTGAAGCACGCGCGGCGGACGCTCTCGAGGGTTGGCGGTAGAGGGCAAAGGAAGGTGGACGTGTGATGGATGCAGCCCTATCTTGGCGGTAATGTTTCTGGTATGGATTGCTTGGAGGCCAATTGTGAAAATGCGACTAATTGTCCAAAACCGACAAGACCTAAGCACAGTCAATATAAGTTATATTTAAAGGCACATTGCGAAATGCTCCTGATGTTTAGTTAGACGCCAATAGTTTTATTTTTTCAAGTGGGTTTTCAAAATAAAGCAGTTCTTAAGGTGCCTACACACCAAACACGGTTCACACGGCAGGTGCGGTTGATTCCTGTGTACAAGGTCATACCGCCTTTGCTCTGCCCGATCCATCAGATCTTGGAAGCTAAGCAGGGAATGGCCTGGTTGGTACTTGGATGGGAGACCGTTTGGTAACACCAAAGCCTGGGATGAATGTGGTGAGTGAGTGGTTGGTGGTGGTCGGAGGGGCCGATTGCGTCGCTTCCGTCAGTCTGCCCCAGGGCAACTGTGGCTACAATAGTAGTTTACCACCACCGAGTCTGGAGTGAATGAATAATGACGACAGTAGCGCTTTGAGAAACTTGGTAATACAGGCTTGTAAAGCGCAATACAAGTGTAAGGCATTATTATTATTGACAATCTAAGTGTGTGCGCATGTGCGGGTGATGAGTGTGCGTGGCGGCAGGTGCGTCAGAGCGTTTTCAATCAGCAGCAACACACGCCTGCTGTTCAGAGCGACGTGAACGCGACGGGAGGAGTAAAAACACACATTCTGGAATAATTTATTGATCATCTGGATTTGAAGCAACATCTTCTACATCATAAAGACACAAGTGAAACGAAAACGCCGTCTGAAAGAGGAGGAAAAGCCACAGCAGCTGTGGTTTGAAATGCCTTTCCTGAGCCCAGGCATTCAGATCAGAGGAATCATAGCTTCAATAAACTTGTGAAAACAGGAATGTGGGCGCATTTAACAAGGCGCTGGATTACAAACATGTTTAAAAGGGGATTTTATCGTGACATGATCGCTGGACAGACAGGTACTGCACACTCAAACCCACACGTATAATATCCAGGAGAGGGAGAGAGGAAAGAGGGGAGATTTGCCTCAAGTGTCAGAGAAATGTAGCTTGGTTAAACTATTCCAATGTCACTAAAGTACAAACAAAAATCAGAAAACTGTTTTCATTCATGCAGCACTTAGCAGCAACGGCGCAGAGGTTTTTTCCCTTATAGAATCGTGCAGCAGTGGCTCCACCTGAGGTGAATTCATACGTGTGTCTGATTGCAAGACTTTCAAGCGTCCAAATAACCGGGCATTTAATTGTGTAGGCACCATTATAAGTGATCTAATGTTGTAGAGGAGATCGGCCCTGTGCTGTTCGCCTCCTGGCTGCTAGGTTATTAAGGCTTTCCCCAATGTGTCTCCACAAAACCAGTCCAATAATGTGTTTTATGAATATTGGCCCCTGTGACCAATTCCTTTATTTCCACATACACAACATAGGATGTTCATAGGATATAAGAAACAGTTAACGTGTTTGTTGGACTTTATTGCTTTGAGGGCTTACCTTTGCCCACGTAGTGTCTGCGCACACTGGTGTATGAATGAGAGTGTGAATGTGTGACAGATTCCATTCTGTAAAGCGCTTTGGGCCTAATGGAAAAAAGAAAACTATTACTATTATAAGTTGAGACCATTTCCTATTCATCACCTTAATTAGAATGGTGCTTTTGCTTTCCATCCCAGTGGCTTATATGACACTCAGGTGTTTTATGGTTTCTGGTCCGTTTTCTAGATGGAATGTATACAGAAACAGTTGGTCCTGGAGCGTCCTAGGTCACTGGGATGGTAAATAAAGGCGCCATGTTAATCATCCATACAGCCACTGGGTTACTGAAAGGTCAAATACCCACTTTTCCCCCATAAAAGGTTGCATAATGCACCTTCAAATGTATCTATGTTATAACTGATCACATTCACATGGCTAAGCACTTTTCACCTGGATGTTTTTTTCTAGTGTTCAAGTACTCCAACGTGTATTTCCTGGAGCTTGTACCACATTTTCCAAATTCCAATTGTTCCTGCCGAGATGTTTCAAAGTCCTTTTCCATGCACACACATTCATCAGACTCACAATGACGCGTGACATGTCCGTATGGCATCAAATGACTCATCACATGAATCAAATCGCGACGCAAAACATGAACAAATTGAGAGCAGGAAGTGAAATTGAGTCGACCAATCCTCGCGCAGCCCCTCGGGACCTGGTCTACCGGCATAACCTTGGTTGTGTTCCTCAAATCTCTTCCCACCAGCCCTCCCAACTCCCTCCGTCCTCACCCCCCGAAAACGTGTCACAAAAAGATTACTCCAGCGCAAATTAGCAATTGGCAGCTTTTTCCCAATCGGGCTCTCCAAAAAAAGTTCCCCGTCACGGGCCAGCGCTCGGGCCCATGACGGCGTCGAGATCTCCCGGGTTTGGCCGCGGAGGACGAAAGGGGAGGGGGGGGGGGGGTTTGAGGGCACGCGGGCGGAGGAGGAGGGCGGAGGTATGATGGATGGGAGAGAGATTTCTCCCGCTCACAGCGCAGCCGGCGAGAACGCAGAGGCAACAGAACTGGCAGTACCCGACAGCGTGGCATCTCCTGGGGCGCCTGTCTGAAATTGGCACTTTTTTTTTTTCTTTTTCATTTTTCTTCATACGGTCGCCATGGATATCCGCAAATGTTTTCGTCAAACAGTATGCAAGGTTATGATACTTGACATCGTTCCCTCTTGGAGAGATAAATAGCGAGAGAGTTAGACTGAAACATTTTGATGCTCATTACATGATTAAATAGGAGATTTTAAACATGAGGAGTGCTTGTCCTATGTACTTTTTGCCTTTTGAATAAATCCACATGAAATGTATTTAGCACTGTCTGCACTGTTTTCTGCTTCATGTGCACAGTGCTGTGGGTCTCAGGGACTGCGGATGGAAATTAGCCATGAGAGCTACAGCCTGGGACAAAGCTGCTCCAGTACATGGTCGCTGTCAAATGACTGAAATCAAATGAAAATGTATCGTTGCATAATAGGTATTTTCAAAGCTCATAAAACATAAACCAAACTCATTTGGAGCGGGAGCCAAAGCTGTAAACGTAATGTCGGTCGGGAGCCGAAACACGCTCAGCCTTTTTTGATGCAATTGAATGGGAGCTTGACTTTTACATTTAAAGCTTTCAGGGGTTTTCATTAGGCTAGTATTTGTTGTGCTGTAAGTTAGAAATAACCAACTCAAGGGCGACAAACTCAGACAATTTGTGCTTGCGCTGTAACAGATTGGTAAATAAAAAATGAAAAACAGCGCTAAGAGGCCTTGAAGCATCAGCTGTAGGGTTGCCAACCGTCCCTTGAAATACGGAATCGTCCCGTATTATTAAAAATAAAGGTGCATCCCGTATTGAATCAATAAGGGACGGCTTTTGTTCTGTATTTTCAAGGATCCGCTCTTTCTCTCCGTCATAATACAACAGATCCATGCCCGTCACTCACTAAATCTGTGCTGGACAGAAGTCCACTCTTCAGAAAGAGACTGGAGAAATATTCATAAGATCAGCAGCAGCTCAGTCCGCTCTCCATGCGCGCGGGTTTAATGTGCCTCAATATAACAGCAGCATTTATCATGAAATTATTAACTTTACGGACATAAACTAATCCATGAACGAAGTCTACTCTTCCCAAGCTTTAGCCCGCTTTTTCTTCCACATCAATCTCATATTTTTGGTTTTAGAGATTCATTTAGGAAGCATAATGATAAGAAAAGGCGGTGCGGACAGTGCGGAGTGGCGCGGGGTTACGGCGTGCGGTTACAGCACGATATCGGCCTTTTCCGCACAATCTCTCTGACCAGATCCTCTGAATTAAAAGCAACAATAACGTTTGGAATCCTGGTTAAAGTTGAGTCTTTAGTGTCGTCTGGCAACACTAAAGACTCAACGATGAGCAGCTACAGACGGAGGAGGAACAGGGGCGGAGCTGACACGGGCCGCAGAGGGACTGGGGCCCCACAGGGAAACACTAACACAGGATTTTGACAGTACATAAAAACAATAAATAATTAGAATAAATAATAAAAGTAGTCTAATTGCAGCTATAAAAATTAGTGTAATCATAATGTAGACAGTTCTGATTTTCATCACTGTATAAGGCTAATTTAAACAGCATGTTTTTGCTTAAAATTCACCAGATGCACAAAATTGTATCTGATTAACAAAACATTTCCTGGGGAGGACTGGCTGTTGCTCTAACTTTCTTAGAGTATTTCAAACAAGAGCACAAATAAAGAGGAGTTATTCTGTAAAATGGTTTAAAACTTATTTCTAAAATAAATAAACTAAAAGTAATATAAAACACCTTCTGTTACATGTAATCTATACACAGACTTTCATATATCGACTGAATGTAGCATTCTGAGTCTTCTAGATTAGAGTTCCACCACCTCCCAAAGTCCAATTTAACCACTGCTAATAAGCATGCAATACCTAACCTTACAGAAAGAAAGTGCTTAACCGGTAAAATATATAACATAAATAAAAAAAAGATCCAACATTGTTTGAATGTATATGTTAAAAACCTGGTTACAGCAAATGAAAAAATAATCTGTAATTACAAATCACAAGCTCTAAAGTCATCTATTGATTTCGTTGTCGTCCCCTCACCCCGGTCGCCCCTTATTTAATAAGTGTCCCTTATTTTTCTGTTCTCAAGTTGGCAACCCTAATCAGCCGTTTGCCCACCATTCGCCGAAACATCCGGCGAAAATGAAGGAAGTAGACAACAACAGCGATCACTCATATTGATTTGCTACCATGCCTTTAGGTTCAAAGAAAGGTGGCTTGTATCTTCTTTATATCTTGTGTGATCCCTCCTGCTCCCTGCCACGCAACAGGCATGTTTCTGCAGATGTGTTCCTTCAGCGAGAACATAGAGGATGCAATTAGAACTCTGTGGAGCTAGCTTTTGACGATTGCGATTGCAGAGTCTGTGTGTCCAGGGACAACGAGCGCTGTCATTGGCTTCATGTTCCGTTCGCAAATTAGTACGCTTTTCTCATCCAACCAGGTAAATATTCCTGTGTGTATCCCTCTTTGGCAAACGTCCGCTGTAGTCTGTTTTATCCTTTGACGAGATTAGACTTATTTTTGTTTTAGGCTGAAAGTTCTTTGATGAAAACAGGAGTAAAACGCAAGAGTGCACCTGCTTGTTATTCCCGTCCGCTCTCTTCTCAAGGTCTTTGTCATTGATTTGTATCTCATTCTTCATCGACCGCTGGACTTTAAAACATCTTTAATGAATCATCTGACCGTTCCATGTTACAGGTTTAGACTTGTAACATTCCCAAAAGGAAGCTAGCAGAAGACCCGCGAAGTTGCTAATCATACGGACACAAAATGGCAGTCCTCCTTCACCGGCTCGGGCCAATTACCGTGCCAAGGAAGCTCCGTTTTTAATGAGTTACAGCCGGAAAAAGAAACACAGCAGAATAAGAGTCAATATCGGGCAAATAAATTATTAAGCGGTGTCTGTGAGTTTATTTGCTGGCTCGCAGTAAGCCTTGGCTCAGCTTTAGAGAGAGAGAGAGAGAGAGTTAAGAGAGAGCGGTCTCCGGGATATGGCTTTTCAATTACTGCGTTTTTATGAACTCCGCTGCAGACCAAGTCGCTGCTAGAGTGGAACTTATTCAAGGGAACTTTGGGGGACTTGCTTAATGTGAAATTTTGCAGTTTTTTTTCTTTTTGTTGTTGCAAAGATCACCACGAAAATAAGGCTATAATTCTCCAAAGCGAACTCCTCCAAGTGGCATAGTTAAACAAGTGTCTTCGAAGCACACGTAGCTCTCTGATGGTGTTGTTATGTAAATGTAGCTCACCAGGTTTAAAAAAAAGAAAAGTTGGAGACCCCTTTAGACAAAACCTTCAACACATTTTGCATTAGGGCTGAGAAAAATAACTAACTAAAATAAAGTCATCTTGACTGTGTGTTGTAAAAATCTATTTTCTTATTCTGTCTCTCACTCTTTGCAGCTTCTGTTTAACTATCATTAAAAGTAATATATTGTGTGATAGTGTTTGGTCCAAGTGCTTAAAACTGTAGTGCTGCCCTCTGCTGGTCTGACTGAATTCTTGATCATTATTGGCCTCCATCCATCCATCCATCCATCCATCCATCCATCCATCCATCCATCCATCCATCCATCCATCCATTTTCTTCCACTTGTCCGTTGCCGGGTCGTGGGGGCAGCTGTTGGAGCTGCCCAAATCACATTGCACCAGCCCCCTATGGCTCCTCCTGCAGGTGGTGGGTCCACAGAAGGACTCGTGACCTGTCACCTAGGACCTGTTTGCCATGGGAGACCCTACCAGGGGAACGAAGCCCCCGACAACAGAGCCTCCAGGATCATTTGGGTGCTCAAACCCCTCCACCACGTTAAGGTGGTGGTTCCAGTAGGGGATTATTGGCCTCTATTGACTGTGAAATCAGTGCAGCACTGCTGCCTCATTAATATGCATGACGTAACTCATTAATATGCATGATGTCTTGAATCTAAATAGTCTTTAAGTCGATATCGGAATAAAAAGTATCGGTATCGTAAAATATCACGATAAATCGGAAAATCTATATATTGTCACTCCTACAATAGATACAGATGGCAACGCGTCATACAAGGGGGCGTGGCTTAGCTGAGGGGGTCACAATTGTTCACTCTTTTTAGCTGTTTTCTGGCGGCCTATAAACATATTTATCACACACCAGTAAAGTCAAGCCAATATCAGGTTCATATGGATGTTTATTCACAGCAAATTGTTCAGTAGAAGCAGAAAAAAACTGCACTCTTTAGCTAACGTAGCATGACGCTAAGGTCAGCTTCACTAGCCTTCTTGTTAACATTGTCTGTTTTGTAACCGCTTTTAGATTTGGGTAAAGCCAACTGTAGACAATGATTGATTGATTGATTGATTGATATTTTTATTTCGAGCTATACAACACAGGCACAAAAGCCAGAAAAAATAAGAGAAAAAAATAAATAAAATAATTTCTAGCTCGAAAAGGAGTGGGAAGAAGACAAGCTTATTGACTCCCACCCCTGTTCATATACTAAATGTGTGGTTGCAACAATAACAATGTTTAGTTCTTATTGTCTTACTAAACAATTAAGTTGGTTACATACACTGCACTTGGTTACGTGGGGAGTAAGAGGTTAAGTATTTAAGGGCTGTTGAACTTTGCTCCTCTCCGTGTCTCTGTCTCTTTGTTTGGTAGAAAACTATATTCATAATTCAGCATTTGTTAAAGTAATGGTGGCGTAATGGGAGGTTTTGAGTTTGTGTACATGTTAATGGACTGAGGCTGTCAAAACGTTTGGACGTCAGTATCAAAGACTCAAACTAATCTCAAACCACTGTAATCTATCACGAGAGCCCAAACTTATCTCTTCTACGCAAAGTTTTAGCCAGTGAGGTGAAGCCTGGATGTTTTCCCTGCGAACAATAGTGTATGCGGTCGATGCGCCCAGAAATGTCCGCATCATCATCTTGGTTTTCCCGCACCTGTAGAAAGCCCACGCAGCATTATTATTACTGTATTTTCTCCAGCGCTAGTGTTTCTGCTCTGCGGGCCATTGTGAAGATCCAAGTAAGTCAATTATAGCAGCTAAAGGCGCTAACCCCATTAGCGTCATTTGACCCCTGGTACGGTGCCACGTTCTCGCCGGAGCTTGTTTGCATTTTTTTGTACCTGGGCGAGAACAAGCGTGACAAAGCAGAAAATACTTGGACACAGCAAATATCAGCGAATAAAAAGCCTTAGGTAAAGTCACACGGTCTATTGTGTGACTAATTAAACACGGCTAAGGTCTTGGTCCAAAATGTCAATGTCAAGAGCAAATGTTCCTCACCGAAACACATAACGCCATTTTAGTATGGCTTAAAATGCTGTTACAGTCAGTTTATAAATTATACCTCAGAGTTTTTGTTCATAGATTTACATTTTTAGCCAATTTTCTTCCTTAGCATCTTAGTTTTAATGTCAGAGTGTTAAAAAGAGGAAACTACTTACCCTTTATTGCGTTTTGTTACTAGCGAGCTGGAGATATCCAGGAAGTAAAAAACATAAATAAACATATTTCATCACTGAAAATAATATAGGCAGTTTGGCCGTTTTTTTAAATCTCTTACCACCCGCCTTAACCAAGTGCATTTCCTCCATTTCGGCTTTACCCAAATCTAAAAGCTTCTGGACTGGAGCTTACAGCCTATAGGCCAGAGTAATGCCTCATTTTATAATAATAATAATGCATTAGTCTTATATAGAGCTCTTCCAGATGCTCAAAGTCGCTTTACAATTTTGTGCATTGTTCATTCACTCCATACTCGGTGGTTGTAAACTGCTATTGTAGCCACAGCTGCCCTGGGGTAGACTGACAGAAGCGAGGCTACCACCACCAACCACTCACTCACTACATTCACCCAGGCTTCCTGGTGTTACCAAACGGTCTCCCATCCAAGTACTGACCAGGCCCTTCCCTGCTTAGCTTCCGAGGTTTGACGGGATCGGGCAGGGCAAAGGCGGTATGGCATTTGAAAGCTAAGGCCTACAAAACTGAGCTAAACAAATCTTTTTCCTCGTTGTCATCTCATTGTTGCTCGTTTTTCACGTTCTTTTTCATCTGATTTTGTTGTCACTTTTGCTTTTTTGTGGCAATTTCGTCGCACTTTCAGCGGTTCATTTGCGTTTTTTTTCCTTGTTTTTGTCGCTATTTTGACGCCCTTTTCAAGAAGCCTTTACATTTGGGTAATGCCAAACTGGAGAAAATGTGCTTGGTTCAGATGAGGGTTAAGAGGTTAGTATGAAACCTTAAGCTGACAGAAAACTTGTATATTTATGTATATCAGTAATAAGTATAGCCTTTGGAGACTACAGTGTTAGATGAATTTAGTTGAGTTGTCCCACAGCTCATTTCTTTACTTTTTATATTGTTTTTTAGCTAATATTACTCCATTGATAACGTTTCCTGGTTTGCCCTTAAGTTCATGTCAGATTTCTGGGTAATGTTACATTCTGGGAGTCTATTCTGGAACGCAAGTCGCCGCAAACTCTCAAAACAAAACTTTGAAAAATGAACAGTGACAGTACTTGAACTCTCTAACTCACACTTGGCCTTTTACAAACGCTACAGGAAGTTTTATCGGGCCCTGGCAGATAATAATAAATCTCACCAGCTCCTTATTTCGTCCTCCTCTTTCCGACTGTCCCGATATAAATACCCCCGACATGCGCTGGCTCCATTTAAGGTGGTATTGTGCAGAAAACGTGGAAGAGAGGGAGACGGATTGTGTTCCAAAAGTGCCTGGACCTGCCCCCACCACCTCCTCTCCCGCTCCGTCTTTAACTTTATTTGGCCGTGGATTTAAAAGTGGCCGGCTGCTTCAGTGCCCGGCTCTTCCCCCCCATATGGCACCGCTTAAAGAACTCTTGGCAACCGCGCTTTGTTTGCTTTTCTCATCCGGACAACAAAGTCTTATCGCCGCCATGGAAAAGAAACAGCAAGGTTAATTTAGCCAGAATGCTAACAACATTCCGGTCCAACGGGGTCAGGGAAGCGTCATGACTGAACTGGCATCAGGTCCATTTTCCCACAAAAACGCTGGTTTTTATGGTGTTGAGCAAATATTTTCAAATGAATATATAATTTAAAGCCATACCGCGTAAAATTTCACCCCATACAAATTCAATATAAGCTTTTAGTTTGTCGCAGATATTTTTATTGTTGAAAAATACTTAAAATGTATTTGACTGTAATGGCCTCTATTGACTGTGAAATCAATGGAGCGCTGTTGCCTCATTAATATGCATTAACGCAACTCATTAATATGCATTATATAGCTCATTAATATGCATGATGTAGCTCATTAATATGCCTGACGTCATCAAAATTATCGATATCGGAATAAAAATCGTAATATATCAGAAAATCGATATATTGTAAGTAACTTCACTGGGAGCGGGACGTCTCCAGCCCGTTTCCATGGAGATGTCAACAAAAGGCAGCCACATGTGAGAATTAAATAGGTTAGGTTCTCATACAAATCAATTCTTTGATTACACCACTACAGAAATAGGATTAGGGGCATGTTTTGTATTGGCATCAGTAGAATGCAAATTATTAGGCAGTGTGCCTTTAACCTCCGCCGTCCTTAACCGAGAGCATTTTCTCCGGTTCGGCTTTACCCAAATGAGCTCACAGCCCATAGGCCAGTGTCACGCCTCATTTGAAAGCTACACAATTGATCTAAACGGATCTTTTTTCTCACATTTGTTGTCATTTTTTTGTCGCTTTTTTGCTGTTTTATTGTCACATTTTTATTGGTCTTTTGTCATGTTATTGTTGCTTTCTATGCCACTTTGTCATTGCTTTGTTTGAGTTTTCATTGCATTTTTTATTGTGTTTTTATTGTGTATTGCGTCACATTTTGTCACTTTTTTGTTGTGTTTTGACACTCTATTTCTTTCAATAAGCTTTTATATCTGGGTAAAGCCCAACTGGAGAAAATGTGCTCAGTTCAGGTGGGGGTTAAGAGGTTAAGAAAACAAACAATTACTGCGAAAAAGTGGCCGATGTTGCTGCTTACCTTTTGGAAGAGTGATTCCATTTTATTTTGTTTATGTATTTAGTCATCATTGAAAACGAAATCAACATAGGCACAATGCCGGTTTGCAGCTGATGCAAGAGATTATAACATCACAAAGTTTATCCATGAAATGAATCCCACATTGGTTTAAAGAGACAGTGAGTTCGAGTCCCAACCCTGATGAAATAATCTCCCCCTTCTCTTCACCCTCACATATCTTCAAATGTTAATATATGACGTACTTACCGCTGAGGAATTTTAAATAATTCTGATCATTAATGAGGTATGCATCCCTAATGAATTTTCTAGTCTTTTGCGACATTCTTTTCGACATGCTGGTTTTCGTTTACAGTGTAGTGATTGTGTGTAAGATTATTATTAAAATTTGGACTTCGGCTTATGAGTGTCCGATGCTGATTTATGTGTGTAAGATTGCAACATGAGAAGAGCGTGAGAGTGAAATCTGAAAGTAAGCGACCAAGTTCCTCCCCTCCCAATTGAACCAGAAAGCCACTCCCAGTTTGTAAACTTTCAAAAATATACGCTCAAGCTCCTCCCCCTCCCTCCTGATTGGACCTGGCTTCACAGGAAAGCTCATAACATTGGTCAAAGTGGCAGCCAACAAAAACATTCTTATTTAATATTACTTATGTTGCATCAAATTTCAGACCCATCTATTGAATTGGTAAAACATTTAAACTTACAGACTATCACTTTAACCTCGCCTTCACCGAGCGCATTTTCTTCAGCTGCTTCCCTTTCGCGCTGACCTTTTTTTTTTTTTTTTCTCCTTACATGTCGCTCCTTAGACCTCCTCCAAGTGAACACATCCTCGCACACTCCCCATTCATGTGATAAGAGCGGGCTGCGTACGGCCCCGGCGTGTACCGTCCTCCCACGCAAGCAACACGTCTATTTCCAGCCTCTCGGCCACTTATTAATGATAACAGGAGCGCGGGGCCCGTGCATTATCGCCGGGAGGACTCGAGCGCCGAGCAGCGAGCGCGCGCGCGCACATCAAAGCGCGAAGAGAGACGGAAACAACAACTTCTAATCTGCACATGTCGTTCATGTTTCCTTGTTTTTTTTCCAGGAACCTCATTTCTTGTACCTGGACAAAAACAACAACAACTACAACTAATAATGGTAATAACTGCCGATGTGGGAGTCGTGCAGCCTGCAGTGCGTGATGGCCTCTATCATTAGGGTGGTTATCTCAGCCGTGTCCTATGTATAGTCAGAGAATGCGGAATGCTCGCCGCCATTCCTGCCTCTCCCACTGCCCACTCTCGCCAATGACACCCGCCGACCACTGATGCCCGATGTGTGTGTGTGTGTCTAGGCTGGAAGGATGGTTATCGCAGAAGGAATGAGGCATAACTTCCTTAACCCAAGCACATTTTCTCCAGTTCGGGCTTTACCCAAATCTAAAAAGCTAACTGACTGGAGCTCACAACCCATAGGCCTCATTTTTGAAAGCTGACGCCGACAAAACTAAATCTAAGCTTCTTCCTCGTTATGATTGTCATGTTTTCGCCCTTTTTTTGTTGTTGTTGTTGTGTTTTCTTCAGGTCACATTTCTGTGGCTTGATCACAGTTACTTCACACACACACACAAAACCCGAAAAAAGAGCAGAAAACAGGATAAAAATGTGGCAAAAAACATGACAAAAAGGTTAAGAAACAATATAAAAATGTGGTAAAAAACATGACAATAATGTTAAGGATAAAAATGTGGCAAAAACATGACAAAAAGGTTAAGAAACAATATAAAAATGTGGTAAAAAACATGACAATAATGTTAAGAAAATAGGACAAAAATGTGGCAAAAAACATGACAAAAAGGTTTAGAAACAATATAAAAATGTGGCAAAAACATGACAATAATGTTAAGAAACAATATAAAAATGTGGTAAAAAACATGACAATAATGTTAAGAAAACAGGACAAAAATGTGGCAAAAAACATGACAAAAAGGTTAAGAAACAATATAAAATGTGGTAAAAACATGACAATAATGTTAAGAAAACAGGACAAAAATGTGGCAAAAAACATAACAAAAAGGTTAAGAAACAATATAAAAATGTGGCAAAAATGCAACAACTTCAACGTGATGACACAAACAGGGAAGAAGCTTAGATGAGTTTCGTAGGCCTTAGCTTTCAAATGAGGCGTGACCAATGGCCGCTGGCTGCTCTGCTTCGTTACCGCGACACTAGAGGCCGCCATTGCTGTAGTACCTCCATGTAGCCGCTAGTCTCCCATTAGAAAGCATTGCACTTTAGACACGTAAAAAAACAACTTTAAAGCCTGGTTTCTTATTTTCGTAAACTTTCTACAGCTAGATTTTCCTCCCGTGATAACGCTGGGTTAGTTACAATTAAAGAAACCAGGCTGGTTATCGTAAGAAACATTTTAGAAATCTCGTATACTCATGAGGGCCGGACTTTGATTGACAGGCCGTTAGCATCAGAGCTAATGTAGAGCTAGGGTAGGAGGAGTCTGTAAATCCGTCATGATTTCTCCCCCCCGAACGTAGTTATTATGTCTATTCTTTTTACAGTCTATGGGCGCGACACTGGCCTGTAAACTATGTAAACTGTAAACTTTTAGATTTGGGTAAAACTGTAGAAATATAATAACTTTTCCTTATTTTTGCCACAATTTCTCCCAATTTTTCACACATTTCTCAGCACAAACCGATATTGTAAATTTGCAGATCTTCCACACATTTTAGTATCGGTATAAGTATCGTTCAGGGATCGGTATCATAAACCAAGTATTGTTAAAGTACTGGTAATGAAACGATACCAGCCAGAGTTCATAGCGTTTTTCGAGCCATGCTGCGATGATGCGTGAGTGTTTTTAAGTCCCGCTGCTCCTGCCGTCTGTTGTGATGAGCCTGGGCGTAGGTTTTGCGTGGGGACATGTGGAGATCTTCTCATTGTGCGATCTTACACAAAAACTTTACACAGGCGTGGGTATTCAGTGCTCGGAGAGAGGACGGTCAGTCGTTTAGAAAAAACCTGACTATGGAAACTTGAAATCTGTGTGTAAAAGTCATCAGCAGACATCACTGACTGCTTTTTATTGATTTGTGTTGATTTGAGAGGAATGAAGATGACACATTTTCTCCAGTTTGGCATTACTCAAATCTCAAAGGTTCTTTACAATAAGAGGCAACAAAAACATGACCAAGAAAAATACGAAAACACGTCAAAAAAGCAACTAAAAAAGAGACAAAAACACAGCAACAATGTGATGAAAACGTTACGAACAATTCTATAGGCCTTAGCTTTCAAATGTTGCTCTCTTTTGAAGCTTTTAGATTTGGGTAAAGCCGAACGACACAAAATGCACTCGTTTCAAGCGGGTGACCCCTGTGACTGTGACTCTACAAGTGTCCAAACGCCCGGGCCGTCCTTGAAGATATGTTTTTGTGAGTCATTTATTGCTGCTTTGTAACACACACATAGTGCTCACTTACACTGTCTGCAGTTTATTTGTCTGAGACTAAATAATTAGTTTTGAGTAAAATAGAAATTATCTTTGACATACTCCAAAATATGTGAAAACAATAGCATTCACACAAAAAAATCAACAAAGCCTCTAGGTAATTACTAGTCTCTGTGTTGTTTTCCCCAAGGCCTGTCTGTGGTGAAGTGTGAATGTTCTCTTCGTATGTGAGAGGCTTTTCTCTGTGTGGTTTCCTGCATCTCTTACCATACACTGTTTGTGTATGGTAAGATCAGAGCATGTTTGTCATTACCCGTCTCGAGGACATACCTGCATGCCATCATACTCTAGATGATGGCATGGCTAGACTCTACAATAGAGCATATAAGATCCACCACAGGCACCCTGGTTGGACCCACCACTGCACTGCTCTGTCACAGTCTGGGGCCTTGACTTTCCAGAACTACGCCCTGAGCCATGGGATTAAACTCTACTTGCCTCACTATCCCAAGACCCAGCTCTCGATCCGATGGTTCAACCAGATCCACCACAAACCAAATCTTACCCATACCTCACCACAGGAACATCTACGCACAAAATTAATTTTTCTGTGAGCTCACAAGTGCCTGGAACAAGATCCCCCTCACCATAAGAACCATACAGTCACCTGGACCTTTTAAAAAGACTATGTTGAAACATCTGACTGACAGCTATCGTTGTGACACTATAGCCTCACACCAGTGTGTTCCTTCTTTTGTGTGTGACAGTATGTTTTTGTGTCGAGTGCAGAGCAGGAACCTGCTGAAAATCAGTTTGTACTGAGCCAGGCCCGATCTTTCCTGCCTAATAAATAAAATGAAATGAAATCTCGGGCTCAGTACCGTTAAACGAAACCAGTCTGGTATTGAAAAAATAAAAGCATTGAAACCGAAAAGAAATCTAAAATCTTTATATTTAAGTTTTGATGCTGTTGGTCATCAAAATTAAAACAAAAAAACAAAAACAAAAAACAAGTGAAACGCAAGTTGAAAGAAAATTGATAAAATCGGGGGGTAATTGGGAAAAATGTGTGGGGAAAAAATGGGAAGATGTTTTGTAGTTAAAGGCAGTTTCTTGGTTGTTTCACCGCAAACAAATGATAGAAATGCAAAATAAATAAAATAGAAGGAAAAGGGATAAATTGACATTATTATTCTGTTTTATGGTCCTATATGACAAATAGTTTAGCACCGAAAAAGTATCGAAAAAAGTATTGTTAAAGTATCGGTATGGGAATACATTTAACGGTACCCAGCCCTACCTGCATCAGCCCAAAACATGTACAATAGGCAAATCCTCTGACTTAGGTGCTTCTGATTGTACATGGAGCCCCACAGGTTTCTCCCAAAGCAGAGGACACAGACTCTACCTTATCCTCACTATCTCACTCGTGTCTTTTTTTCCTCGAACTCGGCGCGGGGGAAAAATGGTAAACAGTCTGAAACAAATTGCCGTACCCCCCCTCCTCCTCCTCCTCCTCCTCCTCTTCCCCCCCCCCCTGTGAGCAGAAGTGCCGCGCTCTCTCCGGGGCCGTTATGGACGCGAGGCGCCAATGATGCGCGCCGATAGCTGCGCCCGGTCCACTCACTCACGCACTCACTCCGCCGAGAGATTGATTGAGTGCTACCGCCGCTGTTCGCCCGACTCAGGGACAGATGTTTTTTTTTTACATTTATTTTGGAAAAATCACCCGGTAGCGAGGCCCTCCGTGCGTGTGTGTGCGTGTGTTTTTCGTCAAGTGTTGTCAAGGTGATTCAGCTGCTCCGAAGTTGTATCTACATATGTCATTTGCAGCTGTGAAATGTGAAATAAGGTTGTTGTAAAGAAAAGCCAGTAAGCGTGAGAGTCTGGGCTGGTCAGGATTTCGAATTGGCCCCGAAGCGCCCTCTACAGGCAGCAGTGGGAATGACACAAAATGTACAACGCACTATTATGCGCTTTAAAAATGTGGAGGACAGTTTTATGTTCAGTCTATGAGGCAACACAATCCAGGAAATGTAGCTCGGTGAACAAGAGTCTGCACTAATGAAGCAAAAATACTACTTCAGGCGTGTTTTAGAAGAGGGAACAGTGAATCTCTTAACCCCTACCTTAACAGAGTGCATTTCCTCCAGTTCGGCTTTAACCAAATCTAAAAGCTTCTTGAAAAATTCCTCAAAATAGTGACACATCGAGACGAAAAGGAGGATCAACAACAACAACAAAACATTGACAAGAAAGCAACACAAAAGCCACAAAAGAGCAACAAGAAAGTGACAAAAAGTGACAAAAGGCAATGAAATAAAAATTAAAAAAAACGTCAAAAAGGTGATGACGACGCAGCAACGACACGAGGAACAAGATCCATTTAGATCCCTCATCGTTCCTCGTCTACGAGAATTCATTCACAAATGCTGACAGGTTTGGTATCCACGTGTTGTAAGAAAGGCGACCGAGATGATTATGTAATATCTCATTCCTGCCTGATTTATTGCGCTTCAAATTCCGAAAAAAAAAGGCAAAATTTGAACTTTTACAAATATTTTCACTAATAACAAGCTTATTCAAAAACAACACAGGATTATAAATTCCTCCAAGCAAATCTTTATAACTAATATATCATAAAAAAAAAAAAAAAAAAAATCAAAACCTAGTTCCATTAAAGGAATAGGCCACCGTTTTTACATACTGAGATATGTTCTTACCTTAGCTTTGAGGAGTTCATTTGTACCTGTCTTGTACTCCTGGTATTATTACGCCTTACAATATATTCCCCCTTTTTATCCGCTTAGAAAATCCACATTGTTTAATTTTGTGTAATTATACTTGTACTGTAGTGTAACACTTCACGTAACCATATTTAAATAGGGTAAACGTGGAAGAGTTTGGTAGCTTCTATCTTCACCTTGTTTGGAGCTATAGAGGAGAAGAGAGAGGCTAAATGCTAACGGCGTCTGTGCTGTGTTTACGTTATGGAAGGCACACGTGAAGACCAGACAGGTACAAATGAACTCGTCAAAGCTAAGGTAAGAACATATCTCAGTATGTAAAAACGGTGGCCTATTCCTTTAAAGCAGTACTAAGTAACTTGTTTACCATAATAAATCCTTTCCGTAGTCCCTCTGGGGGTAATAGAAGTGTTAATGGGATGATTGGGGGTCTTTCATCTCCCCCTGGTGTCTCTGGCCAGAAAACCACATTTGCAACTTGACTGCCACCGGACTGGAGCAACTAATGCACACTAATGGAATCACGAAGAAGAAGCTAACAGGCTAACGGGCAAAGCTAACTGCGGGCTAGCGCCACTTAAACAGTATTTACAGCCAAGTTTGAGTGAAAAAAATTATCTCCATTGTGTAATTGGATGTACAACATCCCTCTCTCCCTTTGTCTTTTCTGTCAGCGTAGTATTTACTCTCACGGACAATTAATAAGTTAAAAAAATCGCAACTTGCTACGACACCTGCAGTTGTGCTTAAAGAGGACATTTTGGGAATTTTCACGCACAAAATGCCTTATTTTAAAATGAAAACATAAAATGACAGAAAACTTGCAATACATCTTTCCCTCCAATTTATGTCAGTAATCTACAGCTAAAGTTTCAAATTGATTCCACTAAATGTAATATTTTTCCCTATCCACTTGCAGCGTCTCGCCTCATTTCTTGCACACACTTTGCACTTTTTCTTCATTTACCCAAAACAAAAAAAATGCGCAGCTTCCGCGACCATTAATTACAGCATGGAGTTTCCGCGTCAGCACCTGTAACGGAGAGGTCCTGCGCAAATTGCCAGACGGGGCACAGGTAAAGCAAAGAGGCTCAGTTTGTGCCTGGAAAGCCACTCGGGGATAATTAGCACTGAGCTTAGCATTAGCAGTCGCTGGCTCCCTGACAACGACAATAATCATAATCAGGTCCATGCGTTGCCAGCACATCTGTAGGCTTGTATTCCCGGCACGGCCAGGCCAGCTGGGTGTGTTTAGTCAGACACAGGGGTAGGATGGTGATTGAAATGTAGAAATAGCCAAACAAGCGTATTTACAGCTGGGATTATTGGACAGACATATGCGCTGCAAATGAGTTTACACAGTTGTCAGTTATGGGTTCTTGTATCTCACCTCTGTAGGACACGCTCACACCACGCGTTTCGGGTTTCGAACTGGATACTTGTTGCAAACGCGATGATTGAATGATATCTTGGCGACTGTAATGACTCGATCTAATCCGCCAGAGCTCCTCCCATTATCCCAGTCTAGTAGGTCTGAGTGTGGCTGGTTGGGGTGGTTTGAACTAAAGATGCACCGATCCAGCTTTTTTGAATACATTTACGTGTGAAATATCAGTCATCATCATAATTTGTGAAATCCAGTCAAATGTAAGGTTAAACCCCGCCTTCACCAAGCGCATTTGGCCACTTTTTGTCACCTTTTGGTCACTGTTTTGTTGCTTTTATATCACTTCTCCGTCACACATTTTTTGTCACTTTTTCATCTGTTTTTTGTTGGTCTTTTGTTGTATTTTCATCCTCATTTCCTCTCATTTTTGTTGCTCTTTGGACGCCTTTGTCATGAACAACTGTACAACGAAATTTGTCGCATTTGACGCAACCTGGACAACCTGTAAGGAGCAGTACTGCGCATGGGGACCCATCTCCAGATGTGGAGCCAGGCTGATGGACAGAAACACCTGGCTGTATGATTGACCTATTTATTTATTAGTTTATTTGACAGGGACAGTACACATTAATGAACATTCCTGTAAATGTGTCAGTATTAGCTGCAAAGCTAGTTTTCAACTGTTGTCCCTGGGCAAGGTGTATAATGCCAACAACAATTATAAAACATAAAACAATTTAAAAGTTGAGGCTACATACTTACATAACAAATGTTGATACAATTCATACATTAATAACATCTGAATGTTCGTTCTGTGACTTGCACAATAGAATGGAGATTTTGGTGCAAGGGCAGGTCATACAGTTCAAACACACATTTCAATCTGGATAGACTCACACGGACAAAAGCAGCGATTAGGGAGATTTATTGACATGTGTATTAGTTTTGGCGATCAGACCCCGGCGGTAGACATCGATGTATAAGTTAGTGTAGATGACCAGCTTGGAGTTAGGGATGTCTTCCCCCGGTGCCTGGACACTGGTGGTGGTATGAAGGACCCGGATGATGCAGCAGGTAGAAGCCGTTGACGAAAGAGGCGGAGATGGGGTGGAGGTGGGTCGCAGCGCAGCTGGGAAGCGAACGGACCTTGATTGCTGGGGCTTAAAAGCGGGACCGATGGCGATGATTGGCTGCTACGAAGGTGCGGCTCTTACGCTGATGGCTGAGGTGGAGGTGTGGCCCTCTCAGAATCGATCATTGGCTGGAGGTTGATGACGCTGTGGTTTTTCTACCAGTTTGAATTAACGCCTAGGCTTCATTATAAGGATAAATATGTACAATTATTATTTACAAAGCAACATCTGTGCAGAGGATCCTGACACTTGGCTCAGTCCTGCAGGAGGTCTGTATAGGGTCTAATGAGCACATCGTTGATTGGATTTCAACCAGTTTTTTAATTGAGTCCTAAATGTGTTAAACATGGGGCATTCTCTTATAGTGAGAGGGCTGCTGTTCCAGATGTTACAGCCCCTGACTGAAAGAACAGTCTGGCCAAAGGTGGTATTTACCTATTGTAAATGTTTTTTGTGGTAGGGGAAACTGGAGTACCCGACAGGGGGAGAGCATGCAAACTCCACACAGAAAGGGCCCGTGTGGAGTATAGTATAGGAATTGCCTCTTATACTATACTCCACACGGCGCCCTTTAACAATTAACTATTTTACAGAGGGAGTTCCCGGTGGAGTGGCCGTTTTTGGTACTCAACCTCTTAACCTCCGCCTTAACCAAGCACATTTTCTCCAGTTCGACTTTACCCAAATCTAAAAGCTTCTTGAACAAAGCGTCAAAATAGCGACAAAAACAAGATGAAAACACAGCAAAAAACATCAAATAGTGACTAAAAAAGACACACAAGAGCAAAGAAAAGTAAACAAAAACAGCCTTTTGACGAAACACCATAAAAAAGCAACAAAATAAGTTTTTATATTGTGTCTTATTTTGTGTCTTTTTATGTGTTTGGCATATCACACTTTGAGCTCTTTGCACATTTTTTCCAATGTGGTTGTTTAAACTGCAAATGGCCAATAAAATGAATCTGAATCTGAATCTGAAAAGAGCAACAAGAAACGGGACGACAACACAGCAACAACGCAAGGGGGAAAAGATCAGTTTAGATCAGTTTTGTAAGTCTTTGCTTTCAAATGAGGCGCTGGGCTAGGGGCTGTAAACTCCAGTCGAGAAGCTGATCTAGATTTGGGTAATGCTGAACTGGAGAAAATGCGCTCGGTTCAGGCAGATACATGCTAATGCCTGATTAGCATTAGCATGATCTTAGCACGATGTTTGTCAGCGCAATCCCACTGACTCGCACATAATTTTGTAATCTCCATCCCTCCGGTCGACACATTGTCCCGGCATGGCCCTGCCGCACTGGCCGGGCTACAGAATAACCCCGCTTGGGCCAACGCACCGCGGGGTCCCGTCCATATGGTCAGACTGGGGACGAAACCTGAAGCTTCTGTCCGCGGATCACGGAAAGGAAATGGCTCGTACCGCTTTGGGTTTTGTGCATCTCAATTAGGAGCCGCTGCAGCCTGAAGCAAATGTTTAATTAGCAAAACAAAAAGTATTTTAATGAATTTGCGTGGTGATAAAAAAAATAATAATGAATAGGTTCCACTGAAGAATGAAATGCCATCGCTTTCCACCTTGTGTCTTTTCTTCCCATCTTTCTCGGCTCATGGACAGGCTTGGTGATGGATTATGGCCTTTTGATTTCGCGTCTTCACCTCAGCAGGACTTTTCTAACTCTTTTGACGGAAGCGTGGCGTGCGTCGTCAGGCCTTGGACTCTTCGGTGGCCTTCGTAAAGCGGCGGGAGGGGGGGAGGAGGACATTGGACCCAGTAGCAACTTTACACGCCAGTTGTGGAGGATTTTACGAGCTACAACTCCTCTTAGCATAAGTTTCCGTCGCTCTTTGTAGTGCCTGTAGCTAAACAGCTGACCCCCCACCCCCCCCACCCCCACTCCCTCACCGCCGCCCCCTCCAGATTCTTGGACAGCTGCGCCACAAAAAGCACATTTAGCCCGTCACTCAAAGCCACTTAAAATAGCCGCTTGTTACGGGAGGCCACATAATACCGGCCCGCACGGACACAAAAAAGAATACAAGTGGGATGCGGTGTGGGCTTTTTGGTAGGAGACGGTCCAAATATCCTCGTGTGGGAGCCAATGTGGGGGGGGGGGGGTCCCTGGAGGCCGGGTAGCAGCACCTGTGTTTACAGCGGCTTCAAAAAAACAAAAACGGCAGCGGAGACGGACTTGGCAGCGGGGGGGGAAGGCGGAAAGCTGGTCACACAAAGAGTGGCTCCAGTAACGGCGAGGGTGCGTTTGGTTCGCTCCAGCTTCCCGTCCCACCCCCCGCTGTTTGGGTTTCAGGGAAAGTTTATAGTTAGTAAATAATGAATAGCAATGGGAATTTTTTAAATGCTCTGGGAATGTGTTAAATGTATATAGATAATACGCTTTTTGAGGGACTTGGCAGAGCCGGTTTGGGGAAACAAAGTTTAGAAAGACTATACTTTGTTGAAAGCAAACACCTGTAAAGTCAGGAAAGTTTTCTCCTTTTCTCTAATTTCTCCAGTTTTACTATTTTTGATATTGTTTCTGGTCCTTAAGCAGTGTTTCACTCTAAGGTTCATAGCGTTGGCATCAGTGTTTCCTCCTAACTGTGATGTTGATCATGTTCCTCAAGTAACTGCATTCCTCTCAGTTCTTTGTCGGTGTAGTTTGTCCTCAGAGTACACTAACTCGGCTGCTTTGTGCTTTGAAGAAACAGTACCGGTTTGGAAACACTTTTTAAGTATTGGTATTTATTTATTTCCAACATGTCTGTGTAGGCTCTCAGTCATACAGGAGTTGTCCATCTTCAATGAAGGTTCTTGAATCATCTTCTGTACTCTGTAGTTGCAGTGTACAATGTTTCGCCTCTATTCCAAAAGGCTTTGTCAGCTACACTTAAGTTTAAGCTCAGCCCGCAGACTATATGTAGACCACTGGGAGGAGTTTAGCTTGGCTCAGTCCCTCCCCTCTATTAACAGCTACTCTCATGGGTAAACATCTTTGTAGTTCTAAGCCCTAACGACCTAACTCACACTTGAATTTCAGTCTGAGCGGGCCTACTCTCATCTGATCACTGCTACTTACCTGCCTATTGATCTGTCCTGGGCTGAGTTTCAGCCTGATTAGCATTAGCATTAGCATGACAGAGCTCTCCAGGCCTGGGGCGCAGAAGGCTGCTGTACAGCGGGACCAGGTGAAATCTAAGCCCTCCATTCCTATTCATGGAGGGATTTTGTTTCTTCACAAAAAATGCTTCTTTGTCTCCACTTTTCTTTAGCTAAAAGTTTAACCTCCCTGTCCTCAAAGGAGCGGTTGGTGTCCCTGCGGTGTTGATGAAGCCTCTTCTGTAGCTGTTGTTTGGTTTCTCCAATGTAATGTTCTTTACAATCCTCCTCTTTGCATCGAATAAAATAAACCACTGTTAGTATTTCCAACACTATTTACATTGTGTGATGACATCGTGAAGCCCTTTGAGAAAATGTCGAAAGTGGGCAAAGCCAAGTATCATACGTGTGTCAAGTGTGACTCTGTTTTCAAACCGCTGCATTTCGCCAAGACAGAAATTTGTACATCTCAATGAGTTTTTTCCCCCAGAGTTAATTATAAAATGTGAGAACGAACTTGGAACTAATATGTATTTTTTCTCTCTCTCTGTTCTCTTCTAGGTAAGAACTACCTCCTCCTTCCCTTTGCCTAGATGAAGCGGTACCACAAAGTAACGTATTGACTTATTGATAACACTCATTTTACACCAGTGTCACAAGGCCATCTGGCTTGGTTCCATAATTCGCAATATTGCTTATTGAACGGTTGGAAATGAGCTCATGGCCACAAGCCGGCATGGTCGTGTTTACAAGCATTAGTTTTCTCTGCTCATGTGAGGCCCTATATGATGAAAGAGGACATTGTTAGTTAATTAAAAACAGTGAGATTGCACAAAGGTATTTTCCAAATGTCTTTGTTTACAATATACCAAAGGCCCAAACTACTTTAATTCCACCGCCAGGGCCACATATCATTTTTCCCAGATCAAAAAGAACGAATAAATGAAAACCAATGTGAATTTTTGGTCGCTCCATTGACTTTCTCCACCCGACATTAGCTCCACATCCTCGCAAACCTCCTCCGTTAGCCTTTTCCCGCATGCGCCTCGCCATCCCCGAGGGCACAGGTCATCAGCACGTCTCCTGCAGCCGAGGAGAGAGGGAGTTTGTGGCGGGGAGGGACAGACTTCCACCTGCTTGCGCGTTTTTTACTGAAAGGAGGCATTAAATGTAAATATAAGACGGCCACCCAAGGCACCGCGGCGATGGAAGCTGGAGGTGTGAAACCCGACACTGATGATACGCCAGACGTGTCCGTTAAATGTTTACTTATATCTCATTTTAGACGTGCAATATTAGGAATACAGCATACATTTGCTTTTAAATCTCAAGGAAGTCTTTCATGCAACACTCTAGTCTTACTGCAAGAAAGTCTGGTGTTTCTTCCTTACTGAACACCGCTGCATGAGCTAATGTTGCGTAACAAAACTGTCAGAGAGCTACTTATACTTGTTAGTCTGTGGGCCTTTGGAGGAGTTCACCCTGAAGAGTTTGTCACCAAGATATTTCAACACAAACGCAGACTTGGATGTCCTGTGCTGTAATTGTTTGTAGATGGCAAAGGTTTGTAGAAATGTGAAAAGCCTTTGGGTAGCTCTGTGATATCCTGAAGTGTTGATTGTACCACTAAAATGTATTTTTTTGAAGAAAAATATAAAGAGAGGGTCAATAGTTAAAAACACACACCCAAGACACGCATGCTTACGATTTAACATCCTTTATTAGCTTAACACTTCTTTCTTCTCGTGACCACTCTTCTATTAAGAACCTGTTGCCTCCTTCCACACAAGAAATATCCCCACCCAACAGGGACAATGTTCAAACAAAATAGAGCTCTACATGCCTGTCTACCAACTTCCATCCATCCATCCAGCGATTACTCCGAGCTCCTCACCCGATCTCGAAGGGTCCGCCCAGCC